>ML677341.1:22984993-23193212 GCA_007922305.1 Dermatemys mawii | reverse complement strand
GGAGGGGGCAATCAAGGAACAGAGAGCAGGGGGGCTAGATAGGGGATGGGGTTCTGGGGGGGCAGTTAGAGTGGGGGAGGTCTCCGGAAGTGGCGATCAGGGGACAAGGAGCGGGGTGGGGGCTGGATGGGTCAGAGGTTCTGAGGGGGGCAGTCCAGGGGCAGGAAGTGGGTGGGGATCGGATAGGGGGTGGGCCTTCCCTACCCGGCCCTCCACAGAATTTAGAACCCCAGTGTGGCCTTCTGGCCAAAAAGTTTGCCCACCCCGCTCTATACTGATGCTTTGTCGACCTAACTTTGCCCCAAAAAGCTCTGCACCTCTCATCGAGGTGGTTTTATCTTGTCGGCAAAGCAGAGGAGTTTTGTCAGCAGGAGGAGCATTATAGTATGTACACCTCCACCGTTTATCAGCAAAAGATGCCTTTTGCTGACAAAACTGGGTAGTGTAGACAAGGCGTCCAAGCAGCTTTCCCAGATCTGAAGTGCTCTCTTTAGTTCAAAAGCTTTTCTCTTTCACCAACAGAAGTTACTCCAATAACAGATTATTGGAACTGGACAGTCATACAATATGGATTCTTTCACCTCAATCACCAACTGTAATACAGTGTAGTTTGGTAGTGACCTAAAATTATTACCAGCTGATGGCTTTTTGGAAGCCTACATGAAATGAAATGCGAGTCAGAGTCCATTTCCTGGTTGATAGTTCACCACCAGAAGTGGGATCACAGGTTTTGCAGTCCCAACAGAGGAAGTCAGTTGTATAGGTCTGGAGACTGAACTCCTCAAATCTAGAAGTGGCTCTTCCTAGGCAAGTTTGAAGGCACGAGGCATGGCATCTCAAAGAAATGTACATATTCTGTGCATGAAGTTCAGTCTCCAGAGGTCAAGTAGACCAAGACTTTCTTTTCAAGGACACTACAGTCATTTTAAAAGTGTGGGGGAGGCAAAATATGGAGATTTAAAAAAAATGTGAATAAACTTACTTGGAGAAGAGTTCTGTGTATGCTCAAAAGCTTGTCTCTTTCACCAACAGCAGTTGATCCAATAAAAGATATTACCAAGCCCACCTTGTCTCTATCACATCCTAGGACCAACACCACTACAACACTGCAAATATTCTTGAAATAATACAGGAACGGCCAAAGATAAGAATGTCTGAAATGTTTCCAGTGTTCATCATATGCTGAGCTATGAAGTCACTGTTTCAAGGTCATTCTGTGAGGTCTGGATACAGAAAAATGTGCTACAAATTACTCTATGGACACTTTAGTCTCTGCCTTCATACAGCTAAGCTAATACCTCGTGTTAAATATCAATGTTCTGTTTGAAATGACAGTCCATTTTACACCTAACAAAGGGCTAGCTTAACCTTTCCCATGGGAAAAAAGCAAGAAGAGCAGGACAGAGAAGCTGGAAAACTGAAGCTGGACTCAGTGCTTAGGACCTCCTACCATCACCTAGCAGAGGTTTGAGAAGAGGGAAAGAAAGGAAAAGGTATGCCTAATAATCCTACAGCTTAACAGCAAGTGAACTCCAGATGCATCATATCCTACAATCTAACAGAAAGTAACCTCCAGGCATCTCTTCCTGCTGCTCCTCCAATTACCTCTACCCTGACAGCACAACTCATAGGAATCTGCCATCTTCACCTGATTCTCCCATAACAATCCAAAAGCCTGCCTGGAGGAGACAAGCAGCACAAAGCGGGAATGGGACTCCACAGGAACTGGTTTCTGTGCTACCTGAGGCAACTAGCTCTATAGGATATATCTGCAGAGCCAGATAGGAACAATGCTGCAGGAGACCCCTTCCACACCATCCCCAAAAGCCCGGTCAGTCACTATGAGGTCTGATGGTGATGCACCTACAGGAGCCAGGGTGAAAGACAGACAAAAGCTGTTTTCCACTTAAACAAATGTGTTTGGATTTAAGGATATTCTTGCCAAGTTTACAATCAATGGCCAGAATCCTGAAAGGAACCAGGTGTGGAGGGTCTGACAGCATGTTGCTCCTCACTGGCGAAGGGCTTAATGCTGTGCCACTGTGTTACGGCATGAAAATCTGAAAGTGAACTAGACTTTTTAGTTCATCTTCCCCATCCACATTAAATGTATTGCACACACTTCCCTCCCTCCTCCAAAGTGAGTATTAGCCCAAGAAAGCTTATGCTCTAATACTTTAGGTAAGGTGCCACAGGACTCTTTGTCACTCCCCCATAACAGGCAGCATAAGGAAGTGCTGAAATGTAAATCTGATTTTCAGTTGGTTTGTATAACTGCTCATGTTACTAATAACATAGGCCTAAAACATCAAGCTCATAAATTAAAACTATTTTAAGCTTAAAAGATTTCCACTGAAATGTGCTGTTGGAAGCCAATGTACTTTCATAAGGATATCACTTTCCTGCATTTGTTAGGCCATGGTTACACTGGCACTTTATAGCGCTATAAAGCCCCCACGAGCGCTACAACCTACTCACCGTCCACACTGGCAAGGCACTAATAGCGCTATAACTGCTGAGTTATAGCGCTATTATAAATCCACCTCCTCATGGGGAATAAGGGCTGTAGCGCAGCTGCTGTAGCGCTACAGCAAGGATGTGGACACCCACTGCGCTACAAGTAATCTCTGGAGATGCCTAGAGCCATTTAAGGCAATTGACGTCTCTTCCCTTTGTTTTGAACTCGGCTGGAGGAATGCGGAAGTACCTCTTTAGAGTTTCTTTCTTAACTCAGCAGATAAGCAATGCAAATGTTTAAGGAGGGAGCCTGTGTGAAAACAAAGCCCTCTGTGAACGGAGGCTCACTGACAGGCTTTCAGAAAAACGGAAAAACCACTGTCTCTCTCCCTATGCATACACACAACGCGTCCCCCCTCACCCCTCTCATTTAAAAAGCACGTTGCACCCAGCTGAATGCTGGGATACCTGCCCTAATGCGCTGCTCTTAATGCCGCATTAAGTGCCCCAAATGTGGCCATGCTATACCACAGGAGCATCTGAGTGTGGACATACAATAGCGCTATACATATTACTGTATAAGGGGACCGCTATAACCTATAGCGCTATAATCTTGTAAGTGTAACCATACCCTAAGGAAGAAGTCTGCAGCAGCTCTAGAGTATCTGACATTCTAAAGTACTGTAACTAGATTCTTTAGTTTAGTAAACATGCTCATCTCCCTCCCCAGCCCGACATGAAAGATAAGGTCTAAAGCAATCAATTTTTCCCATTGTTCCCCTTCACACACACACACACCCCGCCAGCACACACATGCTTAAAACTCAAGTTTACTCAATCTAAAATCTATTCCTATAGAAGAGTTTTCAGCTTCAGTAATTCAACTGACTCCTGATAACACTGCAAAAAAATTTTAGAGAAATCACTTACTCCTTACCTACAAATGGACTCAGCAAAGGCTGGAGAGAGGAATCTATCCATATATACGTGAGCATACCTACTAGAAGACCATTTCCTCAATAAGCTTATTGGTACTCATTTTAGCCTGTATAACACCAGTGACAAAGAGTCCTGTGGCACCTTAAAGACTAAGGAAAGTATTGAAGCACAAGCTTTCGTGGGCTAATACCCACTTCGTTGGATGCATGCAGTGGAAGTATCCACGGGGAGGTATAAACAGGTAGGCAAGAACCAGGTTAGAGATAACAGGGTTAGTCCAGTGAGGCTAAACCAGCTTGTTATCTCTAATCAGGGAGGGTGAGGTATTCCTCTAGCAGCTGAACTGAAGGTGTGAATAGCGAGAGAAGAGAAACTGCTCTTATAGTTAGCTAGCCATTCATAATCTCTACCCCTGAGCTCTGTGACTTTATCCTCACACACAATTATTTTAAAATTTGGTGACAGTACATACCTCCAGACCAGTGGCACCGCTATGGGCACCTGCATGGCCCCACAGTATGCCAGCATCTTTATGGCTGACCTGGAACAACGCTTCCTCGACTCTCGTCCACTCACACCCCTTCTCTATCTACGCTACATGGATGACATCTTTATCATCTGGACCCATGGGAAACAAACTCTGGAAGAATTCCACCATGATTTCAATAGCTTCCACCCCATCATCCACCTCAGCCTGGACCAGTCTACATGGGAGGTCCACTTCCTAGATACCACAGTGCAAATTAATAACAGCCACATCAACATCACCCTATATCGAAAACCTACCGATAGCTATGCCTACTTTCATGCCACTAGCTTCCATCCCGGACACACCACACAATCCATTGTCTACAGCCAAGCACTGAGGTACAATCGTATTTGCTCCAGCCCCTCAGACAGAGATCAACACCTACAAGATCTCCACCAAGCTTTCTCAAAACTACAATACCCACACAAGGAAATAAGGACACACATCAACAGAGCCAGACGTGTACCCAGAAGCCTGCTGCTGCAAGACAAACCCAAGAAAGAAAACAGAACACCACTGGCCATGATTTACAGTCTTCAGTTAAAGCCTCTCCAACGCATCATCAGTGATCTACAACCCATCCTGGACAACAATCCCTCACTTTCACAGGCCTTGGGAGGCAGGCCAGTCCTGGCCCACAGACAACCCGCCAACCTGAAGCAGATTCTCATCAGCAACAGCACACGGCGCCATAATAACTCTAACTCAGGAACCAATCCATGCAACAAACCTCGATGCCAACTCTGCCCACATACACCAGCAACACCATCACAGGACCAAACCAGATCAGCCACACCATCACTGGTTCATTCACCTGCACATCTACCAATGTAATATATGCCATTATGTGCCAGCAATGTCCCTCTGCTATGCACATCGGCCAAACTGGACAGTCTCTAAGAATAAATGGACACAAATCAGATATCAGGAATGGCAATATACAAAAACTTGTAGGAGAACATTTCAATCTCCCTGCACAGACAATTACAGATTTAAAAGTCACCATATTGCAGCAAAAAAAGTTTAAGACCAGACTGCAAAGAGAAACTGTAGAGTTGCAATTCATTTGCAAATTTGACACAATCAACTCAGGACTGAATAGGGATTATGAATGGCTAGCTAACTATAAGAGCCGTTTCTCTTCTCTCACTATTCACACCTTCAGTTCAGCTGCTAGAGGAACACCTCACCCTCCCTGATTAGAGATAACAAGCTGGTTTAGCCTCACTGGACTAACCCTGTTATCTCTAACCTGGTTCTTGCCTACCTATTTATACCTGCCCGTGAATACTTTCACTGCATGCATCTGACGAAGTGGGTATTAGCCCATGAAAGCTTATGCTTCAATACTTTCCTTAGTCTTTAAGGTGCCACAGAACTCTGTCACTTCTGCAATTCCAGACTAACACGGCTACCTCTCTGATTCTTGTATAACACCAGACATTTGTCTATCAGTGAAAGTCAGATGAGCCTCTACCCTTCAATCCATCCTCCTCCCTTCACTCTCTCTTTGAAAGAGGAAAAACCTAGATCAGCTGTGGGCAAACTTTTTGGCCTGAGGGGCACATTGTCATTAAGAAACCGTATGGAGGGCCGGGTAAGGAAGGCTGTGCCTCCCCAAACAGTCTGGCTGCACCCCCTATTTGACCCCCTGCCACTTCCCGACTGCCCTCCCAACCCCCCAGAACACCAAACCCATTTTTGGATATGCCTTATTGCTAAGATCAATGCATTTCAGATACTGCACTGCTAATACTGCATTTAAGCATGCTTATTCAAACTGAAGATTGTCTTCATTAGGTAGAGATTGAATGCCTGCCTATCTCTTGCAGTAGGTCTTACTCCATTAGGTCTTTATTTTCAAATGAAAATTTAATCAGTTTGTATGAAGTGACCAGATTAGGCTCTTTATACAAGACACTGGTGATATATTCAGGTCAGTAGTGTGCAGGTAACTCCTGTCCTTCACTTCTGCTTCAGGGGAGACCCTGCCAGACACCCCAAAGAATACATTACAGTGCTAAGGACCAGTTTCCACTTGCATATCAGAGAAAAGTCTGAGGATCAGCAAAGGGGCAGGTCTGCCAGGGTCACTTTACCATCAATCCCAGTCCTTACTACAAAAATGAATACATCCTTCAGGGGGGCTGCTAGTTTAAGATTATCCATCCCTATGTGCTTAAGAAGCATATAAAATATCTTCATCTTCCTCAATGTCTGATCTTTATGGATATTATTACTGTCCTACATAGTGTACTTACACAGCACTATTAAGTCTTACTTCATAGCTACTGAAATACACAGGGAAACAAAAATAAACTAGTTCATTAGATTTTTCTTTTTTTTGTAAACCTTTATTTACCTAACTCCTTGAAAGGAATCTAAAGCCAAATGCTGTCCAACATGAGAAGGGCCAGGAATAATTTTCATAACAACTTCCATAGGGAAGAGCGGGACAACCCTCTAAAGCACTAGGAGAAGAAAGCATAAAAAAGCAACAACCAGGCCAAAAAAGTAGATGGAGATAAATATTTTAGACAGTGAGAAACATAAGCCCAGAGAGGATAGTTGCCAGAGGTCACAGAGCAAGTAAGTGGAACATAAACAACCCCTAAGGCTCCCATTTCTAACCACACTGCAAATAAACTGACCAGACACCTTCCTGTTCTCACCTGAGACAGGCAGCGGCATACATACCTCACAGTACCGCTTTCACCAGCAAACGCACCAGCCCATCACCTCACAAAAAGGATTCTGCTTCCATGCAGCAGCACACAACACACTCACCAATGCTCAGGATACTGATGTCACACCCAGCAATGAAACAAGAATCCCCCTGCACAACCCCCAGTAGTGAACAAACTCCCCCCAATAACCCCCGAAAGTGAAACATACACGAATCCACACAATACACACTTGCATGCAAATTGTGAAGCACAACAGAGCGGCTCCCTCCGCCGCTCACATCCAAGAGGACACAACCACCCCACACAGTAGATTTAACCCTTCGGATCCTGAAAGCGCAACACAAATGACACTGGTGGCATCTGCAAATGGGCGCTGCTCCCACAGGCCAAGGCCGGGGGGGCGGGGTCACTCAGACAGGAGTCAGCCCCTTCCACACGGTCTCTCTGGGGCTGGGAAGCTGCTCCCCGCTCCGCAGAGCGCAGACAAAGGGCCGCAGAGAGGCCGTGCGGAGGCAGCAGCTCTCTGTCCTGTGGAGGGAGGAAGGGGGAGTCCTGGGAGCTGGAGGCCAGGGGGCGTTTCCAAGGGGAGAGGAGACAGGGGGTCTCCCCCGGCCGGTCTCCGCCATCCCGCCCCCGGGCGCCGCGGCGGACTCACCCTGCCCGGCACTCGGGGCACACTCTCATTCACGCGGGCGGGCGGCGCGGCGCTGTCCGGCTCCCCGCCGAACCCAGGGGCGGGGCCGGGCCGGCGACCCGCCGCCAGGGGCCGCCCAGCGCGGAGGAACCCCGCCGCCGCCGCCGCCGGGCCGGACGGGCCGCTCAGCCCCGACACCCAAACACTGGCAGGGAGACGCGCTGCCCGTCGACTGCCTCCCTCCTCCGGCCGCCGGGCCCACGCCGCCGCCAGCCCGCCCTGCGCAGCCGCGCCCCGCCCCCGCGCGTCAGCGCTCGGAGGGGGTGAGGGGGCACGGGCGGCTCCGTGCCCCGCCCCCCCCCCATCCGCACGCGCGGCTCCGGGCGGCGCAGGCAGCAGCTCGGGGGCTCTGTTGAGAGAAACCTGTCACCGCCCGCCCCCCTTCCCCGCTGCACCTGCTGCTGCGCGGAGCCCGCGGCCCGGGATGGCCGTCGAGGGAGTCTCGCCTGGCGGGCTGGGGGGCTGCCATGAGCTCGGGGCCTTGGCCCGGGGTTCAGCGTCTCTCCCCCCGCTCTGGGCTCCGCGATGTCCGTCTCACGAGCGACCAGAAAACCGCCGGCAAAGGGAGGATCCCGTTGTGCTCGCGGCTTTACCGACACGCGCGGGCGGCTGTCGCGCGGGGACCCCCACCCCCGCCCCCCGGGGCGCTGTGCTCCGCGCGCGAACAGCCCCCTCTCAACCCGCCCGGGACCGCTGACAGGCCGGGCCGGGTGGGAGCTCCCAGCCCACAGGGCCCCGCCGCGGTCTGAGGCTCTGATCCCGCAAACTTGGATCAGGTGAGTAGTCCCATTGGTAGCAATGGTGCTATTCACGTTAATGAAGCTACTCACGTGCGGAAATGTTTGGCGATTTACACTCTCCGAAAACCAGGACATAAAGAGGATGGGAGGAAAGTCATTCAAATACACACATTTTATATCTACATTTTAGATATACATGTACCTAGTTATTTAGTAAACATTACATGCCTTTGTTATTCATTGTATATAACGTACACATTTTATATCTACATATATGTATTGTAGTTATTTAGTAAAACTTTTTAGATAATGCTTAGTTCATACCTTTGTACATTATATTTTATCATGCATTATTTGCTGCATATTGTGCTGTATATTATCTTTTTTGTACACTGTAAAATATACACAGTTATACAACTTAAGGCCCTATTATACCGCATTCCTTGTACATCGAAAGTTGCTTTTGACTTTGCATACACAAGGAACACATAATTGGGCATGTGTGCAACTTAAACCACATCATACACTCTTTGTGATGCATTAATATACCTCATTCTGTGTTGCTAGTAGAATGGAGACAGGATTTAGTTCTTACGTGTTGTGTCCTTCAGACTTCTGCAGGGAATGATCTTGACTTACATTTTTGCAATCTCTTTCGAGGGTAGTGATTGTTGTTGTTGGATGAGTTTTATTTTGTTTAGTGTTTTTTTTGTTGTTGTTCACTTGGTGATGATTCACTGCATGTTCCTTGTCCTCCAACATTATTGTGTTTCACATCATCTTGTGCCCTTTTTCTCACATGGTGCTTTTGACGCTAACTTTTTATTTTTACACTGTCAAGAATTTATGAATCAAAAGGTGGGGGAGTCAATCTGTGCAGTGGCTGAATCAGCTGGTGGAAAATCAAACCAAAGAGGGAGTTTGTGCAATTGCATCTCACATTTATAAATATGGTTTCATTCAGCCTCATATGCTGCTGCTGTTATTACTAATAAAATTCCGGTTTCTCAAACTGGTCTACACTGGGAACTTTGTTTGGTCTTCCTGGGGTTTTACTCCTTTTCCTCAGTATCAATTTTATTACAGCCTGTTCTTTTCCTGATTTTATTTCAAATGTTTCACTGAATGCATGCTAATTACAGTAAGAATTTGTTAACATGAATGCACATCCCACACCCTTCTTTGTTCATAGTATTTGACATACAAGAGAATGACAGTTTATTTACCCAGCAGCAATTTAATTTTTCCTTACATAATGGTAAGTTTTTCTAGTTGTTTAACTTTTCTCTAAATTCTATCCTTGTTTGTTTCTTAATCCTCTCCTGAACTGTATTGCAATGGTGCTGTGGTAATTTTGGAGGAGCAGGAACTCTAAACTCAGATGCTGAAATATTTTAATAGAGCCGAGGAACATAAGGAGACATGGGGACACAGACTGCTTTAGCACATTCCAGGGGCACATTCCTAACAAGTAGGTATAGCCATGTGTTGGCACTGCTTTGGACTGTAACAGGAAAGCATGTTGAAGCCAATAAAATAGGGACATTAATCATTGTTCTTCTCTTTTGTCTCTTCTTTTATGTCCTATTTGAGATCAGTAGATTAAAAAAAAAAAAAGATAGAGAATAATCTCCTGCACTTCCTGGTGCTGGAATCCTCCCTTCTTGAAGCAGCAGTGCCTCCTCTCTCTGATTGTCAAAAGTGCTGTTCTGACAGGACATGTTTTTTCCAGCCCATTCTCTCCTCTGTTTCCTCAGCTTCTTGTCTTTCTTTCTTTTTCTCCCCTCTCCTGTTTCTCTCTTCTTCCATTCCACCTAATTGTAGGTCTGCTAACTCAAACTCCCCCCTTCTCTCCACTTTTGCCATCTCATGCCTGCTCCCTCATTCTCTAGCCCCTTTACTGTGTCCTCCCACTTCTTTCTTTCTTCCTCTATCCCTCTCTGCTTTTACATTCCCCTTTGTTCTCTGCCCTCATTCATCCCACTTAACATGCCACATATTTTCTCTTTTTGCTCCTTAATTCCATGTCACAGTTTGCCACTCTGTCCCTCTCATTGTGTTCATCCCTTGCTTTCTTGCCCTTCTTCAGCCCACTCCACCCTTTCTCCTGGTTTACACACCCACATTAATCCACTACAGATTGTCTATCTCCCAGATGTTGCATGGGTTCTGACTCACACTGCTAATCCAGTCCTATTGCATCTCCTAAGATGTACTTCATCATGTTCTCAAGTACTCTGTCCCCTGCCCTGTCAGAAACGCATGGACAGGTAAGTATCAAGTGGAGGGAGGAATAGAGAGCACCAACTGGACTGAACATTCTGGAGGATTCAGGTGTGGACTTCTGAAATTAGCATGTTGAGCCTACAGTGTCAATGTAGGGAAGCAAGAGGACTATTCTGAACCCCTCAAAAGTGCCAAAGAACTACTCTGGACCTGCCACACCCATGACTATGAGCATTGTCTAACAACTTCTGATTTATTTTTTTTCTTGTCTCTGGTTTCTTTTAGGTTGAATTCTTTAACCCTTCAGATGAACAGGATACTGTCAACTTAAAAAAAATCACACTGCTGTCTGAACACTTTTAGCTACTATTGTTACAAGTAACACCTAAAGATTACTGGAACTGAAATAAGTAAGAGGGGAGACAGATGTTTCTATTTCACCATCCCCAGTTTGCTTCTTTTGTACATTAGGCAACATGTTTTGTATAGTCATTGTCAGTGTTTCCCCTCTTCAGTCAGTTAGGCTCAGATCTTTTAAAGAACTCCATCTGGGTGCAAGGTCTGCCTCTATGGCGTTAATTGCAGGACTGGGACCTTAGCAAGTTTCCCTGGTTTCCATACAACAGCTGGTGTGGGAAAAAATCCTTTCAGAAATAGGAAGATGTGATTGTGGAACCACATGTATAATTGGGGGAAAAAGAGGGTACTGAGGGGCAGATGTGTGCTGCCGGAAAGCTACAGTACACAGTGTCCTTTAACTCAGTGTGCACTAGTAATTCAACTGAATGTTAAAGCCAGGTATTAGGTTTGGAGCTTTAAATATAAATCTTAATAAAAAATCTGATTAACAATTTAATTGTCGTCTTAAAAAAAACCACACAAGCAGTTGGCTGGAGTCAAAACAGTTCCATCCTACAGTATCCACCTCTTACCTGAGTCAGAAAGAGAGTGGGAATTTATATGCCTCCTACAGCAACTCAACGTTTTCCTTTGTGGTGAGTGTTAATCAGCACCCTTACCATGTCATTTCACAGACCCTCTTTATGATATGATCTGTCAGGGATGAATATTTTATCTTTTTCTAAATATGCTATATGTTAAAAAGTTTATCTAAATCTATAACAAATTTTCAAGTGTTCCTTGTAATAAATACATTATGCTGCTGTTTTGTTGATTGAGATTTTGTAAGCGTTAAAATATGTCTTTACTGCATATTAAAGATACAGGAAGAAATGCAGCAGCTACCTAATCTCCCCCTGCTGCTTAAAAAAAAATGCTGTGCGTATTCAGGTCCTCGGCCCAATGCTGATTATTATTCTCTTATTATTAAATGAGCATAATCAATGAGGGAGAGAAGTCAGCATGAGGAAATAGATTTAGGAGTCATCAGTATAAAGGTGGTAGCTGAATCCATGGCATGAATGAGCTCACCCAGGAGTGAGCACAGAGAAAGAGAAGGAGGGGATGAAGAACACAATACTAGAAGACATCATCAGAAAGTGGGAAGGAAGGGGGAAAGGCAATCACCAATGGATATGATGAAGGAGCAAGTGTGGAGAGCATAGTCATGAGAACAAGTGGCAGAGGTAGGAGTGATCAGCTATGTCTAAAATGAGACATAGTACTGTCAGATACACAAAAGCAAGTTGTAGATGATAGGGCTCTCCCTGACTCAGTCAAGGACTGTTGGTTACTCTTAACTCACATGTTAGAGCTGCTGCTTTTGAATGAAGAAGGTCCTAGTTTCAGCCTAAATTGCAGTAATTTTTAAGGTGAAGTCAGATACTGGTTGTCTGAGCTCAGCTAGAGGTGGTCTGCTCCTACTTTCTAGCCACCAATTAGAAGTCAGTCAGGAACTACCATCACCCCTGTTGCATCACATATTTTCCCACCTTCTCATTTGATATTTAAATCTGGCATAGGGTTGCAGCAATGGAGACTGTCTCAGGTTCAGAGCTCTTAGCATCCTTGCTTGATGCACACAGACATGCATTCCAAGTTAGACTGTAAACTCTTTGAGGTAGGGAATTTTTATTTTGTGTCTGTATGACATCTATCACAATGGAGTCCTGGACAATGACTGGAGCTCCTAGGGGCTACTGCAGAACAAATAAACTATGCACTAATGTTAATTTGGCAATCTACACTCTTGCTTTTCAGTTTAGCTGGTGTAGTTCCAATGGTCAGACCCTTCACCTAAGGCTATATAGCTACTTAATGTTGAGCATTTGCATTATGAAGATATCTTTGATTTTGATTACACGTGTTAGCATTTATAATAGGTATTATAAGAATAACTGAACAGTAAAGTGAGAAGTAACATGAGGGAATTCAACATATTGAAAATGTCCCTTTAAATACTGTAGTTCTGAGATAACCTTTAATATCAATATTTCACCCAAACTGGGGGCAGTGCAATCTAGTGGTAAGTGCAGGTTATGGGAGTCAATAGTCTTGCATTCTATTCCTGTTATTAATGATATGTGATATGAGCAAGGCCACTTAACTCCACTGCCTCTTAATTTCCCCATCTGTAAAATGGGTTGTTATAATATTTATCCTCCTTTTTAAAGTACTTGGAAATATTTGCATGAAAGTTGCGATGTAAGTGCCAACTATTATTATCAACATATAAGAATGGCCGTACTGGGTCAGACCAAAGGTCCACCCAGCCCAGTATCCTGTCTACTGACAGTGGCCAATGCCAGGTGCCCTGAAGTGAGTGAACCTAATAGATAAAGATGAAGTGATCTCTCTCCTGCCATCTATCACCACCCTCTGACAAACAGAGGCTAGGGACACCATTCCTTACCCATCCTGGCTAATAGCCATTAATGGACTTAACCTCCATGAATTTATCCAGTTCTCTTTTAAACCCTTTTCTAGTCCTAGCCTTCACAACCTCCTTAGGCAAGGAGTTCCACAGATTGACTGTGCGCTGTGTAAAGAAGAACTTCCTTGTATTTGTTCTAAACCTGCTGCCCATTAATTTCATTTGGTGCCCCCTAGTTCTTCTATTATGGGAACAAGTAAATAACATTTGCTTATTCACTTTCTCCACATCACTCATGATTTTAAATACCTCTAACATATCCCCCCTTAGTCTCCTTTTTTCCAAGCTGAGAAGTCCTAGTCTCTTTAATCTCTTCTCATATGGGACCTGTTCCAAATTCCTAATAATTTTAGTTGCCCTTCTCTGAACCTTTTCTAATGCCAGTATATCTTTTTTTGAGATGAGACCACTACATCTGTATGCTGTATTCAAGATGTGGGTGCACCATTGATTTATATAAGGGCAATAAGATATTCTCCATCTCTTTTTTTTTAATGATTCCTAACATCCTGTTTGCTTTTTTGACTGCCACTGCACACTGCATGGATGTCTTCAGAGAACTATCTGTGACTCCAAAATCTTTTTCCTGATTAGTTGTAGCTAAATTAGCCCCTATCATATTGTATGTATAGTTGGAGTTATATTTTCTGACGTGCATTACTTTACATTTATCCACATTAAATTTCACTTAGTTTTGTGAGATCTTTTTGAAGTTCCTCATGGTCTGCTTTGGTCTTAACTGTCTTAAGCAGTTTAGTATCATCTGCAAACTTTGCCACCTCACTGTTTACCCCTTTCTCCAAATCATTGATGAATAATTTGAATAGGATTGGTCCTAGGACTGACCCTTGGGGAACACCACTAGTTACCCCTCTCCATTCTGAAAATGTACCATTTATTCCTACCCTTTGTTCCCTGTCTTTTAACCAGTTCTCAATCCATGAAAGGATCTTCTCTCTTATCCCATACAACTTAATTTACGTAAGAGCCTTTGGTGAGGGACCTTGTCAAAGGCTTTCTGGAATTCTAAGTATACTACGTCCACTGGATCCCCCTTGTCCACATGTTTGTTGACTTCTTCAAAGAACTCTCATAGATTAGTAGAACATGATTTCCCTTTACAGAAACCATGTTGACTTTTGCCCAACAATTTATGTACTTGTATGTGCCTGACAATTTTATTCTTTACTATTGTTTCAACTAATTTGCCCAGTACTGACATTAGACTTACCAGTCTGTAATTGCCGGGATCACCTTTAGAGCCCTTTTTAAATATTGGCGTTACATTAGCTATCTTCCAGTCATTGGGTACAGATGCTGATTTAAAGGACAGGTTACAAACCATAGTTAATATATCCACAATTTTACATTTGAGTTCTTTCAGAACACTTGGGTGAATGCCATCTAGTCCCGGTGTTACAGTTAAGTTTATCAATTTATTCCTAAACCTCCTCTAGTGACACTTTAATCTGTGACAATTCCTCAGATTTGTCACCTACAAAAGATGGCTCAGGTCGGGAATCCCCCTAACATTCTCAGCCGTGAAGACTGAAGCAAAGAATTCATTTAGTTTCTCCGCAATGGCTCTATCGTCTTTAGGTGTTCCTTTTATATCTCCATCATCCGGGGCCCCACTGGTTGTTTAGCAGGCTTCCTGCTTCTGATGTACTTAAAAAAAAAAATTATTACTTTCTGCTTTTTGGCTAGGTGTTCTTCAAACTCCTTTCTGGCTTTTCTTATTACATTTTTATACTTAATTTGGCAGTGTTTATGCTCCTTTCTAGATACCTCAGTAGGATTTGACTTCCACTGTTTAAAAGATGCCTTTTTATCTCTTCCTGCTTCTTTTACATGGTTGTTAAGCCACTCTGTCTCTTTTTTAGTTCTTTTACTGTGTTTTTTACATTAAAATTATCACTACTTTTTCAAAGCTTGGTTGTAACACTGAATGAAACCTCACAATCTTTACCCATCTCTTCCATATAGTTTGTGGCAGAGTACGTAATAATTTTGCATTTGTACCCATTTATTTCTTTTCTACTTCAGCCCAGAATGCTTGAGTTTAAATGTTATGTTCTGAGGCAGCCACGGTTTACAGTAATGATAAAGAAACCTTCACTTATTCCAGACCTTTTGGTTAATAGCACACACTCTGCTGATCTTTCATGAGTCCTCTGAAATGTAGAGAGGGCTGTATACTTTTGGGTACGGTAACCTGAAAAATAAAACCTGGTTTTTAAAGTTATTCATTTAAAAGAAACTTCACTCATGATTTATTACTGTTGTATAGGGACCAGGCACAGCCTCTCAATCTTCAAATTGAACACCCTTTTATATCAATAAGAATTCCCTGCACAGAATAAGCGGTTCGTGGTATTTATTGCCCAATAGGCATCTTATTTGTTTGTGTGGGGATGTATCACATGTACACAGATGACATTAAGACAGTGTAAAAGTCTTTCTGTGCTATGCTTTCCACTATACAGAAAACTGAACTCTCCATTACAACAATACTCTGTTAGCTCTGTTGTAGGCACTACAATCATTGCAACTTCTTTAGGCTGCCTTACTGGTAGTATAGGTGTGATCTTTGCCCATATTCTTCCATCTGGTTTGGTAATTGATAGCTGTGAATAGAACCCTGGGTATTTTCTGAAGTGTGAAATAAAATGAAAAACAACCCATAAAATTAAACAAAAAAAGCACCTTAACCCACGTTGACTGCTCCTGTCCTATGGGTCTGGGTCCAGCTCCCCACTTTGGGTGTTGTGACCTAATGCACAGAATAGCAGCATTGCTCAGCTTTGGTTTGGCTGCTCCTGTGTTGTGATAGGGCTTCCAGGCCAGATCTGAGTGAGTGGTGCTGCAACCGCATGAGCAGGTCACAATGCCCAGAGTGGGGAGCCCAGACCAGCTTTGTGGGACAGAAGCCACCACTTTCCATTGGGCTCACTCTGCAATGCCACTAGGCCTCCCACACATCCCCGGGGTCAGGATCAAATACTCTATCCCCTGGGCCTCCCACACGAACACCCGGTGGCAGAACGTGGCACTCTGGGTCTCTGACAATAAAACAAAATGAAGCCCAGTTAAAATACAACTGAAAAATTATACAAATTAAAAAAGAACGTCATGGGGGTTTAGCTATGACGGCTCTATTAGAGGAGATTTTTAGATCCATGCATATTTCACCCAGTCCAACTGGTGTGACTCCTGTAAGTATTTGGTATGAGGCCAGAGCAGCATAAAAGAGCACTAAAAGCCTCAGTTTGGCTGGAAGAAGATTGCCCTGGCACAAGCACTGTGGAAGACAGCCATAAGAATATCTTCCAAGAACCCCCTACCAAGTCTTGGCTGGGGCCAGAAAGGACATGCCAGGGATAGCACCACAACTCCTGTGCTGTGAAAATTTCTATAAGGCAACCTGAAAAGCTGGCTGAATCTGGCCCCCAGGTGACTTAAAGCTGCCTTAACCTCTCCTCTCATGCCTCATGAGTTGCAGGTTCTGGGTTGTGCCTCTTTCTCCCTATATATTTGGTCATGGTTGACAATATATTTTTTCATCACCAATGTAAAATACAACATGGGACTTCATAGGTCCTTCCATTATGAAGAGACTTAAAAAATGGTTCACATAAAAGGTACAATAATAATAAGCTTAGGGGACTGATACCACTTATTTGTACTATTGGTAGCACCAAGAAACCAGAGCCCCATTGTACTAGGTGCTGAACAAACATAAGAGAGGGAGTTGGAGTATATTCTTTTACTTTCTGCAATGACTATAAACTATTACAAATATAGTGTGATTTATAAAAGCCTTGGTGTTGATAACTTTAGCACGAAACATGCCTATTTTTCATTTTAATAGTAGTAGAACTGGGTATTATGTAATAAGTGAGAGAATAACTTGTTCATATGTATGATGTAGATGTTATTCCAGAAGCTGGTTGCCTATTCACATCCATTTTCATCCTTCAGATTGGCATCTCTGTAGGCTTTGTAAATGCTAAAGAAGATTTCTACAGGCTTGGGCACTATTATACGGTTGCTGAGCTAGTGGGATGCTTTGTTTTCTTTTTTTCACAAAGCTAGATTGCTACAGCTCTGTTTGAGGTCATCTCCCTAAAAGAGGTTGCCAGACCATAAGACCTGTCTGAGAATGCAGGACTCTCCCGCTAAATCACCCTACAGGTGTGTTAAACCCTACATTAAGATTTATGGTAATTACTACTGAAAGGTTGACAGGGAATCTAGTTAGCTCCTGCCAGGATATAAAGGGGTTAGGAGATTCCTGTAAGTAAAGGGATATAGGATAAAGGAGAGCAATCCCAGAAACAGTGAAATCTAGAGTAGCAGGTTCTGTTGTGATAATTTAATTTACTAATAACACCAAACTGGCAGTGAGTTTGGACCCTAACTCAGGATCTGTGTGCTTTGTGAATTATGGGTTAAGGACTCAACCTATGCACACTCCCCTTAATGTAAATTCATCTTTGCTTTGAATGGTTCAGGACTGGCCTGGGAAGTGAGGATTTCCAAGTGTAATATAATACCATACATCTCGAAGCCCTGGATCTCCTTTGGAAAGAACTAGCTGAGTGCTGATTTCAAGTTTTTGCTATGTACCATACTAGAAGTACTGTTAAAACATTTTATGTGTCATGATCTGTTTACGACAGGTTGCTCCCCTTCAAGGTGCCACCTGATGTGTTGAGATACCACTAAGCCCACCTGTTCTGCCAGTATGGGCCCCCCTTTAACCTGTCTTGAGAAACCAGGCTCTTAAGCCTCCTCTAGCACACACACAGGCAAGGCCACACCCAGCTGCAGAAAGACAAAGACACTGAGATCAGCCCTGGGAAAACTTAGCTTAAGGGGCTTGCCCCAGCACTTAGGCACCCACCTACCTTGGAGTACAGACCCAAAGATATATTGTTCTGCACTGTATAGAAAAATCTGCACAATGCAAGCTCATAAAAATATGCCCTCTTCCTCAATGTGAAGAGAGATATGCACTCCTTCTTGCCCCACGTTAGAAATTTTTTGCACAAAATAGGTTTAATAATAAAGCAAATTTATTAACTATAAAAGACAGATTTTAAGTGTCTAAAGGGATAGCAAACAGGACAAAGCAGATTACGAAGCAAAAGAAAAACCCATGGAAACTAAGTCTGATTCACTAAAGAAATTAACTACAAATAGTAATTTCTCACCCTAATAACATTTATTTCAGGCAGGTTACAAAGTTTCTTGAAAGCCAGCTGCATTGGCCTGCAGTTTGAAATTTCAGGTAGTATTAGTCACAAGCTAGACACCCTTCCAGCCTGGGCTCAACTCTTCTCCCGCCAGTTCAATTCTTGCTTCCACGTGTTTCCCAATGTCTCTTTGAGTGAGGAGGCAGAGAAGAACCACAAGGATATTACTCCCATGCTTTATATAGCTTTTGTGTATGGTGGAAACCCTTTGTCTTCCAGTGGAAAAACCACTGGCATTCAAAGTGGGGAGTCCAGTACCAGGTAGCTCTGTCACATGTTTTGGCAGGGTCATGGCAGCCATTACTCATAGGCCGTTTGAAGGGTCCACAGGACAACTAAACTCTTTCACAGTCCATTGTCTTTGCTGATGGCCCATCAGCCCTGTCTGACTTTTTTTACTGTTGTAACCTGAAGGGCTTGTTGTGGGTGTCACCCAACGTAGAACATTTGAAATACAAATACATGGTCAATATTTCTAACTTTAGATACAGAAATGATACATGCATATAAATTGGATAATCACATTCAGTAAATCATAACCTTTCCAATGATACCATACATGAGCCATCTTGCATAAAGTATATCTTAGTTATGCCATATTCATATAACAATATTTCTACGAAGAATATGGAGTGTAACATCACATTGTGGAAAACATTAATTCTTCTTTTTTGCATGTATTAGCCTTTAGTCAAGCTGTGCATGATAATGAGCTTCCAAAATGGATGCTGATAGTGTTCTTATTAACGTGCAACTAAATGTAATTTTTAAAAGGACTTGTTAGAAAATGCTCTTATTTATAATAACAAAATCCTCAAAGAATACAAAGGCTGATTTTCAAAGGTGCTGGACATTCCAAACCTCAGCTGAAGTTAAGGTGAATCCACCATCTCTGAAAAAATCAGACCTCTGGGGCTCATTCCAGGTTAAATATTATTTTCAATAGCCATCATAAAGACAACAGTATTTAGCCTACTGAGAAAAGCTTTTCTTCTACCACTAGTGCTCTTTTCTATTAGCCAAACATTTCTTTCTCCTTGTGTTATAGGTGGGGCTGATCTTTACTTTATCTTTTTTAAAAATTCAAATTATAGATCCTGCATGCAGCACCGTATGATACTCAAATATCTTTGCTTGTGCGTTTGCTATGATGTCACCATAGCCCTGAGAAGAGTTTACAGCTCTGGCAGAAGGAACGTGAAACACTGTTTTGTATAGGTCTCACAAAAATAGCTATTCTGGTATTTAAAATATGTATATTTTCCACAAACTACAAACAAATATTGAGATAGGAAAACACACACAAGTATAAGCACAGTCATGTGGCAGGGGACAAAGATCTCTAGCTATAGTAAGTCATAAAATTTGTTTCCTGTAGGTTACATAGGATTTGTGAAAGTATTATACAGGCTGGCAGCAACTTAGAAATCCTTAGTTGTTACCAGCCTATGAAACACTTGCATATATGTAACTCTAGGGTAGATAATTTTCTAATCTTCTCATGGTCAAATACATCTGGTTAGAATCAATAGGAACTGCATTCCTTTATCCAAACATAGAATTTAGCTGTCAGTGATTAAATGATCACTTTGTGAAAAATGCCATATTTCAAATACAGTGGATTCTCCCTAATAATTCCTTCAGATTTGAAATGTGGCAATCAGTTCTTGCATGTGAGCAAGCATCCCTCGCGCATCAGTATTGGAACCCATTTATACCCTGAGATACACTTGAGATCCAAATAATCTAAAAGTGTCCATTTCTTTTCTAGAATTCCATTAATGTGAGTTCTAACAGTACCTGTTAGGGTTAAAGAATTCTACTTGTTGAGTGCCTTTAAGAAAGAATACCATGTATCATAAAATGGAATGGATTGAAGTTTGCAGAAATATAGTACAGTAGACTCTCGATTATCCAGGATTGGGTTAACCAAGTTGTGGACTAACCAGGATGTAAAAAACAATACATGTAACTCACAGGGCTGGCTCTGGCTTTGTTGCCGCCCCAAGCACAAAAAAAAAAAAACCACCAGGGCGCAGGGCAGCCAACAAACCAACACCCCCTCCCCACGGCGCAGGGTGGCTGGTGAACCAACCCCCACCCCCAACCCACATATTTCCTATGGATGGTGATTATCCGGGATTTTATTAACCAGTGTTAATTTTTTTCCCTATCATCCCGGATAATCAAGAGCCTTGTCACTTAGATGGCACTTGATTATCCGGGATGATAGGGATGATGGCCAGACTGCCATCAAGCAGTCCCTATCATCATTCTGATGATAGGGATGATGGCCAGACTGCCATCAAGCCTTGTCACTTGATGGCAGTCTGGCCTTTCCTAAACTGCATTTTACAAACGTTTTGTCTGTGCTTTTATAAATGTTTCTGAACAGATGAAAGAGCCCATTACAACAAGCTTGTACTTTCTTTCCATGGGAACATACTGTAATTTGCAGCCCTTCTTTGTGCTTGGGAGAGGGTAACACAAAGACTAGCAGCAAATTTCAATTTAAGTTCCTTGACATGTAGGATTAAAGCCAGATTTGCTTGATTTGGTTCTGCAAGAGGAATGAAAGAAAGGAGAATTAATTGGACAGAACTAACAAAACAATTCAGATGTAAAGAGCTGACTAAATGACAGTGTCCAAATGGCTTTTATTTACTCTAGCAAGGACTAAAATAGCTTGTCAGAAATTTAACAAATATCAGGAGCATTCAAACTCTAATAAAGTTTGAAGGCTAAGATCTCGTGCTTTTCCCAAACAGGCTCATTTTTTTCTTATCAAAAACTCAGAAAAACAAATTAATTATGCCAATATAACTTGTTAGATTCATTAATATATTATGACTGGAGATCAACTGTGGATTTAGAACGGGCAATGGAGCTGAACAGCTCGAGGTCACTGCTTTGAATCTGGTCCAGCCTGATAGGAATTGAAAAGCTGACAGTTGTTTGGCTCCATATGTGAAGTGTTGGGGCTCATAGTCCAAGTGAGCCAATAAATTCCCTTCCCACCACAGCTGGTACTAGCTGGCACCTTGCTCCAATCACATCAGTGAGACCAAGCATGGAAAGGGCACAGACACTGAACCACCATCTCAGCCCTTAAAATGGCTCTCTCCAGACAGGACTGCAGCCAGGATTCCCGGGACCTAGGGAAGATGTAGACAGAAATAGGCTTTTCTGGGTTGACTCCTCATCCCATTTTAGACCCCATTGGTATTTAGATACTATAGTGATTTATGTTTTATTTAAAAAATAGATTTCTTCAGCTTGTTTCCTTCCCCACTTTGCTTTCCCTCTTACCAGGAGAGCCAAAAGCATGTGAAGGATTTTCTTCACTTTGCTGAAGCAAATTACAATTGGCACAGAGCTGGACACATCTGACATCTTTTACCAACTTGCTGGTTATCCTAGATGTGGAGGGTAGTAGCAGCCAGCATGGTTGGGAAATGGTTTTTACTCGGCAGAAGATTTTGATGAAAACTTTAAAAAATCATTTTCATCAACAACAAAATTGCAAACCAAAAATTTTCAGCTGCCTGCCTTGGTGCCTCATGGGAGTTATAGTTTGCATGCTTCATGTTCCTGTTCCTATAGGTTAGGCCAGGGATGGGCAAATCGTTTGGCCACAGGACCACATTGAGTTGCGAAACTGTATGGAGGGCCGGGTAGGGAAGGCTGTGCCTTCCCAAACATCCTGGCCCCAACTCCCATCCATCCCCTCCCACTTCCTGCCTCTGATTGCCCCCTCTCAGAACCTCCAACCCATCCAACCCCCTGGCTTCTTGTCCCCTGACTGCCTCCTCCAGGATGTCTCGTCCCCCCAGACTCCACCCCCTATCCAACTCTCCCTGCTCCTTGTCCCCTGACTGCCCCCTGGAACCCTCTGCTCCTTATCCAACCCCTACCCCCGCTCCCTTACCATGCTGTTCAGAGCGGCAGGAGTTCCTATCCCCACCACCTGGCCAGAGCCAGCTGCACTATTCACACAGGGGGGTGACTGCTAGGAATGGGGGACAGCAGAGGAGGGGCCAGGGGCTTGTCTCCCCAGCCAGGATCTCAAGGGCCAGGCAGGACAGTCCCGTGGGCCGTAGTTTGCCCACCTCTGAGTTAGGCTCTCTAGCTGGACTACATCTCCTATGATGCACCCTGGTTTCCCCTTTTGGTGCGCCATTGCAATGCACCATGGGAATCCCTGGCTGTGGTGTGTTATGGGACATGTAGTCTGGCTGGAGAGATCAGCCCAAAGAGGAGAATGAGGGCATAAGTCAGCCAAACTACAATTCCCAGCAGACCTTGCGGCACCATTTCCAAATATTTTTTTTTCACTTTCAGCTAAAGACTGAAAAGTTTTCAGATATTTTATTTTTTAATATGGTGTGATGGGGTGTGCATGTCCCACATTACGGACAGAGGAAGTCCTGTCCCTCAGACCGTACTTAATATGCTCCAGCTGCTGCACTAGTGTAAAGGAGAGCAGCTCAGTCTGGGCAGAACACCAAGAAGAAAGGACACTTGGTAAAGGCTCCAGCCCATGAGCTATTAGAGCCCTTTGCTTGCAGGAGCCAGAGATCCCGAGAACCAGACCGGAGATCTGTTGCCATCGGAGTCCCAGGGAATTACCTGTGCCGAGGTGTCCAGAGACCTCGATACCTTGTGGACTGCAGCTTCAGGAAGCCCAAAAGGAAGTCACCCACCAAGAGTGAGTGAATGGTATCTTCCACCCTTGTAAGGTCAGCATGTTGCAATTGGATTCTCCACTGACATACTGGCAGACCACTGTGACACTGTGAGAGTCCTGGCTGGGACATAGTGGAGCTGGGTTTGCCTGGGTCCCCTTACCCTGGCCACCACCCCTTCTGTTGGTAGTCCCCTGGATCTGACCACTGAGCTACACAGCCCTACACTCAAGAGCCATTGTATTGATTCTGACTACTAGGCCACACTGCCCTATACCTGAGGGCTACTATATTGACAGTGGCCCCTAGGCCACATTGCCCTGTACCTCAAGGCTGCTATAGTGATGTGGCCACTAAACCACACTGCCCAGTATCTGAGAGTTGCTATATTGATGCTGGCCGCTAGGCTACGTTGCCCTGCACGCAAGAGCTGTGGTATTGACTCCAAGCATTAGGCCACACAGCCCAGAACCCAAGGGATGCTGCTTTGACTCTGACCCTTGAATCTAATCGTGGTGAGGCCCAAGACGGTCTGGTAGACAGCAACCGCAGTGTCCTACTACCCACCCTGACAGGAGACGAGGTGTGTATACACCACCACACATGGAAACCAGACATTTTGGGGTGGGGGGAATTGTTTAATCTATAACCCAATTTTCAGTCAAACTGTTTCAATGGGAAATTTTCAGCTAGTCCTGGTGTTGACTTTGTATCATATCAGTATAGGCTTCCATCTGTCGCTGGTGTGCCTTGGGCAGCTGCTGGAGCCACTTATAGTGTCACTAGTAGCCCTTTCAGCCATTATTAGCATTATTTATTTTATGCTTACACCTAGGAAACCTCATCAGGTCAGTGTCCCATTGTGTTAGACACTGTACAGACAAATTACAAGGAAGACAGCCCCTGCCCTAGAGAAATGATAATCTAGCATGCTGGAGAGCGAGCACATCAGAAAAACAGGGACAGGGTAGGAACTGAAAAGGTGACACAACAATTAAGCAAATAGAGGTTAGCTTAAAAACAGATGTCTGAGCTATGACTGGAAGGGGTAAAATCCCATCCACAATATCCAGGAGAGGGGTTAAGCAAGTTAAAGGGGCAGTGTATTGCATGCTCTCTCTGACTGGTAAACAATCTGGCATCTTTCAGGAGCACCGTGTTCATTTTGAAACTGGGGCAGAGGTGGGAATAAAGATTAATAAATATGTAAAGAGCACATTAAAAAATGACAATGTGAAACATTCTTCTGGACCATGATTGTGATATTTTTCTGTCAAGATGCCAATCCAAGAACAGGGGCAAGCACACTGTTGTTTATTTTCTTGGAAAAATACCTTCCCCCTGAGAAGAAATATCTCCAAATTTCCAAAGAAGAAAGAAAAGTGGACTGATTTTTTTCCCCAAGCTACTACTGAGAAAGAGGCCCACAAAAGGTGAAAAATAAGCTGTTCAAGTTGCCAGGTCTCAGAGCTTCTAAGCGTGTCCAACATTTTGAGGGCCAACACAGGATTTTAAACACCAAACCCCTCTGTTCCACATGAATTTTTCAAACGTGACACTTATAGATCAGGTGCCAGCTCTTGCCAAGGCTGTAGGAATCATAGCTGGAGACATTCATAGTTGGAAACAAAACTAGCTCACCAGTACATTAGTATTGTTCAAGATAGGTGTTAGACTTTTAACAATGTGTGTAGTGTTTCAACCCTATAAAACGCTTCTCAGTTGCTGCGTGCATTAATCTTATTTGTAATGTCTGGATCCCAGGCTAAGGCAATATGTAAGTTTTGCTTTATAACTGTAAAAATGCCTGCTCTGAACTTCCGAATCCAGGCAGGAAGAGTGGTCCGCCCCCACCTATCAGGAAGGACTATCAAAACTAATTGGGCCATTGTGAGACATCGCAATACAAAGACTGGGATGATAGCCCTCTTATACCCATCAAGATGCTAGAAGTGAAAAAGCTAGTCCCTGTGGTCCTGATACCACGCCCACGCTTCCCCAGGTGGCATACCTCCATCATGGGCAAGTTGGGTACCCCTGTGCTGACTGCCCACATTCTGCCCTAATCCTGCATAGGGGACTAACACTGGTTTCACTGAAATCAGCACCTTCCAGGGCCCTTATTTTGGTCAAAAGATTTGGTCCTTAGTGTTTACTGTAATGAGGAATTTTAATCATTAGGATCTCTCATACAAATGGGGTGCTGGAGGCTGCTACCATCTGAAAGTGGTCAAGCAAACCTGACATGGTGTGTCAGGGTGTCTGCTCCACCAGAAAATACCTGTCAACTTTTTTATATACTTTGGCACAATGTGGCTCATTTGAACCGTGTTGTATTTCTAAGCACAGCTTGGCCATTCTGTATAAATTTGTGCATAATGAGACAAGTCTGGCGCAATGACCAAAAAGTCTGACAGGCATAGAGTGAAGGGCGAAGTCTCCTCCCCTCCAAAGACAACAAAAACATACTATTCAAATATACACCTAATTTGGTCCGGGGTTTGTTTTTTGTACTGTAGTTCTGTGTGTGTACATATGCCCCTTGTTCCTCTTGTGTTTGCTCTCCATCCCCTTTAACATGCACTTGCAGCCCCATTCTCATCAGTCTCTTCTGCCCGCCGCAGAATTCAGCTCACAAGCCAAGTTCTGGTTGGAGCCTGTAAAAGTGCATGGCCATCCCTCCCTGTCAATCTCTGAGTGAGGCCACGCCTCCTCACTGGCACACATCTGTGAGACAGGTCTAAAAAGGAGAGTTACTGCTCCTTGTGTTCAGGCCCTCAGTCCAGGCAAAGCGATAAAGCTCTGTCAGGGTCAGGTAGTTTATAGTCCACGGGCCTCTGGCCTGCAACCAGGGCAGAGCAACAACGTCTGGAAGCCCCAGGCCCTCAGGCAAGGGGTGAGCACCAACACAGTCTATGAGGCTCAGGCAGGGGTGAGCATCAGCACAGTCTAGTGTCATGGCTCAGCGAAAGGTTCATTAACATGGGCCTCCTGGCCTAAGGTAGGGAGGCTGCCAACGCAGGGGCTAGGGGGACGCAGGCCAACCCAACTCCACCATGTCCCAGCCCAGAGCCCTAAAAGTGGCAAAATGTTCCGTCAGTGGGGATCTGCCCGCAACATACTGACCTTGTATCGGGCCAACACTCAACCAGACTAATTTCCCTGGGCTACTTCCTACATCCCTCTATGTTGTTGTTGTTCTCCATCTCCCAGGCTAGGTGGCCAACAGCAGCCTCAGCAGCTCATTGGGGTCTCAGCCAGCCAATGGCTCTGGCCAGTCCTCAGGAGGTAGTCCCAACAGCTCCTTGGTGTCTCTGGTGGTCTTGACAGTGTTTGCCAGTCCTCAGTATGGCCAGGGTCCTCTTCAGGCTCCAGCAAGATGTATCTATCTCTCTTGGCAGCTCCAGTCCATCTGAGCTGCCAGCCGACTTTTTATACTTCTTCTTCTTGTATCACTCCTCTACTTCCAGCAGGTGGGACGTGGCCTTCCTAGCTTTGCCAAGCAGGTGGCAGGTTGTGGTCCCTCCTTGTCAATCTCACAGGGAGGTCACGCCTCCTCACTAAAGAGCCCCAGCAATAGGTAAGTGTAGGGAAAGAATTTTTGCAGCAAAGATGAAGTAGGGTTGAAATTATACAACAGCAGGTTGGGGATGAAGCTGGAAGCAGAACAGGAGCAGGGGGCTAGAGCAGGCTTGCCTGCAATGGAGGTCTCTTAAGAAGCCAACAACAATACAAAAGCATTGAAGTCAGGAGACTAGGTTACAACATAGTTGTCCCTTGACCCAGTAAAAACACATAAGATTTGTAACGTAGATGTGAGATTTAACTGAGTTCAAGTTATATGATTCAGTTAGGTCCTGGCTATGCTACAAATTAAAATGCTGTATCTGGGTCAGGAGACAACTGAGTTGTTCTGGAGTCACCTTGAAACTTGTTTTTGTCACATCGATGGGTTCCACACCATTGAGAGCAGTCAGAGAAAGGAAAAGAAAACACAGGAATATAGAAGAAAGGGAATCTGATCCCAAGGCCCACCAGAGAAATACGTTCTTTTACAACAAAAACTGGAAGCTTGCACAACTGATCAGGGAGGAGTATAAAAATATTACTCAGGCATGCAGGCATGGAAACAGGAAGGCCAAATCACACTTGGAATTGCAGCTAGTAAGGGATGTTAAGAGTAACAAGAAGGGTTTCCTCAGGTATGTTAGCAACAAGGAGAAGATTAAGCAAAGTGTGGGCCCCTTACTGAATGAGAGAGGCAACCTAGTGACAGAGGATGTGGAGAAATATAATGTACTCAATGCTTTTTTTGCCTCTGTCTTCACAAACAAGGTCAGCTCCCAGACTACTGCACTGGACAGCACAGAACGGGGAGGAGGTGACCACCCCACTGTGGAGAAAAACTGGTTCAGAACTGTTTAGAAAAGCTAGACAAGCACAAGTCCATGGGATCAGATGCACTGCATTTGAGGGTGATAAAAGAGTTGGCCGATGAGATTGCAAAGCCATTGGCCATTATCTTTGAAAACTCATGGTGAGCTGGGGAGGTCCCGGATGACTGGAAAAAAGACTAATGTGGTGCCCACTTTTAAAAAAGGAAGGAGGAGGATCCAGGGAGCTACAGGCCAGTCAGCCTCACATCAGTCCCTGGAAAAATCATGGAGCAGGTCCTCAAGAAATCAATTCTGAAGCACTTAAAGGAGAGGAAAGTGATCGGGAACAGTCAGCACTAAGGGCAAGTCATGCCTGACAACCTAATTGCCTTCTATGATGATATAACTGGCTCTGTGGATGAGGGGAAAGCAGCGGACATGTTATTACTTGACTTTAGCAAAGCTTTTGATACAGTCTCCTACAGTATTCTTGCCAGCAAGTTAAAGAAGTATGGGCTGGATGAATGGACTATAAGGTGGATAGAAAGCTGGCTGGATCGTCAGGTCAATGGGTAGTGATCAATGGCTCCATGTCTAGCTGGCAGCCAGTATCAAACGCTGTGCCCCAAGGGTCAGTCCTGGGGCCAGTTTCATTCAATATCTTCATTAATGATCTGGAAGATGGCGTGGACTGCGTCTTCATCAAATTTGCAGATGACACTAAACTGAGAGGAATGGTAGATATGCTGGAGGGTTGAGATAGGATACAGAGGGACCTAGACAAATTAGAGGATTGGGCCAAAAGAAATCTGATAATGTTCAATAAGGACAAGTGCAGAGTCCTGCACATAGGATGGAAGAATCCCATGCACTGCTACAGACTAGGGACCGAGTGGCTAGGCAGCAGTTCTGCAGAAAAGGATTTAGGGGTTACAGTAGATGAGAAGCTGGATATGAGTCAATAGTGTGCCCTTGGTGCCAAGAAGGCTAATGGCACTTTGGGCTGTTTAAGTAGGGGCACTTCCAGCAGATCAAGGGACGTGATCATTCCCCTCTATTCAGCATTGGTGAAGCCTCATCTGGAGTACTGTGTCAAGTTTGGGGCACCACACTACAAGAAGGATATGGAAAAAATTGAAAGAGTCCAGCAGAGAGCAACAAAAATGATTAAGGGGCTGGAGCACATGATTTATGAAGAGAGGATGAGGGAACTGGGATTATTTAGTCTGCAGAAGAGAAGAATGGGGACAGATTTGATAGGTGTTTTCAACTACTTGAAAGGGGTTCCAAAGAGGATGGATCTAGACTGTTCTCAGTGGTACCAGATGACAGAACAAGGAGTAATGGTCTCAAATTGAAGTGTGGGAGGTTTAGGTTGGATATTAGGAAAAACCTTTTCACTAGGAGGGTGGTGAAGCACTGGAATGGGTTACCTAGAGAGGTAGTGGAATCTCCTTCCTTAGAGGTTTTTAAGGTCAGACTTGACAAAACCCTGGCTGGGATGATTTAACTGGGGATTGGTCCTGCTTTGAGCATGAGGTTGGACTGGATGACCTCATGAAGTCCCTTCTAAGCCTGATACTTTATTCTATGAACTATCATGTTCTTTGTCAGGGGTGCCTGCTGGTGACTCTCTTCTGATATTTTGTGAACAGCTTCCGCCCATGTTTGCCAACGAGACTTCTCTGGGTTGTGCTTCAGCCATATGATCCTTGTCACTAGACTAAATTCACGTAGGTTTGAGTATCTGTGCAAAAAAATCGAGCTCTCATCTCTAGATTAGAAATGTTTGCAATGGGCCTTGGGGAACTTACCTCAGACTTCAACGAGTCTTGTAACTCTCAATCAGATCAGTCATCAGAAGAAGAAATATTATAATATACTTTTCAAGCATTTCACAGTGTTCTACAAAGCAGAGGGAGAGATGGCAGAATGTCAAGAAATGTTTAGACAAATAGCAAAGCCATTATTACTCAACTACAGCTCACAGCCTTGGGTTGGACATTGGAACCTGTTCATCAGAAGAGGAAGTATTGACCAGGTTTATTTCATAATCTTTTCAAAATGTACCAGGGTCTGCAATTTAAAACTAATAGAAGAGGTCTTTGTCTAAAGTTTTGTCTAAAGGACTGATTTCAATATATTAAAATTCTACTCTGTACAATTTTAAAGAAACTGTGTTTCTGGCTTCTGGGTAACCAGTAAAGTATTGTAGAAGCTGTTTTGCTGCTTACTTGATGAATCTCAGTATTAGAATAGCCACCAGTTTGGGGATTGTCTGCCCCATCTTTTGCAGTTTTCCCTAATTGAGCAGTCTCCGTGTAGCCCCCTTGAGACTCTGCTCACAAAGGCTATTGTCCTCAAGAGGAAATATTAACACTGTTTTCTCAGTGCCCATCTGTCCTTCAGCTACACAACTGGCCCACTTTACAAACAGAAGAGATGAGACTGATAGCAATATAGCAGTATATCATGTAGAATACATATAGAATAAACTCAGTGTTGATTAAAAACTATGTTGATGATATTGTGTGATGCTTGTTTAAAAAAAATCAAGAGAGAAAATCTAGCTGCTTAAATGATCCACCTAGGCTAATAGCAGGTAAATGCACAAGAAAATGTCAAGCCCTGCTCTTCGTTCTACCTCCAAACTGCGAGGAGTGAATGAACCAGCTATGCCTCAGTGGAGAACTCAACTCCTGATCCTCCTGTAACCCAAACTGGATGTTTTGGTGTTGCAGGCTGGCTCACATTTCCTGCTGAGATATGAGGGCAGGATAAATGAGTTATTTAGATGGAAGAGCTACTTTGCCTCCAGGCCACTTTCCCTCTCTTCAAGGACCCAGCTGTTTGTGCTAGGTTCTGATGCTATTGCTGCTCCGCACAGACTATCACAGCACCCCTTGGTTGCTGCCTCCATGCTGCCTACTTTTCTGCCACAATTTTAATTTAAATCATGGGTTCAGGGAGACTGAATAACTTTATGGAAGTGGTCTCCCTGCAATCAAATGGGTCTGAACAGGGCCCTGAACAAGACTGAATCAGCCATGATAGGAAATAGTAAGCAGATTTGTGCACAGACCTTTGTGGTGTGGCAGAAACAGCATATAAGCATGGGGAAGAACATAAAAAGAAAAACAACTGGGAAACTCATTGGGCACACTGTAGCCAGCCTTCAGTTCAGGAGTGCAGACTTATCCTTTGATTAGTGCAGCAAACTGGGAATCAAGATTCCTAAGTTGTGTTTACAGCTCTGCCACTGAGTTTTAGTGACCTTTGGGCAACTCATTTTGTCACTCAGTTCCTCATGTTATCCATCAGCTGCCAAAAGGATATAGTAATACCTCCCTATTTCACACATATTTGTAAAATGCTTTGAGATGAAAAGTGCTACACATTTAAATCCAAAGTAAGATGAGCACTCATAAAATCTCCCTCTGTAACATGGTACAGCCCACCATTTTGGGTTTTCTGCTACTGGGATTTCTTCCTCACCCAATTTCTAGAACCATACATAGTGTAAAAGATATTTCTGCACTTCAAACTGGGGGTTTTCTGTGCAGCCAGCCATCTAATGATCTTCTCCAATGCCCGTTGAACTAAATGGAAGTTTTTCCTATTGACTCTAATGACCACTAGATTGGAAAATGAGAGGCAATGGAAAATAATCCAAAAAAAGGTAAGAATCAAATTAGTGATTTGCAAACTCATAACGTTCAGGGCACTATGTATTCCACAATTCTGTGATCATGGGATTTTCTGAAGCATCCACCTGTGCTGCAAAATTGTGTTCCAGGGTCTAAACTTTCATTTAAAATTAAATGTTTCTAGCCCTCATAGTTGTGAAGATAGCCTTAAACATGAGAACTGACTATAAAAGCCCCAGACAGCCCCTATCCAACTGCCAAAGCCTCCTGCCCCCTCCCCAGGTTGTGATACCATCTATGATGCATTTGTGCATTGTCAGTAAAACATCTGCACTAGACTGAAACCTGGAAATGTGAGGACTGCATAAAAATAAATGAAGGTAATATGAAAGTAACCCAGGGGTACAGTGCTGACTGAATTATTCATTCTCACATTCAATACAAAAAAAAACCCTCAATGTTAATTTAAATGAATCTGCTATGAGTTAACACTCTGTCTCTGCAGAGTGCTTCAGAATACATGAAGCCGTGCTACAGAATTGAGGTTCAGCTTGGCCTGAAGTACATGGGACCTTGACTAGGACAGTCTTGCAGCATTTACCAGTGTTTTATTTCAAGAATAAATGTTTCATAGAAGAATGGAATGATGGAAAACTTCATAAAATCACCTACTGCTGGAATTTTGGACTGTTCCCAATATTGTAGATGGGAATTAATCTTTCATACTTCATTTACATGTATGGTGCTTTGTAGACTTACTTATGAGATGGAATTTCTTTGTTATAAATGTTATATATGATGTTTTTATGTCATTATTCCTGACATATTTATATATAGTGTTTTTTAATTTGTAGATAAAAGTTTTTACATTTTTTATTTTCAGTTGTTGGTATTACGTTCTCCTTCTCTCTTTGTTTCTGCCACACCCACAGAATTCTCTAAGCCTCATGGTTCTCTTTTTTTTTCTCTCTCTCTCTCCTTTATTTCCTCCTATATCTCAAGTCTTCAGATCACATTGCCCATCCTTCCAGTAGAGGAGAGCTCTACTGGTTCCCTCCTTGAGCTATCTGGAGAGTTTGGAAGCCCCTTCTTATAGGCTGATCATATTACCTTTGGTTCCAGTTCCTGCTGCCCTAGACAAGAACTACTATCATTGAATAGTAGAGCTTTGCATTGTGACTAAATCACTGAGTTAGTCCATGTGTCTTTGTTTTACTACTGTCTCAGTCAAGGCTTGAATTAAGAGGGGAATGGTGGGTATATTCCAGCAAGCTCTGTAGACAAAATAAGTTCCACCCATAAATTATAAAATGTGATGTCATTTGCAGTAAATTGTACAGCTATTCAAAATATAAATATGCATACCCTCAACTCCACTAAATTCCTTGAGACTGGCTTCCCCTGGTGGAGCTTGAATATGGTTCTGGGTTCTTCTATTTCTCTTGGATTTGGCTTCCCCTTGGTGGAGCTCAGATAGCCTGCTCGGTTTGGTTTGACTCATTCTTGATTTGGGAGGCGAGTGGTGTAATCTCCCAGCGAGACCCACTCTTGGTAACAAAATGGGATGTAAATCACAGTAAAATGTGCAGATCTGTGATGATCTTCCCTCTCCTTTCTTACATGAGGAATGAAATAGTTAACATAAACATTTAAATCACCATCACTAGATATCTGCTTTAATGCAGAGCTGCCTTGACCATAGCAAGGTTGATACCTGCCCATTATCCATATGTGTCATTCCAAGTGTCCATAATTAAGCTTCCAATCATTAATAGTAACAATTTGCCTGACTCATTTCTTAATAATTCCTACATCACAGTGTGGTCTAAGTGCCTATAAACAAGGTTACAAAATATTGCAACCCTTCCTTCAAGTTCCATCCAACTAATACAACTTGCAATGTGCCCTGTACCCTTGCGGTCACTTGTTTACTTGCACAGAATGAGAGGGCATAAATTGTGACTTGGGGTTAGGTCTTCTGGCCTACATTATTTTAGCTAAAAATGCAGCCTTTGCATTATTTACTCCACTATGGTGGATTAGACTTTCCCTTAAAGGGAATAAGGCCTAAGGGTCTGCTCACCTCCACCCCATAGTCACGGCCCTTTAAGAATTGGGAGCTCTGATGTAGGCAAAGATCTGGGACACAGGATATACGACTAGAGAGGAAGCAGTCCAGGGAGTAAGTACTAGTTGGGGGAGATCAAGCCAATATTGTTCCTTTTAGGGCCCAGAATCAGAAGCCTTGCAGAGTAGTCAGGGCAGGTCTCCCCTCCCACCCAAACAACTGGGAATGAGCAAAGGAAGGAGCAAGGAGATATACTGCTCCCCACCTCCCATAGTAGGGATACATTAACAACAGAAGAAGGCCTGCCTATTGAACCCTTAGCCTGAGACTACTGGGGGAGGGGCCAGTTGAAGGAGAAGAGGACTAAGTCCTTGCAGCTGGCTTAAGTTACAGCCCCACCTCCAAAGAGGAAAGAGGGGGAAAATGGAAGTGGAAGGATTGTTCAAAATACAGCCTAGCTGCTGCAGGAGAGGCTGTGAATGGCTTTGAGGAAGCTCCTCAGTAGCCAGCTAGAAAGAAGCTGGGAGGAGCTACAAATCCAGGGCAGAAATAGTAGAGTCTGTAGACTCATGCAAAATGTTGACAAGAAGAAAAAGGGTAGGACCAGTCCTGAGGAACTGCTCTTAACAGAGGGTCTCTGGGCTTGAACCCAGAGGGATGGATGTGTCTGGCTTCTCCTTCATCTCCCCCAGACCATGAGGGGAAGTACAGTCTTCAGGATTAAGAGACCAGGAATGAATCCCAGATGGGAGCTGAGGGCCTGGCATAGAGGCTATTAGTCATCGTCTTTTTTTGTTTGTTTGTTTTTGCTTGTTTTTCCTGTTTTGAATTTTCTGTTAACTCTGGAAGCGGACTGGACCAACAGGTAGTCTGGCTAGAGCGATAGGCCACAGAAACTGCAGATGGGTGAGAAATGAGGCTGGACAAGATGGGCTAGAGTGCAGGAACCCCTGCAATACTGTGCCCTGGCATGAGAGGGTGCTCTAGCAATGAATGTACCCCATAACACCTACTGTAATTGAGGGGCAGAATTTAGCACTATATTTTAATTGCAGGATTAAGGGGAGGGAGCAAGCCTGCTCTCATTGAAGTCAATGGTGCAAGTTTGGGTCTTCAGAGAAGTCCTTATATGTATTAACAACAGTAATTTGCCTGACTGTCTTTGACCCAAGCTTTTACCCACATTGCTTTCTACCTGGCTACAGCCCTCCAACCCAGATGTGGCACATTTTGGTGGTGCTGGGTATATTGTAGATATAGAAGCACTTCTACATCTACAGGATACACAGACTATGTATTACTGATTTTAATTATTAATCATTGCAATTAGCAATGATTCCCATTAAGAAAATGGGAAAGGGGAGGACTATGAAAGTTATGGAGCTGGTGACTCATGACTACAGTACATGAAAACTCCCTAATATGAAAGCCTTTTTTAAAAAAGTGAGTGGTAGTTACATCAAAGTGAATAGCTTGTCTGGCGGGCATTAGAATGACGATTTATCCAACTAAATGGGAGACAAGTACTATAATAGTTGTTACATGCTGGAAAAGAGTTCCAAATATCCAAACACTACTTAAAATAGAAATAATAGCTAAAGAGATAGCAAATATCACCCTGTAAACTAACTGAGTGAAGATTACTTTTCCTGGGCTCCTAGGGCTAGTGTAATTAGGGGAGAAAGCAGCATTTTAAGAACCTATAATTTAGTAATCTGAATTTGTAACAATCTTCCCAACAAATTCTTTTGTTCTTGTAGACTTTTCTTCTTTTTGTCTCTCTAATTTGCACAGCAGTATCCACTCTGCTCTTCCAGCTTTTTGCTATTTCACAGCAGATCTGGCTCTGGAAAGATTCTGGTTTTCTTTTTTCCCCCTCTATGTTGTTATCAAGCCAAGCAGGATTTTGTAAGGTTTGGCTCAGTTTTAACCTCCAAACTTCTACTATGTAGCCTAAACTCAATTTCACCAAGTATGTTGGGTGGTAAGAGAATTATTACAGCCCGCTTAATAAGTTAGGGCTAGGTTGTATTGCTAGGGTATGGATCCAGGTTGGGGCATTGTGGTGCCCCAAAGAGGGCTGGAGGGTATTCTGACTATGGCAGGCTTCATGCTTCCCAGCTCCCTTCGTATGCAATGGGAGTTGCCTGGTGCACTATTCTTACCACCCTGCTCTCACTGCTTGGGCTTTCACATAACGTCACAGCACAGTCTGGTCTCTAAGGGCTGGTCCTCACTACGGCGGGGGATCGACTGTAGATACACAATTTCAGCTACGTTAATAACGTAGCTGAAATCGGGGTATCTACAGCCAATTTACCTGCCGTCCTCACGGCGGTGGCAGTCGGCGGCATGCTCCTGCGTCGACTCCAGCTTGCGCCTTTTGGCGAGGTGGCGTTACGGAGTCGACGGGGGCACCGCTGGCGATTGATTTATCGCGTCTTGATGAGACACGATAAATCAATCGCCATAAGATTGATCTCTCCCCGCACTAGTGAAGACAAGCCGTAACTGTTAGTCAAAAGTTCCGTTTGGCAAAACACATTTTTCTCCTCATGCCTGGGAGTGCTACTAGGGAACGGATTTCTGCAGAGCTTATAAACTGGATAGAATCACAGACAGTCGATGGTTGACAAGCACCACGGGTATGAGGCTGTAATCAGAGCTTCTGCCTATCATTAACTAATGCAGGAGATGAGTTTCTGGCAGTTTTTTTTTTCTTAACTACCAAAGCCAGGATGAGACAAAAGTTGCTGTTTGTTGGCTCTGATTCACTACCATTCATCCCACTCCTACCCACATGTATAAACTCATCTGTAGGCCGGGTGAATGCAGTCCACAGAGTGAAGAGATTATTCACAAAAGGCATTCAGGAATTTTTGTACAGATGGTGTGAGGAAAGGAGAAAAGTGAGACTTCGGATTTCTTTTAGAAAATTTTCCAGGAAAGTGTTAATTTCATCCAAACAGTTGACTTTTTTAAAATCAGCCCAGAATGCTGAGATTGTGTTCAAAAAAATAATTATAACATTCTAATAATCTCCTCATATGGGGAATAGCTCAGTGGTTTGAGCATTGCTAAACCCAGAATTGTGAGCTCAATCCTTGAGGGCGCCATCTCAAGATACAAGGCAAAAATCTGTTGGATGATTTAATTGGGGATTGGTCCTGCTCTGAGCAGGGGATTGGACTAGATGAGCTCCTGAGGTCCCTTCCAACCCTAATAATCTATGCTCAGGGGGGCTGGAGTTTTGTCATAAATCTAAATCCATAACTGGAGAGACAGCTGTCTCATAGTTTCATTTTCAAAACTGAAGATTTAGATTTTTCCATCCATTCCCTTTCACTCAAGACTCTTACCCACCTTTTTGACCCTGTTAGCATATAGGAGCATTTGTTGCCTAGTTACATCTTTCTTTTCTTTTTTTAAGCTTTGGAACTAAGGGACCAATTTATTCTTGAACTGATGTTTGCACCCATGTAAGAATAGAGGGGAGGCAATTTGCACCTTCTGTATTCAGGGGCTGCAGGGGTCAGTAGTTCACTGGCATAGATGATCTACCCTGTTTCATTGTACAAGAACAAGAGGATATTGAATTAATTGGAAAGGTAGCAAAAATCAATACTGATAAAAATTAAACACCACAATTGGCCTGAGGAACTCCTTGCCACAAGATAGCATGGTGGCCAAGAGTTTAGCAGAATTCAAAAAGGGACTAGACATTTATATGGATGGCAAAAACATCCCGTTTTAATAGCAAATACTAAAAAATACAATTGGAAAAGATACAAATCCTCTTGCTTCACAGCTAAGGCAATCTATAACTGTTGAGGGTCAGAAGGAACCATTTCCTTTGGACAGATTATCCCATAACTGCCTGCTGCAGAGTCTTTTCCAACTGCTTCAGAGAAAGTTGCTACTTGCCACCGTAGATGACATGATACTGGACTAGATGATCACTGGTCTGATCCAATATAGCAATTCCTACATTCAATGTTAACACTCCTTTGAAACTAATATGAACTATTGGTTCAGGCTGTTTCAAAGAAAAGTTTCCATTTGGATCACATTTTCTTCACAACCACAGAGTTAGAAGCATAAGAGTATTGTCAATGAATTCTTAGATTATGGACCCAGTTCTGTAATCAGGGTGAATTCTATGGCAAATTCCATGGCCATGGAATACACAGGGTTCTGATTACAAATGCTCTTAAATAATAGTGTAGGAATTTTTCCTCAGGGCAAGTCTACACTATGGGGCTAATTTACGCAACTCCAGCTACGTTAATATACCACATGTCTACACAATGCTGGGTCGATGGGAGAAACTCTTCTGTCGATTTACCTTATGCTGCTTGTTCCGGTGGAGTACCAGAGTTGACGGGAGAGCAATCGGCAATCAATTTAGTATGTCTTCACTATACCTGCTAAATCGACCCCCCGTGGATTGATCACTGTGCATCGATCCCCTGGTAAGTGGAGACAAGACCTCAGTTTAAAAGGTGTTAAGAGAAAATAGGTACGGTAAGGTCAAAGAAAATAGAGAGAATTTAGGCAAGGATATAAAAAAAAAAATCCTTGAGTTACTGGTAAACTAAGTGCCTGCTCTGGCCAAAGCCATAGGCATTAGCTAGGAACTATCAAACTCATAGCTGAAAATCAAACTAGCTCACCTCTACATTAATTTTGTTCAAAATAGGAATAAGTCTTTTAAAAATGTATTTAGTGTTTAGAATCTATGAAATCCTTGTAAATCGCTGCATGCATTAATCTTCCTTGTAATGTCTATATTCCATGCTACAAGGTAAAATATAAATTAGTTTTATAATTGTAAAAATACTTGCTCTGAATTTATGAACTCAGACAGGGAGAGTGGCTCCCCCGTCCATCCAGGAGGACTATCAAAATTAATTGGGTCACTGTAGGACAAAAGCTTTATTTGCCCCAACCACCCATAAAGAGGTATGTGCAGAAGGCTTTGTCTCATCAGTATGAATCCTGTACGAGGGAATTAAAATAGCTGACGAAGATTTTTCATCTCTTTGCTGTTGGGACTCTCATAAAGGCTGGAGCTAAGAAAGAAAAAGAGAAGACCCACAAGGCCTTAAGCCTTAAAAAGACATTCAGTGCTGACTGATTGCTACATCTGTCATCTTTTTTAATAGACATAGGGCTTGTCTACGCTTAAAAAGCTGCAGGGATGCAGCTGCACTGGTGCAGGTGTGCCACTGTAGTGCTTCAGTGAAGACGCTACCTACACTGAGGGAGGACTTCTCCTGTTAGCATAGGCAACCCACCTCCCTGTGATGTGGCAGCTACGTCAACAGGAGAAGCCCTCCTCTCAACACAGCCCTGTTTAGGCCGCAATAAGGGTGGATTTGACCCTCGGGAACCATCTTCCACATCAGTTATTAATACTCAGTATTAATTTATCTTGGCCTTTAAATGGTGACCGTATGTGTGTGTGTATTTGAAGTTACAAACACAATCGAATGTCGAGAGACAGTGGGCAACTGCGGCCTGCAGGTTGCATATGGCCCGTCAGGGTAATCCACTGGCGGGCTATGAAACAGTTTGTTTACATTGACTGTCCTCAGGCACAGCTAGCTGCAGCTCCCAGGGCCCACAGTTTGCTGTTCCCAGCCAATGGGAGCTGCCGGAAGTGGTACGGGCCACAGAGATATGCTGGCCACCGCTTCCAGCAGCTCCCATTGGTCAGGAACAGTGAACTGTGGCCACTGGGAGCTACAGGCGGCCGTGGCTGTGGATGGTCAATGTAAACAAACTGTCTCATGGCCCACCAGTGGATTACCCTGCCAGGCCACGTGTGGCCCGCTGGCTGCAGATTGCCCAACCCTGCTGAGAGATGATTCAGGCAATCTGAAACCAGCACACACTGAATAATGCATTCTGTGCAGTTCTGAGGTGACAAATTTACTGCCCTTTGAAAACATCACGTCTGTAGTTCTGTTCTTAATGCTGTTCATGAAGCTTACCTGCACTGCTTTGCCTTCTAAAGGAAGAACCTTTTCATTTAAGGGAAAACTGAAGTGCTTATTTATAATCCGAGAGAGAGAGAGATGTGGAGAGAGAGAGAGAGATTTTTCCTGTATGAGAAAATACAGAGCGAAAGAACTTTCAAAGCAGTTTTCCTAGGTGCCTGCCATTACTGTTGTCTCCCCTCAGTGAACAGTCCTGAAATGGAGCAGACACGCTGGGATGGACTCATCCTTGTGCCAACACTTGGGCTGATGCTGGGACACAGGAGAGGCTGCTAGTACCTCCCCTATTCACAGCTGCTGGAGGCCACTGTGCAAGCGAGGGCAGCCCTGAGATTGCCCTAACCTATGCCTTTTGCTGCCACAGTTCCTATGCAGTTTGAGACAATGGAGAAGAGCTAGGGGCCAAGTCCACCCAGGTCATATCTTCCTCCTCCTCTTCCCTCCCTCCAACCTTTTGTCCCAATTCCCCTGGCACTGGGACTTCTGCAGAGGTGACGGGCCTGATGGCAGTAGAGCTGCTCTGTTGAAAGGGAATTCATCCCAGGCTGTGCAGTCCCTTTACACCCACTTTGTGCCAGTAGCAACAGTGCAGGGGTAAACTTCCCCTTTAATCCTCAGAGTAGACCTTGTGCTGGGAAATAGATAAAGCTACAGGAAATGATGCTCCCCCTGGAAAGGATGAGATGGGTACAGACTCTCAGAGCATCAGCAAAACTGATTGAACAGTGTTTGCTCACTATAGTATTTTAAAATTTAATAATTTAAAGAATATTCCCCCATCATCATGTTTTATAAGTAGGGGGATCAAGAGACATGATCATTCCCCTCTATTTGGCATTGGTGAAGCCTCATCTGGAGTACTGTGTCCAGTTTTGGGCCCCACATTATGAGAAGGATGTGGATAAATTGGAAAGCATCCAGCAAAGGGCAAAAAAAAAAAATGATTAGGGGGCTGGAACACATGATTTATGAGGAGAGGCTGAAGGAACTGGGATTATTTAGTCTGCAGAAGAGAAGAATGAGGGGTGATTTGATAGCTGTTTTCAATTACCTGAAAGGGGGTTCCAAGGAGGATGGATCTAGACCGTTCTCAGTGGTACCAGATGACAGAACAAGGAGTAATGGTCTTAAGTTGAAGTGTGGGAGGTTTAGATTGGATATTAGGAAAAACGTTTTCACTAGGAGGCGGTGAAGCACTGGAGTGGGTTACCTAGGGAGGCGGTAGAATCTCCTTCCTTAGAGGTTTTTAAGATCAGTCTTGACAAAAAGTCCTGGCTGGGGTGATTTAGTTGAGGATTGGTCCTGCTTTGAGCAGGGGGTTAGACTAGATGACCTCCTGAGGTCCCCTCCAACCCTGATATTCTGTGATTCTATGACTGAGTGGTAAGGTGCATTTCTTGTATTTCTTACTAAATCTTCAGACTCGCAGATTGATGGCTTCCTGTTTGTTTGTTTTTTTCATTTTCCTTGTAAGTTGTCAGACATGTTTCAACATTTTCAGTAATTTACTGATTAGAATATCTCTGATTTGCAATCTCCCTTAAAGCAATTGTGACCGTGGCAAGGTGTGGTCCCTTGTGATTAATGACCGGCTGGAGGTAGAGACCTACAGCTGTGTGCGCATGTTTGAGATGTACAAATCTGCATTGTATAGCATTTGGAAATGCTGTGACAGCGACATAAACACTTATTCTTTGATCATTGCTAGCAAAAGCAAACAATCCAGGCTCCCTAGCCTTTCTCCCCCATCACTCTCATGGCACCCTCTCTTCCCGCTCTTGGAACAAGTGGGAACACACATTAAAATAAACAGATAGCCAAGGCTTGTAATATAAAGATGTTTGTGCTACCAATAAAAAAAGTCAAAAAGTAATTCATGTACAGCCAAGGCTCCTTTTATTTTTGTCTCTCTGATGCTCTCAGAAATCACTCTAGCAGAAGTAATGCTCGGACCCATAGGAAGCTATTTGCTGGCTCCAAATGTTACCTGACTGTGCTGGAGCTTGAGTGGCTTATTGTCATTCTTTGGAGAGTAGAGAAGAATGATTGAGTTGTAGCTGCCAACTCTACACTAGTCTGCTGGGTTAAAGGTAATACGTGCCTGACATTTTCAGGCATACCTATATAAGGGGTTATGTTGACTCAGCTCTTCATCACACAGTTCACTTCAGCTCAGTTTTGGACTTCGGGAGAACAGAATCAGAACAGAACTACACCAGGGATGAATTTGCCACATTGTCTTGGGTTCACGTTACCCACTTACCTGAAATGTGGTGCTTGAGTTAGACTGCATAGCTGCAAAAAACAGGGAAGTAAATCATTCTTATAGGCAGTAGATTTTTGCAGGGCAAGAACATGAGTGATCATGTGAGTCCACATTCTAGTGAGTCAGGTGGAGCAGACTATGACGCATAGCTCTTTGTGACCTTTGCCTGTTCCCGTTACATTCATGGCACTGCACATTGGGTTTTTATACCTATCTGTGTAGCAGGAACGTATTCAGCCTGGCTTCAGGTCTATCCACTGCCTCACTTCAAACAAACTGCAATTTCTACAATACTGCCCCCTGCTGGGGATGGTTAATAAACATTAAAAACATTCAAGCCCTCTTCCCTCAGCTCAATTAATCCTTTCAGTTTATGGTGACTCAAAAGTCTTAACGGTCCTTAAGGGGGACTTCCCCTGCCTTTGACCTCCCTTCAGCTTAGTCCTTTGCAGCCCTCCTAACTTGGGTTTCTTACCCAGTAGCCTCCTGCTCCCTAAAGGTCCCTCAGATGAGGCTTCTCTTTCTCCTGGCCTTATACTTGAGAGACGTGGATAACTATCACTAACCCTTCTCCCACCAGAGTCCCTTCCCAACTCAGAGTGAGGCGGCTCAGGATGCCCCTATATGCTGCAGCAGGCCTGAGTTAGTCTCTTGTTCCTCCTTGGCACATGATCCCCTACATTCATTCCATTCACTGGAGAGCTGGGCCTAGATCCTCCATATCAATGGAAGTTAGGTGCCTTTGAGAATCTGGGCCTAACCTCCTTAAAGGTCTGGTTCACCCTGTGACAATCTGCTATTCAAACTAATCAAGTTTCAGGTGAATTTAATAGATCAAGCCATACAAAGCATTATGTATTAATATCCATTAATATGATGTGCCCTGCAATCATGGTCCAATCCTGCACTTGGACTGGCAGTGTCAGCACTCCTCCCCAGGAGTGGCAGTAGAGATCACTCTCCCTTCAGGGGTACCATGAGAGGATCCTCCTTCCTCACCCTCAGGAGGCAGGAATAGGAGCAAGGGAGCCTTTAGAGATTTGTGGGGAGGGAGGGTGATCATGAAAACTCAGATACTGATGTAATCCTATGACTACATGAGCTGAGGCCCTAGGCTCTGATCTAGAGTGCTCATGCCTTAATCTAGTCCTGTCCTTAAATTCTCTGAACAGAAAAAGGCTATTTAGAAGCAGGTTATTATTAACTTGTATGGAAGTTAAAGAAGAGCTGAAACAAAACTCTTGAGTTTGATAAGTGCTGGCTCTCCAGCCCGGGGCTGAAAATTCCGCAGTGCTGACTGTCTCACACAAACCACCAGCTGTAATCCAATCTCGTCTAACTCCTCACTGACCTGGTGGTAGCTTGTGACATTTGCTGATTCATCAGTGGCTCACACTGCCATTTTCTGTTTTCCCTTCTGATCAAATGAAAGAGAAGAAGCAGCTCCCTTCCTCCTTGTGTAGTTTTCAAGTGATAATCAATAGGGGAAAATGTGTTACATTACCATTGTAAAAATATCCTATTAAAAAGACTGGAGCAACTGATTTTGTAACCTAGCATTAACAGTAGTCTGCCCTGTGAGACAAGATCAGTTTTCACAGAGATTACCAGCAATGAAGCAAAATGCAATTAAAAGATCTGATCCTGGGATTTCAGATAGTGCCTAGCATAAAAATAAGTAGTTTTTTTTACCACCTGCAGCTGAATTGAAATTGCTTCAATGTGCTTTGATTTCTGTTGCATGGATGGGAATACCGGTGAAGTCACCTGTCTTCATCCTCTTTTACCATGCACATCCTATTTGATTGAGAACTCTGAAGTATTCATGTATTTTTTCTGTCAAGGGAAATAAAAAAACCTGCATCTCAGTAACATGCCAGCTGTTACTCATAGCCATCGCGAAACTAGAGTAACGGGGAACCATTATAACAGCAGTACAACTTGAACAGAAGCCAGGCAGTTCATTTTCCTACACTATGACATGCCAATTGACTGCTACTTATATTTCCCAGATTGCTATCATGTTACTAGGGATTCTCCGGCTTTTTCACAGTGCTTTATTTTAAACTAAACAAGTGCTTAAGTGATTTGCTGGCTCAGATCTAAGTTCTCTGACATTAGATTCTAACCATGACTGCATTTCATTGGTGGGTTGGTAGGTGCAGTGATTTTTTTCCTACTATATATAATTTGGGGTTAAAATCATGACTAAATTGCAAAATTATATTTGTATAAAAGCATACCAAAACATTTCCACCCAGACATTTCCATGCATTCCCAGAGATGAGACGCTAACCAATGAAATGAAATAGCTGCCTTGGGAAGGGTATTAAGCCTATTACACATCCCCCTTTTGTTCAGAATTCATATATTTGCTTTATGTCTTTGGAACTGGAATGATGTTGAGCCAGGCCAGGTACATAATCTTGAATAAGATTTTCTCTATCAGGGCTCATCAGGTTTTTTTTTAATATAGAAAACTGGCCTGACTGAACATGACAGTTATTTTATTATTTCAGACAAACCCTTAAATCCCAGTCCCCCCTCTGAAGGGAATAAAACTATTCAGACTCCAAGTTGTGGGTGAAAGATGAGGAAGTGCCATCTCTATGACATCATTTCCCCTTTTCTCTGGATCCCACAAAGCCCTTTAGGGCTGAGGAGGCATAGGTGGAGAGGAGAGGGGTCAGGGAAGCACACTGGCCCTTTCCTACTACAGCAAAGTTAATAATGAGTCTGTTAAGTTTGGTACCCACCCACTCTGGGCTGTGAAGCTGTTCCTAACACACACAGCTCTATAGAGTCAATGCCTTTCAGAACATCCTCCCAGAAAACTGGTAAGTCCTCCCAAATGATGAATCTCCCCTTTTAATAGCATCCTGGGGAAGGAGAGCAGATACCTAAAGAGCTGGGGGGCTTTGAAATGTTGGGAATGCTTCTGGGCAGAGTGCCAGTCAGAAGAGGTCTGTAACCAGAACCAATCCTCTTTTTGTTTGATAACTTTTGAATGTTTTTCACACTACAAGGAGTCAAACTATGATGAAATCTACATAATAATACCCCAAGTTCTATAGCACTTTTCATCTTCAAAGCTCTTCACACATATGAACTAATTAAGGGAAGAGTGTCACTTGCTGTACACTCCCAAACTGGGGAGTAAATGGGTGTGAGCAACTCCTTACTCCCCTGAACAAGTTACCCAGCAAATTACAGTAACCACATCACAGGTGCGGGTGGGGCCACTAATCCCACACTGCTAGATTGGGTAGGGAATGAGCAAAGCCTTGACTCCACCGAATATGCACATTACTATAGTATACAAGAAACCTAAAGTATATGTGACCTTCAGCTCCTGAGTAGACATCTTCCTGCAGTGCTGAATCCCATATACTGTAGCACTCAGAAAGAGATATTGATTTTTGTAAGACATTAGGCCTTTATAAAATCTGCAAAAACACGCCGAGTTCTACTGGCACATTTCAGTGGGACTACTTACAGTAGTAAAGTTATTTGCAGTGTTGTCATAGCTGTGTTGGTCCTAGAATATGCAAGGTAATGTTTTTTACTGGACTGACCTTTATTGGATAAGAGAAACAAGCTTTAGAGCTACACAGAGCACTTCTTCAGGTCTGGAAAAGGTACTCAGAGCATCACAACAATTTGTTCCATCTTGTATTTAGCTAAGCAATAAAATATATTACCTCACTGCCATGGGGTTCGGAGAGCAATTCAGACCAGTAAGGGGTTGTCACCTCTTACCCTGTAACCCTGGGTGCCTCACAGTAGTTTGCTACTGTAGCTCTCTACCGGGATACTCCCATTCAGCAACAAGCACCAGATCGTACCCCGCGTGTCTGTGTGCTATGCAGCTGGCACTGGTTCAGCAGCTGTGAAGCCTGTTTAGCATGTCTGGGGGAGGGATGAGGCAGGGTAGGGGTGGAGTCTTGGGGGAAAAGGTGATGGGAGGGTGGGGCCTCGGAAATGGTCGGTGCAAAGGGAGGGGCTCCAGGGAGAAGAGGCAGGATCTCAGGGGTGACACAACTTGGGGAAGCCCCCCACTTTTAGGGTGCTTCCACTCCTCCTGCTGTCTGAAGCTCCACTCTGGCTTCCTCTAGCCTTGGTTACAATCAGCAAGGGGACACCAACATACCCCCAGCCCTGAGTTTCCCCAAAACCATGTGCCCTGACGTGTCCAGCCCTATCCTGGACCGCTCAGAGAAATTTTATAGTTTGTTCCTTTAAACAGATGAAAGCACATCACAACTTACTTTACTGGGATAAATACAGCCTTCCCTTTAAACACAGCACTGAGTTGGTTTATAGTAAAAATAAAACAATTTATTAACAAAATATACATAGTATTAAGTGAATATAAGTATAAGAAATGAAGATTGTGAAAATTACAAGTAAAACAAAATAAAACACACTTTTAAAAGTTTAAAGATTAATTTAACAAGGTGCAGGGTTTTTTTTAGATGATTTTTCTCACCAGTCATTCTTCCCTGCCAGGATTGCCTTTCTCTCAGTCAGGACCTTCCACAAATGTCCAAGATTCTGGTTTCCTTGTCTTCCTAGATGAAAGATCTTTGCCTAAATGGGTTTCTCACTTGTGATCAGTTTCCAGAGACTTCAACACATATACATCTTGGAAGAAGGACCCATTGTTCTCAGCTTACAAGCACTCTGTTCCCTTATGTCTGTCTCGTGATGGATGCTCACAATGCTTCTGTTCTTGCTTATATCTTCCAAAGTTTGATGGCTTTGTTTCAAAAGGCAGAGTGGTCTCATGATCGTCTTCCCTTCCTATGGACTTCCCATCCCCCTATATGTAAATGGCGCTTCAATTTTTTGATTCCACCAGGCTTATTGGAGACGGGTAGACAGCTGCCTTCTCTCCTATCTGGGAGGAAAAGTGTTTCTCACTGTTTGGCCACAGACTTTAAAACATAATATCATTAAGTATCCATATTTCCTCACACAGAGTTAAAACATACACTTCACAGTTATATCAATCACCAGGGCACCATTAGCTTCCAGAAAAGACCTCATTCAATATACCTCTATGATACTGTAATATTGAATACAGTAAGTTGATCAAGTTGCTTATTACTTGAGGCTCAGACCCCTGTCTTTATAGACTAGTAAACCTTTTAATTTGATTCTTTTGAGGGTTACCCCTCAAAATAAAGTTTATTCAAGCTGTGAGGAAGGCAACATGGAATCTAGCGGTGAAGGAAGCTCCATGCTCTCTTCCCTCAGCAGTGTTTGCTAAAATGTAAGTTGTTCTGTTTCCTGTCTTCTTTCCCCTTGTTAATTTGATGGCCTTGTTTCTTGCTTATATGTATGTCAGGCTGTCTGAAGTGGTTCACAGCCATAAGTGCCTACCTCAGGGCAGACTGTCAAAAAGCAGGGCAGACACCCCAAAATGATGGTGTCCTCTATAATCAGATTTCCCAATCCAGTTACAAATATGAACTGCTGGATCACTCTAACAGTCTTACCATTGAGTCACAGGCAGCCCCCTTAGGCTGTCTAGTCTATCTTGCCTCCCATAAATGATAAATGGTCACACACAAAAAATCTCAGAATGTTCAGGTTGCTTCCAGTCCCAAGAGACTAGTCACTTACTTCAGATCAATCTGTACTTAGATCGCACACCAAAGACAATGTTTATAGCTGATCCTGTAACAAACTAACTAAAGGTTCATTAAATAGGAAAAAGAAACAAGAGTTATTTACAGGTTTAAAACAAGCAAGCATATATATATATACACACACACACATGAATTTCAATCTGTGATTCAAAAGGTAAAAGATGTAGTAATCTGTTAGCATTGAATGTCTTTTTAGGGCTTAACCCAGGTCAACCTTGGGGATCTCCGCTTTTGGTTTCTTAGCGCCAGCCCTTGTAAGAGTCCAAACAGCAAAGAGTGAAAAATCTTCATGTCAGCTATTTTTATTGCCTTGTTCAGCATTCAAGCCAATGGGATGAGGCTTTCTACATGCACTGCTCCATGGGAGGTTGGGGCAATTAACAAAGCTTTTGTCCTATGATGGCCCACTTAATTTTGATAGTCATGGTTGGAGGAATCACATCTCTTGTCTGTGTTCCCAGATTCAGACCAAGCATTCCTACAGTTATAAAACAAATGTATATTTTACCTTGTAGCATAGGATACAGACATGACTAGAAAGATTAATGCATGCAGCAGCTGGCAAGCATTTGACAGAGTCTAACACTAAACACATCCTTACAAGTCTAACACCTATCTTGAACAACACTAATGTAACCCCTTTGGGGTTTAGACAGCATGGTCCCTTTAAATCTTTTTTTCCTTCTGGAGGGAGGGAGGAAGGAGCAGTGAGGAAAGAAGGGAAACTCCCCCGGGGTGGCTCTGGAGCTCCAGAGAGGGAAGAGCTGCAGCCTGCAGACCTCACAAAGTGAAGCAGAGAGAACCTGCCGGAAGCCTAGGAACGACAGGGTGACCGATCAGGGACAGTCCAGGACAGGAGCCAGGAGGAGAATTGTGCCAGGGAGGAGTCATCCAAAGAGGACAGGCTGGAGCTGGACCCCGTATCACTATTGCCCAGAGCTGCATGAGGCTGTGAGCACTGGGACCTGTGACTCTGCAATGGGAATAAGGAGGGAGGCTGCTAGCTAGTTAAGTGGGGAGGTGGTCGCTTTGTGTGGCTTTGCAGAGAGCAGCAGAAGAGGGCACTGGAGGGGTTTGTTGAGGAAAGTTCACTGGCGCCGAAGACAGCCAGGAGCTCCATGACTCACCACGGGATTGGAACTTTGCTCAGGACTCCTGAACTCTGTGTGCAGACACATTGCTCTGTCTGCCCTTTTAGACTGTGCTACCACTGGGCCTGAGGGGCCTTGGTTTGGATGCAATTGTGTTTTACTCCTCTTCCTATATTTCCCCTTGTTGGTTTTCTCCTCTGATCCCTCTGTAAATAAATATTTCCCTTTCTTATATCCATTGTACTTTTCCGGGGGGCAAGGGGGTGTTCACTCTGGGGGGTTTGGAACAGATGTCCCTGGGGCAGAAGGGATTTTTCCTGCTGCATTCTTTTATGCGCCTTTTCTTGGTCAGAGTTGCCTGCAGCGCAGACTCCATCTTGGCCACGAGGGTGCTAAAGTTACACTAATATACAAGTGAGCTGGTCTGGTTTCCAGCTATGAATTTGTCAGCGATCAGCTGATGCCTTGGCAAGAGTTGGTACCTGGTCTACCAGCATCACAATGTAAACTGAGGTAAACCCACATTCCTTTGTCTAAGGCAGACTGTGCTTATGCATTGCTTGACAAACACACTGTAAGAATGTAATTCTAGCACATATTCATAACTTTTTGTATACATGTTGTGCATGCATCATAGAAGAATATTAATGTTTAGTGAGTTTTCCAATGATATCTTACATGCCACCTTTTAGATACAGGTTATGACAGCAGAGTGATGGGTGTAATGAGTATGTCAGGCCTGACAGGACACAGAATGGTAAACCATAAATGAGCCTCTGGTTCACCCTCACCCACATTGTGTCTCTAGTAGTAAACAAGCACAGATGTAAGGGTATGCAGGGATAGGGCATACAAGCAAAATAAATATAAAATCTGGGTCACTTTGTACTATTCCATCTGATAATCAGTGAAGTCAGGTTCACCTTCTTAGTTCTGTTAGTTGTGATATTCAGCTGGGGTGCAGTTCTGCAGGCTGCTGTGAAGTGTGGAGAGGCGAAGCACTAACATACAGCATCTGCATAGGGATATCGACAGTATGGAGAAATGTTCGCAGTGCTCTGCCATGCAAGGGTATCTATGTCTGCACTAGACAGTGTATGGAAGAGTAGGGAGAAGGCACGGTGGGGTTACAGGACATAACCAGGTGTGTGTGTGTGTGTGTGTGTGTGTGTGTGTGTGCAGCTGCACCACTGTAACACATCTGGTGAAGACACACTATGCTGATGAGAGAATTTTCTCCCATAATTCTCCTCTCTCCAACATAGCACTGGTGTAGAGAATGTGAAACTTGTGTTGCTCATGGAAGGGCTTTTTCACAGTCCTTAGCTATGTAAGCTGGATCGACTTAAATGGTAATATAGGCCTGCCCATACTTGGTAGCCATTTTTAGAATGTTCACTGTTTCCAAATGCCAAGCCATGATATCACTGATGAAAGCTGCCTCTTAAATGTATGAGAACTGCCAGTTCTACCTATTAACAGTTCACTGTTCTTTTAAAAGCTGTTGCTACAGTGTGAATGGGAAACAAACTGGAAAGTTTTGGCTGTTAATTGCATTGTTTTGAACTAATTAGTCTGTCTTTCCAAAGTTCCCAGTAAATATGTGTATATGAGTGAAATTCTTACGCTGTTGAAATCAATGACAAACTTCCCATTGACTTCAACGGAGCCTTCCCATTGACTTCAACGGAGTCAGGATTTCACTCATATTTGTTATATTAGTCTGTCAGAGGAATTTTATTCATTTACTGATATGTTCCCTTAGTTCTTGAGAAACTATTTTGTATATTTCTCTCTCAATAGATTCTAGAAAGCAAACTGGCATATTATTTTGTACTTGCTTCTTGTACTTGTACTTGCACTTCTACGTACAGTACTTTTCAAACGTAAACTTATAGCATATACAGGAACTTGTAATCAGGTTTTTGGTGTTCCTCTGGCATCATTTACACCACATTTTAAATGCTGATGCAGTTTTACTTCAGTTGCATTAGAAAGCTCCTCAACTTTCAAATACTTTTAAAATAACTTTTGAGTTCAGAGTATGTTTGAATAAGGCATGTATAGTTTTTCACTCAACAATTTGAAGGTGCTATCATGCAAACAATTAAGGCCCCACTCCTGCAAAAAAATTACAGGACTGGTATTTATGCATCATGCACGGTCCATAAAATTTTGACTCTCAGTCCATAAAGTCAAGCACGTGCATAAATCTTTGCAGGATCATGGCCTATGACTTTACTATATAGTGAGGAAAGTACATACGTGAACTTTGTCCTGAATTATTCAATAATATACATTTTAGTTGTTTGCTCCTCATAAAAAAACCTTTCAAACTGAGGAAAAAACTGAATAGATGGTACATTCCTGTTTATATTTAACACTTCTTTAAAATAAATTTTTAGCTCCAAGATTTTGGCAATTTTTATTACTTTTTTCATCAAATCTGATTAAAGAGATAGTGTTTTAGACATCTATTAATTGGCATATTATTAGGTTGTGCTAACTGATTAAAAAGGAGACAATGCCTTTTAAATTGTCTCCTAGAAAACTATTTGAGATGTCAGATATTTAGTTCATCAGTCTGATTTATTTTGTATAGTTGCAAATCAGCTGTATATCCTAAATCAGTGCTTATTTCCAACATCCTGGATGCAATGATGTATAATTGGAGCATACTTGATACATGTTGTTCAAATCTTGGAAATATCTTCTTATTAACCAATTGACTAGAAGAGGGAATTGATATTTGCATGTAGCCAGAATTATTTGAAATGGAAACATTAACACATATTGGTTAGGAGTTTTCATTCAATGACAAATGGATCAGAGCTTTTGAAATATCTGTTAAAACCTCTGAAAAGTTCTTGTCATTTTATCTATTTTGTGATAGTGTTTGCCTCTACCCAGTGGATGGAAAGTGAATTGCATGACATCAAACAGCTTTTGGACAGCACAGAAACCCTCTGAATTATTCCTACCCAAGGGCTCAGTTTTACAATGCTTGCATGTCCGTATCCAGCACTAATGGTGTAATTCTGTACTTCACACCCACCACCAATCTCCTGGAGGGAGGGGGACATTGCCTACTTTTTGCATTCTTTTCTCAGTGTGGATGATGAAAATGCACTAAGCAGTTTTGCCTTTGATTATAGTAAATTTGTGGTCAGTTTCATTATCAGTTTCTCGTACACTAGCACAATGCTAGAGTGTTTAGGTTGCTAACATTGCATGGGAATATTAAAAAAACCCATTTTCATTATAGGCAAGACTGGTAGTCTACCTATTATTAAGGTTGCTCAACACTGCCCGTTATAAGACCTCATTTTCAGATGCTTGTAACTTCTAGCCAAACTTCAACTGCTTGGTGTGATGCAGACCAGTTGCCAGCTCATGCACAGGTCCCTGGGCCCTAACACTGACAAATGCATAGCTGGAAAGCAGTTCTGGCTCACTTGTGTGTTAGTGTTGTTGACATAGGTATTAGATTTATGAAAATGTGCTTCGTGTTTAGACTTTATGAAATGCTCTTGAGTTGCTGCATGCATACCCCTGGTATAAGCTAATATTTAAGTGTTTGCTCTGTAACTGCAAAAGTGTTTGTTCTGAAACACAGATCACCAGCCAGGAGAGAAGCATTACCAAGTATGAAATACTAGTTTGCCACAGGGGGTTTTATCTACTGCCCAACAATAGAAGGCCCATAGATACCAGACAAACCATTGTGGAACACCAGAGGGTAAAAGACTTTGTGGATTGCTTCCCTGCCCCTCCCCCAGATGCCCATGAAGAGGAGACACACAGGTGGACTTATCCAATCAGCTGGAACTCTGGGGGAAGGGAATAAAAATCCCTGACAAGAAGAAACTGTATCTGTATGCTACTTGGATTTTTGGAGGGCAAGATTTCTAAGCATAAACAAACCCAGCTGAGTTAGCTCTACAGAACATAGAGAGTTTGCATATTGCAGCAGCTTCTATTACCTTTTGAAACTTAAGACTGTAACTCGTTTGTGTGTGTATGTTTAATTGCTTTAACCTTGTAAATAATTCTCATTTCTTTTTCTTAGTTAATAAATCTTTAGTTGCTTTATGTTAGGCTACAAGCATTGTTTTTGGTGTAAGATCTAAAGTGTAATTGACCTGGGGTAAGTGATGGGTCCTTTTGGGACTGGGTATAACCTGAATATTATTGTGTAATTGACCATCTATCACAAAGGCAAGTTTGCCTAGGTAGTATTTCCTGACTTTTGAGTGCTTGATTTTGCAACCATAATAATTTTCTTTTAACATAGTTTTTTGTGTCTGTGGCAGGGCAGAGGGTAAAAATCCCTTGAATGCCCTTCTAAAATGCTGGCTAAGCCCTGCTTTCTGGCAGAGAGGCCAGGTGTGGGGTGGGGCCCACAGTCAGCAGGGAGCCCAGCTGCGGGCCTTAAGGAGGGCTGGCTTACAGCAATAAGCTGGGCTATGTAGTGACAGCTAGGCTGAAGACCTGGAGGGCTATAAAAGCCCTGACAAAAGCTCAGTCAAGAGGCAAAGTCCTGGGAGAGGACAGGAGGCTACATCTCTCTCCTCACCACCAGAAAAGAGCCTCATGGGCAAGGAGACCCTGGGAAGGGTCAGAGTGGGGATAACTGGGTTTTTTGGGGGAAAGGGGGTACTACACTGTAGCACTGTAAATAAACACACAAGGGTGAAACACCCAAAGAGGGCATTGAGACTCTTATTTGACCAGCCAAAGCACAGGGCACTGGGGCAAGAAGGAGAAAACCTGTGCTGATCCTGTGACAGTGTCATTTATAGCAACTGTCTCTAAAATCAGTAAAATGTTTCTGTTAATATAAGATTTTCCAGCCTTGTTTCCTTTATCAGATCTAATTTTGGCTCAAACTGCTTGATGGTGTCCCTTTAAGTCCAAAGTGTGTTCTGTGCATGACATATTTAGGTTCTGATCCTTCCAGGGGTCTGCCTATGTGAATCCTTATATGCATCCTGAGTCCCATTGCATTTCATGCTTCCATTGAAGTAAATGGCAAAACTCTCACTGACTTCAGTGGTTCTGGATAGAGCCTATAGAGCCTAACTCTGAGAGATGCTGAGTGCTCTCGACTCCCACTGGTTTGTGGGGGTTCAGCAACTCAGAAGAAGCTCTCAGTATCTTTTGGGAACAGACTCTAAATTCAAATTTCCTAGCTGATTGATCAAGCTGCAGGTGGCAGGGAAGCACGGTATTCAGTCTTTCTTGTTCAGATCTTTACTGAATCTTGTAATAGTTCCAGGGAAAATAGTGATAGGCTCCAAATAAATGCTTGTTGCAAAGTAATAATAATAAATAACAAATAACAATAATCCGGATTTTCAGCTACAGATGTTGGGATTGGACCTGGCAGGAAACCATGACATTTAAACTAGTAATTATCATATCCCTGCATTGTTTTTCCTAACAAAACTGTCAGCATATGACACCATTGTGGTATGCAGTGTTGTAGCCATGTTGCTCCCAAAATATTAGAGACACTAGCTGGGTGAAGTAATGCTTTTTATTGAACCCACTTCTGCTGGTGAGAGAGACAAGCTTTTGAGCTTACACAGAACTCCATATAAGCTCAAATATTTGTGTGTCTCTCTCTCACCCACAGAAGTTAGTCCAGTAAAAGATCTTACCTCACCCACCTTGTCTCTAATATATTATGCAGCAGTCTAGATAAATGTTGGAGATGAGGACAAGCAGGAGAGGACTGCATGGCAGCTGGTTGTCATTAGACATTCAGGCTGCGTGGGAACAAGTTCCTGGCCATAATGGCCATAACCTCCTGTCCCAACCATAAGAATTCAAAGATCGATGAAAATGGAAAATTGCAACAGAAATGTTGGGTCACAGCTCACACCTGTTGGATTCCACTGTCACTGGTGTTGCATGTCTACAAGAAACCTCTGGTTCATTCCCAGAGTTGGGGAAAGAGCAGAGGGAGGCAAAACAAGCTAAATAGAGATATTGGGCCAGATCTTCATCTGTATCTGGATTCTCTTAGGTGCAGTGGAGTGACAGGAGGAGCACCAGGGAGCTGGGTAGGGGTCCTTGACTCTAGGCACGGATTAGAGCCTGAGGATACTCTCAAATGCACCTTCTGGCACCAAAGGACTATCTGCCAACTGGGAATTGCCAGAGCACATCAGGCTCCAGCTATACCCCTCTCCCAGTACAACACAACCCCTGCACTAGGGCTATCAGGAGGGGAGACATAAAAGCTAGTGCTGCAGCTTTATATCTGCTGTGGACCCTTCCTTGCCATGGGTATTATTCCCACCTGCAGCTTTGTGGCCAGTCCCTGTTGTTGCATTACATCTCAATAACTTCTGAGAGAGGCTCAGTTGAGATAAGCAACAACAATGTGGATGGGGAAAGTATTCTGCTTTCTTCCCCATGACTGTAATCCACCCTTCACCCATCCTTTTTCCTATTCCACCAGCTGCTTATGCCCTATTCCATTCCATCCTCTATTCTATGCAATCTGTACCTTGATCCATATCCCTTCCCCAGAGCACCGTCTCTTTTGCAGATCCTGTTCACAGTATGCCAAATTCTGCACTCAGTTATGCCCAGCTGAAGTCTAAAGGGTTGGCTGGACGCAAGCAGAATTTGGCTCTGTTAGCCAAGCCCGTACTTTAGAGTTGACCAGTGGGTTTCATAAATGTGAGGTTTTCTCATGGCTAGCCCTCACCTTACCAAGGCTGACTGTCATTTCTCACTGAAGATGTTTGTGTGACTTTTTACAAGAATCTTCTTCAGAATGAGAGGGAGTGCTGAATCCAAGGCGAAGTGACACTCCATAAAGTAACAATCAAAACCAGTCCCTCAGCTATGCAGGATTAGGATAAGAATCACTGGACAGAGATTACATTTCATTGAATCTAGAATCCGACAAACCTTTCATCAGATTAATGAGCAAAACTGACTCCAGTTATATTTCACAAGTTTTTGAAGAGAGCTATCCCATGGCTTTATGAACCATGTGCTGAAAAGTAATATGTGCTGCAAGGCATTTGGAGAGGTTTCCTACTGGCACAGTTACACGTTTGTGGACTAGCGTAAGGGAACATTGCTTTTGCAAGCTGAACCATGACCAGAACCTCCGGACCCTGCCTCATCAGGAAATATGCAGCATGGTTTGTTGTTAAAGGCTTTGGAGAAAACAAATGCTGGCAACACACTATAGCGGGGGCAGCATCAGCTTCAAGAATATTTTCACTCCTGTCTCTCAGCCTTCTAGACATTGTTTCCAAAAATGCTGTCCATGCTACCATAGTTAGTGCAATAAGGATTGAAGGTCATGCAGGCATTATTTTTTTGCACAGTGCTTGACCGTCGTGATTAACAACTCCCTATGTGATCACGTGTGTATGTTACATGTGGTGCGTGGATGATCCCCTGACACTTCATGTGGGGTATGCAAAGGCAAGGAGGGTCTTTGCTGTGTTCATCACATCACAAAGACAGAAGACAGCTGAAACAACAGCTTAAGGATGATGTTCCATAGCCAGCTGGAAATCTCCATTCTACAGACATGCCCAAGTGGCTTTCTGGAGCTAAAAATGTTGCATGTGCCCTTGCTGTCAAGCACAGATTAGACAAGCAGTCCTCCCCCACTCCCTGCAATCTGGTTAGTTGATTTGTACACATAATCTGCCATTCTGAGCTAGCCATTCGCCAAGTCATTGCTAAGTTGTGCGGTAGTAGTGCTGCTTATTTGGTAACTGCAGTTCTGATGGATGTGGTTTGAAACTCAGAAAGATCCTGAGAGTGTCCCATTGAGCATAAACATACTGCCTGTGTCACTGGATCACCTGAACCAGAGGTGTGCCTCACCAAGCAACCTCCCTTTAATTTTACAGCAGGCAGGTGATGGCCACCTGGGCTTTAAATTCCACAATGTAAACCAAAACAATCCTTTGCTGGCTCAGTCAAAAGGTGAAGTCCGAGGTAGGTCCCTGACCACTGTTCCCTCTAAACTGTGTGTGTGTGTGTGTGCGCGCGTGCACAGATCCTAAACTCTGCGCAGATGATGAAACGCCACACACACAAAAATTTTCACAGAAACACAAAAATTTGCACAGAAGAAATTTTTTGCACACTCAGCCTGTCAAAAATTAGAAGGAACATTGCCCCTGATCATGTTGGGCTTTTGGATTAAGACAAGGAAAATCCTCCCTCCACTGATTCAACTTCACCCAAAGCTGCCCCTTGGAAGAAGCCACCAGCACTTTTTACCTTGCCTCCTGGCCTCTGATTGGCTACTGCCTGCTCCCAGCCCTTCTAGCTGCTGGAGTACTAATTCATGTTGGTTCTGCTATCAGGTGATCCTGGACGGCCTATCTAGGCATTTCTTGGAGGTCTAAACTTGCGGTTCTTTTACCCTGAAGGACACTTTCTGGCAGGCTGAACCAAAGCAACAGGGCTTCCAGCAGGGGGCATCAGATGCGTGCTATATCCCATCACAGCTTTACTCTGCTCTCACTAAAGTCACTGGGAATTTTACCACTAAATTCAATAGTCTGTAAACCATCGGCATTTAATCTGAGCAAAGACAATGGCTTGTCAACACTGACTGATATGGAGTACAAGTTTGATGCTGTTCTGCCCTTCTCATGCCCGAGGCTGTACAGAGTTTGTAGGAAGGATGTTTTCGTGAACAAAGCTGGAGGCTCCTGGGATCATTCTTGTCCCCTTTCCTCATTTCAGCTTCCAGCTGGAACATCTCAAGATAATAGGATGTTTCTGGGAATACCAGACAATGCAAGAAATTACCTGCAGCCAGACCTGGACAAAAAAATTCTCCTTGTCACTTGACTTTAGGGTGACCAGACAGCAGCTGTGAAAAATCAGGACAGGGGTTGGGGGGGGAAGGTAATAGGAGGCCATATAAGAAAAAGACCCAAAAATCGGGATTGTCCCTATAAAATCAGGACTTTTGGTCACCCTACTTGACTTGCATGTCGCACATTCTCCACCACTTACTTCAGCACCGAGAAGAACGTTACGTACAAAAAGCCCTTTAGTGCACGTAGTGTTAATTAACCCTTATTTATAAGGAGCATCTGGAAAATTTCCCAGATTATAATTACCTATATAATGCTAAGTATACTACCTAACCTCGACCTCAGAAGCTGATGCTGACAAGTAAGGCAGTGATGACAACGAAAGGAATTAAAGTGGGAGGGTTACTCCTTCTCTCTTTATGAACCAATACTGAGTGATCTCTCCAGAGGTCTGGCAGCTGGGGCTACCTGGCTGGCAAATACATCCTCAGCCTCAGCCACCTCACAGGATGTCAGACAGGAATAACAGCTGCTCCATCTGTGGGATTGGCCCTGATGCAGGGAGGCTGGTCAGTGAGAAGAAAAGTCTACAGCACAGATTTAAAGGTGATCTTCAAATACTGCACTTTGAAAATGCAACAGTATCAGTTCATGTAAATGGAAACCCAGTTCATACAGTATGTGCTGAGTCCTCCAAAGACAGAGTGCTGGGGTTCAGCCAGGACATGACTGACACAAAAGCAGAACATAAATTTCCCCCAGTCCTGATAGCCAGACTTGCCGGCTCCTACCCATTGTGATTCCCTACCAGGCACTATGCTGGTGATGTCACAGCTATCATAGAAATCTTGTGCTGATGTTTATATTATTATTATTATTATTTTGTGCAATTGCTTTTAAAACATTCATATTTTTTCACACAGATGAAAACATTGATTTTTGAGGGGTGTCTGAAAAACCGGGGGTATGATTATGAATATTCAAATATATGTGAACTAAAAGAAGACAGGGATCTAAAATTAATTAAGTCATTCATGGGAAAAGAGCTTTTTCTAAGACTCTCAAATGTGAGGAGACAAATGTGGTGCAATATTTGTTTCCTTTACAATTATTTGGTAGTGTGGAGGAAATTCACAGTCATACTCCATCTATTAAACAAAGTTTAAGAAGGGGGGATAAAATAAACATTGGTCATTACGTATGCAGTGCATAAAATAAACTTACTGATGAAAAGCAGATCTATTTATCCCAAGCTCATAACTGTGGCCTTTTGCTGACACTGCCAAGATATGCCAAATGAGACCATTCAATTCCAGTTGACCAAACATCTTTGGTGTCTTCACTCTCTAATTTCTAAATGTTTGAGTTTAAACTATTATTTCTGCTCAAGATCAACTGATCTCTAGTCTTGAAAATGTTTCATTACTGATACTCTCCACCATCCTCAACAGCCTGAACCACTTTAAGATTTGAAGTTGATTGGATTCCTTCAAAAACGACAGTTCAACTGGTTTAATATTCCTGTGGTTTCATTCTTCCTTAACCTGGACCTGAGTTTAGTTTTTTGTCTGCTTCTCAGATTGTGATTTACAAACAGCTGCCTGACACTCTCTAGCCTGCTTTTCTCTAAAGTGCAGTCATGCTAGACTTATTGTTGGACGGTCAAAGAGTACAGTGAGAGAAGATCAAGGTAAGGTTTGTATATTCTAGAAATAAAGCAGTTTCAGTTCCAAATTTATAATCAATCATTTCTTCTCACTGTTCAGTAGTACCAGGGCAATGCTGAATTTAATCTTCCAGCCTGAAATCATTCACAAGGCACACTCAGGACCAGAGCCTACTCTCACTGAAGTCTTTCTCTCTTACCTGTAGGATGGGTTGTTTTGCAAAGGCTGCTACTGCAAGAGGACTAAGGTAGCCTCTCTGTATATGTACACACTGCATCTGGGAGTGAGCCACCACCTGGGTCCACTGACTTCTGATAGTGGGACTCACGCTAGCTTGCTAAAAAGTAGTTGTGTAGATACTGTTGTGATGTTATAGCTCAGGCTGGAACTTGGGCTCTCAGCCCCTCCTTGGAGGTTACGCACTTCATGTTTGTAGACTGTTGCCATGCCCTGCCTGCTCCTGTCCCAAATTTGTCTCTTAGCAAAACTAGATGTAGAATCATAGAAATGTAGGACTGGAAGGGACCTAAAGAAGTCACCGAGTCCAGCCCACCGCACTGTGTCAGGACCAAGTAAACCTAGACCAGCCCTGACAGGTGTTTGTCCAACTTGTTATTAAAAGCTTCCAATGATGGAAATTCCATACCCCCCTTTGGAAGCCTATTCAGGGCTTAGCTACTCTTCTAGTTAGAAAGTTTTTCCTAATATCTAACCTAAATCTCCCTGGCTGCAGATTAAGCCCATTATGTCTTTTTCTACCCTCTGCGGACATGGAGAACAAATGATCACTGTCCTCTTTATAACACATTTCTCTCTTGCCCTTTTTTCTCATAATGTGATCCCTCACCCCCCACTCATATGACACAGGCAGGAAATAATGATTAGGCTCTTTTAGAAGCATCCTGTGTCACACCTCTGTTTCAGTGGGCTGGTGAAGAGAGCATTCCTTTCATCCTGGGTCCCTTAAAAAGGCCTCTTTACTCAGGTTTATGCAGAAAGTTGTGGCAGCATTTGGCCTTAAGATTGGAGATTTCATGGGGGAAGAGTGTTAGAGCAACGTCGAGGGGGATTTCCATGAATTTGACACTCTTGTTTTTGTACTAACATGGTCATCAAGGGGTCAGCTGGGTCACTCGGAGTAGTATGGGTTGGAGCCATGCTCGGCCGCTCCCTCCTTCTAGCTGGTGGATATTTCCACCACACTGCACTTGTCACGTCATTGAATAAAGCAGCACATTGTCAGCTTGTAGTAGTGCAAGGAGAGCGTGTTTCTTGTGCACGGAGCACTCCCTTGACAAAAATTTTGACACAATTGTTCCAGAGAAATATGCAGGGTAACTTCAAGGGGATTGTTTTCCAGTGCAGACTGTTAAACTGCCCTGACAATAAAAGAAAATCAGACCCCGTTCCTGCATCCTCTCCTTCTACTTCCCCCTACCAGGCCTCTATGTGAGATCTGGGCTTTCTAAGCTGCTTGATTTAACTTTAAACATTATTCTTCATTTCTAGTGTCATTAATATCCAGTGCTGATGTATTATTTCAGCATGATATGGCTGGAAAATTAAACAAATCACCTATTGGTGCCTGCAGAAAAAACATAGCATTTCCTGTTGAATTGAGTGTGATGTTCTACTGAGATTGTAATTGCTCTTGGCTATGGCGTAGTGTCTGCTCTTGATTGCTTTTTATTTATCTGGCTTTTTGCGTGTTTGTACTTGTTGAATTTTCTGCTAATCTATGAAAGAGAAAATTAGGACCTGTATGTTTAATGTGGGGAAAACAAACAGGGAATGTTAGTGTAGGGTGGAGACCTACTCCTGAAGGTAAATTCTAAATGGAGCACAGCAAGTGTAAAGAAATAAGTTACGAAACAACTAGCTCTCACCCCCACCCTGGATTTTAAAAGAAGCAGCACTTTGACTGGGTACATAAAATTGACTGTTGAAGAATCAGACATTTTCTTTTTTTAATACATAAACTAAGATACTATGCAGCTAAAAGGCCTCAGCCTAGATCCTGAAAACAAAGATGCCAATGTTTGGGAAGCATATTCTTGGCTTTAGAACAACTGAGGTAAGCCGGGGGGTGGGGCTGGGGATGGCGGGGTGGCAGCGGGGACTTCTCTGAACCATTTCCAAACCTGAGTTTGGTGCCTGGGATAGGTGTAAGTTCAGGTTGCTTCTTTTAGGAACTGGTTCTTCCATTCCTAAAATAAACATAGCTGAACAGCATGAATAATACAGCTCTGCTCATTCAAGCTTTACTTTTTACTATGTCTCTTAGCATCTAGGACTGTGATTCTCTAAAAATCATGGTTTATGTCCCTCCCACCAGCAAAAACATGGTGAATCTTAATGAGGTGGTGCCCTTGCTAGCTACCTAGGCAAGAATATAATTCAGTTCCCATGGATTAAGCACACTTATGTTGTCATGAATCTACTTATTGAGATAAGAAGTTTGGAGTGCTAACAATGTAGCCCATGCCCCCTTTTTGTGGTGCCTTCTTGTCAATGGCTGAATTCATCTCAGCTTCTCTCTCTCTTCTCCCCTCTTCAGCCACCACTTTACCAGAGTACAGTGCTAGCTTATGCAGCAGGGTCATCACCAGTGCACATATCTGCATGTGATAGCCAGTCCCCCCAGCATGTCTGCTGTCATGAGTTATCATTCTGAAAAACCCAGTAGCATAGTGGTCTGTTTTCATGGCGGGACAGTAGATTGGATACTCACAGTTGTCTAGAGGAACATTCAGTAACATCACACTGGATAAAGATTTACCATCAGTCCCAGATCCTCAATGATATTTAGGCACTTAATCTGCATATATTTCAAAGACAGTTAAACTTCTAGATATCACTGAGGAGCTGGGCCTCGATTATTAGTCCATCACACGAGCAAATTATTTGTCATACTTCTGTATTTTGTCCAAGTAGTGTGTTAGTTTATATGAAATCATAGCTGCTAAAAAAATGGGGGGCAGGGGTTAAACGGATTTGCCATTCTTCTAAAGTCTTGAGTGAAGTAATGGCTACTGAACTTGGACAACAAACTTTTCAGAAGAAGGTCCTTAGCTCTGGCACTTTGTTCTCCTCCTTGATCTGTCCAAGCCTAGATTCATTAATTTTTAAAGTATGCTACACCACTCCTCGCTTCTCTCCAGTGGCTGGTTAAAAGAGAGAGTACACTGAGAGGCTGGTTCATTATGGGTTTTTATTATTATTTTCAGAAAATATTATTGTTGGGAGATTATTAGTGTATTTTATGAACTATATACGTTTTGTATTTTAATTGTTGAACAGATACCTAGACCTTGGGATAATTCTCCCCTAACTTCTTTCCTCCTCACCCCACCCCTCAATAAATATTAGGAGAGAGTGTCAAAATTTTGAAAGAATACAAATGTCATCCATTTTTACAAGACATTTGAAAAGTCACTGCCACCTGATTTTCCACTGTTTAACATTGTTAACAAATGAACCATTTACAAACAGCGTTCCTTCGCTATACAGCCACTTCCAAACTTCTTGTGTTCAAAGTTCATTACCAACAGATACTTAGAAAGCCCATGGTTTTCTGCCAAATGAAGAATGTTTTCTGTCTCAAAGAGGGATTTTATTATGAATTGCTTTGTTGTGCAGCTGCAAAAATCACCATTACGTTCTCAGCTCTAGTAGCAAGCAAACCCATCTCTGGAATTTTTTCCCCTAAACTTGAGATATTACACTAGAATTTAAATTAAGGAAACAAATATTACAGTTTGACTCTTTGTGCTACTCTGAGGGTCCTAAATATAACGTTTTGGAAAAATTCCTTTGAAATCTCCACCCAAATTTTGGATAATTGAGCTGTGAATAAGTCTAAGTAATCAGCGTTGTCCTGTACTTTTATCATCTTTCATATCTACTTTGAATCTACTCTGGAGCTAAACTTGAAATGCTTCACTCCTAGACAAGTTGAAACAGCCTTTGTTAAACTGTGAAATGAAAGTCAGTTACTGCTACCAAGAAAACAAGAGCTCCTGCAACATCTTACTCAGACATCCTATTGAAATCAACCATCTTCTTGAACCCAGTGAGACTTCTTGTGGTGAGTAAGGATAACTTAGACCAAGAAAGGGTTGCAGTCTCAGGCCCCAAATGGGTAACTGATTTTACTTCTCAGGGGGCACCTTTGGTTGAAATCTAGTAAATTAAAAACAACTGAATTTACATCTCATTTTTTTTATATCTACTACTAAGTCTCCTAGCGCTTTTGGAGTTATTCCCGCCCCACCCCCACCTCCCCCATCCCACCATCTTCCTACTGTATGAAAAAACCCAAACAAGCTGCAGGGACAAGGGACAAACAGCCTCCAATCCTGTATCAGGATCCACTAGGATGAACTTCTACATTACTACAGAGCCGCATACAAGCTGATGGGAGTCCAAATTGGTGCAGGGCTCCCTGCTAGTGGATGTGATGCATCTGAGAATGATCCTAATTCAGTAAAGCATTTATGCACTTGCTTAAAAAAAGTTGTTTCCCTTGCACAGATATCAGTATAGCAAAGCACTTTAGCAGAGGCTTTTTATACACAGTGTATAAATGAAATGAAAATAATGTATTTAATCTCTGCTTTGAGCGTCACTTGTAAAGGGTAAAAATATTTGACAGAAGTGTGATTGTTAGTGTAACAGCGACCCTATAAGCCTGTGCTTGAGAAAGTATTTTTCAGAACTAGTAACAATAGTTCTAGAAATAAATCCATTTGGTATCTAAATAGAGTATTTGAGATTATGATCATGAAAAGCAAAATAAATTGTCAATGATAAGTCTTCAACTTGCTCTTGCCAAGCCAATGCCGCAAACTTACTGCCGAGAACACAAGATTTATTCGCACTTTTGCTCCAACAGTTGAAGTGTGTTTTATCCTGGTATGATTGTATGACAAGTTATAATAACAATGCAGGTGCAAAGCCACAGTAAAGTGAGAGAGGATTTGGGGATTGACACTGGGGTATGTAACTAATGAAAAAACAGTGGAAGGTCAGATGGAACAGGCCAAAATTAAGTGGAGCTGCTAAGCATGAGGAAACAGCAGGTCACTCACACAAACAAGAACTGAGGCTAGGATACTTTTGTAATTAATCATCTATCACTTAATTTTTCCTACACTATATTTGCTTTCTAGGAGTCCTGGACATTAGTTTTCATGTAACAAGACAGAACGAAAAATGTCTCTTTGAGGATTTGGTCAAACGAATGAAAACTTTTGAACTCTGGTTGCAGCTCTAAGAGGTAGAACAGAGGATTGATTATTCAACAGCAAAATCCTATATTTTAAGAGGTATAGGCTTTAGCCTCCATAGCAAGGAAATTCAGAGATAATACGGAAAAATGTGGACTGACAGTTTGGCTTTTGTCCACACTCAGTGTCAAAGAATTAATCTGTCTAGATTTTTACCATGACTGCAAGTTGCCTGACTTTTGTGGTGTAAATCAGGCCTCAAACCTGGTGATGGGAAAGTTTAAGATGTTTTCAACCAGTCCCTTTCCTGTGATTCTTGAAGGACGACTTGGTTTCACCTGAAGATCTGAAAATGTAAGTATGCCCTTAAACTCCAAACGGGGCCAGAAAATTTCTGGATAAAGCTGCATGAATCATCTAAATATCTTTCATACCTAAGAGCATTGACGTTTTCTTTCTTTGCCACAAACATTAGCAGTAATTGCTTTCTTCCCCCTGAAATAATATACTTCCAATGTTGATAGCAGCTGTGAGAATCTAATTCTTCATGGAGATAGTCTCACCAATGATTAATAGAGGACATGTTAGACTGACAGGAACAGCTTTTCCTGAACGCTGCCTTTGTGTATTCAAGTTTTCAGAGTTTCAAATACCTTTACACAGTTTAACATTCACAGATAGTATCCTTAACAAGCAGTTTTTGTAGTTGAAAACATTATCCATTATGTATGGCATGAGGTGCAAAACACAAGTTTATCCACATTTTTGCCATTTGTTATACACATTTTGATGGCTTGCGTCACACAAACAGTTTCAAACGCTGAAAGATCTGTATGATGCTCGTGTGGTGCTGGCTATATGAGAAAAAAACTTCCTCCTTGGCCACTAGAGGCCACTGCTGCAGCAGGGATCAGGTACAGCCAGGAAAACCATGAGAGCGGAAAAAAGTATTTAAGACAAATTAAGGTGTAAAGGTGTACATCAGGATTACATAGAATTGTCATCTTCATTAGTGTAATAAGTATATTAAAATGTGATTTTGCTTTGCCTAACATAGCACTCAGCAAACTGATCTAATTTTGCAACACTACTTCATGTATAGGTATCTATTACTACAAGAATTATGTATTTAATAGATGTTCCAGAGTGTGTGTTTAAACTTTTTATTTAAATGTTTGCATGGTAAGGAACACAGCATTAGCAGGTCAACATGAAATGATGAGACACATTGTTCTCTGCATCTCGGAGCACTTACAACACACATTATATACAAAACTTTCCAGGAGGCTAGTGGAACAAACCTAGCCAAAAATGTTTTTGGTTGGATATGGCTAAAAATAAATCTTGCCCACCTTACCCACCCAAGCAGGCCCACTGAATTTCATGGGGGAAGAGGGGAGGGAAGCCAATCTCTCTCAAAAAAGCAGTTTAGCCTTGTCTTGGACCACAAAGACAGTAAAATGTCAATCACGATTAGTTGATGGCATCATGAGAGAGCAAAGTTTGGGTGTCTTTAACTCTGCATGTCCGTGCCTGGCTTCTGACCTACGGTCCATACTTGTTTTGGAGATACAGGAACATATAACTGCAACTAACAGGGTTGGCCTCTTGCAGCGTGAGCACCTCTGTCTCCTCCCCACTATGGCCAGAGATCTCTTTGCAGTACCCTGTCTCTGTTCCCCTCTTTAGGGCCCCTTAATGACTCACTCTCTCCAAAGTAATTTAAACATTCCCTACCTAGGTCCAATTCATTTAATCTTTACACGCTGATTCTTGATCCCCACACTCCAGTTGGCTCGCTCTCTCCCACTTAGACAGGAAGTCTCCAGCCCTTTCTCAAAGGCTTCAAATTAGGAATGAGGTCTATCTCCAAGCCAGAGTCTGGCCCTCCAGGCCAAAGCCCCATTCAGTGTCTCCCGCCCCGTAAATAGGGAGTGCCTAGAAGAGCCCTGTGCAGGACTAGTGTAGAGCCCCGCAGCAGGTCAGGATCCCACAGAGCCCCTTACCATAAGAGCAGGAATAGGATTAAAAATAGTCCCATGCAGGGCTCTAATCCCTAGCCCTATTTCCTAGAGGATCCAGTGGATGTAGTGTACTTAGATTTCCAGAAAGCCTTTGACAAGGTCCCTCACCAAAGGCTCTTATGTAAATTAAGTTGTCATGGGATAAGAGGGAAGATCCTTTCATGGACTGAGAACTGGTTAAAAGACAGGGAACAAAGGGTAGGAATAAATGGTAAATTTTCAGAATGGAGAGGGGTAACTAGTGGTATTCCCCAAGGGTCAGTCCTAGGACCAATTCTATTCAACTTATTCATCAATGATTTGGAGGCAGGGGTAAACAGTGAGGTGGCAAAGTTTGCCGATGATACTAAACTGCTCAAAATAGTTAAGACCCAACCAGACTGTGAAGAACTTCAAAAAGATCTCACAAAACTAAGTGACTGGAGAAACAGAATGGCAAATGAAATTTAATGTGGATAAATGTAAAGTAATGCACTTTGGAAAAAATAACCCCAACTATACATACAATATGATGGGGGCTAATTTAGCTACAACTAATCAGGAAAAAGATCTTGGCGTCTTTGTGGATAGTTCTCTGAAGATGTCCATGCAGTGTGCAGTGGCAGTCAAAAAAGCAAACAGGATGTTAGGAATCATTAAAAAAGGGATAGAGAATAAGACGGAGAGTATCTTATTGCCCTTATACAAATCCATGGTGCACCCACATCTTGAATACTGTGTACAAATGTGGTCTCCTCATCTCAGAAAGGATATACTGGCATTAGAAAAGGTTCAGAGAAGGGCAACTAAAATGATTAGGGGATTGGAACAGGTCCCATATGAGGAGCGATTAAAGAGGCTAGGAGTTTTTAGCTTGGAAAAGAGGAGACTAAGTGGAGATATGATAGAGGTATATAAAATTATGAGTGGCGTGGAGAAAGTGAATAAGGAAAAGTTATTTACTTGTTCCCATAATAGAAGAACTAGGAGCTACCCATTGAAATTAGTGGGCAGCAGGTTTAAAACAAATAAAAGGAAGTTCTTCACACAGCGCACAGTCAACCTGTGGAACTCCTTGCCTGAGGAGGCTGTGAAGTCTAGGACTATAACAGGGTTTAAAAGAGAACTGGATAAATTCATGGAGGCTAAGTCCATTAATGGTTATTAGCCAGGCTGGGTAAGGAATGGTGTCCCTAGCCTCTGTTTGTCAGAGGCGGGTGATGGATGGCAGGAGAGAGATCACTTGATCATTAACTGTTAGATTCACTCTCTCCGGGGCACCTGGCATTGGCCACTGTCGGCAGACAGGAGACTGGGCTAGATGGACCTTTGGTCTGACCCAGTACGGCCTTTCTTATGTGCTTATGTTCTTAGAGCTGGGTCCTAAATTCAACCGTCACTCCCAGACTTTACCTGGTTGGAGTCCTGACTCTGACTTCCTCCTACCTTAGCAGGCTATTCCTAAATCCTCCTACTAGAGCAACTTTCCTGGTCTCAGGGACTTTCCTACAAGAGACTTACTTCAGTCATTACCTCAGCCTCCTGAATTCCTCCCTCTGCAGCTTCATGTTGCCCTTTATAGGAGAATCAGCTGCCCTCCATCACAAGTGGGCTGCAGCAGTCCCATCAGTAATCAGGGCTGGTTGGACCCAGCCTCAGTCCCTTTAGGAGCAAGGCACCCTGTATCAGTTACCCTCTAATTACTGATAGCATCTCAAATAAATGTTGAGCTTCTAAATAGTTCATGTTTTTATAAATATCTCATTTTTCCCTAAATTAGTGATATGTCCTTTTTATCTTAACTCAATTTTACCTTAGCTTTAATGCCTGGAAATTAGGACAAGTTCCTAATTCAGAGGGTTACTATGAATAAATTTATACAACTGTACTTACTAGCTAAGTAGTAAATGGACAATGTGACAATGTGTACACTACAGTGTGATACTATCTTCTTTTCTGATTCCTGTCTGTCAGCTCAACCGTGATGATGGGGCTGAATGAAATCTTTCCACCACTTTCTGTTTTGTCCTAGCTTCGTGGCTTTTTTGTCTTTAATTTTTTTTGTTCTCTGTCATTTTTACGGTGTCTATCCAAAGCATCCTAAGTCTTCTAGCTCTTTCCTCCCTGCTATGTATTGCAGCCAGCTATGGAACCTTTTCTGGGTCCATTCTTCACAGGTGTCCAAACCACTGCATTAATCTTTCTTGAATCTTCTGCAACAGTGTTATTTCTTATCCTAGCAAGGGTAGGTAATAGTGACTGCTAACAAAAGGGCACATTGGGCCCTGTAAGTGCACAAAGTCTCATACAGCAAAGATTGCAAAAAATTTCCAAATTAAGTGTAACGTTGGCAGAATCAGTAGTGCAGCAAGGTAGTGGATAAATTAGAGAGGTGTTGCAGAATTATTATGATACACTGATCAACTGCAAAACCAAGGAGTCATGGTCTAACACTTTGCAAATATTGGACCATAGAAACCAAATATGTTACTGTCTAACTGACCAACAAATATACCTCATTTTCTTCATGTACCAGTGCATGTTTATTAAAATCCATTTGTTCTGAACATATCACATTTTCTAGATTATTTGCTTATTCTCTTAGGACCCGGATTCTTATTTACAATAAAAGCTACTCTGTATTTCTTTGGGAGTAAATTATAGTTAGGGTGTTCTGGAACTTTGTTTTTATTCTTGGTGTGAAGATGGCACCTCTGGGAACCAATGCTCTTTGCCATCCAACTGTGACATTGGTTCAGAACTGCTTTAGATGAACGCATACCATCAGGGGCGGCAGGTAAACCCGCCCCCTTGGGGGAAGCTGATCCACTATCCCTGCTCCTTCTGCCCACAGCACACCCCTCCCTCCCCACAGTGGCCAGAGGAGCCGCCCTACCCCAGCCACCCTGAGCCACCAGCCAGGCCGAGCCACAGGCCAGGACCAGCGCTGGACCAAGCCGCTGGCCTGAGCACTGGCTGCTGGCAGGACCGAGCTCCAGATTGCTGGCTTAAAGGGAGAGAAGCAGGGCCTCACGGTAGAACATGGGTAGAGCCACATGGCCTGGGGGAGGCTTAGACTTTGCCTGCCCTGCCCTTTGAGACGTGCTGCCCATGAATACCCTTTACTGATCACCAAACCCACATCCTGTAGGATGGAGTTGTTCTCCATTCTCCCAGTGTCAGGAGCACTGGGAGAAGTTTAGCTCCAAACACTCCAGCAGCAAAGGGATTGTTTTGTCCATACAGCCTACAACCCCTAGAGGGTGTAGCTAGTTGTCCCAATGCAGCCCAGTCCATATGAAGGGCAGTGCGGTCACAACTCTTTGATGGCTCCCCACCCATTACAGCTGTCCTCTGCACTAGAAGCTAGGTGGGAAAGGTCTCCCATGCAATAAAAAGATGAAGGAGAAGGGAACACTGATTTGGACGTAAGGTTTCCACCCCCCGCAGCACACACAACTTAATAAATGTTTTAGTGTTCACAGATGCCATAGACGGGGGGACAGGGCAGTGCAGGAACACTGATGCCCTTATGGTGGACAGGAACAGGGAGCAAACTGTGAGCTGCACAGCTCTGAGAGTAGCCCCTTCTCTCACTCATTTTCTCATGTTGTCAGTTTGGGGTCTGCACGGAAAAGCACCCAGCTTCCTGAAAACAAAACACCACGGAAGGGAGGCATGTTGCTGATGGGCCTGCAGCGTGCAAGCAGTTGTAGGGCATGTGATGGCAACAGGAGTTCAGCTGGAAGGCAGCTGAGGCCTCGGGTGCTCTCACAGCTCCATGCTCCGAGGGAGCTGCACCTGGCTGCTGGAGACGAGGAGCCAGCACGTGCACAGCCGGGGTCAGTAGGTCTCTTCTGCGGGTCAGCGGCCCGGCTCTCTCTGATCTCTGTCCTTGTGCCCCGGGGCCAGTAGAGCGCTCTGCACCCCCGCAAGCTGCAGAGGGGTGAGCGAGTCGTCGGGCCCCGACGGCGACTCTCTCGCAGGCTCATTAGATCTTTTGCACCCGCTCCGGCCACGCCTCCGCCCTGCAGGTTGCAGCTGCACTGAATGCAAAGGGAGGAAACTCCGCCCCGGGCTCTGGTCGCAGCCTCCCTTCCCCGAGCCCGCTGTAGAGACCTGAGGTCTCCATAGAGATAGTGACACCCTGCACCGTTCGGTGGCTCCCGGGAACAATGCGCGCGGGGAAAGGCAGTGAGAGCGGCAGCAGGAGATCGCCGCGAGCTGATCACTGAGCCACTTCCCCGGGGTTGTAAACGCACGTGCCGCTGCCGCTGCCGGACCCAAGCAAACTTCGCGGCACCAGCCAGGCGACGCTGCCGGTGCCTCTCCGCGGCCGCCCCGGCCCGACGGCCTTTTATTAACGCCAGCGACGCTTCTCGGAGCCGCTCCCCGGGCCGGACGCTCGCGGCCGCACGAACCGGGAGCCGGAGCGGGCTGGAGGGGATGCGTGCGCGAGGGCTCGTGCCTGCGGGAGAGGGAGGCGAGCGCTGATCCCAGCGGGTTTGCAGCGGCCCCTGCTCGGCTCCGTTCGTGGAGGGCGGCGGGGCCCCGGGAGCTGCGGGCGGGGAGAGGCTGCCGGGCGGCAGGAGCGCGATTGTTTTCAGAGCGGCAGGTTTATGCTAATGACCCTGCCGGGAGCGGCGGTGGGAGGAGGAGCGGAGCCATTTTGAACTCCCTTTAAACTTTAAGGTGGAAAAGTTGCGACTCTCCCGCCGGGTCCCGAGCGATGTTCCCCGCCGCGGGGCTCTGAGCGCGCGGCCCCGCCCGGCAGAGGAGGACGAGGCCAGGCTCCCCCGGCCCCGCGGCTCATGGCTGAGGGCGGATGAGCCGCCCAGGGGGGTGGATGGATTTTGCACGAGCCCTTTGGCTGGGATCGCTGCCGCCGCCGCCGCCTGAGACCCGGAGATGCTGCCGGTGCCCGCCGCCGCCTGGCTCTCGTGGCTGGCTCTGCTCTGCCGGCTGGTGCCCGCGGGGGGCTGGGAGCTGCACCTCTCCTGCGGGGCCGGGCGCGCCGGGGACCTGCTGCTGGATGTCTCCCTGGGGCCCGGCTGGCTGTACGGCCTGGACGAGGCGCTGACGGCCCGCCGCGTGCGGGAGGCGGTGGAGGTGACGGCCGCGGGGCAGCTGCGGTGCAGCGGTGCGGCCGGCGGGGGTTGCCCGGCGAGCCCCGCGGGCTGCGCGCGGCTGGAGCAGCGCAACCCGCTGCCTCTCCACGTGCGCATCGCAGCCCCGCGCTCCGGGGCGCTGCTCTCGCTCCGCCTGGCCGTCTACGTGCACAGCCCGGGCTGCCCCCGCCGGTACCGGGGGGCAGGCAGCGGGGGCCAGGCGCTGCCCCGGCTCGCCGCCCGGCTCTCCCCGGGGCAGCTCCCAGCCACGCTCTGCTTCCCCGCAGCCAGCCGGCACCTGTCCCCAGGGTCCGCTGGGGACCTGCGCTCTGCCCTCACGGCCCTGACCAGCTTCCCTGCCTGCAGGTGCCTGGACCACCGTCCTCGGTGCTGCCTGCAGCCCGCCGGGGAGCCCCCCGTGCAGCTGGTCTGTGCCTTGAGGAGGACAGCCGGGGAGATCCTCCTCCTACTGGGGCCGGAGCGCGCCCCGTCCGCCGGGGCAGGAGGTGCGGAGGAGGAGGGGACTTGGGGGGAACGGGAGCCCGTGAGTGCGAGGGGAGAGGAGAGAGGGGCGGTGGACGCAGGGCAGGGGGAAGCGCCCACCGTGCAGCTGGGGCCCCAGGGATTGTGGCCGGAGGAGCGGGGCGGCTGGGATCCTTCTCCCCAGGGGGCGCGGAGGAGGAGAAGCGCGAACAGCCCCCCGCAGTTCCAGCTGCCCAGCTACCAGGTCTCCATCCCCGAGAACGAGCCGGCGGGTACCCGGGTGATCGCCCTGCGGGCCCACGACCCGGACGAGGGGGAGGCCGGCCGGCTGGTGTACTCCATGGAGGCGCTCTTCGACGAGCGATCCAATGACTACTTCTCCATCGACCCGGAGACGGGCAGCGTGGTCACCACGCGCAGCCTGGACCGGGAGACCAAGGACACCCACGTGCTGAAGGTGACTGCAACCGACCAGGGCTCCCCCCGCCGCCGCTCAGCCACCACCTACCTGACTGTGACCGTGAGTGACACCAACGACCACGAGCCAGTGTTCGAGCAGCCCCTGTACCGGGAGACCATCCGGGAGAACCTGGAGGTGGGTTACGAGGTGCTGACGATCCGGGCCACGGATGGGGATGCACCAGCCAACGCCAACATGCTTTACCGCCTCTTGGAGCCGGGGGCCGGAGATGGCGTCTTTGAGATCGACCCACGCTCCGGAGTAGTGAGGACCCGGGCCCCTGTGGATCGAGAGGAGATCTCCGAGTACCACCTGGTGGTAGAAGCCAATGACCAAGGAAAGGAACCAGGACCCCGCAGTGCCACAGCTACAGTCCACATCACTGTGGAGGATGAGAATGACAACTACCCACAGTTCAGTGAGAAGCGCTACTTGGTACAGGTGCCTGAGGATGCCCCGGTAAACAGCCAAGTGCTCCAGGTGCAAGCGACTGACCGGGACCGTGGCAGCAATGCCCAGGTGCACTACAGCATTGTGAGTGGCAATCTCAAAGGCCAGTTCTATATCCACTCTTTCTCTGGTGCCATCGACCTGATCAATCCTCTGGACTATGAGACTATCCGTGAGTACACACTGAGAATCAAAGCCCAGGATGGGGGCAGGCCCCCTCTGATTAATTCTAGTGGGATGGTATCGGTGCAAGTGGTGGACGTGAATGACAATGCCCCTATCTTTGTAAGCACCCCCTTCCAGGCCACAGTGCTGGAAAACGTGCCATTGGGTTACTCGGTGCTGCACGTTCAGGCCGTGGATGCTGATTCTGGAGACAATTCCCGTCTGGAATACAAACTTATAGACTTGTCCACATCTCCTAGTGTGGTGTCCCCAGGTGGGGACACTGGGTTCCCATTCCAGATCAATAACAGCACTGGATGGATTACAGTGTCAACTGAGCTGGACCGAGAGACTGTGGAGAACTATCACTTTGGGGTAGAGGCTAGGGACCATGGAGTGCCTGTCATGAGTTCCTCAGCCAGTGTGGCCATCACGGTCCTGGATGTCAATGATAACAGCCCGACTTTCACTGAGAAGGTCTATCAGCTCAGGCTGAATGAGGATGCGGCAGTGGGCAGCAGTGTCCTGACATTGATAGCAGTGGACAGGGACATTAACAGTGTAGTGACCTACCAGATCACCAGTGGCAACACTAGGAATCGCTTTGCCATCACCAGCCAGAGTGGAGGTGGGCTTATCACCCTGGCCTTGCCCCTGGATTACAAGCAGGAGAGACAGTACGTGCTGACAGTTACTGCATCAGATGGCACACTCTTTGACACTGTCCAGGTCTTCATCAATGTCACCGATGCCAACACACACCGCCCGGTCTTCCAGAGCTCCCATTACACAGTGAGCGTCAGTGAGGACAAGCCCATTGGCACCTCTATTGTGACTATCAGTGCCACCGATGAAGACACAGGGGAAAATGCTAGGATCACGTATATTTTGGAGGATAACATTCCTCAATTCCGCATTGATCCGGACCTGGGCATTATCACCACCCTGATGGAGCTAGACTACGAGGACCAAGCCTCTTACACGTTGGCCATTACAGCTCGTGACAATGGGATCCCTCAGAAATCTGACACCACCTATGTGGAGATCCTCATCCTGGATGCCAACGACAATGCCCCCCGCTTCCTGCGTGACCGTTATCAGGGCTCGGTCTTTGAGGATGTGCCACTCTCCACCAGCGTCCTTCAGCTGTCTGCCAACGACCGTGACTCAGGCCTCAATGGCCGCCTCCTTTACACTTTCCAGGGTGGTGATGATGGCGATGGAGACTTTTACATTGAGCCCACTTCTGGAGTGATACGCACACTGCGCAAGCTGGATCGTGAGAACGTGGCTGTCTACAGCCTGCGGGCCTTTGCCATGGACAGAGGCAGCCCGCCTCTCAAAGCCTCTGTGGATATTCAGGTCACCGTGCTGGACATCAACGACAACCCGCCTGTCTTTGAAGAGGATGAGTTTGACATCTTTGTGGAGGAGAACAGCCCAGTGGGCTCCATCGTGGCACGGATCAGTGCAGCCGACCCAGACGAAGGGACCAACGCACAAATCATGTACCAGATTGTGGAGGGTAACATCCCTGAGGTCTTCCAGCTTGACCTGCTCAATGGTGACCTCACAGCTTTGATGGATCTGGATTATGAGAGCCGGACAGAGTACGTGATTGTGGTGCAGGCCACCTCAGCCCCTCTTGTCAGCCGAGCCACCGTGCACATTCGCCTGTTGGATCAGAATGACAACCCGCCTGTGCTGCAGGACTTCCAGATCCTCTTCAACAACTATGTGACCAACAAGTCTAACAGCTTCCCCTCTGGGGTGATTGGAAAGATTCCAGCCTATGACCCTGATGTGTCTGACAGCCTGGCCTACACTTTTGTTCAGGGCAACGAGTTGAACTTGCTACTCTTGGACTCTGCCACTGGGGAACTCAAACTCAGTCGAGATCTGGACAACAACAGACCCCTGGAGGCGCTCATGAAAGTGTCAGTCTCAGGTAAGAAAACTTGGCAGGGGATAATGATGTATGAGAACTTTGTTGATTGGACCAACATACTGGTACAGGCAGCAACATGCTGTATACAACTTTTAATTTCCTGAGGCAGTGGCTTATTTGTGAAATTTCTGGAGAGGGGCTACAAAAATGTATCAAAGCTATGTGCTATGGACTGATGTGAATAGTATGTTGAGGTGTATTTAGCCAGTGATATTTCGAATCACAGGGAAAAACCATATAGAGGTTGAGGGCAAAATATAGTTATGGACATAGTTAGCTATTTAGGCTAAAACTTATAGATGTGGATGCATAGAGTTAATAAGTGACCTGATTTTTAAAGATGCCAAGAATACACAGCTCTCATTGATTGATTTACGTTTAATGTTTAGACTTACTCCTATAATTAGTTAGACATAAGAACAGTGAAAAGTAAAATTAGTGGGTGCATTGTATATAAGAGATGGGTTTGCAACTCTTTTTTTTTTTAATAGCAAGGTGAAATAGATTTGATTCTTTTGTTTTGAATACTGGGAAAGTTGGCTGGTAAATCTCCTTTAGATTTTAGATCACATTTTCTACTAGTGTAACATGGGCAAAGCTCCACTGAAGTCGGTACAATGTAATCCATTTTCACCAGCAACGAAAATTTTTGCCTTTTATGTACATCCCTTAGAAAATGACTCCTGCAAAAACAGTCAGTTATAGCTGTATAACACAATTGATTTCAGTGGAGTTGCTTTGGTGTAACTGAGGATGTTCATTGGCACAGTGTCACCAAAATAAGTATTGAGAGTTTTCTTTTTTTGTCTTTTACGCTTAACTAATCTAGTATGTGTTCACTTTATTTATTGTGCTAGTAGGTACAGTGGCTGTAAATTATACAATGAATTGACATATGGATGCAAGTCCTGAATTGTTACTGTTTTGTTTTACAATATAGTGTTTTAAATAACTTGAGAGACAACCCCCATAGAAAAGAACTGCACTTTATCCTCAGTTTTTTGTTTATTATGGAATTACTCTTTGTAATTATGGCATACAGTGCATCAGTAATGCAGTGACTAATCTCCTCTCCAAATTCCACTATGCTGTCTGTTATGGGCCTGATCCTGTGCATCTCCTCTTTACATCAAAGGCTCATCATGAGCAACATTTTCCCTGCAGCCTAACACTTATATTTGTATTCTTTTATGTGAAGCGGGATATGTAAGTACTAAGTGTGTGTAATGACATCTTTTCTTAACACAAATCATTCAGGTATCTAAATATGGCACAGTCCTGGCAACACTGTTAGTAGCGTCACTGAGATAAGTGGCACCTCATGGTAGTGAGCACTATGCTCTGTCATGTTTGCACGATCAGGGTCTTTGTTTGCTGCAGGGTAAAGGAAAGTGGTGGTAACTCCAGTCACTGGAGTTATTGGTCTGTGTCATCTGGCGATGGGTTCATATTTAATGCAAAATGCTAGAAGGGAACAATTGTGGTAAAATTAGCTCATAACTATTTCCACATTCTTTGAAAGCTTACAGAGAAACAGGCAATTGGCTTGTATGTTTGAAATAAGGCATACGTGTGATTTACATGGTTATAATCAGCCTGAACCAGCTGACAGAAAACAGTAGCTTCTTATCTAATGGCAGGAGATAAAGAACTGGTCAAAAATCAAGAAGGCTGGAAAGGTGATTAAAATGGGCAAGGTGGGGAGACCATATGGGATAGAAGTTGAAGATGATGGCATTCCTTTCTCATGCTAATAATGTCTTCATCCATTTATGCAGATTTCAGTGGGTGAAATAGATATACAAATATGGAAATGAGGTCATGAATGCTTAGAGCACTGTTAAGCTGGCTGTTTTATGTTGTCTCATGTTACACGACTCTGACGAGTAATGCGTCGTTATTACATTTTGTTAGAATGTGTGCACTGAAACTTCTCTGTAATAGTCAAAACTGGCTATTCCTATCACAGCTGCACCCCTTTGAGGATATTTGAAAGAGGCGGTTTCATCAGTTAGCATTCTTAAGCAATTTTGGCAGGCATCAAAGTCAGTTTGATACTGTTTTTGATAAGTTTTCTGTGTGTGGGAAAAGATTGCTTCCTAGAGGTATTTAAGAGGGCAGAGGTCTACAGAGCTTGTGATTCCATTTAGGAAACTCTCGCCTCTCCACTTTCTCCGGTTTTCTTTAACAAGTGAAATGAAGAGATGAACAGCCTTGGAGTGAAATACTCAACACTGTTATCTGTAGTTAACTGAGAAATGTTGGGTGGTCATTAACTTACCTCTCAGGCCAGGCAAGCAATCCTGATGCAGGCAAAAGTCCTGTCAGAGTCTGTGGGAGTTGAGCTGTATATGGACTCTTATGGGACATATGGAAATGCTGTTGCTGCTGTGCAATCATGTTTTCATCTACTGACATGGGCTACATCTGAGGTTTGCTGTGAAGGCGCTGTGGATAAGTGTGTGTATATATAAAAAATTAAGTTTCAGATGTGATAGGTCTTAGACAAATGAGAGGAGACATGCTATACCAAGGGTAGCCAAACTTACTGACCCTCCGAGCTGCATATGACAACAGAGTTTTGAGAGCCAGGGTCCCTGTCAGGGCTCAGGGCTTCAGCCCTATTCCTGATGAAGCCCTGAGCCCGCCCCATGGGGTGCACCCCATAGGATTGAAGCCCTTCCCCCAACCCCCCACTGCAAGGCAGAGGTGCCGAGCTCCCACCACTCCAGCCTGGTAGGTGGAGAATGGGGAGGGGTGGAGGAGGCTCTGTGAGCCACACTTCAACTGTAAAAGAGCCGCATGCAGCTCATGAGCCGGGGTTTGACCACCCCTGTGCTGTACAGTCACATTAACTTGGGACTTTGACATATGGATTAAACAGCATTCTTTTATTTGATCTGTAATTGACTCTTCAAAATGCATGTTTTTATTTAAACATCCAAAGTTATTGTTAAAAAAAATCTCTGGAAAAACAAGAAACAATTATAGATTTAGTGACATTTGAAAATGAGAGACCCGCTTGATTTAACATGGTCACCTTTAACAGCATGGATATCTGCAGAAGCTATACTGAGATTATGTCTACACTACTGAGGCTATGTCTACACTGCGGGGGTAAGTCAGCATATACTACGCAACTCCAGCTATGTGAATATTGTAGCTGGAGTCGATGTACCTTAGGTCGAGTTACCATAGGTTTACACCACATGTAGGCGACGGGAGAAAATCTCCCAGCGACTTACCTTGCTCTGCTCGTCAGGGGTAGAGTACCGGGGTCACCTGGAAAGCGATCGGCTCTCGATTTGGTGGGTCTTTACTAGACCCGCTAAATCAACTGCTGGTGAATCGATCTCCGAGGGTGGATCCCCTCTGTAGTGTAGACCTGCCCTAAGACTCTGGCGTGACAATCCAGAAAGAGTGATTCCTCTGTGTGTGGATTTTCCTGTGCTGTGGCACTGTTTCTCCTGGCCCTAAATGCCCCTGAAAGCCCAGAATAAAGCCTGGGATAGGTGCACAGAGAAGATGACTGTTACTAATGAACATCCTTTCCTCTGGCAACCAGCAGGGAAATCTTTGTGAACTGCAGAGGAAAATTAGTCTTTGAGCTAGTCCCCTTCATGTGTGAAACTTCCCTTCACAGGGCACGGACTAAGGCCGGGGGAACCTAGATAGCACTGGATTTCTGGGCCCCAACTTATTCTGCAGGAAAATGGGGAGCCCCCGACTGCTGTAAAGTTTGCAAAGAAATCTCACAGTTGTCCTCTATTTTACACCCGCTCTGGACTTTTCTACAGGAAGGGGTGGTCTGGCCTTATATTTCTCTCACCTTTGCGTGGGATCACAAGGTGTGAATTTTTGAATAGTTGGGATGAAATACCTGCACTAAAATTAATGGGAGTTTTGCCATTGAAGTCAATGGTGGTCAGGATTTTATGCTGGGGATCTATAGGGTTTTGAATTTTAGAATATGCAATTGTTTTAGTGTTATTAAGATCTGATAATTTTACTAATTTCATGGATTATGAGCTGATATTCTTTTTTGTCACCTATACCAACATGAGCAAAAATGAAAGGGACACCGTCAACCTGTAGTCTAGTCAGTTTGTGAAAATGAATTAAAGGTAGTTCTAGATAAAGCATTGCCCTTAATTTCCTCTGCTGATTTTAATGGTTTATAGTACAATTTTCATGTATTAAAATTATATATTTTTTTCCTCTTGTGCTGTGGATAGTGGTGCTGACACACTTTTTATAGTGGGGGTGCTGAAAGCCAGCGAAACTGAAAAGCAGTGGTCCCCAAACTTTTTATGTGCAGCACCCCTCTCCCCCCCCAGAGCTGGGGCCTGGAGCTGGGCCATATCTCCAGGAGGGTGGGGGGTGTAGACAGGGGCAAGGGGGGTGGTGCTGGCAGCCAGGACCCCAGGTGCAGGGCCAGTAGCTGGGAAGACCCCATGTAAAATCTGGGGGTACGGAAGCACCCACTGACTCCCATCCCACACCATTAGTTCCCACACCTATGGCTGTGGGAGATAAAACAAACAGGAGTGGGAAACTGATTCTGGCCCCAATCTTGCATAGGGATCCACTTGTCAGTTGAAGTCAATGGGACTTTAAGTGCCTGATCCCACAAACGCTTGTGTGCACACTTAACTTTACTATCATGAGTATTCCCATTGGTTTCAGTGAGACAACTTGCATCAATAATGTTCACTATATGTATTCGCAGGATCAGGGCATAAATGAATACACAGGTAAAATAATGAAAATAACTGTACAACAATGTGGTCAAATGCACAAAATAAACAAATGGTAAAAAGAATGTTTTTCTCTAATTTCTCTCTCATAACAATCTTAAATATTATTTGTGGAAAAAGTAGTTTAAAGAAAACCTTTTTCAGACAGAAGTATGACTCCCCCCCACCCCCCGACTCCGTTGGCTGGTGCCCCTTTAATTTTTTTTCCAGATTGCAGTAGAGATTTTTGAAGGTATTTTTTGAAAGAGTCTTTTAGAGCTTGGTTTTGTGTCTGAAGTGTTTTAAACCCAAATCATAACATTTTATTTTTTCAACCCACTGTCTCCAGAACATAATTTTAGGTTCTGAATTCTGGGGATACATCAGCTTGAAACTGCCAAAATATATTAATATCAGATTGTGAAAGAATGTCCTCGAAATATATTTTTAAAAGACAAAAAAACATTGCCGTATGTAACGTATCTTTTAAGAGTTTAAATATTTCAAAATTTAAGCATGCTCCTAACTCCAGCTGTAGAGATCTAAAGGTATAAAGATTGAATATTTTTACCAAAAACATTCAATCATTTAAGCTTTCAGGTATGACAGGAAACATGAAAACTGAATAAAAATTACAAGGTTTATGGGCCTTTCTGCTGCTTGTTCTGATAAACTTTTCTAGTTGTTCGTGTTAGGTAAATTTAAGTTTGATAAATGTTATTTAAAACTGTTTCCCTAAACCTATGGTTCTTTTTCTTGAAAAAAAAACAGGACTATAGGAAAAAATAGAGAACCCTAAGTAAAAATATTAAATGCCGGCGGTCATTTTGCACCGGTTGATTTTTTTTCATTATGATTAATTGGATTACTTCTAATCTGTTCTGATCATCACTCATTTTGAAATTATTGCCAACTGATTTTTTTTGGGGTGGTTATTGACGCTTCTATTTGGTCACATTAGTAGAAACAAAATCATCACTTTGGGAAAGTGAGAAACTTTCTGAGAAAGTGAAAAGTAAAGATGACTGAAACAAAAAATAATTTGTAAATTAGAGGGAGTAGTATAGGACTCTTTTCTTTTGCAAAATTCCTTTTCAAAACTTGAGGTTGAAGTTCAGGGACAAATTTTCAAAACACCTAAGACTGGAGCCAAATTCCTATTTTCAACAGTGATTTAGAAGCCTAAGTTCCAGTGGCTCTTAATGAGAGTTTGGCTCCTGTGTGCCTAAACCACTTTTGAAAATGAGGCTTTGACTCTTAAATCACGTAGGTGCTTTTACCAGCAGTGAATAATGTTTTGTAAATTGTTTTCCATTAGGTGCTTGATATCATGGTAATAAGTATTTTAAAAAGACCTAGATGGAGATAACTATGAATTATTTCCTATGTACCTCAGTACATTGCCAATGTAGCTAAGACCCTGATCCTACAATTTACAGTGTGCAGGTGGAATGTTGTGCCTTTGTGGAACCCAACTTGGTTAACGGGTCTCTGGCCGGAGCAGTAGTCTACCTGTCCAATGCAAATTGCTGGATTGGAACCTAAAATTCTATTTTTCAATTTTGAAAGCAAATACCTAAATTCAGTACATATGTTTTTTAATATACTGTGCATCAAATTGACTACTAATTTTGCACTTCACCTACACTTTAATTGTAAATGAGTTTTGTTATACTTAAGTCTGTGTTTTAGTCACAGGTATTTTTAATAACAGTCATGGACAAGTCACGGGCAGTAAACAAAAATTCACGGCTTGTGACCTGTCCATAACTCTTACTATATTCCCCTAACTAAAACTTGGGCCAGGGCACTGTGGGTGCTGGGGTGGGTGGGTGTGGCCTGGGACCCCTGCTGATGCTGGGGAGGAGAGAAGGTTGGCATGGCTGGCAGGCTCTCTGACTGGCATGTCCCTGCAGCTCATAGGGGAGTGGCCAGGGGAGCTCTGCACGCTGCTCTGGCCACAAGCGCCAGCTCCGCAGCTCCCATTGGCCGGGAACCACATCCAGTGGGAGCTGCGGGGGCGGCATACGCAGGCAGCACATGGAACCCCCTGGCCACTTTGACTAGGACAAGCACCGCCCTGTACCCAAACCCCCTGCTCCTGCCCTGAGCCTCCTCCCGCACATCCAAACTGCTACTGCTGATGGCCATAGGGCTGCCCGGCTCAAGAAGCCCTTGAGCCAGCATCAGCTGCTGCAGAAGTCACGGAGGCCACAGAAAGTCATGGAATCCATTACTTCCCTGAGCTCCGTGACAGACGCGCAGCCTTAGTTATAATTATGATGAAATGTAGAAGTAAGGCACTTCAGTGTGGTTTTATTTACAATTGTCTTTATAGCAGACAAGAGCAATTAAATTATATATCAAGTTGTTGTTATTGCTTGCATTTTATAGTTATGTTTAAAGAAGGCAATGCTCAAAGTTTGTTTTCAATTATGTGCTTTCAATAAACCACTGAGTATTTGAGCTAACAATATTACTTTTTATATTCTTCTGACCTTGCATTAGATATTAAAGTGGGATTTACTGAAGTCACTATAACGCCAACAAACTCAAATTAAGATAAGACTCATGTAATAGTGCAATAAACTTTTATTATTCTAATCTAACTCATTGATCGTCAAGGGATAATTTTCATTATTGTAGTTAAGTCATTATGCCAGTGTTACCCATTACCAGTCTGATCACTTTCTATACAAATAGAACAGAAGGTTGTGCATTGTTTTGTATTATTTGTATACTGGCGAATTTAGGGCTGCAGTTTCCTCATGGACAGAGAACAGATACTACAGTGATAAGTGCTGTATAAACACCTATGATATTTTTAGTAAGGTTTGAACTTACAAGAACAAAAGGCATAGAAATACAACAGGAGGGGCTGGGGGGAAACTTTGCCAGGTCATTTTGGGTTTGCAGAGAATGCATGATATGACCCCAAGTGATGAAGTCCAGTGGTTTAGTGCTTTATGGAAGTGTAGACTGTATGTACATCTTTGGGGTTTTGCATCTCTATTATATGGCTGATTTTTCTCTTTTATATTCATGAAGAACTGTGCCAGTGGCTTCAGTGATCTGGGATCAGGCCCTATGGAGATGCTGAGTACTTGGATTTTTTGTGCGTGTTTTGTTTCAGCTGTGCAGAGTAACCAGTTCCTTTGAGTGATGTTTCTGCCTTTTTGCAAGAACTTGCTTTCATTTCAATCATTCACAAAGTTACTGGTAGCTTGGGGAAAAGGTCTGGTTTCAGGTATCAACAAAGGAGGGATTAACACATGAACAGCTTACTGCAGCCTAACTGTACCCACTAGGGAAGTAAATTCTATAAGTGTAGAACATTGTTGGCCATGACATCCCAGCAGGTTATATACAGTTACAAGATTGCAGTGTACTTATGAATGGGTGACCTTTGATGCTACCCATTCCTATCATGATGCTTGGATAAAGATATACAGACACATCAGGTGTCTTACAAAATGATCATGTGGACGCAGAACCTACTGTATGGTGGGAATAGCGTAAAACTGTAATTTAGAATTGGACATTCTTGTTGGTCTCAAAAAGCTCTGAAAGTGCAATAGCTGGTATGTCCCATGGTAAACTAATCTAAGAAATAGCAATAATCTGAAGACTAAAAAAGACTAGAGATTATGTTGTTATTGATCACATTTAGTCTGTGTTTGTCTAGAAAAGACAGCTGCATGGTTATAGTCCATAATTCTTGTGGCTGTGTGTTAGAAATCTTCTAACTCGGAGCTGTAGTGTAGGAAGTTTGTTATTCATGTGATGAAGTATCATCATCATCATTATTTATTTAAAATGTGGTAGTGTCTAAATGGCCTAATCAGGATTGGCACTTCATTTTGCTGGAAAGTTTACAAACAGGAAGGGATACAAATGGTCCCTGCCCCAAAGCACGACCTGACTGAATAATAACAGGAGACGCTCCATGGGGCTGTGATCTGTCCCTTCCTTGGCAAGTTGAACCCCCCGTGTGGGATGCCACCTGATGTTCTGGGGTCCCACTGGATCCGCCTGCTCCACCAGCCTGGGTTGCCTTACCTTATTCCACTCTACTGTGCCCTCAAGCCTTCTCCAGCGCGCGTGCACACACACACACTCAGGTGGGGGCACTAAGATCAGCTCTGTGTGGGGGGAGTCAGCTCAGGGATTGCCCAGCACTCACGTGTACACCTCCTTTGAGGTATAAACCCAAAACGATATTTATTGTCTTGCCCTGTATAGAAAGATCTGCACAGTGCAAGCTCATAAGAATTCACCCTCTCCCTCAATGTGGAAAGAGAAATGCACAGCTTTTTGCCCCCCTCCCCCATCCCCAGTTATGAATTGCACAAACTGGGTTATGTTATCAACAAGAAATAAGTTTTTATTAACTGCAAAAGGTATATTTTAAGTGATTATAAGAAACAGAACAAAGCACATTACTGAGCCAATAAAACAAAACATGCATACAAAGCTTAATACACTAAAGTAACAGGTTAAACACAGTAATTTCTCACCCTAAATGTTGTTTAGACAGGTTGTAGAGTTTTTGCAGCTCAGAGTTCCAGTTATGTCTCTTTATAGGCTAGACCCCTGTACTCAGCCTGGACTCAGCCCTTGCCTTCTCCTAGCTTAATTCTTTGGTTTCTTCAGGAGCTTTCAGCAGTCTTCCATCTCAGGTGGGGAGGCAAATGGAGAGCCCAGATTGCCTTGCTTCCCAGCCTTAAATAGAATTTAGATAAGGTGGGAAACCTTTGTTTCCAGTGGAAAGGTACCAGCAGTGTCCAAGGTGGTATTTTGTACCAGGTTACATTATCACATGACCTTGCAGTGTCAGGGCAACCATGAGACAAGGTTTATTTGCAAAGTCCACAGGAAGGAACTTCTGGGAAGATGGGGGATCCACGTCTTGCAAGACTTATTACCTTTTCCTAAAGGCCCATTAAGGCTAATTGCTTACTGTCTGGTGGGCATTTCTCAAGCACGTACTCGCACAGTTGTAATTGTTACATGGACAATATTCCTCACTTAGATACAGAAATGATACATGTGTACAAATTGGATAAACACATTCAGTAAATCATAACCTTTTCAATGATAGCTTACATGATCCATCTTGCATAAAACACATCTTAGTTATGTCATATTCATGTCATAACAATATTTCTGTGGAGAATATGGAGTGTAATGTCACACTCCCCACTGCACGTCTTTACTGCCAGCCATGAGGGGAGTACATAGGCTGTAGCAGTTGCTGTTCCTGAGAAAAATCCTCCCCAATGTTTCTCTCTCTCTCTCCTCTGAACATCTCCTACTGGCCAGTGGCTGCTATTAACATAATCTACCTTGAACAGCCAAATTTTCAATAGTGCCTTCTAATTTTGGTGCATTAGTTTTGGGTGTTCAGTTTTAAACAGCATAGCCTGATTTTCTGAGGTACTGAGATTGTCATCCCTCATTCACTTCATTTGGAATTTTGGGTGTTCAGCCCCTTGGGGGATTCAGAAACTGTAGCACACCAAATTAGAGGACAATTTTGAAAACATTGGTCTAAGGAACACAAGCAAAGAACCTCAGAGTTTAAGGTCCCAGCATACCATTGGCTATACATCTAGGCATGATGGGTCATATGTGCTTCTGAAATATTGCAAACTTCATTCTCCAGAATATAGACTGATGTTTTGGGGGACTTTTCTTTTTAGGGGAGGAGTGTCTGGAAGAATAGTTCTCCTAAAGTATGCCTATGCTACCCACCAGATTGGTGGGCAGCGATCAATCCAGTGGGGGTCTACTCTAGACGCGATAAATTGACCCCCAAGCACTCTCCTGTCAACTCTGTACTCCACCGCTGCGAGAGGCGCAGGCAGAGTTGGTGGGGGTGCATCAGCATTTGACTCACCACAATGAAGATGCCTCGGTGAGTAGATCTAAGTACGTCAACTTCAGCTACGTTATTCACGTAGCTGAAGTTGCCTAACTTAGATCAGTTCCCCCCGAGTGTAGACCACAGCTTTGTCTGCCACTCTCTGTCCTCCCCATCTATTTCCTTGAAGGGCAGGGGACCACAAAGAGGTGAAGGGGATATTAACTGGTGGTCAGCACTGATCTACTTCTGGAAATCTCAGAGTTGATTGAGGATAATTGTAAAAAGAGTGGCCCCTTGCTATCTATGCAGCACTGGTATTCTTTGGGCTCAGGAGAAAGTGGGAGTATGCAGTGTAACTGGTGCTTCCCTTTCCCTTTCTCACCCATGCAGATTCACTGCTGTTTGTTCCATTTTACTTGGGGGAGTCGAGGGGAGCACTTGGCCCTTATAAATGATTATATGTACCTTTTGTTTTAGTGTCTGTTGGCTCACAAGCGTAGTAGAGTAGCAGACGAACTCTGGACCATACTATTCTTTAAAAAGTGAAGATTTCTTTTTCTGGTGATCACAATTAATGAAAAAATTGCTAGTTTATAGCTGTGAGTTACCTGTCGTGCCTAAATTGTGGTGGTGATGGGGGTTTTTTTTGGTTTTTTTTTAACCTTTCCGTAGCAGAGGTCTCTTTATCTCAATACGGTATTATGTTGTCAATATGTTTCCATTAAATATTTTGCTCTGCTAGCAGTAAATGTTTTCCTGTTTACTGAAACAAAAATATACCACTCCTATGAAATTCAGGAATTAAATGGAAGGAAAAACCTATTAACACACAAAGACAGCAATAGCTTTTTGCCAGTTGAAACAGATCATACAAAATGGTGAGAAGGTTAACATTTCTCTCTTCATCATAATCCTTTTGAAAAGTGTTACTGTGAAAAGTAACCAGCATTGAAAATATTTGTTTCTATCTATATCTCTATGTATACATTAGGTGTTACATACCTCTTATTATTTTTGCTACACTCCTTTCACAAAACATTTCTATACTAATAGATCATTGACTGAGATGTAATAAACACAATATAACTGTATTTCTGTTATAAACTGTAACTAGGGCTGTCAAAAGATTACAAAAATGTGAGATTTTTAAAAAGTGTGATTAATCACAGTTTTAATTACACTATTAATAATAGAATACCAATTTAAATGTATTATAAATATTTTTGGATATTTTTCTACTTTTTCAAATATACTGATTTTAATTGCAATACAATACAAAGTGTACAATGCACACTTTCTATTTTTTTATTACAATATTTGTATCCTAAAAAAACCTAGCATTTTTCTATTTACCTCATACAAGCACTGTGATTTTGTTCAGATTTACTGACAGCCTCCATTCCCGAGGTGTTCCTAACTCCAAGGTTCTACTGTATGGGGTATATTACAGTTCTCTCACCTCCCCCAGATTAAAAAAATGCCATATATGTATATCTCTAAGAGGCAAATAAAATATATGTACTCACTCATTTTTAGATAAGAGAGAGAGAGTGAAATGTCAGCCTTGTCAAAACTGTAAATGAAATACAGAGGCCTATTCTCATGACGGCTGTAAACTGGCTATCTCAGTCCAACATGTTTTGTGTTCTGTTTTTGCTTTTTAGTAGAACATCAGTTGTTGTTTGGAATTGTTGAGTTGCATTGGAATAGTTTGTCTGTGCTACTTGTCATTACAGAGGTTTAGTGCTCTTTTTATCCATTTGGATACATTAATATAATGGACTCTTTAGACGCACATAGGCATTAATGGAATACAGTTGTCAAAAGAATACTTTTAATTGGCTGATGTTAATATTAAAAGGTTGCTCTTTATATTGGAAAAGAGCAGCTGGTAACAACTGTAGGATTCACTAACCTTTTAGTGAATAGGATGTGCTATGACTTTTTCATTTTTAAATTCACAGACACAGCAAATGAAATATTAACAATGGTTAATTCCCCAATTAACAATGGTTAATTCTCCAGTATTAACAATGGTTAATTCCCTGCAAACATTTAACTTTATGCATATAACTATTCTCATTATGCCCAATTACAGAGTTCAAAGTTAAGCACGTGGCAAGTGTTTGCAATTTGTGTTGATGTTAATTTACATGTTGGGGGTTCTTCTAGATCAGTGTTTTTCAAACTGGGGGTCCTGACCCAAAAGGGAGTCACAAGGCTATTTAGGGGGGTTTGCAAGATTACAATAAATATTGCTGGGGGAGAGGGAGCTGAGGGTGGGGTACAGCAGCCTCCAGTCTCTGGCTGCCCAGCTCTGAAGGCAGCAGCACAGGAATAAGACGGGCAATACCATAAGAATGCACCTATGAATATGTACATTAATTTGCTATAGGGGGGTCGTTACAGTCTGAAATATTTTCAAGGGGGGGGGGCAACAAAAATAGTTTGAGAACCCCTGTATATGACATGAAATGAAAAATGACTGACACTTTAGCAGTTTTACAGAGGTTGGAATTAGGATGGCTTTACAAAGTGAATACAGTGCCCTTAGTATAATAGTGGTTTATTTTTTAAGTGTTTACATTGTACTCAGTGCACCATCAAAGGAGGTAGGAAATGGGAGAGTAAGGAAGGGGAGTAGGAGAAATGAGGCTAGAGATGTAAATGGAGGTGGGGAGGTAAAGTTGTATAGGACTTCACTGATGAAAGTCACACCAGGCGTGGTAGTTAGAGCTGGAAAAATGATTCATTATGAATGACTTGTCTGAAAAATGTAGCCCTTTTTCTGATTTCAAATTATTTGCAAACAAGCAGTGATTTCTAACACGTTACTTCTGATTAGAGTGGTAATTGTGTGATTGTTTCTGTGAACAAATTTCAGGTTATGGGTTGTTCAGGAATTGGCTGTTACGTGTATTTGGTATTTGTGAGTAGCACCATTGCTAGGTCTCTTCAGTGGGGAAGAGATGTGGCGCTGAAGGAAGAGTCACAGTGATAAGATTATGTTGCTGCCTAGTAAAGGCAGAAATAATTACTTTGGGTTATTAAGCACCAGATCGTGGCTGACTTCTGCAACCACTCAGGGTCATAAAGGGGGACCCTCCCCATGTTCTTGCACGATCTCTCTGGTGCTTGGGTGCAGGTGTAGAGGTGTCAGGATTGCCTCCCCACTCTGAACTCTAGGGTACAGATGTGGGGACCCGCATGAAAAAAGAAATAACCCCCCCAAGCTTATTTTACCAGCTTGGGTTAAAATGTTTTTCCCCAGAACACAACTTCTCCTGTGTCTGGACTGGTATACGCCGCCAGCATCAAGTGAAAATGCCTCACAAACTATTGGACATGGGCCACTTGAAGCCTCTCTTTCTCTTCCCACAAAACCCCCGAACTTACTCCCTCCCTGGGAAGCTTCAGAGAAAAAAAAAAAAAAAACCTCGCCTGCTCCTGCGAGACGTGCCCGATCCAAAACCATCAATAGAACAGCATCTACCATAATCAACAAAAGGATTCAGAAACCAAACCTCTCCCCCGAGGCAACTTTCTCCCACTGTTGATATCTCTGCTGAATCTTACAATATCAAGAAGCACCCAGCCAACCCTCACCACTGAGAACCCTCCAAGTGATAAAAAAAAGGTAAACTTACTGACTACAGTACTTGATAGAAACTATAGTTATAGTGAAAGACATAGCTGTGTTCATCCCATAGCCGAGGTGAACAGAGAAGACCCAGAGAGAAACTGAAACTCAAAATCCTTTGTCTCCTGAGGAATTTCTCATTGGTCAGTTGTCCACCTCTCAGGTTACCTTTAGCTTAACCCCTTACAGGTAAACACTAATTCTAGGCTACTTCACACTTATGACAAGAGGAAAAGCGGACACCAGACCCTTTATTACTCCTTCCACCTCACTGTGAGAAAGGGCTGGGAAGGGGGTGAAGCCTGGGCTCTGATCTTCCAGTGCACAGTCCAGCTGCTGAGCCACCAAGAGAGAAGTAGATAACTCCCGGGAAAGGGCTGTCATAGGCTATTCCCTCCTGGAGCAAGAGAGGGTGCCAAGGTAATAGCTCCTCCTCATGTGGTGCCTACACTGTCCCTTCACAAGCCTTGTGACTTTCTTCTAACATGTGCTACAGTTAAACTACTTTTTTAAAACAAAGAATATAAAGAGAGATTTCCAAAGGCACAAATGGGAGTTAAGTGCCCAAATCTCACTGAGTTTGGGTTGGCTATCTAATTCCCTTTGTTAATCCCGGCCATAATTTTTAAAACACCAGTAGTAATTCCCTGGAGGGGAATTGTTGGAGAATAAAAAGGGGTTGATGTGTGGCTAAGTTCTAACAAACCTTTCTGATAAATTTCCATAGCATCTCTAATAGCTTTTATCCATTTTATAATTATTCTGGACTGATTTCTATGAATACGGCATTTTTCATGGATTTAAGGCTGGATAGTATCCTAGCTACATTGACACCTGTATAAGAAACATGCCTTTTTCCATTTGCATGAGTAGGTGGCATTCTGTTGCCTTTTTCTGTTTTTCAGGACTATCTTGCAGTCACACTGAATAAAGCAGTGTGAAATATGTTGATTTAGGGGGCTCAGTCTTGGGAAGCCTAACTCACAGCAGTAGCCTTGTTGAGATGTAGATTAGAATAGCCACATGTTTGCCACTTGACATTTCTGTAGCTGGTGGCCTATTTATGTTGTTTGCTTTACCTCTCTCTTTCCAGGAATGGAAAACCCTAACATGTATTTCTTGATGTGGTGAATGTTTCCAGAAATCATCAAAAGGAGAATGGAAACAGCATGGAAAATATTAAGGCCTATTATATAGAGATTTCCTGTTCATCTAGTACATGCCTATTGTATGTCAGAGGTGTGTGTGTAAATACAGGCCTAGCCTTCATGAGAGTTTGTTGACTTCAGTGAGGTTCCTGTCAATTTACGATAGAGAAGCCAACATCATAATTTGGCTCATCATGCACATATAGTTGTGCAGATTCCAGAAGAGAAAGTTCTGTCCACATTTCTAATCATTATTATTTTGCAGTAGCGACATTGTGCCAAGTACTGTACAAACATAGAGTAAAAGGTTACCTCTGCCTCAAAGAGCTTACAGTCATAGGTGCTGACTTCAAGGGGCCGGAGCACCCATGAAAAAAAATTAGCAGGTACTTAGCACCTACTGGCAGCCAGCGCCCCCCTCCTCCCCCCCTCCTCCTGTCCGCTAGGGGCCCTGCTGATCAACCCCTCCTTCTCAGTGTCACCCATCTGCTACGATCAGCTGTTTTGCGGTGTGCAGGCATTGGGGGAGAAGTGGAGATGGGGCATGCTCAGGGAGGGGACTGAACTGGGTGGGAAGAGGCAGAGTGGAGATGGGAAGGTGTTGGGAGAAGGGGTGGGGCGGGTCCCGGGTCAGAGCCGGGGCAGGAAGGGAGCTGGGATTTGGAAGAATGGGACAGGTGGGGGCAAGGCTGGGGGGTTGAGCACCCCAGGGTCTGAGGAAGCCGTCGGTGCCTGTGCTTACAGTCTAAACAGGCAAGACAGAGAAAGGGCGGGGGAAAGGGCTGTAATATACAGAACGGGGAGTCTGCCAGTGTCCTGTTAGTTCCGTGAATTTTTTGGTTGTCTGGAGTTTCTGGGTTTTTAAAAAATAATATTTAGGTGGTTTTTTGTTTGTTTATAACTCATCTTTCAGATTTGTCAAGAACTTACGAGTCCATGGGAGGTTGGGGAAGACCCCTTTAGGGGGAAAAATTGGTATTGCCCCATAGGAAGGGAAGTCTTTTAAAAGATTTTATAAAAGTTGTAACTGTAGTTAAAGAAGAATTACTGGACAGATAGGATTCATTTACACTATGGAAATTAAGGGGTTTTGCCTTTATCTAAACAGCCACTTAAAAGTGCTAAGTTACAACAGTCTTCTTACCTATTCCTGCATTTACAAATCCCAAGCATTAAAAAAGAAGGCAGTAAAAAGTTAAGTACATGTTAAATCTTGCACAGCCTGCATAATAAACACTGAACACATTGTCCTTATCAAATACAAAGAAATCTATATAGGGCCAGTCTGTTTTCAACACAGTTAAGAAAGCATGAGAGAGACCACATTCCACCAGATCTCTTGTACACTTGGAAATGATTTGGCTCCATCTGGTCAGAATATTTCAACACCATTTGAAGGAGGGAGGACCCATTGTTAACAACCATTGTCAACACTGGGTCCTGTTCCTAGTGTAGACATTCTCACAGGGCCTGTTGCTTCCATTCATTTACATGGGGAATAAAACTAGCTAGAATTAAGGTGGAGATTGTGGAAGGGGGTACAACAGGAGTTATATTGAAGAATTGTGACTGCAGGTCAGGCGTGGAATGGGCAGAGTCTAGCACCTTCTCTTTGCAACTCCACCCTTAGGGACCTAATGGATTTCTGATTAGAAATCTTCATTAGAGTTAATGCTATTACACAAAGGAACTTAAAATTAAAGCCCCTCTATGGCTTTTTATCTACTACCTTAAAGAGAGAGAGAGAGAGAGAGAGAGTTTAGAGACCAAGGAGCAGCCAATGGCAGCAAATCTTGCCATGTGGGTGGGAGCAGGTGGTGGATCTGTAGGGTTTGAAGGCAGTCCTTGCATTGCTTCCAGGTTATGCCACCATTGTTCCTGTTGAGCAATACTAACTCACAGAGTTAACGTTAGTATCCAGACAGGTCACAGCTAACCCTTGTGGACTCTTTAGCATTTACCCGACCGGATTCTGTTATAACTCTGCAGGAGGCAGTTTAATACATTGAGTGCAATTTTTCAAAGTTAACTTGCTCATTTTTTTTTTTAAATAATGTGAAGATTATGTCACAAACTGCCTCACTAAAGCAATGATGAGCATGTTTTAGACAGAAATAGATCATACGGCCTCTAGCCTCCAGAAACCACAGGGCATGGGCTTAACTGCTGCTAGTGCTGCTTACTTGGTATCCCACGCAAAAGGGGTTCTAGCTCCTTTCAGAACTGGGCACTAAAATCTTTTCAGAGTCTAAGCGCTAGTCTTCACACACATGCATGGAAATAGGAAAAGGAACGAACTAATACCAATTTAGTTATTTCAGTGCAAAGTCGGTATGTGAACAAAGCTTGTTCTCTTCTTCTAGGGCTCCTCTTCAAAGCCTTTCTTTTCCACCCAGCCCACTGGGATTATATGGGGCATTTTCATTGTATTAAAATGGATTTCTAACCCTGCCCCCCATTTGCCTATGGGTATTTATTTGTACGTCTATTTGAGCTAATCTCATGACTTTACATGTGGATTAAAGGGTCCATTACAAAAGGATTCATAGGATCAGCCTAATGAACTGTTCAACAACTAGAATTTAACATACCTTTACCTACTCTTAATCCACCTCCTCAGTGTAGTGTTGTCAGGATGATAGACCTGCCAGTAATTACCTGCATGTTGTTGCTTGTTTCTTAGAGCGTGTGGCTTTTCCAGCACTGCTCTGCTGATGCCTGAGTTGGTAGATTATCATGACACACATGGTACAGATCTCTTGTCAATAGTGGCTCAGTGAAACCATCTTGAAAATAAACAAATACATATTTAATATGCAGGCACAGAAATCATTAAAAAGTGGAAGGTGGTTGAATTCATACCAAAGTATTTTTGAGGAAGGTGTGTGTTTAACACTGACTAATCTGAGGCTGTTAGGAATATGTCTACTGTAAATGGGGCATACATGTATATCTTAGAAGTTGGCCTCTTTTTTTTTTTTTTTTTAATTATTCTGTTGACTCAGTACAGTGTAATGATATGCGTGCTCTATGTGATGAGCTTGTCATCGGGCTGATAATTATTTGCTAATTTAATTCCATCATTTTAAATTTCTAGCATGCACAAAAATCACTGGTTCGTTCAAATTCATTTTCATTTAAGGCACAGATTGTTAATCAGAAGAGGATTAATTTTCAAGGGCTAACATACTAGTTTAAAATATATATTGACATATTTAAAGGTGAGATGACTAACTTGATAGCAGTAATGATGCTAGTGGACTTTAATCCCACTCATTTCAGTTGTTTTCCAGAGTTTTTAGGGAAGGGTCTGCAGGGACCATATAAAATATCATAGTCTCAGTGAATGCTCCAAAAGTTGAAGTGTGGAAATGTAAGAGAGATGTTGTCTGGGTGTCAGGTTAGAGCAGGAGTAGGCAACCTATGGCATGCATGCCAAAGGTGGCACACTAGCTGATTTTCCTGGCCACCGGTCTAGCAGGCTCTGCATTTTAGTTTAATTTTAAATAAAGCTTCTTAAACATTTTAAAAACCTTATATACTATATAGTTATATAGTTTAGTTATATATTATAGACTAGTTATATAGTTTAGCTTTGTTATAGACTAGTTATATATTATAGACTTATAGAAAGAGACCTTCTAAAAACATTAAAATGTATTACTGGCACGCAAAACTTTAAATTAGAATGAATAAATGAAGACTTGGCACACCACTTCTGAAAGGTTGCTGACCCTTTGTTAAAATCAGTAAAAGGTGGATGGAGACTAAGGGTACATCTACACTACCTGCCGGATCAGTGGGCAGTGATCGATCTACCGGGGATTGATTTATCATGTCTAGTGTAGACGAGATAAATCGATCCCTGAATGCGCTCCCCTGTACTCCACCTCGGTGAGGGGCGGAAGCAGAGTCAATGGGGTAGCAGCAGTGGTTGACTCACCGCCGTGTGGATGCCCAGGTAAGTTGACCTAAGATATGCCGACTTCAGTTATGCTATTCGCGTAGCTGAAGTTGCGTATCTTAGGTCAACTTCCTCCCCCAGTATAGACCAGGCCTAAGGAATAGAAATTAAGACAGAGATAATTACATGTGTTTGGTCTCCAGGATAGCCAATCTGGGATCTTTCAGAAGCACAAAATTCACTAATTCTTTTTTTAAGTTAAATAATATGGTGGTGGCACAACCTCAATTTACCAAGTGATAACAATGTGAATTTCATGGCAGCTTCCTGGCTGAGAGTTGCCAAAGTATCAGACAACTTTCTACTTTCAGATTATAAATCTAAAATTCTGGTTTGGGTATTGATACTTGGGCAGTATTTGCAAGTACCATTTGAGGATGCCTCCTACTGTAATCTTCAACTATTACTTAGAATGACTAGAAGTCAGGAACCAACTAATCCAAAATGCTGATGCCATGTTTAGAATTTGCATTTATTATTTTTATGCAAAGTACAATACAGGATATATCCCTAAACATCCAGGCCTGACAATGTTACCGGGTAGATGGCTAACTGAAACTCCTGCTTATCATGCAAAAATATGCTCGTTTACTGCTACCTCATCCTTCTTTCTCCTACCATTTGTTTATTTCTCTACCTCTTTTATCTTGTTAATATAGGCAGTTCTGTGTTCATCTGTTTCTGCAATGCATTAGGCATGTACTTACCCTTCCCCAGGCATACAACTGACTGCAGAGTCGGGCCCTGGCTGGGACAGCGTTTGCCTTGTTACTACATGTTTCTATAGGACTTACCACAGTGGATCCCTGATAGGGGCCCGGAGGTACTACCGTAATACACTTAATTAGTAACCACAGATACTGCTAACCAAAAGCCCATGAAAGATGAGTAGATAGTGGGATGACAGCATGCTGGGCTGCCCTGAAGCCCTACTGATGGTGTTTTTGATGCTGGAGCATTTACAAAGTAGGTACTTCCAATTCTGTTGATTGCAGCAAGCAAGCCTGCTCTCTCATTCCCCCTCACCCCCCTTGCCTCTGGAAGTTCAGGCAGGTTTCACTTTCACTCCCCCTTCCCTCCCCCTCTGGCTGTCCCTGTCTCCCACACTCCCTGTGTTTTTCATTTGTCCCTATTCACTCTGTATTTTATACGTGGGTTTGCCCTTCTCTGCAGGGCCAGGTGACAGATGGAAGACTAGGGCCATCTGTGTAGATTCACATTGCCTCTTACAGGTCTCCTGAGATGTGTATAGATTCAGGGGACCTGACCCTCTGTTACAGGAGGTGAAATGGCCGGCTTTTGGGAGAGAACAATCCAGACTCCACCCCGATGAAAGACAGGGTCCTTTGTTTTCACTGAAATGGTTATTCCCTGTAAATTGCTTCGGGAATCCTGGATTTTTGTGAGGCTGACAGCTGAATACAAATGGAAGAATTTTTTTTGCCACAGCCATTTAATCCCTGCTTGTTGTTACAGATATTAAAATGGTGTGTGCAGGTGTGTTGGAAAATAGATCTAGAATTCTAGTACGCAAATTACCTAATGGGATAAATTCTGCTTTGAGGGACATAGGTGCTGGTCTCTTGAAGTGAATGGGAGCTGCACCTGTGTCACTGAGAGCAGAATTTGTCCCAGTATGTATTCAGATATTTACTTTGATTAGCCATTTTTCCATTTGGCTATTTGCAGTTGCCTAAGTTGTCCAGATCACAAAACTATCCCATTGAAGAGGTGTTAGTAATCTGCTCCTTACAATGTAGTTAATGCTGTTTTTATAATTTAGCACAGATTTAAGAGCTTTCTAAATTCAGCAGTTCCTGTTTGTTACTCAAGAGCATTGGTGGATGTGAATGATTAACATTAATAAAAGCTAGTAGGAACAGAGAAGCAAGAATGTTCATTACATGGTGTGCAGTGGGTTTTATCTTTGTTTTGTCTGTCACAGTTTTTTGAACTTTTAGTACAATTACTTTAAAAATACACATCATGCCAAATCATCAGGGATTTCTTAAGCAAAGTTAATTAATTTAAGAACCTCTGTTACAGTATCTGCATGGCTGTTAGATTGCTGTGGAGCCTATATGGTGAGATGAGATAAAATTATCCAAATTCCTTAGAACTGTGTGGAGCAGCAATTTGTTTGCTGTGGTGATTCTTTCAAGTGAGATAGCTTCACCTGCCTCTGATGTGATGTCAGTGATTCCCTTGTTTTTGCTGTTCATCCACGTAAGCAGACTGTTAAAACATCCAACTGCTTTTTTTAAGGCCTAAAGGGAAAGTTAAGTGACAACTTTCATGCCTGATTTAAAAATGTTGCCTAATCCTAGTGACTAGGTGTGCGTTCAGACTGAAAAGAGCTCTGTGGAGTAAACAACTAACTTACCAAGTACACTGAATGTAAATTAGTTAGGACTCCATTTTACAATGTTAATACAGTGACTCTCGATTATCGGGGATCGAGTTAACTGGGTTGCAGATTAACCGGGATGTCAAAAATAGACGGGTAACTCACAGGGCTGGCTCTGGCTCAGTTGCCGCCCAAAGGAAAAAAAACCAACCAGGGTGCAGGGCGGCCAGGAAACCAACCCCCTCACCTCCCCGGGTGCAGGGCAGCCAGCAAACCAACCTGCCCCCGCAGGTGCAGAGTGGCTGGCAAACCAACCCCTCCCCCGCAGTGCTGTGCAGCCGGCAACCAACCCCTTCCCTCCTGGTGCACGGCGGCTGGTGAACCAACCCCCGCTCCCATATTTCCTATGGATGGTGATTAACCAGGATTTTATTAATCAGGATTAAATTTTTCCCTATCATCCCAGATAATCAAGAGTCTGTACTGCAGGAAGTTGAGGCACGGTCAGTTTTCCCCCTGAAGTATTTTAGCAAGTGGGTACACGTCAACAGTAGTAGGAAAGAGCCAATGGAATTTTATTACTTTGGTGACTTGGAGTTTTAGGAAATGTTACCTAGTCGATCTACCGAGCTTCTGTCTCTTTTGCTTTATTATTATTATTATCCAATATCACATAATACACAACAGGGCACCCGTTTTTATTAGCAGAGGATTCAGCCTGACAGCTCTAATGTGCTGCTTGTCCATGTTCACATTGTCCCTTTTGCAATGTTTTACCCATTTTATAATCTGTGAATGATTTCTTGGTTAGCTCTGTCACTGAAGAAATCATGGTTCTCACTGTAATTTTACCACAAGCCATGTTCATGATTCTTCCATACTCCCCACTTCCTGCAGTGGGCTAGTAATTTGCTACTAGCCCATAGAAGTAGAAAATGACTATGGCCTTCCTGAGCGGGCTCAACTGTGCCATTCCCAGTCCACCCGTTGTAGGGTGGTCGCTCAGGGGCACAGATCTTGCTTTCCCTTTGCCACTGTAAGACACACAACCTAGGCCACAGTCTGCCCCTTACAGATGATTTCTCCGCTTACAAAACTTGCTAGCTGCTTGTGACAAGCTGGCTCATTAAAGCTGCAAAGTAATTTGATTGCTTTGAGAAAGCATGATAGTTAATAATTTAAGAACACTAACAAACGACCACTGTTTCTGTTCTTTACAAGTACATTTTAAATATTAAATGTCTATTTTAATAGATATCTTGTAGTTTTTAATTTTCTCTTTAATAGTTTAGTGTGTTATGCCCTGCTGATATCTAATGGAAGATTTTGAAAAGAAATATTTTAAAGACCATGACACAGACCAATACTTCGCAAATAATCTATATTTCCTTTCTCCTTTTCTTTATTATGGACCTTTAAATCAAGACTTGAATTTGGGGGCAAAAGGATTCATGCTAATTATGCCTTTCTCTTCCACTCCCAACTTACCATTGCCAGAGTGGGAAATACAAAAGTTGAGACAAAGTTGGGAACTCATTTCCCTTTTTTGGGTGGCATTCCATTGCCTATTCCTTTAAAAAAAAAAAAAAGGGGTGTGTGGAATGGTAGCATCACCTTTTTTGCAGATACTATCACTTTGAGAAAGTCTATTGCCACTTGGGAAACATACTTTACTTTAGTGAGGTGTCGCAGAGCCATACTGACCTTTGTTTGGGGACATCCGCTAGCTGATGCTTAGTCTTCCATGATATCACTATTTAGTATGGAGATGATTATGACGTCACAGACAGGATTATGACTTCAGGAAAGGAATAACCAGCAAAGATACAAGTGTCCTTAATAATCAAAAGAAAGAAAGACACTCAATTACAAGGGGGGAAGCTGTCTCTAAGCAAAAGACCAGCTCCTTCTTATCTTGACTATTTGCAAGAAAGAGGCACGGTGTAGGTCAGAATGTTTTTTCAGATTCCCGCAAGGCATCTGCAGTTCTTTAAAGATGATCTGGCAAAAGAACTGGTAATGATCCCTCAGGATTAGTAACGCCTGCAGTGTATCCAGGAGATGGTGATCTGAATAATGGGTCTGGTCAGCCCAGGAGGGACCTAAGAAGAAAGTGCGTTTTAAGTAAATGATGCACTGAATGCACCTCTTAGCCTGGCTGTTGGGCACATGCATCACATACTGATAAAGCTGAGGGAATTCTGATAATTCTCTTTAAAGCATGTGGTAACCTATAGTGTCTTGTTCTATATCTCTTGGGTTAAAACTAAAATGGAATATTCCGTGATATGCCCCTGCTTGCACTGATCTCAAGTTACTTCGTGTGTTTAGCTGTCCAAACATTCCAGTTTAAACTCATTTCTATGCTAAATAAAACATTGACTTAATTTAATTTTGGCCTTGATCCTGCAAACTCCTACATATGTTCTTAACTTCACTGAGACTATTTGCATGCTTAAATTTAAGCACAGGCATAAATCGCTGCAGGACTGTGACCTTAGATTTGATTTTACCAGCAATTTTGTTTTAACATAAGAGCATAATAGTGGACGTATTGTGTCAGACCAATCATCCATCTAGCTCAGTATCTTGTCTTCTGACAGTGGCTGATGCCAGATGCTTCAGAGGGAATGAACTGAACAGGGCAATTATCAAGTGATCCCTGTTGTCCACTCACAGCTTCTGGCAATCAGAGACTTAAGGACACCCAGAGCGTGGGATTTCATTCCTGGCCATCTTGGCTAATAGGTAGCCTATTGATGGACCTATCCTTCATTAATGTATCTAATTCTTTTTTGAACCCAGTTATCCTTTTGGCCTTCACAACATCCCTTAGCAAGGAGTTCTACTGGTTGTCTATGCATTGTATGAAGTCATGCTTGCTTTTGTTTGTTTTAAACCTGCTGCCTATTAATTTCATTGAGTGACCTTTGGTTATGTGGAGAGGTAAATACCTTTCTCCGCACCATTCATGATTTTATAGACTTCTATCATACCCCCCTTGGTCGTCTCTTTTCTAAGATGAACAGTTTCCAGTCTTTTAAATCTCTTCTCGTATGGCATTTTTGCCCAGACACCTAGTTAAGAGACATCCTTTTGTAACTTTTCATAGCCAGCTTTGGACTTAACTGTCTTGAGTAGTTTTGTATCGTCTGCAAACTTTGACACCTCACTGTTTACCCATTTTTCTAAATCATTTATGAATATGTTGAACAGCACTGGACCCAGTACAAATCCTTTGGGGATCCCAGTATTTACCCCTCCCCACTGTGAAAACTGACTGTTTACTTATACCCTTTGTTTACTATCTTTTAACTAGTTACTGCTCCACTAGAGGATCCCATGGCTGCTATACTATGCATAAGAGTCTTTGGTGATGGACTTTTTCAAAAACTTTCTTGAAATCCAAGAACACCATATCCACTCGATCATCCTTGTCCACGTTTGTTGACCTCCTCAAAGAATTCTTGTAGATTGGTGTGGTGTGATTGTTACCCTTTACAAAAACAACGTTGACTCTTCCCTAACATATCATGTTCATCTACATGTCTGATAATTCTGTTCTTTACTGTAGTTTCAGTTTGTCTGGTACTGAAGTTAGGGTTACCAGTCTGTAATTGCTAGGATCACATCTGGAGCCATTTTTAAAAAATCAGGGTGACATTAGCTATTCTGTAGTCATTTGCTACAGAGGCTAATTCAAGTGGAAGGTTATGTGCACAGCTAGGAGTTCTGCAGTTTTATATTTGAGTTGCTCTTCAAATTTTTTGGACTGCTTAATTATACTTTTACACTTCACTTGCCAGAGTTTTAATTATAAATTTAATTCAAAATGTCATTTTAATTTTAGACTTTTATTCTCTTCAAGACAGAAACTGTATCTCTCTTTGGAAAGTACCTGGAATAGTGTGGTGCTGCTGGAATCTAAATAAATAATAACACTCTTCCTGAATTTGACATTGAGGACATTTCTTCTTGGACATTGATTCCTGTTCTAAGTACTTGTTTTCTTGTAGAAGTAAAGATCTAAAGCAAAACCCAGCGTTAAACAAATGAAATGCAAAATACTCTAATTCTTTTAGATTTCATTTTATTATTCCAGGAGCCGACGTTTTAGAAGTGGGGTCTCTTTTGAGCCATGGGGAAAGATAGTGTACTGGAGCAAAAAGAAAATGCAAGAAAATGAACTAGAACTATTGGATGCTTTGTGGATCAGTTTTAAGGCAAAATTATAAATAAACATAAATGTGCTATTATATGGAAAGAAATAAAGTGCAGCTGGATTTTTGAGATCTTGCAGTCCTGTAAATCAGTTAACTCCTTGAATTTCTGACAAAGTTCAGTGTACATACAGAAAAGAAGCATTTGATGTACACAGCTCCTCATTTCTTAGTGACAATATTGGGCCATCATATTATTATTTATTTATTTTATTATTTGTATTGAACTGGATATAGCAACTACAGACATAGGCGCTGTACAAAGCCATTGATTTACATTAAACTCCTTTTTACTCCAGCTGGTGCTGAAGGGTTTACTTAAAAATTAGGGATACAATGTGCCCATTAAGAAATGCCTTTTAAAGTATATGGTATGACAAAAAGGTGTGAAAATGGAAATTTTTAACAGCATCATTCTATTTCCATGTACTTATGAGTCACTTGCTGCAATATGATACTTTTTATAGCCTCTCATCTTTTTATCTTCCAAATTTAAGATCCTCTGAGATTAAGCTTTTTTAAAAGATTTAAAAATATATGAAGAGCACTTTGTACTGAAATGTGAAAACAAAATAAGTGAACAGGATGTATTAAATACAAGGAAAGGGAAAATGACTCTGACTTCTGAAATTTTACTGCTTCAACAACTTCACCGCCATTGTACCTGTTCCCTCTCCACACTTGTGTTCTGGGTCCTGTGGAAGGACATGGGGTGATCCGCGTATATGCAGAAGGTTCCTTTTTACATATGGATCCCCAAAGGATGCTCTGACCCGAATTTTACATGTATTCAATCTCACTGACTTGTAAGAGAGGGCAGAATTTGTTCGGATTTTGTTTGTTTGCCTTGCATGGCAGGCCACTTTATTATTCTCCCTGCTGTGGGTGTGAAACCCTGTGTTTTCCCCATAGCTTGAAACTGCCACAGAGCCAGTGACACTAATGTGTATCTGTGTCACTCCTGTCGGCACCATACAAGACTCTAAATTTATGAAAATTTAAGACTTGTGCATAAATTAAAAACTCCCAAAAAGACGACATTATGATTAGTTTGTTTGTTATCAAAATGGACTCAGAAATGAACAACTTGATAACACACTCATTCCTAGTATGGGGCTGTGTTTCTGGATTCCTTTGATTAAACTCTGAACCAGTCTTATTTAAAAATATAAGAAATTCTATAAAACTGTGAGTTCAGTATGGTAAAAAGCATTGAGAAAGCATGTGTATTTACTTGCTCTGGGTAAGTCCTGTTGAATTATCTAGGCCCTATTTTAACTGATAAGTGAATGCTGGAGAGCTGATAACCCTGATAATATTTCAAAGATTTCACCACAGCTACAGGGAAGCAGTAGGTACCTATTGCATTCCTTCACATTTCAGGACAGATTCCTTATTTACTGTTTTACTGTCTTTATATAAATACAACTTTTCAAATCAGATTCACCTTTTCTGATTGCAACAGCCTGCTGGATGCTTCTTACTCACAGTGCTCATCATGTGCACTGATAGGGTCAGGATTTGGTTTCACAATTCTTGATCTGAACAAAAGGGAAAGAATACAAAGGGCTGGCTTCTGACATCTGTTATGCTTAGGAAACCCCTCTGGCTTCATTGGGATTGCACAAGTAATAGACTGTGAGTACACTCTGAAAATCCCCTACCTTTGCAAACCCTGGTGACAGCTCTACTAATGGTGAGTGATTGTATGGACCGTACTCCAGGTGGCCACTGGTATTTTAAGCACTGTGTCATCTAAACCTGTCCAGAGTTTCAGCAGCCTGAGCCTTGTCTACACTAGCGCTCCCCCTATTGTTAACTGTTGCTGGAGCTGAGCCCATTCAGCAAATGTAAAAGCCTAGTGTTGACAAGACCAAAGAGCAGAATTTGGCCACCTGTGTTCCTCTGAATGTGGACTTACGCAGCACCAACGTGTTTGTAGAATCGGGCAGGACATCTGGGCAATCAGCTAGCTATAATTATTCCTATGGGACCACACCTGCTGAATAGGATTTTTCCAGTACTAACTTGTAGTGCTAGTGGAGGTGAGTCAAACCAAGTACAGTAGGATGACTCATAAAAGTGTGAAAAACTATTGTATGGGTTGTGAAAATACAGGCCCCACATTCTTCAACACAATTGGAAGTGCACTCCACTCCTCTTAGAATTGTTATTGTTCTTAGGTTTTCTTAGAGCTTTTGGGAATGACTGGTAGACTCCGTTACAGTTTGTGGTAAGAAAAAAAGGAGGTATTGGCTCATTAGGTCGAAAGTATCTAATTATCTTGGGTTCCAGCCAGGGAACTGATGTTACAAGAAGGCAACCACTCAGGCTAAGGTTTCTGTTCTTTTCTTCTAAAATCCTCTGTGTAGTTTTGTTCCTTGTCAGAGCTGGAAGCTTAAAAAGTAGAAGGCGTTCTCATGCTTTTGTTGCCAGACTCCAGGCGGGTATTGCACTTTCAATGTATGGCACACTACAAGTGATTCTTAACCATTGCGGTATAAGGTAGAGAAATAATTGTAATGTATAATGGTAAGAAGGCCAAGGAAGAAATCTGCTTTAATGTCTCATGAATGGTGGATTTATTTTGAATCATCTCGCTCTCCACACAGATCTCCTCCAGTCTCTCTCCTTGTACAGAGGAGTCAGTGGCCTTTGCAGCCACAAAGGCTCTTAGTGGGTCTCAGGATTCATGGGATAGGGCAGGGATTCTCAATCAGAGGTACTTGTACCCTGGGGGTGCGTAGAGGTCTTGTAGGGGGTACATCAATTTATCTAGATATTTTCCTTTTTTTACAACAGGCTACATTTTTATATAGCACTAGCAGTCAGTACAAACTAAAATTTCATGCAGACAATGATTTGTGTATACTACACACTGAAATGTAAGTACAATATTTATATTCCAATTGATTTATAATTGTGTGGTACAAATGAGAAAGTCAGCAATTTCTCAGGAATAGTGTGCTGTGATACTTCTCTGTGTGTGTGTGTCTCTCTCTCTTTTAAACAGTATTTTTAAGTCTGATTTGTAAGCAAGTCGTTTTTAAGTTAAGTGAAACTTGGGGGTAGGCAAGACTAATCAGACTCCTGTATGGGGTACAGTAGTCTGGAAAGGTTGAGAGACACTGGACTAGGAGGAGTGGGCTGCAGTGGACAGGACCAGGGACACTCCCCTCATCCTTTCATTGGCCCCGTGGAGTTTTTCAGGTAAAAGTAATGTAGCCGAAGGCCCTCTTCCTATGGTAGGGAAGCCCTGGTAGTCTGACTCCATTTGTTCTCCACAGCCAGGGAACAAGGCAGGTGGGTGCCATGGACCCAGAGCAATTTTGGAATAGTTTTGTGAGACCACTCATAAGAAAAATAATGGGAAAATAGCAAGAATTATTCTAATTAGTATTTTCCTGTTGTGTTTTGGTAGACTACTGATTGCACATTTAAGCACTGTAAGGTTATAGATGGTCTGGTTTTTCTAATCTCCATAGGAAATATGGGTTGCCAATGGTTGCAGTGATGCTGGTTGCACACATTCTCAAATGCTGGGTGTCTGGTTATCTCAGGATGCTTTGAGGGAAGGCACTCTGCTATACAGTCGGGTATTTATGCCCCCACCATGTCCAACGAAGTAACAGATTACAGAGGTGTTAACTGCATGTTCTAAGATGTTTTGAACTTTGTGTTCAATGTATCATTTTTACTGGGTTTACATCATTCTTGAAAAATGTCCATTGCAAAGCCTACATTGCTTTTCCCTAAGAAACTTCCATGCATTGACATCCGTTGCCACTTGCTACAGCCTTGTGTCTGAAACATGTCAGGGCCCCGTCATCTTATATGTCGTCGTTCTTTGCTCATCCCTCAGAGTGCGTAGCTGAGATACAGTTACTATCAATTTCAGTACTTGAATATTAACTGTATCCCAAACCTCCAATGCCATGTTTGAGCAAATCCTAGGGATCTTGACCTCATAGAGGAATAAAGAACCAATTGCAGTGGAGGTATTTTTATATTTGTGATTGGTGTTTGCTGGCAGAAAATTGGCCCCCGGATGGCCAGAAGAAACCAGTTTACAGTAGGATTATGCCTAGCGGGGTTTACTCTGGAGGAACAAACCCTTAGCTTTCTGCATCATCTGTGTTCACCACTCCAAGGTGATTGATTAGTCCTCCCCTTAGCAGTGACCCACGAGCTTCTGTACAGTTTTCATGCTTGCTCCTCTATGTGCTTTTGTTTCTCTCTGTTTCCTTTTGGCCTCCCTCAGAGACAGCAGTGCCACCCTGTGTGCCATAAGATATTTGGTCAGAAAAATGATGGGGAGGCAATGCCTTGAATGCTGAAACATTCTCTCCCTAACATAGCTAGCTCAATATGTGCCTGTTCAGCTGACCTACTACTTTATCTGCTGGGCTGAGAACTAGGACGAGGGCTATGTATTACTTCATCCACTGGAGAAACATTTGGCTCTAGCTAACTTGAAGCAGGCTATAGAGTTCACCCTCTTCCGCTCAGAGAAGTTAGATTGAGGACCATTTATTTATTTATTCCTACTTTCTCTGAGCAGTCAGGCAATGAATCTGAACCTAGGATTTTACTAGTTATGGAACATTTTATTAGTTATGTGATATAACTTTTGAGTCTCTAAGAAAATTCCCTGTATTTTTCTCTTACGTTCAGCGTAGATTCCCTGGTTGAGATTTCCAGTTTGCCCAGACAGTGAAAGACCTGGCTGCCCTACCCTTTAGATCTTTTATTGGATCTGTCATTGTGGAAAAGCTAGGTTAGTAGTGCACTGTTACAGTTTGATTGAAGAAGTGCCATATCATTTTCCACTAACTTCAGAGAAAACAGGAATTTTGTAGACTTGTTTAAAAAATATTATCTAGACCAGGGGTGGGCAAACTTTTTGGCTCGAGGGCCACATCATGGTTGGGAAACTGTATGGAGGGCCGGGTAGATAAGGCTGTGCCTTCCCAAACACCCTGGCCCCCTATCTGTTCCCTCCCACTTTCTGCCCCCGGATCCCATCCCCTATCCACCCCCCACCCCCGGCTCCCTGTCTCTCTTGACTGCTCTGCCCCTATCCCCACCTGCCGACAGGCCCTGCTCCCGCAGGACTCCCATACCTATCCAACCCCCTCTGTTCCCTGACTGTTCCCCCCCAGAACCCCTGCCCCATTCAACTGCGCCCGGGCCCCTGGGGGGCCCCCCCCCCCAGCAAACTTCTGCCCCAACCAACCACCCCCCATACTTCCTGTCCCCTGACTGCCCCCCCGGGACTCCCACCCGCTCACCATGCAGCTCAGAGCAGCAAGAGCTCACGGCCCCGCTGCCTGGCCGGAGTCAGCCACGCTGTTGCGCTGCCCAGCGGTGCGATGAGGTAAAGCTGTGGGGAAGGCAGGACAGCAGGTGGGGGCCCGGTGGCTAGCCTCTACTTTGCTGTAGTTTGCCATCTCTGATCTAGACAGAATGAATTAATTTAGGAAATCTGAAAGATTGTGCTTTGGGAGTGGCACAGTAAGGGGGCTCTTTGGCACAGTGCTGTAGAGAACAACAGTCTTACTGGAAGTGGGACCTCAGGGCTTCCTCCTAAAATTAAAGGGAAGATGATTGGGTAAATCCTGTCCTTAGAGGATTAGATATGAAATTGTTTCCATTTACCAGTTAAACCTGTTCAAAAGACTTCAACCGGAAAACATTTGCCCTGTGGAGTCTTCCTCTCGTTATTGTGGAATATGGTGTTTATATAGTTGTAGTGTCTCGCACGAACAGGTCCTGATCCTGACTGGGGCCTGTAGCTGTTTCTGGAATATAGATTACTATAACAAAATGTTGCATGGCCTTGAAGAGGACATAACTGAGCAGCTGTTTTGTTTAGAAAATATATTACAATATGTATGTTTAGCTTTTCCACCAGTTCTGTTAATAGATGGGAGTTTTTTAAAAAAAATCCTACAAATATTGTTTCCTTTACAAATGACCGAGCAGCAAATCATTAACTCAGCATTAAAAACGGACACAAAGATTACAAGGCTGCTCTTGACTATGTCAGCTTTGAGTGAAATGTGCCTCTACAAAAGCTGCGGAAAGTTCAGATTGCTTGAGACTATGCCAAAGGGCTGTCAGCTTTGTCTCTTGATGGACGTGGACCACTCCAAACAGAGCGCACAAAGAAAGTCTGTTTTAATTAAACTAAACTATACTAATTCTGTGTTCCTGAGTTGTATCACAACAGCCCTCTTCTAGATTGTTATCACAGATAATTAAAACTGTAGACCACAATCTCCCCAGGAACAACATCTCCCTCACTCGCCTGAACCAAATGCGTGATTTCCTAACAAAAACCTCAAATGGGACCTGTTCCTGATCCCATTGGCATCAATGGCAAATCTCTCATTGACTTTATCAAGACAAGACCATAATGCATACAAAAGTGCAAATGATCCTTAAGAATATTTTCCGTGTTAGTATAGCTCTTTGTGCATTGTATAAATACTTATGAGCCCCTCATGGCTTGAATAGCCTCTAACATTATAACACAGACTAAGAAGCTCATGACCAAGGAGATTCTGAAAAGGACACAATGGAGGCTGCTGGACTCTATACAGAGAAGAGGCATTAGTGAATTCCTGTTGCATAGGAATCAGTGTGGAGGGAGTTAGGGTTGTGGTGTGTTTATAAGTTTCTGCCTCTTGTTTTTGTGATATCTGGCATGTTGTGGTGTTAATGAAGTACATGCTGTCTGAAATTATTATTTCTGGGATTACAGTGCTACCTGAAGTGCTAGAAAGTAGTTCATGTAGCTGGAAAGGCTTCCATAACACAATTAAGAAATTAGCAGAGTATTTAGAAATCAGTAATCCATGTACACTACAAGTGCAATTGCCTTTGCTTGATTTAGAAATATACTAGCAATTATTTTACTATTGCTCACATACATACATTGTCAGTCTTAAAATTAATTCATCCAAATTTAAAAAAAGAACAGGTTTAAGCAGTGCACCATCAGTTATGTACTAATGATCACATAGCGGACAGCCTTTTCCACCTCACTCATCCACTGTGGCAAGAGGTTCTTGCTCTGAGTCTCACAGATATTATGCAGTGCACAGCCTGCAGTAGTAATTGTGGGAATGTTCAACTCATTGAGATTGAGCCTTGTCATAAGACACTTCCACCTGCCCTTCAGTCTTCAAAAGGCCACACCATGTTCATTCTGCAACTGCTCCAGTGATAGCTAAATATTTCTTTGTTTTTTTTCAGCTTATGATATATGGCTTCATGAGCAGGGAGATAAAGGGTAGACAGGGCCACCAGAATCATGATTAGCCCAGAAAACCATCTGTGCTAATTGGATGGTGCAGAAAAAAGTCCCTGCTTTGGGCTTTTAAAAATGCCCAAGTGTTGTGGGCTTTTTGGACCAACCAGTGTTTTTCAGAAAAGTATCTATGGCCATACATGAAGGGTGCATAATCCTTGAAAATTCACCCTTTTAGTTGATACACTTAGAGGCAAGGCAAGTTGTGGGTGGAGAGGACAGAATAGGGAAATGCTTCTCATCTTTTGTCCCAGCACTGTTAGGGAAGCCCAGCTAATGAATCCATCTCTTATTTCCTGCCCATTGGCCAGCCTGACAGCCGTGTCTAGCAGGACATGCTTTATCACCTTGCACACCGAGGTGATGACTAAACTCTCCCCTACAGTGGATTTTTCCAGCTTTAAATTGATTCCCCACCAGTTAGGGGTTGTGAACTTCCATAGGGTGAGCACCACACATTTCCCCACAGTAAAGGCAGCTCTCACATTAGTGTTTCTGCACTGCAAGAAACTCCTGAAATGTCCCTTTCCACATCCAAAAATAGTGGCGCCATTTCTGGTCATCCCAGTACTGCGCCACGTCCCGCAGCCCACATTGGACCGGGACGTCGAACCGCGGCCAGTGGAAGCTGCAGTCGGCGAAACGGCAGGTAAACAAAGCGGCGGGGCCCGCTAAGGGTACTTACCCTGCGGTCCCGCGTGCCAGCGTTACTGATCCCTGGGCTACAGAGTAAACATTGTAACTCACCATGCTAACTCCTGCTATGGCCCTCACTGGACCATCATCTTTATTGTGATCCTTGGGCGCTGGCATTTGTTTCCTTCTATGATTATCACAAGATCAAGGGGCTGAGTTCCCCTTTTTCTGTACTTTGTGCCCCAATTGACCTAGATCAGTGGTCCCCAAGCTGTGGGGCGCACCCTTTGGGGCGTGCAGCGGAATGTTTGGGGGGCCCAGCGGGGCCCAGGCCAGCCCCCACAGGGGATGGGAATGCCCCCCAGCTCTGTTCCAAGCCAGCCCTTAGCTGCAGCCTGCTCTGTGGCTCTCGGCCCTAACGAGGGCCTGCAGCTCTGCTCCTGGTCCTGGCCCCAGCTTTGGCCGCTGGCCACAGTTCCATTTCCGGCCCCAGAACCATCTCCCACTGTGACCCCTGTCTGCACTGCGGCTCCCAGGGCAAGAGGGCATGGACCGGGGAGGGGAGAGACAACGTGAAAAGTTTGGGGACCACTGACCTAGATGGACTCTTGAGGCCCATTACCATTTAGGCCCTTTTGGAATTCTTCCCTACTCCTCTAACTAGATCATGCCCAGCAATCAGCCTCCGTTCTGGAGGATTGGACAAGGCTTCCTTCTTAAACCCTTCAAGAGTTCTTGGCAGGTTCTGTTGTCTGTGCACAATAGCTCTACCTAGCCCATAGTGGAATATATTGTTTACATAGCTCTGTCTGCCCTGCTGCCCATTGAGCAAGAGGATGAATTTCAGAAATGCAAGTTAGCTATCCTGTAATTCAGCATAGACCACCTTTGCCAGGCCAGCCCAGGTTTGCATTTGTTCTTGTCCATCTTTAATAAACTGTATTAAAGTACCTCTCTGCTTGGTCTGTGGAATTGAACATGCAGACCTCACTGGCAGCAGGGCAAGCAGAGCTCTGTAAGCAATATATTTTGCTATGGGCTATGCATAGCTATTGTAGACAACAAAGTCTCACTGGATGTCATCTTGAACTGAGGCCTTACTACCTTTTTCTTTAAAGATCTAATCTCTTTGACAGTAAAGATGATGGTCCGGGGAAGGTCACAGCAGGAGTTAGCATGGTGACTTACAATGCATACTCTGCAGCCTTATCTACACTAGAAAGTTGTCCCAGTAAAAGTTCTGCCAGTACAGTGCTATTGACAAAGCTATTTCAGGAGAGTGCATTATTTTAACTCCTTATATAACTCCCTGAAGCAACAAATACTAGTGAAAATCACAAATATGGGTACAGAGATATTCAGATTTATTTGAATTCCTGCAATACAGAAATGCACAGTCCTAATATCTCTATGTGTACCTAAGTATTACTTTTGCAAGAGAATGTTCAGTACGATGTCAGACTCTCATCTCTTACACACAATATATTCTATACAGAGACCACCAGAAGACTGCTGTTTTTTCTCTTTTTAATCTTGTTATTGTAATGCCGAAAACTTCTGTATATTCATGAATATAAAGAGCACTCGCTGAAATAAAAGTTATGTAGCTCTCTCTGGAGCACCTTTGTCATTTGGATCATCCTGGGACCAAAGCAGTAGCTTGGAATATGCTGATAACACTTTCCATACTTCAGATTCTAGAACAACAGATGGTAGGAAGTTTGTGATAGAATTCTTAAAATATATGATGCAGCAGGCTGAATTCAGACTCTCTATAGCAGAAATTCCTGTGTTCTAATCATGGCTCTGTCACTGACTTGTTGTGTGACCTTGGGTAAGTCTTTTAACTTCTCTGTGCATTAGCTTCCCCTTCCATAAAGGAAGTAATATGTAATAATTTTTTTTAAGAGAGTAGAAAACAGCAAGTCATTTTCTCTCAAATTATATTTGATTGCTGGATCAGCTCTGTGGCTATTGAAGAGTCCGTTCTTCGATCATGCTCCTAAAGAGTGATGGTAGGGAATAATAAAATGAAGTGTAGAATCACTAATGAGAAAAACCCTTCATTTGCTTAGCCTAGAGAACATGAGAAACGGCAATACAGTACAAGAAATGTTATCTAAAACTTTTTAAAAAGTTGATTCTGTTTTATCTGATGGACAGGTACATAAACCTGAATGCTTTATTTGGAAAACTGAGATACTGACAAGTATTAAAGAGGGCCTTTGTTGCGGATTAAAAGACTCTATGGAATTTTTTTTTTTGTCGCCTCTTGTACTCCTCATCTGTCTGTACACAGAATATTTTTGTTGATTTCCAAACATTCAGGATGCCAAAATTATTACTGAACTAGCATTGCCTTTTTTTAAAAAAACATGTTACTTAGATCCCATATTTTCTTCTCATTTAATGTTTTCTTTCCCTTTGAGCAACATTTTTTTTTTTTGCCAACATTCACATAAAATTCCCAGTTTTCTTAAAGAGCCGATGTTTGCCAAAGCAGTAACCTCATAGATTGTTTTCTTGTCAGTAATGCTTTTAATGATAGTTTGGCAGAACCTTGAAACATGCCCTTTCTCAAGAAAGAGTTGTCTGGACTAGAGAAGTACTGGCATTAGAAAAGGGTTGTCATAGTGACTGAAACTTCCTCATAGACATTCCTTTAAAAGTAGGCTGCAAGATGCACCTTTGTAGTGCTTTTTTTAAAGCAGGGGACCCTTTAAATTGAAGAGCCCATTTCATTATCTAAATGCAGATTTCTGTTACTTGTAAAACAATGGTGCTCTGGAGAACTGTTTGTGTATCAATGCTTATTTTAATTACTTTCAACAAGAAGTGTCTCAGTGGGAATTAAGTTTCAATTTCACTAGTATTGCAAGGCTCAGATTTGTAGGTCTATGCATGGATCACAGCTTGATTCCCTAGATTCAGAGAAAAAGCCACCAAGAAGACACTCCGATTTAATAGTTAGTCATGAATGACCATGAACAGGCTTGAAAAGCACAACTTGGGAAATCTTCCCTCGTAGATATTCAGCTAGTTGAAGGTCCAGCATTACTGTGATCTCCCAGGCACACAGACAGTCAGTCGTGGCCACTGTGAATTTTGCTACAGAGATGTGTATGCAGTTTATATTTTTAAATTTTATTTAGAGGATATTGAGGATGCTAAACAATACATTTATAGACTAAACCCATACATCTTTACATAGAAAACACTATTTGGGTCAGCATACCCTACATATATTTAAATCATTGTTACTTCTGGATTATATTGGTATTTACAGATAAAGAGCACAAAGATATTCTTAGGATAGGGTCTTAACAGTGCAATAAAGTATATCTAGTTGAATGAACTGGGATGAGACAAGAGCAGTACTTGTGATAGGAAAAGCATGAGAAAGGGGGGTATAAAAACTATTCTGGCAGAAAGTATCCATGCATACTTTGGCTCCTCTGGTATGACTTATTACATACGTTTATTAAGGGAGAAATCAGAACTAAGGTTCATCAAGACTAAACTCTGGTCAACATAGGCCTGTATGCCAAGGACCCACTTTTTTGACCTAACCATCACATAGAAAATGTCTGAGTCCATGCCTTTGAGGGCAATGGCAAAATCCCCATTGATTTCAGTGGTACAGAATCAGGCTTTAACAGTGCACACCCCCCAAATATCCAACCTGACATTTCCCTGCTGACATGAGGGAGAGAAACAGAAGTTTTTGCATAGTTAGTAATTTCTGAAAGTGCCCAAGTCCTGCTGTAATGAGTACCTAATACAACTTTAAAAAGAGTAGGTTGGTCCCTACTACTGTAGCAGGGTTTGTAAGGATTTTCTTCAAAAGTATGTTCTTGCAGAAGTGTTCAACCGTGACTCACTTTTTTACTTCCTTTCTGTAAATGAAGCTTTGCCAAACAAAAGATGGTGACTTCATTATTCGTATGTTGGGAAAATGCACCTGAGGGGGAGCAGGGCCTGCTTCTTTGACTGCGTTTGGACTCAGATCCGGTGTGCGTTTTGGAGATATTAAAGGTGACCATTTAACTTTTCAAACTATGCCATACACGCGCCCTCATCATAGTGCCCATATGTCACTCCCTCTGATACCCTTTGGCAGTCTCAGTGGAGTTTCCAAAGATCGAATGGCCACAGAAACTGAACCCATGCTCCTAGAAGTCTCCCATGGTCAGAGATGGCGCATGCTGCGGCTGTGTGGAGAAGCTTGCATGTTTGCCTCTCTTAAAACTCTACAACTGTCAGTCTGCATAGTTGCTCTGTTCTTTCTTTGGGACTCAGCAGTAATGCAGTATAACTTAAATCTGGTCTGCTTTATTATCTCAGTGTACATCTGTGCTAGTCTAACATCCATTTCCTATTTGGTGCCCAGATACACAGTGAATGACTCACTCAAATGCTTAGATTACTATTGCCGTTTATATAGATTATTAGCCCCAACAGGCTCCAATCAGGATAGACAGCTGCTGCTGTTTATTTATTTATTTAAAGTTTGTACCCATAATATTTGCAGTAGCTATACTCCTGTTCCTGTTTTTCTGTCACACTTAAAAAAAAAAAATCAACAACAACAAAAAAACCCAAACACCCCAATGTTCTGCCTTTTGTGCAAATTGCTGTGTTACAATGTTTAACAAGAATCCGTTTCTAGGCAAATATAAACTAATTTCAGTGATGGATTTTAGGCATCATGAAATGGTGATATTTGAAGGCGCTCCTTTATAAAGTAGTCACTATAGATTAATAGCAATTCAAGTATGTTATTCCAAACAAAGCAGATCTGACCGTTCTCCTCCAATTTCATAATGTTAAGGGAAAGTCAAATCTGGATCCAGTTCTGAGCTTTGTGGCTTCAGTAAATACATACCTTGCTATTCCATCTACATTTATTATCCACATGAGAAATGACTACAAATACACACCCTAAAATCCTTTAAAAAGAGCAATAAAGGCACATCGGGAAATCAACTTTAATATTCTCTTAATTATTGCTACCACCAGCACATATATCCTCTCCAGCTGCAGCTAAAATTTGCTGGTTTCCTTGTCCACCTTCACCAGTCACCATGTGAACACGTATTTGTTTCATTCCGAAGACTTTTCTCCATTTCCCTGGTCTATCTGGCATTTGGTAATTTGAACAAGTGCTCAGTGAATATCATTGTCTCCTTAGTTACTCATAAACAGTCTGATTGGCAGACCTGCTAAATAGAAAAGGACTGAGCCTTTCAGAGGGCTCACCCGTTACTGTGGTAACCAACAGTGCTATGCTACATTTGTAAATGTGATCTTTGACCATACTAGACGGGTGTGGAGGAATTTTCACAGCTCTAGAGAAGACAAAACTCTAATAGTTAGGATGTAAAAGGTTATCTGATACTAGACAGATGAAACGGAGGCTTGTTCTGTTGAAAAGTATACATCTCTGCTTTGCAATGAGAAAAAGCATCAAATATGAGTGAAGACTTTTTTTCCTCTTTATAATTTTTTTGAACATGTTTCCTTTGGCTCTACTATGAGCGTCAGGAATGATGACAATGCTTTTCATCATTGATTAATTACAATATATATAAGGCATTTGAGTTGGCCATTATGCCCGTGTGTATTAGAAAGAAATATAATTTCTGTGTTCTCATCAGTGCCAGTTTTGTGATCTCCTTTAACAGGTGTTATCAATCCACGCCTCAGAGTAATTATCATGTTTAATACCCGAGCAAGAAAGTGTGCCAACAAAAAAACCCAGCTCCAGGCTGTATGCATACAGATTTAGGAACAAAATAACCACAGAACAACGCTTCATTACTTCATGACTATTCAGAAAAAATAAATTATGTATATGGGCTGCAGCTATTCCATCTATGAAAAGAAATTCTCTGTCCATTTTTAAATATCCTTTGCTTGTCTTCAGCAAAAGGACATGCTGCCAGATAACACAAATCAGTGCTTTGGAATACTTACTGTATCAGATACCCACTACTTAACCCCATTTGCACTTGTGGGTTTGCTTTAGACACACTTGTAATATTGTTTTAATAAGTTGATTTTTTCATAAGGACTGCCCTGTTTGTTTGACATAACTATCTAATGCTATATCTATCCAATTTCAGGTAAATATGTGTCTGAATTATCATTAGTTAAAGATAAAATATTTAGAGGCAAACTCTGGCTCATCAGGTTTATAAGGGACAGGGAGGCCTTGCCGTTTCCTTTAGCCCCCCAGAAGTGGGTAGAATTCCAGGGCTTTACACTCTGTGAGCCCAGACTGTGTAGTGGGAACAGTAGCTGTGTTTGCAGTTAGAGAGTCTCTGCCTGTCCCCCTTCCGCAACAGATGACAAATCCAGAGATGGTTTAGGGGGTGTGTGCTTGCTTGTGAAGGGAGTAGCATTAGCCATCCTGGCATGTGCATTGGGAGGCATTCTGCCTGCATATGTTTTGTGCTGGAGGAATGACTCCAGTCACTAGCATTGATGTAATATCCCTTTCATTGTCAAACTGTGCCATTTCTTTTTAAATCTTTAATATAATTCACATTATTTTCTTAATGTGCCAGAAGTATGAGGTAGTCAAGAATGTAATATAATGTTGAGCTGATACTAGTTTCATAAAACAAATGCCTCCTTTAAAATGTACTCATTTATGGTAGGTTTTAGCTCAAAGAATTTTTCAACAATCAAATTGGAAAGGTTCTAGAGTAGTTTTGGAACACAGAAAGTACACTGGCACATTATTTATATTAGCACTGCTATGGCAGTAATAAACAGGAATAATTCTGGAAATGCAAAAAAATTTCTCATGCTCAGATCCTTGTGTCTACACACACAAAAGTGTTCCAAACTGTCTTTGGAGCTGTCATGCTTTCATCAGGGTTAACTCTCACTTTTAATTTTAACTTTCAGCCTGAACTGTGGAATGCATAGTTAGAGGCCAGCACGTTGCTTGAGACAGTTTAGAACAGGATGATTATGGATTCATGGCAAAGGTGCCAGTATGAATCCATACTGACTCACCTGACTAGGATGGGTGCAATGCATGGTTTCCAGTTAAACCAGTACAGTTACAAACAGTGAAAGTGTTGTGCAGACAATGCCTTAATAGAAATACCTTAGCACTATCATGTAGCTTTAGAATTCTGAAACTATGACAAATTTGGGGTAATTTCCGTCCACTTTGTGATGAGATCCTGCAAACGTACTCATGTGAATGCTCACCTGGGCAGCCCCATTAAATTCATTGGGATTATTGGGTGAGTATAGGCCTACAGAATCCCACAATCAGACTTCATGTTCTCACAAGGCCAGGGAATTTATTACAGGCAGCTGATCTTTCTACTGTATTCTTTAGATGGTTCTTTTACAATTCTGACCAGTTGCTTGATGATCCTGTTTTTATGCTTATTTTTCCTTTGTGGATAATTCTTTGTGTTTATGCTCTTGAGATCCATTGCTATCAGAACCAATATTGATCTAAAAGTAATGTCCTAACAATAATTTCTATAAGTGAAATACTAAGCTTACTTATACAATGACTTGGAAAGGCTGCCGTATCCTGTTTATTTGTCTCTGGTTAGGATTAACTACTTTTGTTCATCCATCAGGAACATCTGTTGATCATTTATACCCTGTCTGGTTGTTTTACTAAGGATATTACACTGACATAAATTCCTTGGGACAGGGACTAGCTTTATTTTTTGTCTGGTACAGTACAGAGCACAATTGATGCCTTGTTAACAACAGTAATAATAATAGTAGAGAGTTTCACTCAGAAGCCAGCAGGCCTAATAGGCAGTCTATGGCATGACAGTCATTGCACCTTATAATGGGTTTCTCTCAGGAGCTAGCAGGCCCAGTGGGATGACCATGCCTGTCAATTCCTTAGTGAACTAGATGGACAGAGAGGTAGGGGGACCTTGGCCTCCCATAAGGTCCTGGCCCAGGACTCAAGAAGGGGCATGCAATGACTGTTGAGTTTTTCTAGTGCTCCTAATGTGCTTCCTGTTGCACCAGACTTCCCTGAGCTGCTTCCTACCTCCCCTGCTTTCTCTTCAGTTTGCGGTGTGTCGCAGTCCACTTTCCCCCCAGCAAGAGTCCCCATCCCCAGCTGGAGTCAACTGGGCATTCCCCAGCTCTCTTCCTAGAGTCTAGTTATCTCCTTCAGCAGGAAGTAGGGGAGGGAAAAGGGTCATTCCTCTACCCTCCCAGTTGGGTCTCCCCTATAGTTCAGACCATCTCCTATAGATCAGTTTATCCCAAGAAGCTGCAAACTGGCTTCCTCCCTTCAGACAGCTTCTCCTTCACTCTCCCTCCTTGTTTGACTGTCAGAGTCCCCTTTTGAGCAGACCCTCCATTTAAAGCAGGCACCACAGCTGCTGAAGGATGGGGTCCTCTTGGCCCAGTACCGATCCTTCACTCCCTCAGTCTCTCTGAGAGGTCTGCAAACCTTACTACACAGTTCTAATTAAGCTCCCATTAAAATCAGTTTTTCTGGAGGGCTTTCAGCCCTTTTTCAAGATCAGGCCTTGTAATGCCTTTTTTACTTATAGTGGGTCAAACTAAATCTACTAACTAGCTGACTGTAGTAGATTCCTAGATTCCAAGGCCAAAAGGGGCCATAGTGATCTAGTCCAGTAGTTCTCAACCTATTTACCATTGTGGGCCGCGTCCAATACTACCTCTATGGCCCTGAGGATGTAAAATGGGTCGCAGCTTTGTGCTGATCAGGCCACCAGCAGCCCACGGGCCACAGGTTAAAAACCACTGATCTAATCTGATCTCCTGTATAATACAGACCACAGAATGTATCCAAAATAATTCCTAGAGCATATCTTTTAGAAAACATCCAATTTTGATTTAAAACTGTCAGTGATGGAGAATTCACAATGACCCTTGGGAATTTTATTCCAATGGTTAGTTACTCTCACCATTAAAAATATATGCCTTATTTCCAATCTGAATTTGTCCAGCTTCAACTTCCAGCCATTGGACTGTATTATACCTTTCTTTGCTAGATTGAAGAGCACATTATTAAATATTTGTTCCCATGTAGATACTTAGTCTATGATCAAGTCACCCTTTAACCTTCTTTTTGTTAAGCTAAATAGACTGCGCTCTTAATCTATCACTATAAGGCATGTTTTCTAGTCCTTTAATCATAGTTTTGGCTCTTCTCGGAACCCTCTCCAGTTTATCAACATCCTTCTTGAATTGTGGGCCCCAGAACTGGACACAGTATTCCAGCATTGGTTGCATCAGTGCAAAATACAGAGGTAAAAAACCCTTCTGCTCCTACTTGTGATTCCCCATGTGTGTGTCCCAGGATCTCATTAGCTCTTTTGGCCACAGTGTCACACTGAGAGCTCATATGCAGTTGATTATACACAACCACCCCCAAATCTTTTTCAGAGTCACTGTTTCCCAGGATAGAGGCCCCTATTCTGAAAGTAAACACAGGAAGTCACTGGGTTCTATTCTGCCATGGTTTATAGCAGTGGTCTGCAAACTGGGGGACGTGCACCCCCAGGGGTGCGCAAGCCCACCTGAGAGGGTGTGCGAGACCCCGGCGCCGGCACAGAGCCCGCCTGGGAGACCGCCGAACTCCCGGGTGGGCTATTTTGGTCCCTCCAAAATGCCTCCGTGGAAAGCAGAAGCTTCTGCTTTCTGCGGCGGCATTTCCCAGGGACTGCCAGACTTTTCCCTCTGCGGAAAGGGGCTGCGGGGGGAATGGTTGAAGACCCCTGGTTTATAGTATGTGCAGATGCATTGAAGTGAATGGATTACATAGTATGTAAATCAATGTAGAATTTGGCCCATGGTTTTGGTCCTGCCATTTTTATTTACTCAGTTTCAGTTTGTGTGGTCACTCAAGGAAATTAGTAGCTCTTTCAAGAGGATTTTGGTTTTGCTTTATAAAATGTTTTATTTTTTCCCCAGTAGTTTTTATAATGAATTACAGAAAAGATCAGTGACAGGATTCACTGGGACAAAGAGCCTTGTAGCACCTTATAGACTAACAGATGTTTCGGAGCATAGTCTATAAGGTGCTACAAGATTCTTTGTTGCTTTTGCAGATCCAGACTAACACGGCTACCCCTCTGATTCAGGATTCATTGGGTGTACATTGCCTATTCTTCCATTGTCATTTAATATAATTGTCTTGCTAAATATCAAACAATTTTGGGAATCAAAAATCTTCATTAGGATGCATTTAGGACTGAAAGTGTGTATCTATGGAATCTATCTGACACTCAGAAAATATAGTATAATTTCAAGAGAATAACTCTTCTGCCTCAAAAAACACTTCAAAAGTATGTAAATTTGGAAACCAACATTAAAGGGACACAGCAACTTTCTCCAAATGGTACTGTTTTTCCCCATTTACTGTTGCTCCATGCCAGGTGCCTTGTGCGAATGTGTGTCCTGCAAAATTTCTTGTGAAACTAGGGTAAAATTCAGACTGCAGTGAAGTCAATAGGTGTTTTGCTACTGTCTTCAATGGCCCCTACTTTGAGCCTTAACTACTGAATGGCTACTACTACTACAGAATGGTGCAAGTTATATGTTGATGAATCTGGGAAAGATAAGTTTAGATTTAAAATTCTGACAGATAAAATCTGTCCTCCAGGTTAAAAGTTTCTTTTTCTAAGTTTCAGAATATCCATCATTTATATTCATCATTAGAGCTTGCTGTTTCGTATATAGTTTAGGGAATGAGGAAAATGTCACAGTGCACTGGATCTATTTCATCTCTGGAAAAACCGATGTGGAGGGAAAAGATGTTTGAAATGTGATATAAGGACCTTGGTATAGCATGGCTGTCCTGTTGCCCCTCCACCACATGACATTTATGGCCCTTTGACACTGTCAGAGCTGATGTAAATAGCTGCTGGTCTGTCTCTTTCTTGCAGGGCGCCATTAGTTAGGATCAGATTCTGATTTAATTTACTCTGCATACTGATGTAAACTCCACGAGAGTCCATGGTCTCACTCTGCATTTATACCAGTGTAACTGAGATTAAAATTTGTGTCTTATTTCATGGAAATCCGATTTAAACAGGCATAATGGTCAAGTGACTTTAGCAGGTAAAATTTGGGGATGGTGGGTGGTGATTAAATATGTACAGTGGAGGAAAGCAGGAGCAGTAAAAGCCTCACGTTTTCTTTCATAATGTCTGGCAATCTTTGTTGTTGTTCTAAAGCTAACCTGTGACCAAGTAAAAGAAAGTGAAATGGAGACTAGCTTTATTGGACTTGATCCTCAGAGGATGCTAACTTGAGAATCTCTCAGAATCAGCCCCTTTGTATCTTAGGCCCCTCTCCCCCATTTTGTGTTTGTAGTTTCTCATTTGGGGTGATGTGACTGCTCTAAGCAGATCACTGCTTTCCTTTGGTGCAGATAATTAAAGCATTTGCAAAATGTGAGCAACTGTTATTGGCTGACTGTGTGTACTGTAAATGGTGATCATTTAACTGTGGTCTTTAAATAAGCTCCTATACCAGTTTAAGGTATTGCTGTTACAATTAATGGGACTTTGACATCCAGATTCTCTAGGTAGCTTTGAACTTAGCCTAAATTTAAAAAGAAAAAAAAAGGGGAAGGGGAAAAAAAAGGCTGTTAAGCTAACGTTAGGGGTCTAACATAAGGCCACAAAACCAAGAGGATTCAGCATTATTATCTCTGTCTGTTGTACTTGGGTATTACAGCTAATATGATTATTTACAAGAGGACCTCAAATCAATGTGTGATCCAGGCCTTGGATAAAAAACTACACACATTAACAAACAGATATGTAACATGTTCTGTACGAGATTTCTCAACCTCCTGTGTTTTCATTTCAGAATCCCTTGCTTTTTAAAAAGAGATGTTTCAGCTACATAATATGAGGCTCTTTCAGCTGTATACCATGTTGTACCAGTTTTAATACAGAACCTAGGGCCCAATTCTGCCATACTTACATGGAGGATCCCTTTGTTCCAGGAGCAGTCCTAATGAAATTACTGGAAGTAAGGTATTACTCAACATGAGTTAATGTGGCAAAACCAACTGTTAGTAATTGATTGGCCTGACCAAGAGGCTCCTGCTAGTTCAGCTGAAATATTGACCATTTCCAAACTCTAATATATAGCCCATATCAAAACTCAGCCAAAGCTGTTTTCAGTCAGAATCTGAAAAACACTTTTGTCACTCAAAGAACTACTTAGAGCTAGTTTACACTGGCAAAACTCATGCACTGTCTACACCGGCGCTTTACAGCGCTGAAACATGCAGTGCTCAGGAGGGTATTTTTTTCACACTTCTGAGTGAGAAAGCTGCAGCGCTGTAAATTGCCAGTTTAGACAAGCCCTTACAAAAGTATAGCCGGAAAAGTCATCTGGAGCACTGGGAAAAATGCATTATGGGCTGGATTCTACACTGTTTGAGTTAATGTGAGTTTTAACTTCAGTGTGGATGAGAGCAAGTGCAAGACTCAGGCCTGATCTGCACTAGAATATTAGGTCAGTTTGACTGCGTCAATCAGGGGTGTGAAAAATCAAGAGTGTTTAAGCCAACCCACAGTCTCCACGTAGCCAGCTCTAGGTCGATTGGAAGAATTCTTCTGTTGACCTACCTACTGCCTCTCATGGAGGTGATTAGCTATGCTGTGCTGCTGTGGAGTTTTAAGTAGAGATAAGCCCTTACTTGCTGGTGTTCGAAGACCCAACTGCACAGCTTTTATGGTAATGAGCATTTGTTCTTGTGAATAATCCCATTAACTTCAGTGGGGCTACTCATGTGAGTAAATGCTTACCAACTTGAACAAGAGTTGCAGAACTCAGCCCTAAATTAAAATTCATCAACTAATTTACCTGATCATTTATTTTAAATGAATCAAGGTAAGACTTGTCTGCCATATTTCAGGCTGATGAGATCCAAAGAGCTTTATAAGAAAACGGTGACAGACTATAAACTACAGCAGCACTGTAGGGGACAGCTATAATTAGGTGGAGCTATATAATCGTGTACTGTGAGCATGCATTGTCAACATACTTCACTTTCAGAATTTTAATTAGGAGTTAACAAGTTTGCATTTGATGAGCAAAATTCTCCTCTCAAGCCTATGTACACAGCTCCTATTGACTTCAGTAGGATTTGATTTCAGTGGGAGTTGCATGCATGTTTCTGATGGCAGAACTTGGCTCACTGTATTTTGTTCGCAAATAGATCCAAGAGGGAATTTTATGCCAGAGACCACTTTCTAATCTGTCTGGTTTAAAGATAATCCACTCATTGTTCACATGGTTTTCATAATTTTTCTCACTATGTTTTGCTAAATACCACAGAGATTTTCATTTGACTAATGTCTTCTCCCTGGTAGCTCTTTTTCTCTTCCCAATTGATCTTCCAGTAGAGCTGTAGGGCTAAATTCTGCCCTGACTGACCCCTTGTACAACCTCCTTGACCTCAGTGGATTGTGCAGTGTATAAATCAGTACAGTAGTATTGAGTTTGTAATATATTATTAATGTAATAAGCTCAGGAATATGACTCTCCTGCATCTTCATGCTGGAGTACTAATGCTTTGAGGAAGAAAGCCCCGATCTGTTGTTTTAATATCTGCAATAATGGCAAAAGAGTCACAGAAAATTACTTGCCAAATACAATATATTCCTTTTAAAAACATGCTTTTAAAAACTTGCTACAGTTTAAAAGTCTTTCTTTAAAAGAAGCACTGCCAGACTTCAGCAAAACTTGCCCACATTTTGTGCACAGCTGGTTCACCCTCATTACTTTTTCTGTGGAGCATTCCCTTTTTCCCTATTTATCATCATGAGCCAAGAGAAAAGTGGGGTGTGAAGAGAAGCTGCTGGTGAGCCTGGTGCCTGCCCCAGTGGGTGGGGATGGGGCCGGTACAGCCGCGATGAAGGAGCTGCCAGCGTGGAGCGCCGGCTTCTGGGAGTGGCAGCCCCACGTTCTGCTTCTTTTGCCACTGCGGTTCTGTGGATACCGATTTATATCCATGGATATCCGCATGCATGGGTATACATTTGTGTCCATACAGGGCTCTACAGATCTGTGCTTGCACTGGCCTATGTTGGTGACATTTAGGACTGTGGCCTGGTGAACTGTTTGTAACCTTGATATGGGCAGTTACATTCAGTCTCAGGAACAGAGAGCTGGTGGTGGCTACAGTGTGGATGACTGCAGGGTAGGTTATTGTCTGGGAAGAAAGGACACTATCTCCTCAAGAGAACAAAGTCTTTTTGTGATATCCAATTAAATGTGGTTTGCTTCAGTTAAAATAATTAACTCAGAGCACCAGGAAGACTTGATGCAACAACCATATCCAACAAGGGTTAGCAATTTGTATCCTGGTAGCTGAAAGGACTGTTCTTAGGAAGTGGAGTTCACGATCTGCCCCCCAGGTCCTCAGGTTTTGCAGTGTTACTGAGTGAATTCCCGCCCTAGTTGTTGCCTGTTCCAGTCATCCCTCTAGCAGATGATGGAAAAGACAGCTTGATCTGGAAATAATCTGGAGTAACTGGAAACAATATATAGCAAGATTTGGCTGCATATGGAGGAACTACACACTTTAGCTCTTCAACCCCAAGATCCTCTTTGCCCTCAAATCTCCAGTCCTCAAGGGCACACAGTGTGATTTTTTTGTTCATTGTTTGAAGATTTTCTGGGACCAGGGGAATAAGGAAGTGCATAATGTAAGACCTCTTTATTTTTAAAATACTTGTCTTTGTGTATTTTGTATAACTTGTGCTGACTATCTTTATGCATAGTTATCTGCAATTCAATAGTACATAATTATCTGTAATTGCTCTGCCTTTTTAGCCCTGATTTTTATCAGTCTCATTTCTGCCTCCGATTAAATGCAGGCACAAAATGCAGGCACAATTAACTGAAGTCCCAGTTGCACCCTTTAGGTGCTTAACTGCCTGATTTGAAGGTGTAGCTTGGTACACAGGCGTCATATATGCCTTTGCTACAGAGCTAGCAGAGGGTTTTACTCAAGTGTTGCTTTTACTCAACCTCTCTCCTGTCCACACACACAAACTTCTCCCTTTTATTAAGTGGTGCTGTCAGCCCTGGCTATCTGGCACCAGGGCCGGCTCTAGGCACCAGCAAAGCAAACAAGTGCTTGGGGCAGCACATTTCCAGGGGTGGCATTCCAGCACCAGCCACCCCACACAGGCGTCCCAAAACCCTGACTCCCCCCCACTCCACCGTGCCATCCAGCACACACTGTGCCCCCACGCCAAGTTTTGCAGTTGGGGGAATTGCAGAAGCCTGGCGGTGGGTGCCCAAGTCCCAGGTCTCCATCCTATAGGCTTTGTGCTGAGTGGACCAGCACTCCCTACCCAGTGGGGCTGGGCAGAGAGAGCGCTGCCTACGCCTCAGCGATCCCCTACAAGGAAGCGACTGAGAAGGGGGAGGTGCCACCACCCGCCAGCCTGAGGGCTAAGATTCCGCTCTGCGACAGGTGGGAGCCTCCCCGCTGTTAGCCAAAGAAATGGGGAGCATGGGCGGCCAAATTTTTTTTTTGCTTGGGGCAGCAAAAAGCCTAGAGCCGGTCCTGGCTGGCACAGTTGAGGGTATGGGTCTGAGCCCAGGTTCCGCTTTCACTTGGGCTGGCAATCTGCCCACTTTACAGTTCATGCTCTCGAATGCTGAAAGGCCTCCAGTCCTTCCTGCATTTCCCCCCATGAGCCCAGAGGGATGGACAAGTTCTCTCACGATTCACTGGGAAAGAATCCTAGAGCGGCTCAGCTTACTGCAGCACAGAGACTCATTGGATATGCCACAGAAGTCCTAGTGACGTACCCAGGGAGTGTAGCACCTGCTGGCATGTTAGCTTGGGTAAAGTTTTGCAATCTGGCTGCTCACTCCCAGACTAGGGGCTTGTCTTCACTACGCGCAGCAGCAATCAGTCTTTTGGCAATCGATTTATCGCATCTTGTCAAGACGTGATAAATCGATCGCCAGCGCTGCCCCCGTCGACTCCGGAACTCCAGCTCGCCAAAAGGCGTAAGCTGGAGTCGACGGGGGAGCGCGCCGCCGCCCGCCACAGCCGTGAGGACGGCAGGTAAGTCAGCTGTAGAAAGTCTGACTTCAGCTACGTTGTTAACGTAGCTGAAGTTGCATATCTACAGCCGATCCAACCCCCTAGTGAAGACGAGCCCTAGACTAAACCCAGATGCCAATCACAGAGGCTAAGTCTTCAGTGAAGACCTACCCTTAATGACTTAAACTCTAGTCACAGTTAACAATGCGTACAGTTTTGTGTCTGCTCTGCATTCAGTTCCAAGTGCAAACTTCTGCCTGCGACATTGGAGGGAGGCTGCTGTGGAAATATACTGGTAAGCTTCTGTGTACAACTAATATGAAACCAGTACAAATAAAATTACCACTCCCTCTACAAAAAGTGAACAAGGTGTGGAAGATTCACGCCCTGCACCGTGGTCGGCAGTAAATGGGATTCACATCCCCCTCACAAGTGAAGTAGCTTGTCATTTCATTAGTTGTTGCATTGCACACAGAACAAGGGTGGTGGAAGTGGGGAATTTATTTTAAGGAAAGTGTGAAATTTTGGAGAGCCAGGGAGTTAGATGGGCAAATGTATGTTTCCACCTTTAACTGGGATCCTTCTGATCTACTAAATATATATATAAGTTTAGTAGACCAGAAGGATGTGAGAGAGAAAATGAATCATATATGTGAAAGAGAGAATGAATCATCGGTGCAACTTTTCTCCTCAAAACTTTTGACTTACTAGAGATAGTGCCGTTTGATAAGCAAAATACAATGGGCTGTGTACAGTTCTTGATGATCTATACTTTCACTGTCATGTGTTAACACACTTGTATTTTCCCAGGTTTTATTAATGAAATGAGATGATGGTGATGAGTACATATTTTTGCCTAAAGATAATGGGTGAAAACTAGGAAATTTTTGGCTGAGCATGATCCCTCACTCTGACATGTTGCCCCTCGGGCCGATGAGATACCTGTGAGAAAGAGGAGAACTTTGACAGCCTGCTCAGTGCAGATTCAGTGCAATCTGCTCTGATATTGAAAACAAAATTTGGCTTCTAGTGCCAGAGGGTAGCCCACATTATTTTGTAAAATACTGGAATATCTTTAGTGCTGAGTTAGATTTATACCATGTAGTGTACAGGCTTGGTCCTGTCACTCATACGCATGTGAGTAATTCTAGCTCACATGATTAGTCTTACTAGGCCAAATTCTGAGGTCTTTGCTTGGTATTTACCTGGGGATTAATCCTTACCCAGGCAAATTTTTCAGCTGACTTCAGTTAGGGTTGCCAACTTTCTAACTGCACAAAACCGAACACCCTTGTCCTGCCCCTTCTCTGAGGCCCCACCCTCGCTCACTCCAGCCCTCCTCCCTCTCCCCCTCTCTCTCCCCAACCCTCACTCACTCGTTGTCACCAGGCTGAGGCAGGGTTTTGGAATGTGGGAGGGTGTGAGCTTTGGGGTGGGACCAGAAATGAGAGGTTCAGGGTGTAGGAGGGGGCTCTAGGCTGGGGCAGGGGGTTGGGGTGTGGAGGGAGCGGTGGGGGGGCTCCAGGTGGGGGACACAGGCTCTGGGATGGGGTGGGGATGAGAGTTTTGGGGTGCAGGATGGGACTGTGTGCTGGGGCTAAGGGATTCAGAGTGCAGGAGGGGGCTCAGGGCTGGGCAGGGCCTGATTAAGGCAGAGGTTTTAGGGGCTGCAGCCCAGGACCCCAGTTCATGGGAAGGCCAGCAAAAATAAATCACAGGCAGCAATCTCCAGCCCCGGGCCGCTAGAAGTCCTGTGGCGCAGCAGAGCTCGGGCAGGTTGCCTGCCTGCCATAGTCCAACGCCGCTCCTGGAAGCGGCCAACTGCTGCTAGCATGTCTTGGCAGCCCCTGGTGGGGGGGAGGAGGTGGCTTTGTGCGCTGCTCCCACCCCCAGCACCATCCTTGCAGGTCCCAACCAGCCAATGGGAGTTACAGGGGCAGTGCTTGGAGTGCAGGCAGCACATGGAGACACGCTGCCCCCTGTCCCCTCAGGGGCTGCAGAGATGTGCTAAGAGCCAGCCGCTTCCGGGAGCGGTGTGGGCTTATGGCAGGCAGACAGCCTGCCTGAGCCCTGCTGTGGCTCCCAGCTGGAGCCTGCACCTCGCACCTCCTTCTGCACCGCAGACCCTTGTTATACAGGTGCCCCACAAAGTCTCATGCCTCGTGCCCACAGGAGAATTAATCTGGCCCTGGGACTGGGGCAGGCGGTTGGGACACGGGAGGGTATGAGCTCCAGGAGGGAGTTTGGGTGCAGAAGTAGGCTCAGGGCTGGGGCAGGGGATTGGGGTTTGGGAGAGGTTTGGGGTAGAGGCTCCATTCAGCACTTAGCTCAGATGGCTCCTGGGAAGCAGTGTCGCGTCCTTTTGGCTCCGAGGCAGAGGGGAGGCAGAGGGGAGGCTGTGTTGCCCCAGACCACAGGTACCACCACCACAGCTCCAGTTGGCTGCAGTTCCCAGCCAATAGGAGCTGCAGAGCTGGTGCTTGGTACGGGGGCAGTGTACAAAGCCCCTGTGGCTGCCCCTACGCCTTAGAGCTAGAGAGACATGCCGGTCGCTTCTTGGGAGCTGCACAGAGCCGGTTAGGGAGCCTGCCAGGCCCGTGCAAATCGGACACATGGCAACCCTAACTTCAGTAGGAGTTGGTGTGAGTAAAGATCTGGCTGAAATCTGATAGGAAACAACACCTGGCTGCATGCAGATGAAAGAAGGTGCCATGCCACCATCATCACCTGAGATTCCAAGAACAGAGAAGGACTCAAAGTCTGCCTCCAAATTGTGATTCTCAGTTTTATGGACTGGAACCAGCTCTGCCATATTCTCAAGATCCTTGTTCTAGGCTGTGCTAAAATCCTTCTTACCTGGGCTCAGTCAGTTTGCCTCATCCAAGTCCCAGGAAGACAGGAAGAACAGTTTCCTTGCTGGAAACTTTATCAGAATTAAACAGAATGACTTTTCCACTATACATCACTTTTGGAGCTGTGAGTTGGAGTGTAAGTAACTCCTCTATTTTACCTACCATCACTAGCTGAAAATGTTGAGACTGATTTTCTCTCTTCTTCTGATGTTGCCTGCTTTTATAAACCTTTATGCAGAAGCACATTCTGGGCACCGTTAGATGTTTTTAGAAAGCAATTCCACACATTCTTAGCTTTGAAAGTGATCAGGCAGAAAGGCAGGGTCTAATGCAGAATGATTTAGCATTGTTCCATGAGCAAAGGAATAGAAGACCTTTAAACAACTACAGGCTGTGTACATCAAGAAAGCATAGTTGTGTTAACTCCTAAAAAGGAACAGTCAGCACTTTGCATTTTGGAAATGTGCTTCCCTTTTAAAAAGTCAAATATGTTGTATATTCAAATGTTAATCATAGTAATGCAACAGTCAACCGGTCTCCCTGTGTAAGTGTTAAGGAGGAATATCACCTTGAAATCTCAATATTGTGAAGGATTAAAATCTCAATAAGTTTACCACTTTGTTCAAGCAAGGAGGTCTTTATCTGTGTCCATTTTAAATTAACTTTCGCCAACCTGTGGCACAGGTTCGCGGACAAATTAATCCAGATTAAATGAGAACATTCTTTCTGTGAAGTGGTAAGCACTTACTCAGAAAAAATAAATTATCCATTTTATTTATGCTTCTATTTTATTTACTCCAGTTGTTGCTTGTATGCAGGAAATGTAAACTAGGATTTTTTAGTTATCCATAGCAGAGATATTACATTGTATTTCCACTGTTTTTCCTACGCTACGTCGTATGTGGTAGAAAGTAACTTTAAGTGTAATGGTTGTAAACAGAGTATAACAAATACCAGTTTGAACTCTAATCTCCCTCAGAAAATATTAGCAAACTATATAGCCATTGTAATGATTTTATTTGCTTATGAACTGCATGTTAATATAATTATTTCTACAAGTGATCCCAACACAGTGCCACCAATTAACTTGTTGTGTGAAATATGGTGCTTGAAATCTGTGTAATTGGATAAGTGTTTATTGTAGGCCTTTGCTTTTCCTAAACGTTTTCAAGTAGGTGTTTACTTCTACAAAGATTAAGATAAATCCACTTTATGCCACTGTATTGCGCTCTCTCTCTGTCGATATAGCCATAAAAGTGAGATAATTTTTTGTAAAATCACGCTCCCTTTTAAATTAATCCTGTAGTTCTTATTCACTCACTTTAAGTGAGTGGGAATTTTCCCTAAGGAAGGACTTTATAGCTAAGGCTTGGTCTACACTGGTGAGAGGATCGATGTAAGTTATGCAACTTCAGCCCCGACCCCCCACTGGATCGATCACTGCCCGTCGATCCAATGAGTAATGTAGACAAGTCTTCTCTACAGCACACACTAAACCAGATACACTAATAATTGATAAAGATTGTTTCTTTGGGAGCACAGGAAGAAAACAATAGGAAAAGATATGAGTAATTCTAGGTGGGGATGAGCCTCATTTTAATGTGTGATTTCCCAGCGCTCTTAGTGATCCACCTCCACGACAAGCTCGGAGCTTGTCCACACTAGCACTTTAAAGCGCTTAGACTTGCTGCGCTCGGGGGGGTGATTAGAGTACTGTAAAGTTAGAGCACTATAAAATGTAAGTGTAGACAAGCCCACGTGTTCAATGGGATCAGAGCAGGGAAAGAGAGAGCATGAAGATGAAGAAGGGAAAAAAGGAGAAGGGCAGAACCAACGACTGCCAGGTGCAGGAAACTGATAATATTGGATATACCTAACTGATCCATTGAAGTCATGGACAGATGGATGGCCCTGCATGGATATAAAATTTGTATCCACATCCAGTCCATGATCACAGACATAGTCCGTGGATATCTGCATTCACGGATGCGGATATTTGCAGATTTGCAGAGCTCTACCTATTCTGCTCCCATTGAAGTCTGTGACAAAACTCCCATTGACTTCTGTGGCAGCTGGATTAAATATATTATTGATATCAGGCCAGTTTTAATTCTTACACTCTTTCTGTTATAGATCCTGATTTTTCACACTTCCATTATAGTTTCTGATTTTGCAGCATATTTAAATTACAGTAGGATAAAACTTGGCAAACAAGCTACTAATGAAAGAAGAGCCTCATCGAGTTGTGATGTGAGTGGGTGAAAATCCATATACAGTCCTGCAGTGGAATGATTCTGTTGATCCTAGATCTAAATCTCACCACAGATTCTTTTTGATTTCCTAACAATATTTAAGTTGATCACGCTGTTCCAGCAGTTGCTGGAGTATCAAAACCATTTAAAATTGACAACGTTTCAGATAAATTTTAATTTTACTGCCAGCATTTTGATGATTAACACAAAAAGGAATTCACAGCTGTTCCTTTCATAATTCCTCATTCAAGTGACTGAGCATTTTGTGTAGTAATAAAACCATTAGTTATTGTTTCGTGATCCATGTGGAATGTGTTTGGCGGCGGCGGATCATTTACTAGTGGAGACATACCTACATCACAAAAGTACCCACCACGGTTGGCAGTAATTGGCATTGTTGCCATCTGTCTCAACTGAGAAGTCAAAAATTGAATTGACTTGAAGACTGAACTAACCTTTCTCCCTTGGAGGTGGTCTCTGAGAGTTGGGGCACATTGGCAGGCCAGCGTAAGAACTGCAGGTACTGTAGGGGTGAGAGGATGGCTGATGCTGATTCATTTTTTGGTCTGTGACAAGAGTGCCAAATATTGCAGTGTATCCAGGTCTTCATAAGCAGAGCCCTGGCTGGTACAGTTAGCATAGTAAGTTCATAGGTGATTGACATCTGAGTCATCTTCCATATTATTTACGATTAGCGGCCGTGTTAGTCTGTATCCGTAAATAAGACGAGGAGGACTTGTAGCACCTTTGAGACTATAAATAAACTGAATTAGTCTCAAAGGTGCTACAAGTCTTCCTCATCTTACTTCCATATTATGTATTCTCAAAGTCCTAGGCATGGCAAGATTGAACTAAGAATGCTGTGAGAAGTATCAACTAAAAATATACTTCCCTGAGGCCTGACTGTATTAACATTTGTATTGGTTTGTCATATGCAGTTCAGATCCGATAATTGCTTCTTTGTAAAAATGCTGGTAATTTTGTTAACACAACACTCACATAGGCAGTTTGGGAAGGAAATTGAGATCATAGGTCTGAAATGTTTATGATGAACTAGGTGCCAACTTCTAATGGCACAAAACTGAACACTCTTGCCCTGCTCCATCCCTGAGGCCCCGCCCCTGCCCTGCCCCTTCTCTAAGGCTCCATCTCTGCTCACTCCATCCCACCTCCCTTTGTCGCTTGCTCTCCCCCACCCTCATTCACTTTCACTGGGCTGGGGCAGAGGGTTTGGGTGTGTGTTGGGGGGGGGTGGGCTGGGGGTTCCAGGTGAGGCCAGAAATGAGGAGTTCAGAGTGCATGAGGGAGCTCCAGGCTGGAGCAAGGGATTGGGGGAGCAAGGGAGTGTGTGGGGTGCAGGCTCTGGGAAGGAGTTTGGGTGTGGGAGAGGACTCCAGGCAGGGGTAGGTAATTGGTGCAGGAGGAGGTGTGGGGTCCCGGTGGTGCTTATTGCAGCTCCCAGGAAGCAGCCCCCAGGTCCCTGCAGCCCCTAGGTGCATGGGTGTCCAGGGAGGCTCTGCGTGCTGCCCTCGTGCCCGCAGACACCTCCCCCGCAGCTCTCATTGGTCACGGTTCCTGGCCAATGGGAGCTGCAGAGCCAGCCTCAGGGCAGGGGCAGCACGCAAAGCTGCTGAGCCAGCCTCAGGGTGGGGTTTCGGCTGCGCTACTGACCAAACTTTTAACGGCCTGGTCAACAGTGCTGACTGGAGCCACCAGAGTCCCTTTTCGACTGGGCATTCTGGTCAAAAACCGGATGCCTGGGAACCCTCTGAAGAACCAGAATGTTTTGTCTTTGTGTTGGATAAATGCCCATGTGAAATCAGGTTTACTTGCCTCAAGGTTTACATAGGGAGAGAGTAGGGATATTGTTCTATTATCACACTGTTTTTCTAGTTACGGTAGTAAGCACTAATGTTATTGGCAGTTAAGTGTAGTTTGCCATTGACAATAGTTTTTTTGTTTGAAGGAGCTTCTGCAAATAGTCAAATAGTCAAATTGTCTGTTGTCTGCAATCAATATGAAATATACGTTTCAAGTGAAAAGGGACTGAGTAATAGCTGACACATACAAAAAAATTCTTACATTGCAGTCTCCTGAGGGCAGAGACCATGTCTGCCTGTGTATTTGTACAATGCCTAGCTCATCAGAGTCGCAGAATGCTGCCATGGTATAAACATTAAATATTACTGATTCGTAACCAATGAGATACTGTGAGAGTCGATTTTGGGAGAGATCCTGCAGCTCTCATGCATGTGACGCATCCCTTCTGTGTGTGGAATATTTGAGGCACAGTCTCGACCCATTCCCAGGAGCCCTATTGCTATAAAGGGCAGCAGGCTGGTACTCCATCCTGCGAATGAGCAAGGCAATCTCCAAGTGACTGCTGAAGAATGCCTGAATTGGTATTACACAGCTGCTACTGCTGGATACATCTGCTTCCAAGTGCCAGGAGCAATAGAAGCAATTTTGGGCTTTAAAAAGGAAGAAGTCAGTGCAGAGCTTTTCTCAGAGATCTCCTACAGTCTCCTGGTCTTTGATAGCTCTCACCTGCAGCTTTGTGGGTGATATATGGAGGAAAGCAGCTGAGATGCAAGAGTTTTACGAGCCTACCTCCCCAAGCCGGAAAGGGTTGAAGACCAGAGAGCAGCAAACGGAGCGTCCGTGTGAGAACATACGGCTTTCCTTGCATTTTCTCAAGATGGTGGTATTAGAAATTCATCATATGGGGCCCACTAGAAAGAGGAAACTTTAAATAAAAGAGAGTGATGAAAAATTAATTACAGTTTAGATCTAGTTTCAGTTTTCTTCTCTCCCCCTTTTCCTCCTTTCTTTGCATGCATACAGTACATTTAATTTAGGCAGTAAGAATGAGTGCAGCATAAAGAATACAGATATCTGAATTAGGAGTGTGTCCTTCGAAGTTCTGAATGCTGCCTGGCAGGAGTTGTGTGTGTGCTCATCCTCTTGCAGGAAAACTCAGCATCCATCAGGATACTAGAGCTGATGGGCTACAGAAAATGTAAATCTAGATTTAAATAGTAAGAAAGCACGTTTGGGAATGGGGCATGCTGGGTTTTTAAGAGCAGTCTCCTAGTCCCGTTTCACAAACAGTACCATTTCAGTGTTTGGTAAGTTAATAGTTAACTTCATTATTGACATGCAGAGGGCCATGTTCTTTTCTCAGTTACACTGGTGTAAACTCCATCAAAATCAGCGGAATTACTTCATATTGATACCAACGTAGCTGAAAACAAAATTTGGCACAAAGTCTTAATTTGCCACAAGAATTCACATGCACAGCTTAAAAAAAGGAGCTGCTTTTTCAGTTTAGTCTCAAGCAATGCAGCTCTTCTATCAGATGTAACTGGTTTTCTGGGCCTTGTGTCTTTCCTTCATCATGTTACCTAGCGTATTGTATAACTGCCTGGCTCAATCTCTGCTATTTCTTTTTTTTTTTTCTGCCCCCAAACAGCTCTATTAGCATACTTGTGAATGGGCAGCCTTGCCTGAAAAAGGGCATAAACTTAGACAATGACTGCATTTTTCAGGGACTGACAATACTCTGCCCAAAAGACAGTGACAAAGAGGGTTTTTCCTAGCAAATGCTGAAGGATATTTCAGTTGTGGGTTAGGTAAAGTGACATTCCTTAAAATGGCTCTACATTGTTTAAATGGAGGGGCAGATTCCTTCTTGGCTGACTTAGGGGAAGGACAACTTTTGACAGCAAAGAGTATTGGTTTTGGTGTTCTGTAGAGAGGCCCAGCAATATTACTGAGCTTCTGGCATTGTACAAAACATTGTTTCTGCTCCTGTGAGCTGCATTCTATGCCCACTTTGCAATCACTTTTCACAGACCTAATAACTAGAGGAGATACAAGTTAGTGAAGAAATCATGCCTGGCTATGGTATGTCATTGCTAGGGTATGTCATTGCTGACTGTGGTGTCTTTGAGGTCACTAGCAAACATGGTACGCCACAAAGCATTTAAACCCTCAAAGCTTTTGTTCAGAGCCCTACCGCTTAGTAATAGAAAGATTGACTTTCTGGGCAGTTCACTACATTTAGTCTTATTTGTGATATAGAACAGCCTTTATTGTCCAAACTTTAATTATCCAAAACTGACTGTTATCTGGAATATCTATTAATTATTCTGACAACCTCCTCCATTAATCACAGAGTTCAATTATCCATACTTTCCAGGGTTTTCCTCTTCTACGCACGATATCTGGATAATGAAGTTTGTATGTATACAGTAGACTCTCGATTATCCAGGATTGGGTTAACCAGTAAGTGGATTAACCAGGATGTCAAAAAAAAAAAAAAAAAGCGTAACTCTCAGGGCCAACTCTGGCTTTGTTGCCGCCCCAAGCACAAAAAAAACCCCCCACCAGGGCACAGGGCAGCCAGTGAACCAACACCCACTCCCCCAGTGCAGGGTGGCAGGTGAACCAACCCCCTATCCCCATATTTCCTATGGATGGTGATTATCCAGGATTTTATTAACCAGGATTAATTTTTTCCCTATCATCCTGGATAATTGAGAGTCTACTGTATTATAATTTAGCCAGTTAATTTGGCAGCAAAGTAGTAATTGGGTAAGTAGTGTCTTAAGAAATACTTGCAGTGGATGAGTAAGTGCTACACATGTAGGAAGGTGTGCTCCGCATTCTCATTCAGTTCTACATCTGTGGTGGGAGAAAACTTCATGCAGTTAATAGTTAAAAAATGTCTTTTCTTTAGTGAGAACAAGGAAAACATAGTGGTAATTAAGTAATAGTCACCAGTAGAATTACTGCAGGATCATATCTGTTCTGATGGATAGAAAAATGGGTGAGAAAGACTGATATGTTTGTTGGGACAGTCAGAAGTGGTGAAAGAGTTGATTTTCAGAGGTGCTGACTCCTGTGAAACTCAATAGAAGCTGTGGGTCCTTAGCACCTCTGAAATCGGGACTTAGCTGCCTCCTCAGGCTGCTTAAAAACCCCAAATTTATTACTTGGTGTGAATTAATTTACTGGTCAATGCATGGTAAAAAACATCTGAATTAGTCTGTAGAAGCGGTAAATGTAGCGCATGAGCTAGCAGCACTACAGCATGGGTGAAATGCTGTTTATTTCCGTTTTTACCGAACTAGTCAGACAGGACACCCCTAGAATGGAGAGTTATTCTGCTAAAAAAATGCCCTTACCAGTATAGCTAGCCTTGGCAGAATTTTATTTGTATTTGTTTGTAATTTTGGTGGATAATATTAGTTTGAAAAAATAAGCATATTTCTATATTTATTGATTTTAAATATTCACAATTGTGGGCAGTTATGCAGGGACAGATGGTGGGGAAGGGTAAGGCAATTATTTAATGACAGTGAGTAGATACTGAGATTAAAAAAGTTAAAGCTTTATAGCTATTAAGGCACAAACATTGCATGTCAAAATATACAAAGCAAATATCCTTAAATTGAACTCTAAAAAGTTCTCAAGCAGCAATTTTCTTACTTTACCTTTCTGTAAATTTTTATTATTATTGGTGGGAATAGTTTTTCCTTGGTTTTTATGTGTACTATGAAACAGACATTTACTAATGAAAAATTGAATCCTTCCAAGTTTAAGTATAGTTTACTTCCCTTCCTGTACAGAAATGGCTATACCAATAATAGCACTTTCAGATAATTGTATAATTGCATCCACACTAAGAGAGTTGTATTGCTTTACCTGTACCAGTATTACAACTTTGGCGTGTAGACAAGTTCTGATAATCCTTTTTTCCCCTCAACTCTTCTGAATTGTGAATGGATGTTCTTACAGTTTCTTGTCACTGAAATGGACTACAATATATCACTAAAATGGTTGTTTTAGCACTGGCAAAAAATGAAAGTTGTTACCATTGCTTATGAATATTTTAAGGATTTCTGAAATATTTTAAGGATATTCCCCACTCCCCCTCTCCCTCCCTGTCTCTCTTCAGGGACTCTTCTCATGAGCTTCTGCTCACTCAGGAGGTGCAGGGCCTTCTGTGGGTGGGATTTGTGGAGGAAGTCCTTCTCCATTTGAGGGAGAAAGGATTTTACTCTTGTGATTTTTTGATCCCGAAGGCCAAGGAGGGTCTACACCCCATCCTCAACCTTCAGAGCCTCAAAAAGTGTCTCAAGAAGTTGAAGTTCTGCATGGTCTCCGGGGCCTCCATCATTCCTTCCCTGGATCTGGGAAACTGCCACCCTCAATGTGAAAGACGCTTATTTTCACGTATCAATATTTAATGGACACCAGTGGTTCCTGTGTTTCGTAGTTGGGACCGTGTTCTACCAATTCGCAATGCTCTGTTTTGGCTTTGCAAATGGTATTTACGAAGTGTGGCCTACCTCAGATGTCGGGGTATCCAGATCTGCTCATGAAAGGCTGCTCCAGGTCCAGCGCAGCGTCAAGACCTTGCAAGTCACTTGTCAAGCTCTGGGCCTGTTGATAAACAAAAATCAACTTTGATCCTGGTCCAATGTATGGGCTTATCAGAGCGGTACTCCACTCTACCTGAGCCAAAGCATTCCTGCCAGAGGCCAGGTTCAGGGCAATGTCAGATCTGATCACCAGCATCACTGCCCATCCATTCACCACTGCCCGGGTCTGTCTCAGACTATTGGGGCACATGGCGGCATGCACCTATGTTGTCTGACATGTGAGACCCAGGCTGCATCCCCTCCAGATGTGGCTGGCATTGATCAGCTCCCCAGACAGACATCACTTAGACAAGGTCATCACGATCCCACCCAGGGTGCCTACCTCCCTGCAGTGATAGTCCTACCCGATTCTGATGTTGGAAGATGTGCCATTCGTGAGCCCATGACCCACTTTCTCCGATTTCAGATGCATCTGACCTCGGTTGGGGAGCGCATTTCAGTACACTGCAGACTCAGGTTACGGTCTTGAGAAGAGCTCGTGTTACATATAAATGTCAGGGAGCTCAGCGCCATCCATCTGGGTTGCAGTGTTTTTCTTCCCCAACTGTCCTGTCGGGTGGTGCAGATGTTGATGGACAGCACGGCCTCCATGTTCTATTTCCACAAGCAGCAGGGAGCTCATTTGTTGGCTCTGTGCCAAGGGGCCCTCTGTCTGTGGGACTTCTGCATTTAGCATGCAATCCGCCTGGAAGCCCTGCATCTCCCTGGGGTCCAGAACATGCAGGCAATTTGCCTTATCAGGTCCTTCTCCTCTCACCACAAGTGGTCCCTTCACTCAGAGGTTGTCAGGATGGTCTTCCAGAAGTGGGGAGCTCCCCAAGTAGACCTGTTTGCCACCAGAAAGAACAGAAAATGTCATCAGTTGTGTTCTCTCCAAGGCCCCGGCAGAGGCTCACTTTCCGATGCCTTTCTCCTGTCATGATCAGGAGACCTGATGCACACCTTCCCACCAATTCCGCTCATCAGCAAAGTCCTCTCAAAAATCAAGAGAGACAAGACATGGGTCATTATGATCCCCGCTAGCATTGGTTCAGCATGCTCATGGGCCTAGTTGTAGCAGCCCCATAGCCACTTCCAAGCCCCCCGGGCCTACACTTGTAGGATCACAGTCGGCTCCTCACCTTTCTCTGCATCACAGCTTGGATGCTGCATGGCTGAATTCAGAGGAACAAACCTGCTGTAGTCAGGTGCAGCAGGTTCTCTTGGAGAGCAGAAAGCCCTCCACCAGAGCGACTTACCTAGCAAAGTGGGAGCGTTTTTCCTACTGTGCATCCGAGGGACTATGTCCCTGACCCAGTCGTCTCTGCAGTCCATCCTGAATTACCTGCTTCACTTAAAGCACCTGACAGCCATATTGGCCTTCCAGTCTCGCATCCAGGATAGATCGGTATTCTCACATGTGATGTCGATCAGGTTCCTGAAAGGGCTTAAAAAAACTTCTGCCAAGCCAGGACATGGTTCCCCCCGTGGGACCTCAACCTGGTCCTTTCCAGGCTCACAGGTCTGCCCTCTGAGCCTGTAGCTTCTTGTTCCCTTTACCTCTTGTCGTGTAAGGTTGAATTCCTTGTAGCTATTACCTTGTTGAGATGTGTCTCCAAGATTAAAGCCCTTACTTCGGAACCCTTATATACAGTATTCTACAAGGACAAGGTCCAGCTGCGCCCCCCCCCCCCTCCAACCAAGGGTGGTGTCACACTTCCATGTCAACCAGGATATCTTCCTCCCAGTATTCTGTCCCAAAGCCACACATGACCGATGAGGAGAAGGTGCTGTCAGGATGACTCTAGGTGTCAGGCATGCCCTGGCTTTCTAACTGGAGTGCACTAAGCCCTTCCACAGATCCACTCAGCTCTTTATCAGAGAATCATAGAATATCAGGGTTGGAAGGGACCTCAGGAAATCATCTTCTAGTTCAGTTCAACTCCCTGCTCAAAGCAGGGCCAATCCCCAATTAAAGCATCCAACAGATTTTTGCTCCATATGCCTAAATGGCCCTCTCAGGGATTGAACTCACAACCCTGGGTTTAGCAGGCCAATGCTCAAACCGCTGAGTTATCTGTCCCCCTATCATGATAGCTGACAGGATGAAGGGCCTTCTAGTGTCCTGTCAGAAGATTTTGAATTGGATCCCCACCTGCATCCATACTTGTTATGAGTTGGTGCAGGCTGTGCCTCCACCAATGACGAAGGGTGCAGGCACCTTCAGCTGCCTTCCTGGCGCGTGTTCCTATCCAGGATATCTACATGGCTGCAACATGCTCTTCAGTACACACATTCACGATGCATCATGCTATCACTCAGAAGGCCAGAGATTATACTAGCTTCAGCAGACCTGTGTTGTAATCAGCACGTTCTTGAACTACTACCTGCCTCCGGTGGTACTGCTTGGGAGTCACCTACAGTGGAATGAACATGAGCAAGCACTTGAAAAAGTAAAGACGGCTTTCGTAACTGTTGTTCTTAGAGAGGTCCATTCCATGACCCGCCCTCCTTCCCCTCTGTCAAGTTTCCGGGAAGAAGAAACTGAGGGTGGGAAGAGTCGGTGGTGACCTGTATACTGGTGCATACGTGTGGTGCTCTAGAGGGCGCCAAAGCCAGTCCCCTATGGAGACTACTGAGGGGAAAAGCTTCCGACACCAGTGCATGTGGCGAGCCCACACACCTACAGTGGAATGGACGTGAGTGACACATCTCGAAGAACAACCGTCTTTTATTCACTGTTGCCTTTCACTCTGTCCCTCTCATTTGCCAGTTTAAGGTCTCACAGCCTGTAGTCATGCAGCCTTACACTGGGGATCTGCTGCTTGAGAAATTCAATAGGCAGATTGTTTGTGTTAGACGTTTACAAGGTGTCTGCTTTGATTGGAGTGCATTTTATGTATTTTATGGGATTACTTTGTGCCCTTTTTCATAAGTCAACTGATTACAATTTTATCATTTTAGATCAAAATTCTGGAAAAAAAAAGCTGTTGGTTTGTGAAATGTGCTAGAGCAGGGGTCTTCAAAGTGGAGTGCGGGGTGCGTGAGACCCTGGCGCCGCCGCCGATCCCGCCCGGGAGACTGCCGAACTCCCAGGAGGGCTATTTTTGTCCCGCCGAAATGCCGCTGCAAAAAGCGGAAGCTTTCACTTTCTGCGGCAGCATTTCGGCGAACATACCCCCGGGGGGACCACGTGACTTTTTCCTCGGAGAATGGGCCGCCGAGGAAAAAGTTTGAAGACCCCTGTGCTAGAACACTGCAAAATGGGCCCCGCCCTGAAGTCTGTACTCAGGCAAAGCTCTTTTTGGCTTCAGTGGACTTTTACCTGATCAAGGACTGGAACACTGGTTCCTTCATTATTCACCTGCTGGGCAGCTGAAATTGTTAAACAGAAACCAGTCAAATAGACCTCAGTTCAGGCACTAGTCAGATTATTGTTTGGTTAGCAGTTTTCTCTGCCCTTTTGTCATACAAAGGGCTTAATCAAAGTCTGTTACTTGTTAACCACTCATTTTAAATGCCAGTGGGCTTATCTTTTCTCCTTATTTACGTAGGACCATATAAAAAAATCTAGATAGTGGAAATTGTCTAGGTAAGAAGGATCAAGTACCCCTCGCCCCCAAACTAAAGTTTTATTTAAAAACAAGCAAACAAAATATCTTTTGTACACTATGGGGAGAAGAGAAGGAGACAAGACTGGAGGTCTCTCGTGAAGGGAAAGGGAGCAGAATCTCACGCACCCTGCTCCTTCCCTCTGAAGGACCTTGCAAAAACACTTGCATGTGAGCTCTATGGGTCAGGTAGAATGGGAGTGGAGGAAAGAAAAACTCAGGGAAAACATTCTGCACATTGTGATCCTTCTGGTGGATTTCTAAAGAGAAATCCATTTAGGAGCTAATGCTGCTAGGGTTCCACTAGTGTTTCTCACTACTGACTTCCAAAGTGGGACTTGGTCCTTGCTGACTTGCGCTGTGCAACTCCTCACTAATCATGTCTGTAATTCCTTGCTTGTTTAGTTAGTCCAGTCTACTCTGTTTATTATTTTTCAAGCACCCAAAGATGGACCACCCAAAACCAAGTTAAAATCCTGGTCCCTAAAGAGCTGAAAATAAAAATTCATCAACAAATGAGGGTTGAAGTCAGAGAGAAATTGGGGAGGAGGATAAGGGCAGGCAGTAATACACATGGCTGTACAGTTGATATAGATGCATTGTGATGATTCTGCTTATCTTTTTTTATTTCTATATTGTTATCTTTCCCTGTCACTTTTCATAGGTTAGGCAGCAGAAGCAAATGTGGGCTGCACAAAAGCCGAGAAACAAAGGTGTTTTTCCTCTCTCCACCCCTGCAGACCAGGGGAGCATTCTGCTGCATCCCTACTTCTTTGCAGTGTAAAAAGCCTGATGTGGAGGCCTCCTATGGCTTTGTCTGTACTAGGATTTGGAGGGTGTTAGTGAACACGTGTATTAACTGCCTAATGTAGACATATCAATGCACCTCTAAAGGCATGTTTAAAACTTGTTTGCTAACATCTTCCAAATCCTAATCTAGATGAGACTATAGTCTTAATGTCCTGCCTCTCCATGAGTCTGGAGGCGTGCATGCTCCGAATTTGGTTCAGAGAGAATCCAGGAAATAACTGACTACATAAGTTCTTTTTCTTTCCAGATTAGCTCCAAAGTCCTCCTTGAAGCAGAAGTCATTCAGCTGCTAGAGAGACAGAAGAGACAGATAATTTGTTCACTTAGAAGTCTATAGAAGTAAATTGTACCTTATGGTTAAATTTGTGGTCCATGTCAAATTTTTATAGTGGCTCATAGTATTTAGTATTAGATCATTGAGTCCATTGGGGACAGATCAGATATTAAACTGAGCAACAAAGCAAAGTCTGTAAATCTTTAGCAAATGGTAAAACACTTGACATTTATTGAGGCACTTTTTTTCAAAATGCTGCTTATGAAAATATTGAGATAAGAGCTGCCATAGACTTCTTTTCTGGGCAGAACTCAATACCGCATGTACTCCCCTCTCCCCCATGAGAATATCTTTTGAAACTCTCTGTTTTAGTCCTTACATGTATGTACATGTGCTAAGTTTAGTATTAAAATGGGCTATTAGTTGATTTACTTAGACTGAGAGCTGTTGGGCTTTAATTGCGTACTTTATGGAACTCAGATTCACTTGACTGCTCTAGTTTTTCAGAAGGCCAGAGTTTACTTTTCAAATATTTTACTGGATTAGCCAGCCAATAGAAATGTAACTACTCTACAACCACCCAAACCTGTTTTTACTAAGGGCTTGACTACACCTAAAATGCTTCAGCCGCACAGTGGCAGCCACACCATCATAGCACTTCAGTATAGACATTACCTATGATGACAGGAGGAGTTCTCCCATTTGCACAGTTAATCCACCTCCAGGAGAGGTGATAGTGCTGTCTGCACTGGAGGTTAAGTCAGTTTAACTCTATTCCTTAGGCCAGGGCTTTGCGCAACATAGCTGGGTCGACTTAACTTTTTATTGTAAACCAGGCCTCAGGCCTTTTCTCTACAGTGAAAGAAGCAGTGATTGAGGATAATGTGCTTGTTGCAGAGTGTTGGCGGTCAGAGAACAGACCCCAGGATTCCTAATGTGGTCAGTACATTAATATCAGGGTTTTTTTAATTTTGTTCCACTTGTGGACGACACAGTTCAGGGAAACTTCACCTGTATTCCCTCCTTGTGGTCCACCAAGGTTACGAACTCTTAGGTAGAGACCTGTGTCTGTTTCCCTCCTGACCCAGGATTTTTCAAGGCTGTACAATTTCCTGCCTACACTGTGATATTCTCAGCTAGTCAGTCTGCCTAAATAGACCAGCACCCGCACTTTGCTTTCTCTTCAGAGATGATGAACAACAAAATGGCCTGCTGTTATAAAGTCACTATACAGTTTTTTCTAAGCAAGCACATTTATTCCTAAGGTGAAAGCATTACAGAGAAAAAATTAAAAACAACAGAAGAATCTACACACATGGTAAAAAGCTTACCAGAGCTCTTGCTAACTCCAACCTTGGTATGTGTCCTTCTTTCAAAACCCACAACTGGGATTTTCCCATGGTTACAAGTTTACAACTAAGATTCAGAACCAGAATAGCCATGAATAGTGCAGCTATTTATACAGTTTATATAGTTTATACAGCTGCGACCTTTGATCTTGGTCTCGTGTAACAGGTGATCAGTAGACAGTGGCCCACTCCTTAGGACATAGCTTTCAAAGGCTGGGTTTTGACATACCCCAGAGGTGGAGAATTTGCATTCACCTCCTCCTGGATATTCACCAAGAAAATCTCTTAACGCTTTTTGTTCCAGAAGTCCATTCATGCTGGCACATTGTTCAGTATAGTCCTCTGAACCCCCATATCTCACCTCTATCACACCTCCCCCCCGAAAGAGATTACATACAATCTTGGCTCACAGTAACACATCAATCATTCATTCATTTAATACCCCAAAGATCTTAAACTTAATTTAATAAGTTATCCCTAGGATACTGCCGCCAATTAGGTGTGAGTTTCATACAGGAGGGGTGCTCCCAGCTGGAGCTCTTCATTGCTCAGTGAACCTTGTGGTTTGAGAGCAGGGCGGACAAAGAGTTCCCCTCTCTGGCTGGTGCGAGCTCAGGGTGCTAGCCAAACCAAAAATAGGCAGACTGGGCCCCCTGCTGTAGGCACACGAGGTCCCCAGTCCCCACTAACCTTCCCGCCAGGAGCAATGCTGTTCTGAAATAATGGGCTGTGAATGTTTTAGCATCAATAAACCAGACCTGATTTAAAAAAGAATTAGGAATGTGAGTTCTGCAGAGAGGTGCTTCTCCTAGCTTGTGTCCCTGGGGCAGGGAGTCAGTGTTTTGTTTATGAACAGAAGCAGGGTGATTAAGGTAAGAAAAGGCTGGTAATTAAATTAAGGATCTGGTGTTGGATGAACCTGTAAATCAGGAATCCCAGTGGAGGGTAAGAAGGGGGAATGAAATACAGTCACACCTTTTAAGGCAAGGTTACATTCAGAAAAGTGGAAGATGTGACGGGCATAAGTGAAAAGAAGGGACCAAAACCCAGGGAAGGGATAGGAGTGGTACAGAGAGGTTCCCACTCTACCTCTGGTACTTTTGTGACCCCGTCACTGTTGTATCTGAGTTCCTCACATCACAGCCCCTCGGTGAAGTAGAGCAGTGCTATTATTCCCATTGTACACATGGAGCACTGTGGCACAGAGGGATTAACTGCCAGATTTTCAAAGGTATTTAGGCACCTAATGGGATTTTCAAAAGTGCCTAGAAAGTTAGGTGCTTTGTAAACCTCACTAGATGCTTGGCAACCCAGTTGAAGAAAATTGTTGATGCCCGTGACCCAGCCAAGCTGGGGATGAGGGATTTGGAGTATGGGAGGGGCTCAGAGCTTAGGCAGAGGGTTGGGGTGCAGGGGTGAGGGCTTCCTCTTAGGAAGGAGATTCTACCACCTCCCTAGGTAACCCATTCCAATGCTTCATCATCCTCCTAGAGAAAAAGTTTTCCTAATATCCAACCTAACCCTCCCTCACTGCAACTTGAGACCATTACTCCTTGTTCTGTCATCTGTTACCACTGAGAACAGTCTAGACCCATCCTCTTTGGAACCCCCTTTCAGGTAGTTGAAAACAGCTATCAAATCCCCCCTCATTCTTCTCTTCTGCAGACTAAACAATGCCAGTTCCCTCAGCCTCTCCTCATAAGTAATGTGCTCCAGCCTCCTAATCATTTTTGTTGCCCTCTGCTGGACTCTTTCCAATTTTCCACATTCTTCTTGTAATGTGGGGCCCAAAACTGGAAACTGTACTCCAGATGAGGCTTCACCAATGCCGAATAGAGGGGAATGATCGCGTCCCTTGATCTGCCGGCAGTGCCCCTACTTATACAATCCAAAATGCCATTAGCCTTCTGGGCAACAAGAGCACACTGTTAACTCATAGCCAGCTTCTCATCCACTGTAACCCCTAGGTCCTTTTCTGCAGAACTGCTGCCTAGCCACTTGATCCCTAGTCTTTAGCAGTGCATGGGATTCTTCCATTCTAAGTGCAGAACTCTGCACTTGTCTTTGTTGAACTTCATCAGATTTCTTTTGGCCCAATCCTCTAATTTGTCTAGGTCCCTCTGTATCCTATCCCTACCCTCCAGCGTATCTACCACTCTTCCCAGTTTAGTGTCATCTGCAAATTTGCTGGGGGTGCAGTCCACGCCATCCCCCAGATCATTAATGAAGATATTGCACAAAACCGGCCCCAGGACTAACCCTTGGGGCACTCCGCTTGATACCAGCTGCCAACAAGACATGGAGCCATTGATCACTACCCATTGAACCTGATGATCCAGCCAGCTTTCTGTCCATCTTATCGTCCATTCATCCAGTCCATACTTCTTTAATTGGCTGGCAAGAATTCTGTGGGAGACTATCAAAAGCTTTGCTAAAGTCAAGGAATAACATGTCCGCTGCTTTCCCCTCATCCACAGAGCTAATTATCTCATCATAGAAGGCAATTCGGTTAGTCAGGCATGACTTGCCCTTTGTGAATCCATACTGACTGTTCCTGATCTCTTTCCTTTCCTCTAAGTGCTTCAGAATTGATTCCTTGAGGACGTGCTTTGTGATTTTTTCCAGGGACTGAGGTGAAGCTGACTGGCCTGTAGTTCCCCGGATCCTCCTCCTTCCCTTTTCTAAAGATGAGGGCACTATATTAGCCATTTTCCAGGCAACTGGGACGTCCCCCGATTGCCATGAGTTTTCAAAGATAATGGCCAATGGCTCTGCAATCACATCTGCCAACTCCTATAGCACCCTCAGATGCAGTGCATCTGGCCCCATGGATTTGTGCTCGTCTAGCTTTTCTAAATAGTCCTGAACCACGTATTTTTCCACAAAGGGCTGGTCACCTCCTCCCCATACTGTGCTGCCCAGTGCAGTAGTCTGTGAGCTGACCCTGTTTGTGAAGACAGAGGCAAAAAAAGCATTGAATACATTAGCTTTTTCCACATCCTCTGTCACTAGGTTGCCTCTTTCATTCAGTAAGGGGCCCACACTTTCCTTGACCTTCTTGTTGCTAACATACCTGAAGAAACCCTTCTTGTTACTCTTAACATCTTTTGCTAGCTGCAACTCCAAGTGTGATTTGGCTTTCCTGTTTTCACGCCTGCATGCCTGAGCAATATATTTATACTCCTCCTTGGTCATTTGTCCAATCTTTCACTTCTTTTTAAGCCTCTTTTTTGTGTTTAAGATCACCAATGATTTCACTGTTAAGCCAAGCTCGTCGCTTGCCATATTTACTATTCTTTCTACACATCGGGATGGTTTGTTCCTGCAATCTCAATAAGGATTTTTTAAAATACAGCCAGCTCTCCTGGACTCCTTTCCCCTTCATGTTATTCTCCCAGGGGATCCTGCCCATCAGTTCACGGAAATAGTCAAAGTCTGTTTTTCTGAAGTCCAAGGTTTGTATTCTGCTGCTCTCCTTTGTTCCTTGTGTCAGAATCCTGAACTCAAACATCTCATGGTCACTGCCTCCCAGATTCCCATCCACTTTTGCTTTCCCTAGTAATTCTTCCCGGTTTGTGAGTAGCAAGTCAAGAAGAGCTCTACCCCTAGTTGTTTCCTCTAGCAGTTGGACTAGGAAATGATTCCTACATTTGTCCAGAAACCTCCTGGATTGTCTGTGCACCACTGTGTTGCTCTCCCAGCAGAGAGCGGGGTGATTGAAGCCCCCCTTCTGAATCAGGGCCTGTGGTCTAGTAACTTCTGTTAGTTGCCAGAAAAAAGGCTCGTCCACCTCATAGGCTTTGTTTACGTTTGTTGACGTACATATTGTGCTGTTAGGTTGGTCAGGAGTCCTCAAGAGCGGAGGATGGACGGACGGACAGAAGGTGTTTAAACAGTGTTTTTGATTCTGTGTCTATCTCATTGGTCTGAATTATCTGTGACATCCACACTGCATCACATCAAGTCCAAATCATTAGAGGAATACCTCTGCTTGCACTGACCGGAGCTTGTTTGGATTCTGATGTAAAGCTGCAGAACTGGGCTGACAACAGCGGTTCTCAAAGTGGGGGTTGCGATCTCTCGAGGGGTCTCTGGGTGCCTCCCAAGGGGTCTCGAGTCCCTGTGGCTGCCGAGAAGCCGCCGAATTGATTACTTCCACATTCGGCGGCTTTTCAGTGGACATACTGAGCTATTTCGGGAGCGCTCGGCATGTTCGCCGAAAAAAGCCGCCGAATGCAGAAGTAATCAATTCGGCGGCATTTTGGCGGACATACAAGGTTCGCGCCACGCCACTGGAGAAGAAAAAAGGGTCGCGGTCTCAGGAAGTTTGAGAACCGCTGCTTTACAGGAATCAGGTGGTGTTCCCAGTGTACTTTGCAGTCCAACATGCATTTTGTTAACTGGAACAGGAGCAGCAAAATGAAGAAAACAAATGCCTCATTTTCCAGTTTTGTGGGTGAGAGAACAATAAGTGAAGATTATAATGCCAGACACGGACACCCTTAGACCAGCTGCCTCAGGAATCTGCCAAGAACGTTGCTGAAAATATGTTCCTCATCTTAGCAACAGAGCTAAAAGTTATCACACGTCTGCCTACCTTTATTCGAATGATGCTCCTTCTTATCTGACACATCAGGCATTGTCAGTTTCATCCAGAACAGTTAACAAATGTGGAACCTAATCCTGTAAACCCTTAATCATTTGATTAATCCTACTGAAGACAAGTGGACTATTTGCATAGCTATGAACCACTTTTGTGGACTGGTAAGAATTTCAGGAGTCTGGTCCTATAAAGGAAGTTGAATCCCCGATTGAAATGAAATGTTTTGGTACAGTACCATAAAGCAGTTTAGGATATCTTTCTACTTAAAATTTGTCTTTTAATAAGTTATACATATGCTGAAATGGCTCCTCACCCAACTCTCCATATAAACAGACTGAATACTACATATTTTGGGGGAAAGTGAGTAGTTAAGTATGTTGATGTCTCTCTGTACTGGGATAGGCAACTTTTTGGCCCGAGGGCCACATCGGGATTGCAAAATTGTATGAAGGGCCAGGTAGGGAAGGCTATGCCCCCCCAAACATCCTGGCCCCGGCCCCTATCCGATCCCCTCCCACTTCCCACACCCCTCAGTACTCGTGACCCATCCAACCCCCCCGCTCCTTGTCCCCTGACTGCCCCTTCCCAAGGTCCCCTTGACCCTGATCACCCCCCAGGACCCCATCCCCTATCAAACCCCCTTCTCCCTGTCCCGTGATTGCCTCCCTCAGAATCCCCAACCCCTCCAACCCCCCGCCCCGGCTCCTTGTCCCTTGACCACCTGCTTTTGAGACCACCTGACCCTAATCACCCCCTATCCAACTCCTCTGTTCCCTGTCTCTTGACTGTCCCAATCTCCCACCCTACCCCCAATTCCCTGACCACCCCTCGAGACCCCCCGGCCCCCTTACCACTCCACTCAGAGCAGCATGTCTGGTGGCCCAGCTGGAGGCAGACATGCTGCGCTGCTGATCGCAGGAGTGCGCAGACCTGCCCCCCAGAGCGCTACTCATGCAGCAGTGAGACTCCAGGGATGGGGGGACAGCAGGGGAGGACCGAGGGCAGCCTGCCCGGCCAGGAGCTCAGGGACTGGGCAGGATGGTCCCAAGGGCCGGATGTAGCCCGTGGGCCGTAGTTTGTCCACCCCTGGTCTGTAGAAAGGGGGAGTGTCGGAGAGATTGGGGAGAGCATGGGGGCCCCGGGCTGGACAGGGAGGAGTCACGTGGAGGGTCACATGGGGAGGTCACATGCTCTGCCCTTGTCTTCCTCCGATGAGGTCAGTACTGGCATGAAATGATTTCTACTTGCACCGCTGCTTAGGAGAGGCATAAATCAATTTGTCTAAGAAAGGAGAAGTTAGAAAACACTCATGTAAGTTAGAGAGGCTGTTTCTCTTTTGCCATGAAAATACTTCCTGATGGAATCTAAACTCCACACATCATCTCTTTTGCTATTCACTCCACCAATATAAGGGGTTCAAAACTATTACCAAATTTCTCTCTCTCTACTCCATCTTTCCACACCCCATCCACAGTCCCCCATCATTCAAAATTTGCTGCATTGGTGATGTTGAGAGTTGAAGTCAATGGAATTACACCAGGGATGAATGGAGTCCCAGGACTTTAATGCTAAAGTTTGGTTACCCATATTCTAGAAACTTCCATATGTACTAAAGTACAGAAACGCAGCTGCACCTTACTTATGGAGTGGCTATACTGGCTGCTATATGATTATGGGCAATTCAAATCTGGTGTGAATAGGTACAACTTCTTCAGCTTCAATGCAGTTGTGTACAATTATACCAAGTCTTCACTTTTCCCTTTTCATTGTAAGTTATGCTATTACAAAAAGAGAAACGTTTTTGAAGAGAAATGTTATCCTTGAAATTGTGTAGCGATAGACGAAAAATATTTTAAAATATATATTCTCTGAAACAAATGTACATGAATGCAATTTGCATTGACTTCTCACTGACTTAAATGGAGGCTGTGTCCATGTAATTGAGAGAGGAATTTGCCATATATGTTGCAGGTATTATCTTTTTGGAAGAGTGGGAGAGCACACGTGTCTGTGGGGTTGGGCTAGAGAAATTTTGTTACTTTGAACGATCTTCTGTTCTCACTTCTTCCAGTGTAAATCTGGAGTAACAGCAGTGAAGTCCATGGAGTTACTCTGGATTTACACCTGTATTACCGGGATCAAAGAAGGCCTTCCTGTTTAATTTCCCAGTTGTCAGTGATTGTTCAAGGCTGACCTTGACAAATGTTGCAGTAAAATAAACAGTGACTAGATTCTGAGTTTCTGTTGATAGCTAGAGGCCTGTGTAAATACTGTCATTACTGTAAATAATGCTCAAATGGCAAAGAGCATTGGTATTAACTGTGGACAACACTTAGCCATGCAGTAGGTATCAGAGCCATCACCCAGACGTGGAGCAGGATGGTTCAGGGAGGCTCTGGGGAACAGATATGGTAGGCTTGACTTTCCTTGTATTTAAAATACAAACCATTATGCTCCCTGGCTTAGTGCAGGGCACCCTGGGGACATGACCACTGTCAGAAGAATTCACACATATGCTGTGGTGCATAGGCTACAGGCAATAACCTTGTGCTTTCCAGAGCATAGGTTGCAATCCTACCTTGGCAGGGTTAGGAAAGGGGACTAGGGAGAGGCTGCGGGAGTCGCTCTGTATCCCTTCTCCCTTTCTAAGGAGAACCATGGGGAAGCAGGCAGGTTTGTGCCTTTGGGTGTATTGGAATATAATTCCACAATCCTGGTTGGTTTTTTCATTCATAATGTTTGTACAGTAACTCCTCACTTAAAGTTTTCCCAGTTAACATCGTTTTGTTGTTAAGTTGCTGATCAATTAGGGAACATGCTCATTTAAAGTTGTGCAGTGCTCTCTTCTAATGTCGTTTGGCAGCCGCCTGCTTTGTCCACTGCTTGTAGGAAAAGTAGCCTGTTGCAGCTAGCTGGTGGGGGCTTCAAACCTGGGTGAATCGGCAGCCCCCACATCAGCTCCCCCTAAACACCTCCCCCTATCAGCTGTCTGCTCCCCTAAGTCCCCTGTGCAGCAGCTGCCCAGCAGGCTGTCATTGCGAGCAGTTTAGCTGTCCCTCCCCCACTGCCATGTGCTGCTCCGTCCGTCTGCCTTGGAGCTGCTCCCCGAGATTCCTGCTTGTTGAGTTGGGAGGAGGGGAAAGAAGTGAGGGGGGCTAATGTCAGGATGTTCTCCTGCTCCCCGCTTACCCCATCTTCTATAGCGCAGGGGATACATGACAGGGCTCTGGAAGGAGGGATCTTGCTGGCAGCAACTGCGGTCTCAGCAAGCTGATCTAATTAACAAGGCAGTGTACTTAAGAGTAGTGTCATCATACTTATGGAGAAACCTCATCTCTCTTTCACATGCACACACACACTCAGGGTATGTGCCCCCTCTTCCATTCCTGCTGCTTGTGTGTGTGTCTCTCTCTCCCTCCTCCATTCCTGCTGCCTTGTAGACTGTGAGAGTTAACCCTTGAGGGCTCAGCCAACTGTTAGTTCATCATTTAGCAGTAAGGCATTCCCTGGGAAATATCCCACCCTCTGACTCTTCCACCTCCATCAAGCTTCACAATCATCATAATTGTGTACCAGTATTAAATTGATTGTTTAAAACAGGGATTGGCAACCTTAGCATGTGGCCCCGCAGGGTAAGCACCCTTGGTGGGCCTGGCCGGTTTGTTTACCTGCTGCGTCCTCAGGTTCAGCTGATCGCGGCTCCCAGTGGCCACAGTTCACTGCTCTGGTCCAATGGGGACTGCGGGAAGCGAACAAACAAACAAACCGGCTGGGCCCACCAACGGTGCTTACCCTGGGGGGCCGCATGCCAACGTTGCCGACCGCTGGTTTAAAACTTATACTGTGTATGTGTGTATATATATATAATATAATATAGTCTTTTGTCTGGTAAAAAAAATTCCCTGGAGCCTAATCCCCTCATTTACATTAATTCTTATGGGGAAATTGGATTAGCTTAACATTGTTTCGCTTAAAGTCGCATTTTTCAGGAACATAACTACAAAGTTAAATGAGGAGTTACTGTATTGGATTTAGTGCCCATGAAAAATTTCAGATTGATAGTATTAAAGAAATTGAGTTTTTCTATTTATGCACAGAAGAATTAATGCCTTTGTGCAAAATTGCCTACACACACTACCTCAGCACATGTCTCAACCATGAATCTGTGAATGGACCACTGATATGAATGAGAGGGTGGCTGAAATTTCGTGCCCATTCAGTCTTTGTTCTCTGCCAAGGCAATCAGTTTGATGTCCAAGCGTTATATTACAGTATTTTGATTCTTCTCTAGTGAGATGAAAGTTGAACATACTAGCAATAAGTTTGTATGTCTGATTTGAGTCCTCTTTGACTATTGTGATTTTATCTAGTACGAGTTCCAGACCTATTAGCCTTCCATTCTCCCTGGCGTCCAGCCTCATCAGAATAGTTATTAATTGTTTTGTCCTAAGGAACTATAAGCAATGTTACATTATTTCTGGCTAGTAGGAATATGTTTGTTTGGGTTTTTTTGTTTGCTTTTTTGTTGAATGTAGTACCAGGAAGACAAACCTACAGATCTGGAAAAGTAGGGGTTAAAAATAACAAAAGATTGCTCAGTGTTAAAGATTGATGAGATTTGGACAGCATCAATTTAAAAAGAGTCACTGCACTGTTTGAAATGCTATACAGCTGGGTGGACAAACTTTTTGGCACGAGGGCCACATTGGGGTTCAGAATTGTATGCAGGGCCGTGTAGGGAAGGCTGTGCCTCCCCAAACAGCCTAGCCCTGCCCCCTATCCGACCCCCACCCACTTCCCACTCCCTGACTGCCCCCCTCAGAACCTCTAACCCATCCAACCCACCCCCTCGTTCCTTGTCCCCTGATTGCCCCCTCTGGAGACCTCCCCTCTAACTGCCCCCCCAGGACCCCACACCCATCTAAGCCCCCCTGCTCTTTGTTCCCTGACTGTCCCCTCCTGAGACCCACGCACCCTAACCACCACCCCCGGGACCCCATCCCCTAGCTGAGCCCCCCTGCTCTTTGTTCCTGACTGCTCCCTCCTGAGACTCCCCCACCCTAACCACCACCCCCGGGACCCCACCACCTAAGTCCCCCTCCCCCCTTGCTTACCCTGCTCAGCAAGGTGCGGGGCCCCGCAGCTTGCCATGCTCGGCCCGGTCCCAGGCCCGGGAATGCGGGGCCACTGGCCCCGCTCTCCTGGCCCAAGCTTGCGGACTGGATGAAAATGGCTAGCGGGCCGCATATGGCCCGTGGGCCATAGTTTGCCCACCCCTGCTGTATAGGCTTCCACTTGGAATGCTGGATTCCCATTGTGATATAGTGGAGACAAAGCTGACATTGGTGTGCAATGACAACTTTCATTACGTATAATCTGCAATGCTATAATGAAGCTAGAGAGAGAGATTTTGAAAAAGTTAGAATAATTGAGAGGTCCCGTTATTGTTCTTTCAACTGCTGAATTTATCTATTGTTGAGCTAGCTTAATGTTACATTGCTCACTTTTATGACATAGTTTGCAAGGTATTTTATAGACAAAATTTAATTTTAAATTTGGAAAACATGTCAGGTGACTTTCCCAAGGTTAAAGAGAGTGAGCCAGAGTGGCAGTAAGTATTTATTCCTAAAAACAAAATAAAAATTTATGATTTCAGATTATCAGTATGTAACTAAGTTAACCTGAAGTCCTGCAGTTTCTGGATTTAATTAATTAGAGTGTAGTATCTTTCTGTAGAAAACATGACAAAAAGTTGGAAATAGAACTGTTTCCTGCAAATTACAGTTTACTAAAATGCTTAAAACATGCTTTGGTGACTGTGCCTGTTTGAATAACCGTCCTGTATGTGCTTCTGAAATCATTCAGGATACAATAAATTTAAGGATTTTAATCTGTATTGTTCAGATGGAACTGAAAGCCTACTTATTTTTTTACAGTCTGTTCAAGACTGGCTATTATTTCATTGAAGTGAATAAACCCAGACTTTGTGGGAGAGCTACACTCAATTCTAGAAGCGAACAAGGGAAGACTGACATTTAGCATTCTGCTGCTGCTGCCTGATTGGCTGAGAAATTTGCCCTTGGCGTCTGTTCTTGATTTGAAATTTGAATGCATTCTCTGAATGACTTCATGGAACATCTTGAACCAGATCCACAGAGTGCACTGTAACTGGCTACAAAGAGAGGTAAATTAAACTAGACAAGGTGACAGTTAAAAGTAGAGAGGTGTGGCACTTGCTATTATATTTTCAACAGCAGCAGTTGCATACTCAGCATATTCAAGGCTTAAATTCAGCCAGAGCCCTCCAGAGTGGAGCTCCGGTAAATATTTTCAAACCTGTGGCAGCCCTGGCGCTTCCCGTGGGGTTGAAGCCCTGAACCCTGGCATGCCCTGTGTCACAGAAGTCCTGAGACCCCTGCCCCATACCTGAAGCATACCAGCCCTGTATTGGAGGGGTGGGGAGCAGGAGGAGAGCAGAAGCAAATGTGAGCTGCACAAAAACCAAGAAACAAAGGTGTTTTTCTCTCTCCACCCGTGCAGACCAGGGGAGCATTCGGCTGCATCCCTGTTTGCAGAGTGAAAAGCCTGCGGTGGAGGCCTCCTTTGGCCTTGTCTGGATTAGGATTTGGAGGGTGTTAGTGAAATAATCTTTGAGAATTTAAACCCTGAGCATATTGCTACTGTCTGTTAGCTCCACGTGAAGTGGAGGTAACTTTTTAAAATCAAGCAACTACTGTCTTATAAAATATTTTGACTACTATAATGTGTTCTTTAAAACAGCCAGTAGTAGAGATGTGCAAGTAGCAAAGCTGAATTAACTGTCAAGTTAAACTAACTGCTGTCAACTCTGAATTATCCAGCATGGCTGGAATTTAGTGGTGGTATTTCTGAATATGCTGAATTCAGAGAGTTTGATTACTGGTACTAAGCTTTCTATTACTCTTATGCTTGCTAGTCCCTTTCCACTTATGTGTATGCCCCAGATCTTTTCATGTTGGCGTGTCTTCTTTCTACATCATAAAGCTGTCCTCTTATTTTTACTAGGAAAATGGTGTTTTGTTACTGTGTGTTATCTGACGTAGTTAATCCTCCATTTTTTTGCCTACTGTGGACGTACCCTGTGTAACTTATGATGCATGTCTGTGTGTGTTTAATAAAAGACATTAAGGTCCAGGAATTTTTCATTTGTGTTGTGCTCTATTGTTGATGGTCTGCTACACTTTTTCCATTGTAGTTAATCCTTTGTTTTTCATTCCATTTATTATTACCTAAAGTATTTCCTCCTCAATCCTCCTCATTGTTATAGTTATCTCATTAACAATGTAAATACTTTTAACATTGCACTGACACGCTGCCTCTCATTTCCTTTTGTCTCTCCTATTTCAGTTATGAGAATCATTACTCTAAATATCAGTTATGCCCCCGGTCATAAATTGCATTATTTATTAACACTTCTGAATCATTATGCTTATTTGCAATACCCAGTGTATTTGCACGCAAACACTTTAGTAAATTATAATTGTACTTTATGTTTATCTACCATTGCAGCTTTATTTGCTTATTTTTTAAGCTAATAGAACACTGAATGGATTTTCAAAATCTACATATGCAGATTTTTCCCAAGTGCACAGAAAACCCAGGTTATTTAGATATGTGTGTGTGTGTGTACATGTATACACATATGTCCAGGTGTGCAAGCAAAAGATGCACATGCCGGCCATCAGGATGCCCTAAGTATTGTGACTTTTTTAGTATGTAAGAGTGCTTAGCTACCCCATTGATAAGTGTGATGCACATTTGGGAAATAATTAAGAAGATGAAAGCATCCATGTTCTGTTTTATTTTTTATGCTGCACGTAATTGCCAGATATTTGAATGAAATGAAAGCTGCCTCTCTCTCTCTCTCTCCCTCCCTCTCTCACATAAATCTCACCTAAAATGCCTTGTCAGTTGTCAGTCAGGGGTTAGTGCCCTATCTCTTTAAGTAGACACAATCTAATCCTAGCAGTGGCCTTTCAGAGAAAGCATCCATAACTTCCATGAATTCAAGTCCTTCCCTTCTACATTTTTGTCCATTGGCCGGCTGGGTCTCAACCTTCTTTTTTTGTTTGCACTTGGCACCAGGAGGATTTCAGAATGTCTCCAGTGTCAACCCTGTGATCATTTCTCTTCTCATGGCCCTAAAGTCATCCTTGATGATACTGAATTTCCCTCCACTCATATCATTAGTGCCCATATATGAATGACAATTAGTGGAAATTCCCCAGCATTTTGCAGGTTGTCCTTCTTTCTACCAGCATGTTCTTGTTCCCTGCACCCAGAAGTTAGCACATCATTCTGTTCTCTTTATTGTGGGCCATGAAGACCTCAGGTCAAGTTCTTCACTAAAGAGTGATCCTTGTGGTCACTTGAATTCATCTTTCTTTCTATTGTTTCCTGTCCAGAGTTTATTTCTTAGTCAGCAGTTTCAAGGGTCTCTTATAGAAATGCCTTCTTCTGTACACTGGCTTATGTGAAAGATGCAGTTTGAAGAAAATTTCTACCTATGCAATAACGTCCTGACAAATGCGCTCATTGGGACCATACGTGTTCTTTACAAGCCAGTTCATCACTTCGTTGTCGTTTATTTTATTGTATTACAGCCATGCATTGAGACCGCAAGCAAGATTATGCTAGGTACTTTACAAACACAAATGAAAAAGTGAGCTCCCTCATGCAATTAGAATTAAGACCCAAAAATCAGTGTGTTTGAAAGGGGGCAGGAGAGGGCAAAGGTAACTGATGGTATTTGCACATACTAGATGGAGCCTTTTATAGTAATGAATTAATAAATTAATATTGACTAAGATTCTAATAAATATGTGACTACAGTAGAGCTAAGCAATTCTTACTGGGGCATTGCCTGACCATTATTTATCAGTTGGCAGTTTCTTATAGGTATCCTGGTAGCAGAAGGTTTGAGCTGGCATTGGAAAAAGGAGTTTGTGGACTAGGTTAAGGGGTCAGTATTCTTTGTATAAAGCGCATCTTGGAAGTTTGTGCCGAGACGCTGCTAGGAGAAATTTACAAATGGATGATTGAGCATGGCATCATTGGTGGAGCAGAGGGATAAGTGGCAATGCATTTATGGGTAAGGCTATGATTTAATTATGGATATTTTTAGTAAAAGTCATGGACAACTCATGAGCAATAACCAAAAAGTCATGGACTAGTGACCTGTCCATGACTTTTACTAAAAATACCCCTAACTAAATCTTAGAGTTTTTTTAGGGGAGGCGCTTCTGGGGACGCTGCTGATCCAGGATGGGGGGAGCCCTCAGGGCCCTGTCACTGCTGGGTCGGGGGGAAGCCCGGGACCCTGCCACCACTGCTATTGGAGATGGAGTGGCCTGGGATCACCTGGCCACCACTTCTGCTCTGGTGGAGGGTGGCGCAAGGCATTGCAACCGCTGCTGCTGCTCTGGGCAGGGGGCGGCCCAGGGCCCCACCACTGCTGCTGGTGATGGTCATGGCCCGGGGAACCACTGGTGCTTCGGGGCAGCACACGGGACCAGCTGCCAGGTCAACTGCTCCAGCCATTGTAGAAGTCATGGAGGTCCCAGAAAGTCCCAGAATCCGTGACCTCCGTGACAGACTAGAAGTCTTAATTATGGGCAAGGGTGGCAGAATCTGGCCAGAGTAAGGAGGAAGTGAATTGACCCACCCTGTCTCTGTCCGGGCAGGCACTGGGAGGTGTTCTGCCTCAGCAAGGCTGAATGAATACTGTGCCTTCCTGGCTTGTGTGTGGAGCGTTTGCTGAAAAACTGCTTAATGGGTTAGTTTGCTACCTCCATTATGCCGCTCTTGCTTCCTTTCCACCCCACTCCCCCTCACTTGGAGCCCCAGCGAAGTAGGGAGGTAAAAGTTCCTGCATTCTGCAATTCAGCCAGGCTGTTAGAGCCTAGAGCCCCTGAAATGCTCACCATTGCCCCTGTTCAGCTAGAGCCCCTGCATTGCTCCCCATTGGTTCCCCATGCAAGGGCCAATAGAATCTCCCCCTAAACTAACCATACCAAACTCAAAGAAATCGTTCTTGTGATTGCATGGTTACACTAGCACAATGGTTCCCAAATTTAACAACCTGTGAACCCCTTTCACTAAAATGTCAACTCTCGTGAACTCCCTCCTAAAAATGAATATTTGCAGGGATTTTCTCCTTTATCTGAGTATAAATGATAAAAGCAGTGATCTTGAAAATATAAAATTTGTTTTTATGATGTGCTTATTACATACTATTTATTAATTATTATTTATAATTACAGTATTTTTATTACATTATGAAAACGGAAACACTCTTCTGAGGTCTCACTTTCGTAGCTTGTATCCCTTTGAATAAGCCTGTTATAAGACAAGGCTCCTATGTTTCATCAAGGAGTATCAGGTGTGAAACAGCATGAAGGTATTTAAGAACGAAACTCAAAGAGTTCTTTTTACAGAAGCATTCAGGTCTTGAGCAGTCCAGGCAAACAACACACGTTACAACAAAGCTTAAACTTGTTCTTCATAATAATTTAAAAACAATAGTAGCTGTCTACTTAATTTTTAAAACTGCAAAAAATATCCACCTCCGTTTCCATTTCTTACAAAGAGTCTTGAAGTTTAAATCTCCTCAATGTGATAGATATGCTTGCTTTGGTCTGCTTAGCTCTTGGGAGTCCAGGGGCTCCAGGCTGCTGGCCCCATGCTGCCGGGGTCCCTAGGGATGGCTCAGTCCGCCATTAGGGATTTTTTCCTGAGAACCCCCTGTAACATTTTGTGAACCCGGAACCACTGCACTAGCATGATTAATTATCCCTGTATTCATGGTTTTTCCCTGCTTCTGCTTCTCTGCTCCACTTCTTTATTGAATGTTGACTATTTGCATGTGAATTAGTTGGCTTCACTACCAATAGGCTTTTTGTCACAGTTTGTAATGCCAAACGGGGTCCTGATTTACCTCCCAAAACATATCTCCTTGCCCTGCTTTGAAAATCCAGCAGCTAAGCACAGAGGGATTAGCATCTAGACAGGGCTTTTTAGAAACAGACGTTAATTAAAGGTGCAGTATGAAGCTCAGTGATCACTTCTGATTACTGGTGTAAATGCTTTAAGAAGAGAAATTAGAGCAATGGAGTATTAGGAGGTGGGTGTCCAGGTCTTAATATCTCAAACAATTTAGGGTTTTTTTTAAGTGATTGGGCCAAATTCTGATCTCAGTTACACCAGTGTAAATCCAGAATAACTCTACTGAAATCACGGGTGTAGCTCTGGGTCAGAATCTGGGCGCATTGTGTGTTAAGGGAAAGAATCTATGAATGTATCGTCTTTGTGTAGATAAGCATTTCAGAATATGTCATGGAGAAACCGTTAGGAAGAATATATTTTACAGCTGATAGGCCTTGTCCACACTGGCGGTGGCATTCGGTCTGCAGGCCCCTACATGCTGCAGTGAGAAGCAGGCTGCATCCACATGCAGTGTGTAGCTACAAGCATCAGTGAAAGGCTCTGACTGGGGGAAAGGTTCTGGCAGTGAGGAGCTGCCAGATCTGTTCCCCGCTGCTACTCTCTTGCCAGAGCTTTTTGCTGCTGCCCTGGCTTTTCTGGCAGGGGGAGGGAGTGGGAAGTCTCTTCCCTGCTGAAGCCTTTTTCTGTAATGGAGAAAGGCGCAGGCAGCGGGGTGGCAGTGAGACAGAACACTACTAAAATAGGTGTGTGTATAGGCGAGGCAGTAACTGAGTGTGGAGACATCTGTGCAGGGCACACCTTAAGGGTGCAGGTATTTCTTTACTTGCCGAATCCCCATGTCAAGGGGGCATGTGGCATATGTATTCCACACACTGCCATAGGAATGTGCAGAGTAGATGTACCCTTAGTCTATACAGCTATTACAGCTGTTAACCTTAGTCTATACAGCTATTACAGCTGTTAACCTTAGTCTATACAGCTATTACAGTCTGTGTAGCTATACTTTTTAAAATTATTTTTTGTTTTAAAACCTCATTGTTCTCACATCTTTTCTGAATATACTACTGAGCATCTGTTGGAGGAACTAAATAGAAAACACACACTGCTGATTTCAAGGATAGTCTAATTATTATCCCAGCCTCACCAGTTATGTGGACACTTAAGGAGTGATTCATTATTGCCACAGTACAGTGGAGCCCCACCATAACGTGACAAATGGGATCCAAGAAATCCTATCGCGGTAAATGCAGGGGTCTCAGTACCCGGCAGGCTTGGGGCCCGGCTTCTCTCCCTGGTTCCCAGCGCGGCCCCCGCGCCTGCTGGGGACAGAGAACAGCAGGCGCCCGTAGCCTTGGGAGCCACGGTATAATCGCGCTATATCCAAATTCGCATTATACTGGGGCTCCACTGTACTTTCTAAGAAACAGTGGTACTTTTAACTAAATCTCTGTAAGGATCAGTAACTAGCCGTCATCTAGAAAGTTAAAATGTTGATGAAGTTAAAGAAGACAGATGAAGCTTGTCTATTTACAGTGCATCAAAGAGCCCTGTGCCTTTCAATCCACTGAAGTCAAATAATACAGCAAACAGTTCGAATACAGCATCATTTCAGAATGAGACTTGTATCTTCCTACATACAGATCCAGGACTGCTATAATTTGAGATGGGTAAGCAGCTGTTGATTGTTGTGACAAACCAGCTTTTTACCTCTTGGTCTTGAACAGGGGTAGGCAACCTATGGCATGCGTGCCAAAGGCGGTACGCGAGCTGATTTTCAGTGGCACTCACACTGCCCGGGTCCTGGCCACTGGTCTGTGGGGCTCTGTATTTAATTTAATTTTAAATGAAGCTTCTTAAACATTTTTAAAACCTATTTACTTTACATACAACAATAGTTTAGTTATATGTTATGGACTTATAGAAAGAGACCGTCTAAAAATGTTAAAATGTATTACTGGCACGTGAAACTTTAAATTAGTGTGAATAAATGAAGATTTGGCACACCACTTCTGAAAGGTTGCCGATCCCTGGTCTTGAGTAATGTCAGTCATAGGGTTGCACAAAGAGCAAATGCTACTTATGAATGTGCTTGTAAGAATTTTAAAATGGCTTATTGTGTTAGATCAGAATTGCTGAAGTGTTTCCACTTTGAGCATTGCATTGAATTTAACCACCTGTTACAACATTTTCTACAGATTAACATTACCTTTGTAGAAGAATCATTGAGAGAACAGATGTCTGCAGTGAATTGAGAAACGGAGTTTAGAAGGGTCATTTTTCAGAGCTTGAGCTTTTTTTTAAAGAGCGGATGGCTGTTGAGGCGTTTCAGGCTCTGTGTAGGAGCCCAGTGGCATAGCAGAGGTTTCCTGTTTCTGGGAATTGGTTTCAAAGTCAAATGCAAAAGGATTAGTGGTTAGGCATGAAACAGGTGACAATCCTGGAAAGCAAACACAGAGTTCACGTTTCATAATATCGTCCAAGAGCTTGTAAGATGTCTTCTCCCCAGATATGCTTCTGAAAACTAGGCAAAGTAGTATTACTAATGTCAACCTATTTTTGAGGAGTAGGGAGGTAGCGGGTGCGTGAAGAGAATATTTTGATGATTTGGAACCTGGCAAATTGAAAAGTTTTACTGTTATTAAAGGTTTTTTAAAGAAATTTAAAGCTTGTCGAGGTTAGAACTTGGTAAAATGATTTTTAAAATCTTGGTACTGATCCTGTAAGCCTCATTTAAGTAAATAATACACACAAAGAGTCCGATTGAAATGCACTCCTCCTTCAGGACCCACAGCATTCAATCTAGACAGACTTATTTGTACTTTCATTGCATGGTCTACTCCTCATAGCAATTGCAAATGCAGCATTTTGTTTAGCTCAGGAGGACAGAGAAGCCAGCTACTACTGAGGTGTGAATTCTTTGCAAGGGGAGGAGTTACAGGATTGGTGTCCTTTCCCTTCCATTAAGACTTGCTGGTGTGTGTGACTATCTATGGTGGTGATCCATTGTGGAGCCATGTGCCTGGTAACTGCAGTTTATCACCTTGGACCCTCTCACCTGCAGTCTGCCCACTAATCCACCTCTGCCGGTGTTGTTGCTAGCTTTCCAAACCTCCGAGCAGCTTCAGACAACCCCTGTTCCCTTATTTCCCACCTCACCCTGACAGTGATATCCTGACAGAAATGTTTCTTTTTTCTAAGCAAATGTTGAATCCATGCCCCCCTCCACTCAAATATCACGTTTCATGTCTGAGGTTCATGCACTGCAATATTCTGTCCTAGACCAGAGATTCTCAAACGTTGTTGCACGGTGACTCCCTTCTGACCACAAAAATGACTGAACGACCCCAGGAAGAGGGACCGAAGCCTGAACCCGCCCAAACCCACCATTCTTGGGGGAGGGGAGTGGCCAAAGCCTGAGCTACACCTCCCTGAGCTGGGGGGCCAAAACCTAAAGGCTTTGGCCCCAGGCGAGGAGCCTGTAACCTTAGCCCTGCCACCCCGTGCTGAAGCCCTCAAGCTTCAGCTTTGACCCCAGGCAGTGAGGTTCGGGTTTTGGCTTTGGGCCCCAGCAAGTCTAAGCCAGCCCTGGTGACCCCATTAAAATGAGGTTGTGACCCCTTTTGGGGTCCTGACACAGTGTGAGAACCTCTATCCTAGACATAAGAACATAAGAGAGGCCGTACTGGATCAGACCAAAGGTCCATCTAGCCCAGTATCCTGTCTACCGACAGTGGCCAATGCCAGGTGCCCCAGAGTGAGAGAACCTAACAGGTAATGATCAAACTAATTAACCCTATACGGTTCCATATCTACAATCTATCAGGGCTAGGATTTATCAATTTTAGGCACTTGACCCTAAGCAGCCTGTGGTAGAAGTCCCTATGCAGTGTAATTGTAGCCAAGTTGGTCTCAGGATATTAGAGAGACAAGGTGGGTGATGTAATATCTTTTATTGGACCAGCTTCCGTTGGTGAGAGAAATTTTTGAGCCACGTAGAGTCCCTAGGCATCCCTGTAGTAATTGCAGGGCAGAGGTCAACAGATGGAACAGTGGCCAGGACTCTGACAGTATGAAGGATTTAATGCTTGCTCCTTGTTTAACACTCCAATGAGAAAACCCCTGTGACTGACTGGAGTGGCTGTTTTCTGATGGGTCAGCAGGAGGGAGAGACTGTAAACCAAGAATGACAATGACAAAAGGAGTAAGGTGAAGGAACTATTGTCATGCCAAGGCAGCAGCTGAAATAGCACAGCACCACAGAGCTCTGGAATGCAGCTCCTAGGCTTCTTGTACCTAAGCATAAGAAAAGAAGGCAGTTTAGATACACTAATGTCGTTCACAGGAGGCTGAAATCTTTATCAGTATCTACTTTAGGGGTAACTGAGGTAGCAAAGAATATTCTGCTGCTTATGAATGGATTTGCTGAAAACCAGATAGATTCCAGCACCATTTCTGCTGGAATGACATAGTATTATCTGCATGCAGTGTGGTTCTGGCTGTGTCAGTCCTAGGATATTAGATGTACAGGATGCGTGAGGTAATATATTTTATTGGACCAACTTCTGTTGGTGAGAGAAACAAGCTTTCAAGATTAGACAGAGCTCTTCGGCAGATCTGGAAATTTCCCAGTGTGGCTCAAAAATTTCTCTCTTTCACCAGTGTGAGCCACACTGGGAAACTTCCAGATCTGCAGAAGAGCTCTGTGTAAGCTCGAAAGTTTGTTTCTCTCACCAACAGAAGTTGGTCCAATAAAAGATATTACTTCACCCATTCTGTGTCTCGATATCCTGGGACCAACACAGCTTCAACAAAAGTGCATAAAATATTATCTGAGTGTTTGGGCAATCACTATCTAACGTGAAGCATTGAACAGAAGTTTAGATCCACTCTTCTCAATGATAACCTTTCCTTTAGCAAAAGCCAGACTCCGGTGTTTGAGAGCTGCAACTCTGAATCGCCAGTATAGCATAAATGGGTTGTATTGATTGGTTTTCAACCACAGGGGTTCTTGCTATGGCAAATACACCCAGTGAGGAGTAACAGTGACCTTCTATTGCCATTCATGCTTTTCATGCAGTAACTGTGCTCAGAAAAGGAGGACAGAATGTCAAAAAATGCATGGCTGGATCATGCAGTCCCGATGCAGTCCTTCCTCAGAAAGCCTCCCTCCTATTGTGGAGTTGTGCTGGAGTATGGAATCTTGAAACCACTACCTGAGTAATCCTTACACAAGTTGTGGTTCCATACACTTCAGTGGGGTTAGTGGGAGAGTAAAGACTGCCACTGTGAGGGAGGGTTTTCCTAATACACCTGCATTGTTTATAATTTAAAGTTAAAAATAAACAGAGTTTACACTTTGGTGACTTCCTTTGCAGTCTTTTTGTATGACATTTTTTTCTATACAAAACAACTGAGACATATTAGAAAGATACAACTTTACAGGTTTGTAGTAATTACGGTTATTGAAAGATGTATAGACGTTTAAGATTCAGTAAGGAAGAACAAGTATCCTTGAGATAGTTACTTGAGTCTCACACAGTTCTACTTTGCCCTTTTGAAGGCAATGTCACATTTATCCCATGGGTGGCATGGAATGCTTATCTTGTATTGGGCCTGGTGTTTCTAGATTTGTAACTTAGGAAATTTTCATTATTTTACTAAGGGCTTGGTAACGCTCTCTAGGCACAGCCTTGCACTGCGAGTGATGCAAAGCCCTGCTGCCGCAAAGAGGGCACTGGGAGGCATTCTGCCCTGTGGAGAAGGTGACTGGCAGGGTTCCCAGGTGCATGCAGACTGTGGACTTGTTTTTAGTATAGCACTTCACAGAGTGCAGCTTGCTACCTCTTACATGCCTGGGCAGATCATAGCTGGATAGATGTATAACCTGGCCTCCTGGTTTACTTTCCTGTCCCTTTTTGGGCTGTGTGCAACTTTTGGGAAATAGGAAGGGAACGGTGTTTGTGTTCCCTGGAGAGCAAAGGCTGCAGTTGTGCCTGGTCCTTACACAGCCACTCTCTACATGCTGCACCCTGTGAGAGTCACACAGAATCCTGTCCACACCTTGATACACCGGTCTGCTGTGTTAGTCGTGTGGCATAAAAAATTCAATACTTGGTGCGAGCACCAGAATTTTCCAATGCTATCCATTCTAGCACATTCACGTAAACTTTTTAAAACACTCTCCACCAGTTTCTCTATTTGCTATAATTCTAAGGTGCAAAATATTCTGAGTTTTCCATTAATACCTGTATTGTGTAATTCACTCTGGATTGGTACCTTGTAAAATGTTTGGCAGAGAATTGCATCTGGTATTTTTTTCTTTTTTTTAAAAAAAAGAATCACATACTTACACTTTTTTGTTTCTAAACCAAATTGGACAGAAACAATTACTTAGGGCTATTTTATTTTTATGGCATGATAGAGAATAGTTATAATAAAAATGCACAAAATACAGGGTGTAAGCAAATTGTATCTAAAGAAACTATAAAAAGCAATTTAATTTCTTTACTTAAACACTACATTGTGCTCTGATATAGATGAGCTTCTGGGATTATAGTATTGTATCTAGAAATCATTTTAGTAATTACAAATTTAACCAAAGATTTGAAATCACTGTTTATGTGCATTTTAATTTTTCGTAGCTTGGCATGTAGTTTTTTGCATGAACAATCAGTTATTAGACACGTACATAAGCATAAATCTCTGTGGGTTTTCAGTTATTCCAGTTTTGTCTGATGGGCTGCTTTTCTCTTCTGTAAAGTAAATCCCAGAAGGAGAAAAATACCCTCTGCAAGTTGAAAGCTATAGAAACAGGAAACAAGTGCTTTTGTCTCTTTTGATTAGTGTTCAGCAAACTAGCTTAATGGCAAGAGTCCAGGAAATGACCTCAGTAGACTGTACAGCCCAAAAAAACAAAAAACAAAAAAACCCCAAGAAAACCCCACCAAAACCTGTGATTTTATTGCCAGTGGCTAGTGAAACATAGTTTATTAGCCAGGCAACGTTTTAAAAAAGTGATTGTGGTGATTGCTTCTGAGCAGAGAATTTGGGTAAAATTGAGAGATTTTAACCTAAAGCCTGCCTAAGTTTGCAGCTGCTGTCCAGAAACAGGGGAATTTTGGGGCAGATGTTTTCTTCTTGACCTTGTAAGTATGTGTTTTAATCACATAATATAAACAGATACCAGCTACTGATTTTTCTCTTAAAAATTCTGATTCAGCAAGGTATTCAAGCACATGGTTAATTCAGGACACCTGAATAGTCCCATTAACTTCCAGGGACCAGCCCCTAGAGTGGGAGACAGGATACACACTGAACTCTGGATTACATCCAGCGGTTCTCAAACTATAGAGAACCGCGACCCTTTTTTGCTTTCTCTTTCAGTGCAGCGGACCCTTGTATGTCTGCTGAAAAGTCGCCGAATTGATTACTTCCGCATTCGGCGGACATGCAAGCGCTCCCGAAATAGCACGGCATGTCCACCGAAGAGCCGCCGAAGCCGGAAGTAATCTATTCGGCGGCTTTTCAGCGGCACAAGCAGCTTGCGACCCCTCGGGAAGCGGCCGGCGACCCCCTGAGGGGTCGCGATCCCCGGTTTGAGAACCACCGGATTACACAGTTCACTCAGGTCAGTGAGGGCTAGTCTAAACTGGCTTATGTAGTCACGGCAGAGCACTGGGAGAGAGCTCTCCCAGCACTCTAAAAACCCCACCTCCCTGAGGGGCATAGTTCCCAGCACTGGTGCATGGTCTACACTGGTTTTTCACACCCCTGAGCAAGAAAGTTGCAGCACTGTGAAGTGCCAGTGTAGACAAGCCCTGAAGTTGCATCTGCTTACACAGTTGTCTGAATTAGGGCCATGATCTGTAAAAAGAAAATCACTCAAACTGCTCCTGAAATTGACATTCATTAGTGCTCTCACATTATGAGCAGGAAAGTAGGGTGGTCAGTAAAGTAGGGCACTTAACTGTTTTTTGAAAGGTTCATAAGTTAACTTGTTGAGCCTGTACCTCAGCGGAGGGTGGAGGTGAGAGGCAGCCAGGCTATCTAGAGAGAATGGCAGCCATCTCCAGAACCCGTATTCAACTCTTGATTTTGCCCTGAGTGCTTACTTTCCTCCAGCCTGGGTGAAGCATTAGGGTTGGGCCTAATCCAGTGGAAAGAGTTTTGTTGACTTCATTGGGAGTTGGATGAAGCCCACTGGGATTAAAACACAATCTGGAGAAAGAAAAATCATAGGATCATAGAAATAATTAGCTTTACTAGAAAATAATTGTGAAAGGCTTGGCTGTACTAACATCATTTTGAAAAGAGCCCTCTTAGGTTACTTTTACAATGATGTGAGCATAGCACAGGTGCTGTTCACTTCATGTCTGTATTATTTCAGAAGCTGTCTCTCTCTCTTTCTCTTACCCCTTTCCTTCCCCAGAATAGCATTGATTAACCTATCAATGATTAACCTAGCATTGATTAACCTAACCTCTGCTTTGAAACTGGTAGAGAGATTTAAATTAATTCCTCGCCTGTCACAGGAAAAATTATTAATTAAATTAATTCTTCTTTTAATCAACCATCCTGAGAAAAATGTTTACAAGTAAGCTCCAGCTAAGTAGAAAATACTTTTTTTTTTTGTTTGTGGAGACCCCTCTCACTGCTCTGTTGAGCTGTGCCAGGTCAAACACCTGGGCATTCCGAATGTGGGCTCGCTCTTTTGAAGTGGAGTTAATGACGTGAAGTATGGCTTAGAGTAAACACACTGGCCATATCTCAATATTTACAAAATACATAATTTACCTGGAGTGCACGCTCATGAATTCAGATTAATAGTCGAGTATCCCAGGACTCCGGGCCACAATTAGTCTGGTGCTTGCAAGATACTTCAGGAATCCACTATTTACAGTTTCTGAAGGACTTTGTAGAGCAGAGAATCAGAGGGTGTAAACTGGTGACACAGGAAACACAGCAAATACCTTGAGAAACTAAAGCCTGTCTTGTAGCTCGAGGCCACATACTGACCTTGAAAGAAGACATAAATGACTTGAGGATAGTTTTATTCATAGCTCAGACCTGCTTAGAAAGATGACTTATAAACCAGTAATATGACAATAGGTTTTATCATAAGTGAAAGAAGACAGAGCTGTATGGCGGAGGTTTGAGTTCCTTCCTCCCCAGCCCCCTCTTTCCCAGCAAATGAACTTTTGCAATAGCGTGAGGTTTGTATGTAACCTGAACAGGTGTGGTTAATAGTAATATTTACAATCACCTTAGACTTTAATGTAGAATAGGGAATACTGGCACAGTCTCTTCAGCTCCAGGATAAGAGCATACTAGAAATACACTGCCATGAACAATCTTGTAGTGACGCTAGGCTCCTGTAATGCTATGGACAGCATTCGCTGCCTACGTTCCACTGGAAGAACCTGGACTGTGGGCCGCATGTATTAGAAAATCATCCTGGAACTAGGCCATAGCTGCACAAGCCTCCCGCAGCCTCGCTGCCGTTGTGTGGCTGGAGCCGGCTCTCTCAGGCCACAAATTAGGTGTGTGGAGGTAAACAGGAGATCCTGGCAGCTTGTGCCAGCAAAGCTTCTATTGAAGATCAGCTGGAGTTTAAAACTGCTCTTCCTGGATCTCCCACTAAACCTTGACTCAGGTGCAGGGAGGTGGTCAGTGCCTGTGCGGTGAATTGACTCCTGTGTCAGTGTATTGTAGAGGAGACTTCTTTAATGTTTGGCTGTCTGAGGACAGGCTCCTCCTCACGTACTCATCATGAAGGAGATGGTCATTAGTATACTTGTGCTCAGGGCTTAAATTCTGGGGGTCAGCGCTTCAGCTCTGCAGGAGGCATTGCAGCTCCCATGGGTTTGAAAATGTTTACCAGAGCTCTGCTCCGAATGGCCCCAGCTGAATTTAAGCCCTGCTTGTATTTCGTTCCTAATACTTCCCACTTCCCACTTCCCACTTCCCACTCAAAGCGTGGCAGCCCCCTTCCTTTTTGTTTCTGCTTATATCCCTGTAAGTGTGTAGCGACTCACTCTGCTGGCACCTCCTGCTGGTCGTCCGGGGAATCAGCTCACCAGCCAGCGGAGCGCCCTCTGCAGCCTGTAATGCCACTTGCACTCAGCCCCGTGTCCCCCTCAGACCCTGGTGCCCTCTCCTCAGGAGTGCTGCACCCCTGCAGTACCCCCACAGATCTCTGGGTCTCCCCTCCTCAGGGGAACCCCTACCCCCTATCCCAGCCTTGCCTCAGTCTAGGCAACTGCCAGTCACCACTACCCCCTTTCACTGGGGCAGACTGCAGTATCATCACCAGTCATCACTGGCAAGGGGGGTTGGACCTGCTGCCTCTGCCTACCCTTGAGGCTACCCTCTGCACCCCCAGCACCTAGTTGGCCATAGACTAGGCCCCACAGCCTGGGGGGTTTCCAAGTTAGAGCTCCACAGCTCCTCTATCCTTCCCCCTGCCCTGCCCTGCCCTGCCCTGCCCTGCCCTGCCCTGGTCCCAGTACCCAGCTTAGCTCCAGCAGCCAGGTCCTCCCTCTCCAAAGGCTAGAGAGAGACTGCTTGCCTCTAGCTCACTGCCCTCTTATAAGGGCCAGCTGGGCCCTAATTGCCTTGGCCACAGCTGTGCTCAGCTACCCAGTCAGCTGCCCACAGCTGTCTTTAATCCCTTTCCTTGCTTCAGCATTCTCCCAGGGCTGTTTTAAGCCCTTCTGAAGAGGAACAGGTGGTCACCCCGCTACAATCCCTCTCTCCTATGAACAGGTATTTTTGTTCCCTTCTGTCTGCTCTCCTGCCATTGCTTTCCTACCACTGCCCTCCTCAATGTCCTCTATTCCCCTCTCCACTGCCCCCCGTGACTAACTTACAGCACACTCGCCAGTTGATTCCAGACCCAGCATCAGGGAGCAGGGCACCTCGGAGTGCACATACAGAAAAGGTAGGGATGTTTCACCAGCAGAATGGTCAAGACGCAACAGGTCTCACTTCAGGCAACACATCCCATTTGAGTTGCTAGTGTTATCAACCCAATCTGCCCCCCAAATGTTCAGTTTCCAGGTGTCTGTTCCGTTAATCACAGCCTTACTTGATGGATACAAGTAATCTTAATCTGGCAACAGATTAAGAAAATTTGTTTTCAAAGAATCAGAACGTTTAAAGGACAAGGATTTTCAAGAAAGCATTTACCCAGTTTTCTCTTCTAAGGTTCAGTAATTAACGGCTGCGTTCTGTACAATGTAGAGGATACTGTTCCTCCTCCCCACTGCTTTTCCCCTAGATATAGAGCTGCTCATCTTAATTTAGCCAGTGCTGCCATGAATTCCACAGAGGGGATCTCTAAGTGAGAGTTCCAAGAAGTTCTAAGCTTCAGGTCCTGCTGCCTGCCCTGTTTCAGGGCTTCATAGATCACCATATCATGACGCTAAGGTGACTCATCTTTCAAAAATAAATCACTGAAAATTGCATGGTGAGTGTTTGTATGTGTGTTTAAGGTCAGTGTTTGTTATGGTAGCTTCGTCTGAAAGCCCAGCCACAGCCTACATAAATGAAGAAAGTTGTCATTAGATACGTACTGTCTCTAGCTTTACTCTGAAACTGGCCACATGCTTTCCTTGGATTGGCACCTAATTTGTACTTCACTATTTTTCACTTCCTTCTTCTCTTTGGACTCAGAAATAAAATAAAAAGTATTTGTAACAACAGGAAAGCTTGTCCCCGGATGTCTAAATGGCCAACGCTGTGTCAGCACAGACCTCGGTCTGTCCTGTTCTGGTATCCCTCTGTTCCGGATAGAGCCGCTGGACTAGTTAATCCCACGTTTTCTTTTCCTCCTTCAAGGGCAGACTGTTTCTCTGGCGACATTCTCCACACTTGTACCTCAAGCGACAGTTAAATCTAGAATCTGAACAACTATGGCTAGAATTCTGTATTGTGCTTCGGATCTGCACTTCTCTGGGGTTCGAAACAGACCCCAACATAATTTAGACATCCCTGGCAGATGTGCCTAATTTATGGTAGTCTGTCCCCAGCTGCCAGTGGGTAGCCGCACTGCCCAGAGATTTTGCAATTCTGTGTGTTGTGGCCCTACCCCAATAAGACTCTCTGGCCCCACCAGGCAAATTCTCCCTCAACTGGAACTTAGATTTTCTAGAGTCATTTTATGCTGCTCTGGTCCTTTTACCTGGTGTAAAGGTGCTGGAGTAGAGATGAGACTCTCACCCAGTTTATTTAAGAAAATAGAGAAATACAGAAAAAGGAAAACATTTAATTTTGTTTTCATTGAGTCATGGTTTGTGGAAAGCCATGCTAGTAAGGGCTGTGGGATGTAGTCACAAAGCAAAAAGATTGGTAGATGCAGACCTTACATGTTAGTAGCATGCTCTTGTTATCTCAGTCCATAAAGTTCCTATCCTCAGTCTTGATACTATCGCCTTGGAGATAGCAGGCATTAGCTCAGGTTCTTTCTTTGATTCTTTCTTTGGTTGATCTTAAGCGTTAAACATCCTTGTTAGGATGTTATACAATATAGACATTGTCTCCCTCTTCAATTCAAACTCAATATACAAGTCTTTCACACTTTACAAAGTACTTAACTGTACAAAGTACTTAACTGTTTTCCATTTCACAAGGTGAAATCATGGCCTATTGAAGTCAATGGCAAAACTTCCATTGACTTCCCTAGAGCCAGGATTTCACCCACAGTGTTTTCCTTTTCCTCCCCAAATGTTTGAGCATTTTAAGTGTATTGGCCCATTTCAAAGTTCTCTTTTGAACTCTGTCCCATAAGCACCTCAGATACGTAAGGATATCTTGTCCCTCCTTGGATATTTGGGTAAAAGCCTTTGGTAAGGCCATGTCCTCTCATATATAATAAACTCTCTATCTCAGGGAATCTTCCTGTATAGGAAGCCTGCAGCAACTTTCCTAAATGACATTAAAACAGATTCCACATGGATAAAAATGCACAGAAAATTCCAACTAGAAAATACAATGAGGAGTCCTTGTGGCACCTTAGAGACTAACAAATGTATTTGGGCATAAGCTTTCGTGGGCTAAAGTCCACTTCAAAAGCTTATGCCCAAATAAATTTGTTAGTCTCTAAGATGCCACAAGAACTCCTCGTTTTTTTTACTGATACAGACTAACACAGCTACCACTCTGAAACCATAAAATAGTTATTTGTCATAGTATTTTTGATAAACTTTTTTTGTTGATGAACATCAGAAAAAATAACTGTTATCCTCATGCTTATCACACATGTGCTGCTTTCAAGGTACAAGCTGATATAGAGACAAAACAAATGTGGCAACTCTGGTTTTGCCAAGTAACACTGTTGCCTAGATCCTCTAATCCTCTGGAACTGTTCAAGGAAAACTTTGAGGCTACCAAATGGTCCAAAACTTTACTGCAAAAATTATCTACTATGGTACATGCTACCACCATACTTACTTTCTCTCTGCTCACTCCTCAATTTAATTCAAGCCCCCTAGTTCTTGCTTTCAAGGCTTCCTACAACGTAGCTCCTTCTTACATTTAGCATATTGTGTCATTTGGCGCCTCTGTGTTCACCACAAGCCACTTGTCTGAATGGCTTTGTTTTTCCCTTGTCCCATGAGTGTTTTCTTCTATGTCACCATATGTGCCAGGAAACCTGCATCTTAACACCATCTGCCGTGTCTCCACCTCTCAAATTTTATTTCTTCAAGGAGATTTACAAGTATGGCCAACATTTTCAAACGTGGGTGTCTAGATTTAAAGTTTTGCACCCATAAGCTTCATTGACTTCAGTGGGAACTGCTGATGCTCAACACTGCTGAAAATGTAGAGGTGCCCAAACATGGATTTAGATATTTGATTTTAGATGTTGAAGTTTAAAAAACGTAAAGTTGTTTTAAAAAGTAATTCTGTGAATCCTCTGTGACTACATAATTATATTGTCTTTTTCACCTTTGTCCCCCTTAGCCCTCCCCTGTTATCAAATACTGTTATCTGGTCTTAAGTAATAGGCCCTGATCCTGAAATGAGCTTTGCCTGAGGAGACCTCTGCACTTGCTTAGAGCCCCATTGACTTCACTCAGGCTTGGCATGAGTGCGAGAGCCTGCTTGCACTGAGTTATTTTTAGGTTACGCCTGTTGAAGTCAATGGGAGTCTTGTTATTGAGTCCCTGGCCCTTTGGGTGTGCCCACAGGTAGACATATACGTGCTAGCTTCGATCAAGGAAATACACTCAAAATAGCAGCATAGCTGTGGTGGCGCACGTGGCAGTTCAGGCTAACCACCTATACTTTTATCTAGGGTCTCGGATGGGACTGTACTTGGACAGCTAACCCATGCTGCCTCCCATTCTACCATGGCTATCCTGCTGTTTTTAGCATGCTAAGTTGATCAGCACATGGGTTCATTGTTTTTGTACTGTAAACATCTGTGGCCTTACTCAAGTAATAAATTATAATAACAGTTCCTCCAGCCCCTGAAAAAATTCTGTTGGCAACCATAGCTCCTTCTAAAAATACAAAGCTTTTGAGACTGCAATCTGTCCTGTTGAACAGGCATTAAATGAAGGAAGAAACAAAAAGAATAACACTAGTTTCATTTACTTGTCATGTTGGTTAACTTACTGTTGCTTTCCAGCAATATTTCTGATCCCGGATTTGGAGACTAGTAGGCTATAGCACAATCAGTTAAAGCTGTTCCCAGGGATCATATTGCATTTATATGGAACAAATTAAGGTTTTGAAAGAAAGATAAGGGGGTATCTCTTTAAAGTCCTTGCTGTGCTCCTTTTATTTCATGTATTTCGCTCTGTAACATCAACTTTTTTGAGAGCAAAAGAAAAACTCACACTTTGATCCATTCAGTCTACAGGACATGGGCCAAACTCTGACTGGCTGTGTGTGCATACGCTCACATCTCTGAGAGCCTTTAGCTAACAGAGGAAGTTGGCTAATACCTACCTAATACCTGCCCTTTTGAAACATTGCAGTCCCTGGGCCCATCATAAAAGGTGTTGTAGGGACTGTAGCCTAGAGCCCAGGTTGTATGATTTCCATGTTAATGTACAGGTAGGCCTACAAATATTTTTCCTTTTTGTTAATTAAGTTTTCTACTATATTGATTAAACATTTTACTTAGTTTCCAGTAACTCGTTTTCTGTAGAATTTACTTTCCTTTGAATGCTTCCTCTATGTCAAAGATTCTCAAGCGTTTCCATATTGCGGACATCTTAATAGAGAGGTTGTCTCATGGACTCTCGCCTACCTCCCATTTGTAATCATAGAATTTCCCTGTGGTAACCACAACAATTGTTTACAAGTAACAGTAATATTTGGCAACTACATTAGGCATTTTAACTGTATGTCAATGATGTTTGAAAGGTTCAAATGGGGAAGATAATCTTCACTGTCTGGCTAGCTGTCTCTGATTGAGGGAATACGGTCTAGTAGTGGATAGGACTTTGAACTGGGATTTAGAAGACCTGGACTGAGCCACTAACCAGCAGTGTGACTTTGCGCATCTCTCTTTTTCTTAACACTCTTAAGTGTGTCTGCCTTGATTGTAAATTCTTTGGGGCTGGGACTATTGCTAGCTCTGTATTTGTTGTATGCCTAGCATGGTCATGGAAGGGGCTTGTGAGTGTGACTGTAATCCATGGACCACTGCTTGCTGCAGGGGATTGCTGCTTTGTTTGGTGTGGCCTTGTACACAGTGTGAAGAACGTCCTGTATATATAATCATCTTTGAATGGACTGGTATATGGAAGCTCACTCACTTGAAAGCATGTCACCAAGGCACATCTACTGCAGGGGGATCTGTTTGCTCCGTGTTCGCTGACGCAAATGAGACCATTTGAATTGCAGCTTCAGAACCTAGGGGGCGCTCTTCGCTGCATCCTAAGGGGGGAAATAGAACGAATATAAGATTGGGGCATGTTTGCAAGAAGCCTGTGACACTGGGACATTGCTATGAAATATGTTGCTTTGATTATTGGTCTGACCCAAATACATTTTATAGTTAATAAGACCAAAAAAAAGTTCATAATTTTATTTCTTGTTATACTTCTTTTTTTAAGGAAAAAAAACAACAAAAAGCCTTGTTGGCCAGGTACTCCCAGAACCAGGTACACCTGTCAGTTAAACATATGTTTTTATTGCTAGATAATAAAATTCTGTGGTTCATGAACTGTCTGTCAATAGAAAGCTAAGATTAAAGCCTCGAATCCGTTCCATCTTTCCATAAAGAAAAGCTATTTGTATAATGATGACCATTCAATAACTTCTCTGCAGAGGTGTGTTTTAGAGGACTGGGAGCATATGTAAGCTTTCCTGCCTTTTCTTGTTTTTCTGGAAATTGTGGGGATGTATGATTACTATTAAATCTTCTCAGTTTGGCGCAGAATTAAGAATACTGGGACCATTCAACACAGTTGCCAGTGTTACAAAATAAATCCGCACTATAAGAGATCCACCTTGTGAAGTTTTCTTTTGAAATACGCATGCAAAGAGAATCATTGTTGGGAAATAAATTCAGTGGTAGATAGACTACTGTTGAATTGCACACGTCTTTCCCCATACAGTCACAGAATAGTTCACTATGCACATTGTCTCCATTTCTCATTAACACTGTCAAATGTGTTAAACATTAGATATTTGCCTTTCTTTCGTAAAAGTTGGCTCTGGCAGTCTTCAGGACAGTACTTGAGTGTCTAGCTATGGTATTTATGTGGCCCCATTGTAGTATCTGTACAGTCTATAATGCATTCATTCTCATATAAGATAGGGCAGCATTATCATTGACATTTTACAGACAGGGAACTGTGCACAGCGAGAATATAAGTGACTTGCCTTGGGCCACAAAGGAATTCTGTAGCAGAGCAGGGAATTGAATATTGGTCTCTCATGGCCCAGGTTAGCATGCTAACCACTGGGCCATCCTTTCTCTGCAAGTTAAAAGATTGAGAGGGACAATACAGGTCAGTTGCCTTCTGACATCAGTGCAAGGAACTGGGCTATCCTAAAGTGACCGACAGCAAACAAAGCCAAACATCACCTGAAATGTTAAACCCATGCCAAATTCTGAATAGTCAAAAGAAGAAAAAGTGTAGCAGAAAATATGGGTCAGGATATTTTATTAAAATTGTATTAAAATATTCAGTTTTATTGGATATTTTATTAGTTTTCATTGTTCTGAGAAGTTTTATTCAGGTCAAAACCTGACATAGAGGTTTATAGTGCAGTGCAACCCCCCATGAAAAATTAGATTTACATTGTAGCATTCGTAAGAAGCACCACTGTTATGCAATAGCACAGGACTTGAGCATTTATGCCAGACATCTGTACGTATTAGACATGCCATGCAGTACAAACACAGTTAAGATGTGTAGGTGTATATTGTATAATATCACCGTGATTTAATTGTAGTTTGTAATAATAATATTTGGCACTTTCACAATGTCTTTTATATGAGGATCTCAAAGCATTTTGCAAATATTATTATTATTACGGATGTGATTTACTCACTTGTATTTTTAGTAAAAGTCATGGACAGGTCATGGGCAATAACCAAAAAGTCACGGGCTGGTTGACCTGTCCATGACTTTTACTAAAAATACCCCAAACTAAATCTTAGGTGCTGGGGGTGGGGAGGTGCTTCTAGGGATGCTGTTGATCCTGGGGGAGGGGGAACACTCAGGGCCCATCTGCTGCTGGGGGCTGGGGTCCCCCTGCTGCTACCACCGTTGCTCTGGGCAAGGGGGCAGCCTGGGGCTCTGTCACTGCTGCTGCTCCCAAACCTGCTCGGGCAGCCCTGGGGTCAGCTGCACCAGCTGCTTCAGAAATCACTGAGGTCCTAGAAAATCATGGAATCTGTGATCTCCATGACCTCCGTGAAAAACTTGCAACCTCAATTATTATTAAACAAGACTTAATTCAACTTCTATTGAAGTTAATGGGAAAATTCCCATTAATTCCATTGTGCTTTGGACTGGAATAGATACTAGTCATAAAAAGTGGCATCAGTTTTTAAACAGAACTCTCCAGGGAATGGAATAAATCATCCAGTGGGAATTTCTTTTTTCAAACTTGATGGTCTCATAAAGCCCATAATAAGATTAAAGGGACAGCTTTTCTGAAAATGCTAGTTTATTTTCTATAAAATACATTTTAAAATATTTTTGCTGCCTTTTGTTTTTTAATCTTTTTGCAGCCGAGCTGCATAAGGTTACATTTGCTTTTGAAACATTTTGTGTACTTTCAAAGTATCTGTAGTTACATGCATGTGTCTGGTTCTCTTTTGTGCTCTCTTCAGAACAACAAAGCTAAGCGGTGTCCGACACTGGGCTTTTTATAGTGATTTATTAACTGTGTCAGAAAAGTTGCTGTGAATGCTGAGACGCTCTTGTATATTGTGGCAGTTGATATTGATTATGACAGCTTGTGGACTCCAGTGGGTTGTCAGACAGCAGATAGTATTTTGTCTTCTTACTATACATACCATGGACTATACATCAGTGTTTCCTTAAGAAAAAGGCCCTTTGTCTGGCACCCTTTTCCCTTCATGTTAAGAGAAAACTTGTGTAATACATTTTGCAGCATATAACAAAATAGATCAGACACTCTATGACCCAGCCAATCAAAATGACAATAGCTGTAGAAACATGCATGAATAGTTCGTTCTGCTGCTGTTCTCTTGTGAAATAGATTATGTAGCTGACAGAAATGGGTAAGCTAGTCTGATTCTGTCAGTTATGGAAAAAAATAATTAATTGTACTAATATGCAGTCTATATTTTCGTTGTTTGGGAACCTGCAGGCTATGCACTTGTAAAAGTTTATAATTAGGGTTTTGACTCTTCTGTGGAAACGGAAACAGGACAGTCTGTCTGGAGCAGGTTGAGGAGGAGGAGATGGGTATTCCACAGAGAATTTCCATCTTGGGGAAAATGAAAGCTAAAAACAATCAGCTGGTATGATGGGTCGTACAAAAAGATCACCCAAAATAATGACCACTTGCTACAACGCCACCAGTGTTTGTTTTTAACGAGTAAATAGTAAAGTAGCACCCATGAGAAAATATTTTATTTGTTTTGCAGCTGCTTTATAATGAAAGAAAAACAATGAGCAGCTGAGGTTTTATAGATATTCCCGGGTAGGGGGAAAATGCTTAGTTTAGAACCACCTGGACTGCAGGAAAAAAATCTTCTCACTTTAAATCCAGATTGCATTGTTACATACCCAACAATATTACTAGATAATAGGTGCTGCTCTGATTTTTCCATTTTTCTAGGTAGTTATTCTGAACATGGACACAACTTCACCTGGCCCGAGATGATTCTCTGCTTATCACCCCATTAAAAAACAGACAAAAAACCCAACTGAATAAAGAAAAGGGAAAAAAAGCCTCTTATGAAATGATGGGATCAGATTCTGATCTCACGTTGGTTTTATATGGATTCAAATGCAATTTCTGCTGATTTACATTGAGGAGATGGAAAATCACGCCCAGTGCGTGTATCTCAGTTTAGCTGGAGTAGATGTGTATAGTAGTGTTAGACATTAGAAAGTTAGTGTTAGACATTCAGTGTTAGACATTAGAAAGGACCATGTGGCAGGTCGTTTGGGTTAGTGGATGAGGTATTTGGACTGGGAATCTAGAGAGCTGGGTTCTGTTCTAGCTCTGCTACTGACCTGACCATCAAACTCACTTTATCTCTCTGTGCCTCTGTTTCCCCTCCCCTGCTTTGTCCACCTTGTCTACAGTAGAACCTCAGGATTATGAACACCTCGGGAATGGAGGTTGTTCATAACTCTTAACAAAATGTTATGGTTGTCCTTTCAAAAGTTTACAACTGAACAATAACTTAATACAGCTTTGAAACTTTACTATGAAGAAGAAAAATGCTGTTTTCCCTTAATTTTTTTTTAATAGTTTATCTTTAACACAGTACTGTACTTGCGTGTGCGTGTGTGTGTCTGTGTGTGTCTACTACTGCCTGACCAGTTTCAAATGAGGTATGTGGTTGACTGGTCAGTTGATAACTCTGCTGTTCGTAACTCTGAGGTTCTACTGTATTTAGATTGTGCAATATTTGGAGTAGGAACTGTTTCTTACTATATGTTTGTACAGTCTCTAGCACTATGAGGCCACGATCTCAACTGAGGCCTCTAGGCACTACTATAATAAGAATAATTTAATATTTTATATTCTATGATCTGTACTTTCTAAATAAAATATTATATATTAATGAAAAATGACAAAGTCCTTAAGTTCAGCCAGGAGACAGAACCAAACAAGAGGGTTTGATTTCTCTGATGTAGCTGCTCATTGCAAATTCCATGTTCATTTATGTATATAGTATACATAATGTATATAGAACCCATCACATTGCCCAGGGTCAGTAATTCGATTTTGGTGCTGTAAAGTTTGCTAAGACATTGTACTAATATAAGTAACTCTGTACTGAGGGTTGTACTGGCATCCATCACTCTCTAGTATCAGATATCACTGCTATATGTGCATTGAAATGTTTTGTAGCAAAACAAACATGGATATATCAAAGACATAATGGACAGTGTAAAAATGCCTGCTTTCATTAGAGATTGGCTTCATTTGGCTCCATCTCTAACTTTCATATAAGGTTCCGGAAGGAACTCAAATGTAGTGAGCTCTTATTCCCTATGATGACTTTTATCTAAAGCCCTGATAATCCTTTCTCTGGCTCTGCAAAGTTTTGGTACTTTAAGCCTGGATAGCAGCAGGAGATGATAATTTTGGTGTTATGCTGCAGAAAGTGACAGCTTCATAGCATTAGTTGTAGGCTAGCAGTGACTTGTGTAAGATATGTTCAGTTCCTATCAGAAGTTTCTTGCCCTTAACCCTCCCAGCTATTTGTCTTGCTAGCAGTTTCCATTTGTTTGAGTGGAACAGTCTATGTCCCTTCTACTTTACTTATAAGCCTTAGGTTCTTTCCAGTGCAGAAGCCAAAGCACTTTCTGTCTCTCTCTCACATCCCAGCAGGTTGGAATGTCTCACATCTCAGTTGCGTTTATTGGAGAATGCCTGAGTAGCCTGGTCTGTTTGCCAAGCACTTCAGAGGATGAGGTTTGAAATAACTCTGATCTCTCTCTCTCTCTCTCTCCCCTCCCCTCCCCCACCAATAGATGGTGTTCACAGTGTCATAGCAGTCTGCACCCTGAGGGTGACTATCATCACCGATGACATGCTGACCAACAGTATCACTGTGCGGCTGGAAAACATGTCCCAGGAGAAGTTCCTCTCCCCGCTGCTCTCTCTCTTTGTGGAGGGTGTGGCGACGGTGCTGTCTACTACCCAGGATGGCATCTTCGTCTTCAACATTCAAAACGATACAGATGTCAGCTCCAATATCCTGAACGTGACATTCTCCGCTTTACTTCCTGGCGGCATTAGAAATAAGTTCTTCCCCTCTGAGGACCTCCAGGAACAGATCTACCTCAACAGGACGCTCCTGACCATGATTTCTATGCAGCGGGTCCTGCCTTTTGACGACAATATCTGTTTGCGAGAGCCTTGCGAGAACTACATGAAGTGCGTCTCGGTGTTGAAGTTTGACAGCTCTGCTCCATTTATTAGTTCAAACACTGTTTTGTTCCGACCCATCCATCCCATCAATGGTCTGAGATGCCGGTGTCCACCTGGGTTTACAGGCGACTATTGTGAAACAGAGATTGATCTCTGCTATTCCAGTCCTTGTGGCAATAATGGGCTTTGTCGGAGCCGAGAAGGAGGCTACACTTGTGAATGTTACGAGGACTACACTGGTATGTGTTTATCTTATCTACTGTACCCATGATTTATATGTTAGGCCATCCAGTGAGTCAGTTCTGTATCAAGCTGAAATTGTTGACATTCTTATTCAAATGGAGAAAGCCTTTGACACTAAAATCTGGTAGAGCGAAGGATTGAATGTGTCACATTTGCAGTTAGACTAAATCCCATATCTTTGCTTTAAAATGTCTTGTTTGGACATTTCTTTTACATTTGTGTTTCTGGGAGGGAAAAGAGGGTCTCTGATTGCACATCCAACTATCTTCTACCCCTTAAGTAATACTCAAGACAACCCACAGTGCTAGATGTAAATCAGTATTCTTTGAGTGCAATATGTTACGATGAGTCACGCCTTATTTTGAATATTATTATTACTTATTGTTTCTATTGTGATAGTGCCTAGAAGCCACAGTCATGGACCAGAACCTGATAGGGGTAGGTGCTGTAGAAACAGAACAAAACGATGGTAGTCCCTGGCTCAATGAGCTTACTGTAATGTAAACATACAGGAAATACCAGATGTAAGCTTCAGTTTGTGAATACCCATCCAGGCAAATATAAAAGGAGAGAACTTAACTTCTCTCTCGATCCAGTTTCCTTTCTAGAAATTGTATGTTTAAAAGAGCATAAGATTGCTTCTTCTTGTCATTCCTCTCTTAGCAGGCCAATCTTTGTCAGTTTGTTGATGGAGTTACTTTATTTCATAATTTACCAGACAATTAATAAAAGTTCAAGGACTGCTTCTGCAATATTTGTGAAGAGTATAGGAGAAGAAGAATTAAATGCTACATAGTAGAACCATTATAGTTAATGGGATTACTTATGAACTTAAATTGTGCATGTGTCCAAGTACTTTGCTGGATCAGGCCTAAACTCTCAGCTGAGATTTACGTTAGGGCAAAATTCTTAGCAGTTTTACCTTCTGAAAACACCTGAATGACACACTGTCAGTTAACAGGAATTACAATCATTTGGGTGGTTAGGAATTTATAGAATAAATAGTATTTCTGAAGTTCCTGCTGATTCCTGCAATATTATCCTTTGTAGTACAGACATGTTGCGTCTTAGGTATATTTAACATACGCAATTTCCGCTTTATGTGGTTGACAAAAAAAGGGGGTGGGGGATTTTTTTAAAAAAACTTCCTGTAAGGGGCGCGATATCGCCTGCCATTGAAGTGAATGGCTTCTGACTATACGCGGTTTCTGCTTTACCCGGTAACTGCGGAACGGAACTCTCATGCAAGACGCGACATGCCTGTAGCGTATTCCTAGTGTATCCATTGTGGAAGTTGATGTAGATGAAACTGAAGAATTTCCTGAGTTCTTACGTCCGGAGCCTGCTCCTACTCCATGAAAGTCAATGACAAAACTCTTCTTGACACCAGTGGAAATATGGTAGTATGCTTACTCAGGGCTTATGTTACACCATGTAGTTAAAAAACAGAGTGAACTAGCGTAGAAGCAAAAAACAACAAAAAACAATTGAAGTGCAATATCCATGTCTTTTTAGCATCAGCAGTTTTTTTAAAAAAATTTTAGGAGGACAGAAGAAGGGGTATTTCCCATTCTAAAGCACTAAAGTTTTAATGATACTTTGAGGATAAATTTGCTTGTTATTAAATAATTAGTTTTCCTTTTAAAAATTAGCTGTTTTGCTTGTGCACTTTGAACAGCTGAATATTAAATGTGTAAATAACATTCACTAGAAATACTTTATGTAGGAATTTCCAAGGTGTTTGGTTTGTATTTTTAGAAAATAAATATATCTTAAATGAATCTATTTTAACAGGGGGACTGAGGGCTGAGATGGTGGGGAGAGGGAATGGCTGCAGAGCTGGGGTGGCTGTCAAATAAACATATTTCCTCTGTTTGAAACTTTGTGCACCTGGAAAATGCTTAAACCAATGCTCCAGCTTCCTCTAGCTTCTATTCAGAACTTCTTGGGAAGCTCCAACAGCCTGACTGTCTGAAAACCAGAACATCATTTAAAGCATTTTCTTCCACTGAGAGTGTAAAGCTTTAAATAGAACAAATACGATTGTTTGTGGCTCCCAAGCTTCCTTAGCCCTGTTCTTTGGCCAGCTTCACTCCTGAGATCCTCAGCTATTCTCCATCTCTTCTAGCTGAACATCTTTTGTTGCCCCATGCATTTTTTTCAGCTGACATTTTAGATTTCTAAAGTTTTATCTTTTCGAAAATTATACATATACAGATCCATATGTACAAAAATGTATATGTCTAAATGGAAATCTCTAGGGGGGGAAGTGTAAGCTTGCCAAATAAATAGATGAACAGATGAAAATGTAAAATGTATTGTTTTAAATGCTTAACTAATAAACTAATTATTTGGTTTCTTTGCATATTCACTCTGTATTTATAATGTAAGTGATATACATTTGGATATATTTTATTCACACAAAGATTTAATTGCTCCATTAAGTGCAGTTGTTGATGCACTTTTTGTATTTTCAAAACCACTTTAGCTGGTGCTTTGTGCTAAAATGATCAACAGTAAATAATTAACAATGTTGACATTTGAATAGTCATATTTAGTCTCCATTGTTAACCACACCATTGAGATGAATGTGGCTGTTCACACCTCTCCAACTTTACTGCTTCAGACTTGTTGCAGGCTCAGGGAGATAACATTATTGGTTTATATTTGGTTAATGTTTTTGAGATTTTCTTCAAAACCATGAAGCTAGAAGCTAATTTTTTTTAAAATAATGAAAGCTTGGAATCTGGAGCATCATTCTGATACACACACATTTAATAATGGTAATGTTTGTTGACAAAAATATTCATAATGATTAAGTAGTATTAGTACATAAAAATTAATGTTAAAATTTAAAGTAGTTCATGTCTTAGATTTTGTTCTCTTTTAGAAGTAAGCCTAAAAGTGTGCCCTTGTTGCCAAGAAGGCTGTCAGGGTTCCTTCCCCACTCTGAACTCTAGGGTACAGAGGTGGGGACCCACATGAAAGACCCCCTAAGCTTCTTTTACCAGCTTAGGTTAAAAACTTCCCCAAAGCACAAGTTCCTGTGACCTTGCATGGTACACTGCCACTACCAAGTGATTTAGAAAAAGAATCAGGGAAAGTACCACTTGGAGTTCCGATTCCTTTCAAAATATCCCCCCAACCCCTCACCCTTTCCCGGGAAAGACTTGAGAATAAAACCCCCACCAATTGTTACAGGTGAGCTCCGATCCAACTCCTGGATCTTTAAAACAATGTAAAAATCAGTCAGATACTTAAAAGAAGGATTTTATTTAAAGAAAAGATAAGAGAATCACCCCTGTAAAATCCAGATGGAAGTTAACTTTACAGAGTCACAAAAAGATTCAAAAAATAACACAGAAGAATCCCCTTTAACTTTAGTTTCAAAATTACAGAGAAAAACAGCGATAAACTTCCCTCTAGCAAAGGAGAGATTCACAAGTGGGAAAAACAAGATAAACACGCCTTGCCTGTCTGGACTTACTGGTTCAGAATGATTTGGAGAACATGGATTGACGTCTGGTCCCTCTAAAATCCAAGAGTGAACAAACACACAAACAAAGAGCCCAAAACAAAGCTTCTCCCCTGACCCAGATTTGAAAGTATCTTTTGTCCCCATTGGTTCCTTTGGTCAGGTGCCAGTCAGGTTATCTGAGCTTCTTAACCCCTTACAGGTAAGGAGGAATTTTAGGCTACTCTTATGGTTATGACAAAGGCTAACAACATTTTGGATTGTATAAGTAGGGGAATTTCCAGCAGATTGAGGGACGTGATCATTCCCCTCTATTTGGCATTGGTGAGGCCTCATCTGGAGTACTGTGTCCAGTTTTGGGCCCCACACTACAGGAAGGATGTGGAAAAATTGGAAAGAGTCCAGCAGAGGGCAACAAAAATGATTAGGGGGCTGGAGCACATGACTTACGAGAAGAGACGAAGAGAACTGGGTTTGTTTAGTCTACAGAAGAGAAGAATGAGAGGGAATTTGATAGCTGCTTTCAACTACCCGAAAGGGGCTTCCAAAGAGGATGGATCTAGACTGTTCTCAGTAGTAGCAGATGACAGAACAAGGAGTAATGGTCTCAAGTTGCAGTGTGGGAGGTTTAGGTTGGATATTAGGAAAAACATTTTCACTAGGAGGATGGTGAAGCACTGGAATTGGTTACCTAGGGAGGTGGTGGAATGTTTTTAAGGTCAGGCTTGATAAAGCCCTGGCTGGGATGATTTAATTGGGGATTGGTCCTGGTTGGACTAGATGACCTCCTGTGGTCCCTTCCAACCCTGATATTCTGTGATAGTCCAGTTTCACATATCAAATATAGAAATTCGTTTGCTAGAGGGAGCCACAAAGTTACACACCAAACCAGAAAAAGTTAACGGTCCATTTTTAATTCATTTTAACTCACTTATAAAATTCATTCAGCAGAGTAAGTGCTGTAAATTTGGAGAAGTTGCACAGTAACAATCACCCATAATAAAGAAGTTTAATCCCTGCTTTAAACTGCAAACCTGAATGCAGCTTTAAATATGGCTTTGCTGTGGTATCATAATATTTTTAGTTTGCTCTTCTGTCAGACTATTAATACATTCCTGTTTATTGTAAAACAGATGCAATAAAAATCCAGTATGTGCAACATGATCAAGTTGATGCTACATTAGGACCTTTATGCCCACATTGCATTATAATATGCTTTTTCCGTTGAAATTGATACAACTCACACAGTGGTCCCCAAAGTTTTTATGTCATGTCCCCCCTTATTGTAATTTAACCTGTCTGTGCCCCCTTCTGTCCCCGGTATGTGGGAGCAAGATTGGGGGCTCAGACCAGGACCATAGCTGCAGGGCTGAAAGGTGGGAGCTGCGATTGCAGCCAGGAGCCGGGTTGCAGTTGGGGGCCAAGGCCGGGGCCATGACCAAGTAGTGGTTGGGGCTAGGAGTTGAAACTGGGGTTTCCGTTTGTGGGAGGACTGAGGTCAGAGCCAGAGTGGAGCTGGGGGTAGAGCTGGACTGGGTGGCGCCCCTTTACCCCTATTGCACCCCCTGAATGTTCCTTTGTGCCCCCCTATGGCATCTCACCCCACAGTTTGGAAACCGCTGAACTAACATATGGTGGTTATTGGCCAGAGCTTGTTTCCCTACCTCCCCCACTCAGAGGTCCAGGTGGAAAATAATATCAATAAATAATTCAGTATCAGAAATAATCTTTGAAATATTTTATTGAGTCGTTTAGCCCCTGTCAGTCTATCTATCTATCTCCAGGGGGGGTGAAAAGTTTAAACTTTATCATTATTATTGATTATTTGTATTACCGCAGTGCCTACGAGCCCTACTCATGAACTATGAGTGTATTGTGCATGGTACTCTATAAACACAAAACACAAGAATGGTCCCTATCCTGATTTTTGTCTTGTACAAAATAAGATTTCAGCCATTTTACATGTTTGACTTATAGCTATTCATATTCCATAAGATTTTATTTTACAATGTTAAATATAATTTACTGCTTAAAACTATAAAACATTCATATATATTTATTATTTAAATAATGCAGGGGGTTTTTTTTATACTAACATTGCTTGTTTACTTGAATGCAAAATTAGTAAATTTTAATGACTAGAATAAAAATTTGCCCACTGGTATCAGTATGCCTGGAAAATAACACAGGTTGAAAGTGGAGGAATATTAGTCCTACAGAAATGCCATCATGATATTGATTATGTGCAGTATCATATTAATATGAGACATTGTTGAATATTTGAATAAACTTAAAAGATGGCTCATCCCTGTTGGTCTCAGATATTTCTCAGTGGAATGTAGTCTGCTCTGGAAGTTATTAAATCTCCCTTTCCCTATAAAGACCCATACTTAGAAAAATAATTAGAAGAAAATGGCAAAATCTGTCATCTCTTCAATGAGGAACACGGAATCTTGATGATACATCATAAAACAGATATGACTTAGTAGAAAAGCACTCTGGGTATCTGCTAAAATATAATATTTATGTTCTGTAGAAGATAATTATGTCCTAATAAGTTCAAATTTCCTCCCTTCCCGCCTTCCCACTTCTTTGAAGTTCTCCATTTGTTTTGCTGTAATTATTAGTCATTTATACATGATGAAAGTTTCTCTGTCTTCAGGAGTGTTCAGTTACTAGCACAAAGGTAAATTGAGCTTTTACGAAGTATTTTTGAAATTGGAATACTGGCTAATCACTGATTGGCTTCACTTCCTGTGATGTAAGGAGGTGAGTGAACAGGAGACATATGATTATAACAATCGCTTTGGAGTAGCAACCGTCATCATTTTTTCATTTTGTACCAATCTGAGTACTCTAGTAGCGTTAAGCAAGCAGTACACAATAACACCACCACCATTGGTTTTGATGGGACTAGGTGCATGACTGAAGGCTTAAATGACATCTGTTACAGGGCTTGGTATTTCAAGTTAAGCAAACCAATGTAATTAACTAGAATAATAGGGAATAACTACTTCTTGTATTTATTTCCATGTGCCTAATACACAGAGCTTTGTTTGAGAGCGGCTGAAGCAGTTATGGTCAGCTGGGAACTCAAGCTAACAATTCCTAGACCTGAATTTGAGTGGGGGCATGGACAGGAGTAAAAATGGTGTTATAGCTCTTGATGTACCTGGTGCTCTTGAAGGCAGGGGCCTAATCCTGAGACCTGTACAGTCGTGGCGGCATAGATGCAACCGGGAGGAAAGGGAGAAAGTTAAAGGGATCTGTTCCCACCAATGTTTTACTCTCCTTCAGTGGAGGGTGTTCCTATTGACTTTTCTTTGGCCACCCAAACACCTGTTGTTATAAAAATAGTGCCTTGGAATTTCTTAGGCTCTCTGCATCTCTTCTTTGGCTTTTATTTCAGAGAAGGGGATGTAAACCTTAATCTCCCAAGGGAGATTAGAGAGGCTGTCAAAAGAAATAACTCAATAATAATGGGGGATTTCAATTATTCCCGTATTGACTGGGTACATGTCACCTCAGGACGAAATGCAGAGACCAAATTCCTCGATACTTTAAATGACTGCTTCTTGGAGCAGCTGGTACAGGAACCCACAAGGGGAGAGGCAACTCTTGATTTAGTCCTCAGTGGAGTGCAAGAGCTGGTCCGAGAGGTAACTATAACAGGACCGCTTGGGAATAGTGATCATAATATAATAACATTTAACATTCCTGTGGTGGGAACAAAACCGCAGCAGCCCAACACTGTGGCATTTAATTTCAGGAAGGGGAACTATGAAAAAATGAGGGGGTTAGTTAAACGGAAATTAATAGGAAAAGTGACTAAAGTGAAATCCCTGCAAGCTGCATGGACATTTTTCAAAGACACCATAATAGAGGCCCAACTTAAATGTATACCCCAAATTAAAAAACAAAGTCAAAGAACTAAAAAAGAGCCACTGTGGCTTAAAAACCATGTAAAAGAAGCAGTGAGAGATAAAAAGGCATCTTTTAAAAAGTGGAAGTCAAATCCTACTGAGGTAACTAGAGACGAGCATAAACACTGCCAAATTAAGTGTAAAAATGTAATAAGAAAAGCCAAAATGGAATTTGAAGAACAGCTGGCCAGAAACTCAAAAGGTAATAATAAAATGTTTTTTAAATACGTCAGAAGCAGGAAGCCTGCTAAACAACCAGTGGGGCCCCTGAATGATAGAGATACAAAAGGAGCACTTAAAGATGATAAAGTCATTGCGGAGAAACTAAATGAATTCTTTGCTTCTGTCTTCACGGCTGAGGACGTTAGCGAGTTTCCCAAACCTGAGCCGTCTTTTGTAGGTGACAAATCTGAGGAATTGTCACAGATTGAAATGTCACTAGAGGAGGTTTTGGAACGAATTGATAAACTTAACTGTAACAAATCACCGGGACCAGACGGCATTCACCCAAGAGTTCTGAAAGAACTCAAATGTGAAATTGTGGAACTATCAACTAGGGTTTGTAACCTGTCCTTTAAATCGGCTTCTGTACCCAATGACTGGAAGATAGCTAATGTAACGTCAGTATTTAAAAAGGGCTCTAGAGGCGATCCCGGCAACTACGGACCGGTAAGTCTAACATCTGTACCGGGCAAATTAGTTGAAACAATAGTTAAGAATAAAATTGTCAGGCACATAGAAGAACATAAATTGTTGGGCAAAAGTCAACATGGTTTCTGTAAAGGGAAATCATGTCTTACTAATCTATTAGAGTTCTTTGAAGGGGTCAACAAACATGTGGACAAGGGGGATCCAGTGGACGTAGTGTACTTAGATTTCCAGAAAGCCTTTGACAAGGTTCCTCACCAAAGGCTCTTACATAAATTAAGTTGCCATGGGATAAGAGGGAAGATCCTTTCATGGATTGAGAACTGGTTAAAAGACAAGGAACAAAAGGTAGGAATAAATGGTAAATTTTCAGAATGGAGAGGGGTAGCTAGTGGTGTTCCCCAAGGGTCAGTCCTAGGACCAATCCTATTCAACTTATTCATCAATGATTTGGAGAAAGGGGTAAACAGTGAGGTGGCAAAGTTTGCAGATGATATTAAAATGTTCAAAATAGTTAAGACCCAAGCAGACTGTGAAGAACTTCAAAAAGATCTCATGAAACTAAGTGATTGGGCAACAAAATGGCAAATGAAATGTAATGTAGATAGAGATAAAGTAATGCACTTTGGAAAAAATAACCCCAACTATACATACAATATGATGGGAGCTAATTTAGCTACAACTAATCAAGAAAAAAATCCTGGAGTCATCGTGGATAGTTCTCTGAAGATGTCCATGCAGTGTGCAGCGGCAGTCATAAAAGCAAACAGGATGTTAGGAATCATTAAAAAAGGGATAGAGAATAAGACGGAGAGTATCTTATTGCCCTTATACAAATCCATGGTGCGCCCACATCTTGAGTACTGTGGACAGATGTGGTCTCCTCCTCTCAGAAAGGATATACTAGCATTGGAAAAGGTTCAGAGAAGGGCAACTAAAATGATTAGGGGATTGGAAAGGGTCCCATATGAGGAGAGATTAAAGAAGCTAGGACTTTTTAGCATGGAAAAGAGGAGACTAAGGGGGGATATGATAGAGGTATATAAAATTATGAGTGGCATGGAGAAAGTGAATAAGGAAAAGTTATTTACTTGTTCCCATAATAGAAGAACTAGGAGCCACCCATTGAAATTAGTGGGCAGCAGGTTTTAAACAAATAAAAGGAAGTTCTTCTTCACACAGCACACAGTCAACCTGTGGAACTCCTTGCCTGAGGAGGCTATGAAGGCTAGGACTATAACAGGGTTTAAAAGAGAACTGGATAAATGCATGAAGGTTAAGTCCATTAATGGCTATTAGGCAGGCTGGGTAAGGAATGGTGTCCCTAGACTCTGTTTGTCAGAGGGGGGTTATGGATGGCAGGAGGGAGATCACTTGATCTTTACCTGTTGGGTTCACTCACTCTGGGGCACCTGGCATTGGCCACTGTCGGCAGACAGGATACTGGGCTAGATGGACCTTTGGTCTGACCCAGTACGGCCTTTCTTATGTTCTTAAATCATCTAGGTAATTAAATGTTGTGATCAGAGAGCTCTTGTACTTGCTGTCCTACAGTTTTTCTGTAAGCTTCACTGTCGTGTTCCTGTATTGACATGAAGAACCATGAGGTGAAACCTTACTCTCCCATCATGTGTCACGCAGATCATCGTGACTGGTGTTAATTTTTTAACATTTTCATTGCAGTACCCCAAAAGGCACAACTAGGTTGGATATCATTGTGGTAGGTACTGTACAACTGTACAAGATAAGCTCTGTCCCAAGGAGCTTTCAGTCTAAAAGACAAAGCAAAACAGGTGCACGAGACAAACAAATGAGATGGTGGTAACAAATATTGTAGGGTGTTTGCGATTCTTAGTAAGTCAATCACAAATAATCACAACTTTCCACTTGCCTAATCAAGGACATGGTCTTCTAAGTACCATGCTTTAAATGTCTAGTGTTCACGCTCTTTCTGTATGAGAAGTTTACTATTTTTATGTTTCAGTGTTCACTTTGCACTTCTGTGCAGACTAAAATCTAGTGCCTTTTTCACTGCAAGACAGTACCACTATTGCACACCTAATTTACACTTTTGTGGTTCCTACATAGAGAATAGCTAAGGGTATGTTTACATTTGACATGCTACAGTGCTACAGCTGCTGTGGTGCAGCTGCTCCGCTGTACTGCTTCAGGGTAGACACTCACTACGGTGATGGGAGTGGTTCTCCTGTCACTGTAATTAATCCACTTCCTGGACAGGCAGTAGCTAAGCAGACAGAAGAAATCTTCTTAAGATTCTGTCCAGTAACACTGTACTGAGATATTCAGAGCAGCAGAATTCATTGTATTTCTCTACAGCCTGGTTTATGCTAAAATGTTAGGTCGACCCAGCTAAGTTGCTCAGGGTGTGAAAAATCCATACCCCTGAGCAGATGTAGTTAAGCTGACCTAGCCCCCAGTGTAGACAGCAAAGTTCTTTCTTCAACCTAACTACTGCCTCTTGGGGAGGTGGATTACCTATGCCAATGGAAGAGCCCCCTCCTATCAGCATAGGTAGTACAGTATCTATGCCAGAAGTTGGCAAGCTACGGCCAGTGGATCACATCTGGCCCACAGGACCATCCTGCCTGGCCCTGAGCTACCAAATGGGGAGGCGAGGTCCCGGCCCCTCCCGGTCCCGGCTGTTCCCCATCCCCTGCAGCCATGCTGCTGCATGGACAGTGCTCGGTGGGGTGGGCGCGGAGCTGTGCGCTCCTGCAGGGCAGCATGTCTGGCTCCAGCTCAGTGGTATGGCTGCCAGACGTTGCTCTGAGTGGCATGGTAAGGGGGCTGGGTCAAGAGGTTGAGTAAGAGGCAGGGGGGTTCCAGGCGGGTGGTCAGGGGACAAGGAGCAAGGGGTGGTATGATGGGGTGAAGGTTCTGGGGGGAGCGGACAGAGGACAAGGAACGGGGGCAGAGGTTGGATGGGTCAGAGGTTCTGAGGGGTGCAGTCACGTTCTGGGAAGTGAGAGGGGGTTGGATAGGGGATGGGGGCCAGGCTGTTTGGGGAGACACGGCCTTCTCTACCTGGCTCTCCATACAGTTTTGCAACCCCGATGTGGCCCTCGGGCCACACAGTTTGTCCACCCCTATGTAGGCTGAAGCGCTACAGCCGTTCAGTTGCAGCACTGCCGCTGTGCTGCCTAGTGTTTCATGTGTAGGCAAGCCCTGGAAGTCTGGCCATTGAGTTTTATTCATGTTCTGTTAGCCAGTGTTTAATAGCTGGTCTTTAGTTAAGTGATCCAGATAATGCTGGAAAAACCACTCATAGTCTTCAGCAGATGTAGAGTGCAGTATGTCCTCAATCCATTCATGAATCTTTTAAGCTATATGCAAATAGTATGAGAAAATGTAGAGATTCATTCAGTTCTGTGATATATTCAGGAATTTCTATTCTTTAGCCAATAATATCCCACTTCTGTCTTCATGTGCGACGAGATTCTAATTTTTCAAGCCAGGTATTTTTACCTGGAAGGTTTTCAACTTCCACAAATGTGATGAGTCCGGAAATCTGGCAGCCAGGCTAGCCATAATGAGTATATTATGTTGGGCAGGATGTCTTAAATTGTGTTCTCAGTTACATTTGTGCAGCTCCATTTAAGTCCGAGGGATTGTTTGTGTGTAACAAAGCAAAATCTTGCCTAATGTCCCTTGTATGATTCCTTCAGGCACCTCATTGTAGTCTTAAAATCTGGGTTTGTTTATTAGAGACTCTCCAATTTTCATAACTGTTAGGCTGATCCTCCTGTTGTGTATAGCATCCTAGCTATAGTGATTACAGCACTGTAAAACAATTTTGATGACTAAATTTATAATCTGACACATAAGAACAATAACGAACAAGCAATGGTGTTCCTAAATACTTCTCTAGATCTAGAAATTTTGACTGCTTAATGGATCTCTGTGTTATCAGATGCAAATGTTAAAGAACGATAACGTGATGGATTAATCTTAAAACCTTTTTCTACTGTCCTTCAACTAGTTCCTCTTCACTGCTATAAAGGAGTGATTTCTGGCCCAGTCTTTATAGCTGACTGTGCTGGTAATATTGAAGTGCACATCTACCTGAACTCAGCAGAATTGTATGTTGTCAATATTCTGAAAACAATGGGAAGTCTTCCTTTAAGGATTCCTTTTCAGCCGATCAATAAGTATTAATTCCAGACATTGGGAAGGGGAGTGAATGGCTCACAATGTTTTAACAGTGAGCACAATACACCTTCTCCCACTTCTAACAAGTCTAAACATTTTTCTGACTAAAATAGTCTCTTAGTTTTGTTTGTGTGAAAGTCAAGGAGAGCATTGAGTATTGCTTTTGTAATTCCTTGGATTGTTTCCTGAAGACTCAGAGGAATCTTGGTTATTATTACTTCTAGTTTCAGTATGGCATTGAAATAGGATACTTGATGTTAAAATGAGAGAGATCCTTTGAAGTAAGAAAGTTCTGTGTCCTATTAAAGTTCTGAAAATTTCTCCTCTGTTTCCCCAGTAGGATGTCATGTTGTTATTATCATGGTTCTATATTAGTCGTTTGCTCACTCAGGTCCCTGTTTGCATGTTCATGACAGTCACGCAGCTCTAACAAAGCATCGCTGCTTGGACATAAAACAACATTTTCATTTTATGTCTATGCGGCTGCCTTTCTCCTCTGCATCACCGTAACTCAGTTTGGTGTCTGCACCTGTGTTCAATATAAATTAAAATGTCCTTACAGAAACCAGAGGAGATTCTCGTATTTTTAGCAGTTCTAAGCCTAAAACTCCTGTATGGTTGTTCTATAGTTCCTTTTCTTGCCTTCTTTTTGTTCATGATGAAAATCTCCTCTCCCTTTAATTGAAATAAACCAATATTTTAATTGCTCTGAGGCTGATGTTGGAAGCCCTCTCATTGATTCAAATGGAAAGTCTGTACCCAGGGTGCTTTGGGAATAACCAGTGTTCTCACTACATCCAACTTGTATGCCTTTTAAAACCAACAAAGTTAAAAGCATTCAGTGTGCTGAAACTTTTGGCAATGCAATGAGGTGCCTAGAGGTAGCATTTAGCTTCTGCAAACAGCTTAGAGGGCACGGCTAGCACAAAAACTGGAAAAACCTATCCCCTTCTTTCCTCTGCAACAACTCTGCTCATTGACTCATAATGCCTCATATATCTTATTTCTCAAAGGTTTGAAGTTTTCCCTTATGACTCTTACATTTAACCACGCTGAGGAGCAATGAACCCCAGATGTTTCCATGTGAGCTGACTTAATATATGAACATATGATGAATCTCTACAACTTCTTCTTTGCAATTAACCACAGACATCAGGTCGTTCCTCTGTTATTCTAAATTCTGTTCTGCATTTCAGGAACACCGTACTCCTTTGTGATATTTAATTGCCTTTTTTCTTTTGGGTAATGTCCATTTGTATCACATAGTCATGGAAGCAAACTCATCAGTTTTGGGCACTTTACCGTAAGAGGGATTTTAATGCTGATGTTTCATTTGTCAAAAACCTCTTTGTGTTTTTTTGTAAAAGAACATTGATTTCTTATAATTACATGTTGTACTTATAAATGTTCCATCAATGTTCTTTGCAAATAATGATGAATTAATTTTCAAAAGCAGCACTCTGAGGTAGAGAAGTGGTGTTACCTTCAGTTTACAGGTGGGGAAATTGAGGCACACAGAGGCTTGAAATTGCAAGGGTCATTCACCAGTTCTAGGGCAAAGCCAGGAATATAACCCTACCCTGCACTCTGGCTGCCCTGCACTCCTCTACTGGCACAAGTGGCCTTAAGCCTGGAAGATCTCACCCATGAAGGGAAATTCTCTGGTGGCATAGAGTCTCCATAGTGGCTCATATATCTAGCCCTAGTGTCTGTAACCAGCGGGATTGGGGGTATGGCCTGGGGAGACTGTTTCCTTTACTTTGGTGATCCCTGGCTGGGACAGCAGAGATTCCAGTTGACCTAAGTAGAATCCCTCCTGTATGTCTGGGGAAATACAAACTGCAGCAACTGTTGAATTGCCTTTTCAAAGGATACAGCATGTGCCGTGCTCCTCCTTGCCCTCTTGTAATGCTAGCACCAAAGGTGGTACAAACTAGCAAGGAACAATGGCTTCACTCCTCATGCACAGCATGATATGACCTGGTATAGGCTTGAAAAGGAGAGAGTCTTCCCTAATTGTGTCAATCACTCAGGGCCAGCCACAGTTTTACCTGCAAGATAATCATTTTCATGTGGAATTTGAGGGTCAGTGGGAGCTGTAGATGCTCATCATCTCTGAAAATCAGGACACCTCCACTTACGTGTCTAAATATAGATTTAGGAATCTAATTTTAGGCTCCACTTTTGACAGTTATATATATTTCATTAATTGCTCAGGCTACAAATGCAGGTGCAATATATTTGGCATCACATTGAAGTTAATACTTTAACAGTGAAATTAATGCCACAGAAAGGGGGAAAATCTCATAATTTATTTTTAAAATTTGAGATGAAACAGACACAGAAGCCTTTCTGAAGCAAAGCTTCTATTTAGAAAACCTGGATCAGGCTTTCTTAAAATTTGAAACCACAACTATTTTGAATGCATTATTTGTCAGCTCCCTCTCCTTCCAAACTATCCACTAATAGTAGTTCCAGGGATGGTGTATAATAAATCTTGCTTTGTCCGTTTCTCCATTTTTACTGGGTCCATAGTGCTGGCTGTTAAGATTTTCTTCATAGCTGCTAAATTCTTCCTTCTTATACGTACAAAAATGCTTTGAGTGATATGACCCACCCATGACTCTTAGCTAGAGTCATAGTAACCATCAGAATCTTAATAATCAGCATTCAGACCACTGTAGAGTTTGCCAACATTTATGATGCATGAGCATTGTGGTTAGCTGGTGAGTGTGGATTTTCTGTTTCCACTTCTTATATCACCCTCAGTGATTTATCAGGATCAATTATGCCCTCAGTTACACTTAAGCAACCCTTTGTCTTCAGATTGTGTTCTCACCTGGGCTACTCTGGTAGTTTGAAGATGGTTTAGTTGAGGATATAATTGTGCCTGTAGATTCTGTGTGATGTTAAATGAACCTAGCTTCACAGCCAGGCCTCAAGGTGAATTTATGGAGCTAGCAGTTAGAAAATAATAAAAATAATCTTTTTACTTGCAAAGTGATCAAATAGGTGGAAGTCAATGAGTCATGATGAGTAGGGAACCCCACAAGTCCATTTTGGTAGTGTCATATTTTTAGGACAGAACCACGCTTTTAAAAAAATAAGAGCAGTGCTAAAAGCTTTTACCTCTTCTTGGGATTTTACATAAATAACTAACTCTAATTTATCTACAATGCATGTAAAATTAGAGTAGTTTAATACATTATTGATTCCAGGCTCTCTGTGTTAGAGTAGACAGCATGCTGATTAGCTGCTGCTGGTGCTTGCATGGGATTGCTTAGTGTTCCATTGTAGCCATGGTCTTCTCTTAGTAGATTTCAAGTTTGCCAGTTTTATTTGTGTCTCTGGCTTTGATTGTCTGATTGTCACCCAGATTCTCCTCTTGGTTCCTGTGGATCGTTGCTGTGTGATTTCACAACTAAATTTTCTCTGTCATGGAGTGACTGTCTGAATTGTCAAACAGATCTTTGATTGATACAAAATGGTAGACCTACATTTTTGTTCATACTTTTTGATGGGCAAATCTTTGTTACAGCAGTAAAAACTCGCACTGAAAATCTGGACTTTATACTGGATTCACAGACTTTGCTGCAGTTTTCCTGCAGCTAATTCCACAATCAGTGTTTACTTGACAGAGTGCAGAAATTATTGCTGATGCCTTGGTCTCCCCTTAATTAGATTACTGATGCGTGATGCGTTTGTCATCTACTGTTTATTCTTCAAAGACTGTAAATTGCCTCCAGTTTTAACATCAATCTGTCATGAGTTTTCCTAGGAGGGGGATATAGTTTTATCTTATTACCCCAGTCATGATGTACCTCCACTGGCTGCCCATGCGACTTGAAAGTTTATCAAGTTTGTACAAAACCTTCCTTTACTTTTCACCCAGTTATTACAGAGACTTTCTTTTCAGCATATTCCATGGCAGTCAGTGAATTCAGCCTATTGAAAGAGCCTGGGGTTTAGACTCCTCTTCTGAAGCCTCCTGCTTTATGTGTTATGTCTCTTGCCTGTGGAAATACTTGCACATATCAAAGTCCTTGGCTGTCTTTTAAAACCAACCTAAAGACTTAATGTTTGTTTGTTCTTTTTAATTAGTTTTATAATGGTTTGACAAGATTTCTGTTGTTACAAAGCACTTTAAAGTGCTTGGATTAAGGGTGCTTTGTAAAAGAAAGTGATAGACCAAACACCAGTATAATCACTTAACCTCTGCCCTGGAAGCTGAATGTGCTAACTTGATAACACATCTTCAGTCACTTTCTATCTGCATCTCTTAATGGCTGAACAGTATCTAGATTCCAATTCACTTTCAGATTTTTGCTTGAGAAAGTGGGTACATGAGTAGATTTTAAAAGACACTTTTGTTGCTGATGTAAATGAAATTGTGCAAACTTACATTGGCATTGAACCTGGCCTATAAATTGATCATAGAGCACTGCATCTAGGTGCGTGAGCCTGAGTTCCTGGTGTTGGGTTCAGGGAGAGAAAATCTGCCATGCTGAGAATCTGATAGACTTTTTGACTTAGGTTGGGGTTTTCAAAGGCATTAAGGGGAGTTCAGTCCCCAAATCCCAATTCAATTCAACAGGAACTGGCTGTCTAATTCCTGAAGGCTTTTTTTATAATTCCAGTTTTAATTTATTTCTTTTACCCCTATTGAGAACTCATAAAACCTCACCTATGTGCACTGCTGAGAATGACTATATTTTGCATGATCCAGGATATGCAATATAATATTTTAAAGCTATATATAAAGCTTCCCCTTTACTTACTTCAGTTGCTTCACAATGCAAAATAAACAATTTATAAATAGAAAAACATAAGTAGACTGGAGGAGAAGAATACCTATAAATTCATACAAATAAAAACAGGGAGGGATCATGATTGTACAACCAGTGGGGAAAAACTGCTGCTTTCTGAACAAACTGCATTGTGTGTGTTTGTATGTAATAGATATATATTTGTGTGTGTTTGAGTGAATATACAATATGTGTGCATACATACATGGAGAAGGATGTATACACATACTTTGCACTTGGTTTAATTTATGGGGTGGTGGATTAGAAATGTGTTCCTGCTAATGTAGACCAGTATTTGTGTAGCTTAAACGAGGTCAACAGCCCACACATTTCATGGCTGTCCTTTTGGAATAGAAAATACATGCTGAAATCTTGATTGTCTTTGTGGTTGAGAACCCTACCAGTTGTGCTGGAGAATTTGTGACTCCTAGAAGAGGGAAGGATAGTCTGGTGGTTAGGACACTAGCTGGAGACTATCTCACAGCAGTGTAGGGATATTAAATACATTAAAAACTCTGAGTGCTCAGATGCCATATAAGTACCTAAAATAAGGCAAAATACAAAGTATTGCAGTAGAGATTTGTGTCAACACATTTTGGTCAGCACAAATATAAACACATGTTTTTTTCAATGTCGACTGTATTCTTCACAATTAAACAAGTGCTTTTATCTATTCATGTTGTTAAAAGAATACCTTTCTTTTCTTAGTATGGTGTTGCAGAAACTCTGCATCAGAACAAATAGAGATGTACTTATCATTAAAGGTGATGCAAAGTCAGTGTATTCAGTTGAGTGATACTTTATTGACATTACAAACTATGCATGTGTTTCCAAAGAGGGACAAAGATAGGTTTCTACCGGAGATAGATAAGATGCATCAAGCATTTTCCCAGAATGTGGTGTGTTAGGGGTTTTACTCCTTTGTCATTATTGCCCGTTCATGATTCAGAAGCTGGCAGGTTCCTGCACAGGTGATGCTATATCTGACATTTCTGTGTAAATTGTTGTATTAATACTACAAAAATGAGGGATCCAGTCACAATTTGAGTGTTTTCTTGTGAGGTAGTTGGTATATGTTTGTTAGCGGTTTGTTTCCATCTCTTTGCTATGACACCAAGATTTTGTGATATCTTTGAAATGGCACTTATAGCCTTCAGTAAATGGAAAGTTAATCATACATCATTAAGCTTGTCTCGTTCACTAACAGAAGTTGGCCCAATAAAGAGATTACTTCAGCCACCTTGTCTCATTAAGACCCTGTTGCTTTTTGACACTTGTTTGGTTAACAAATTTCAACTCTTATCACTTTCTTTTTTGGAACTGTAGCACAACACAGCTCTGAGCATTCTTCCTTGTTAAAAACACACAATGGTATTCCACAATATTCCTCCAAACCATTGTGATTAACAGTAGTACGACTGTGATAGTTGGTGTCATTATTATAGACTACTGTAATATTTGGATAAGGTCTGTCCATGGCTGATAGCTTTGCCACTTCCTATTAGTCTATCTTTAAAAGACTTCTGCAAAATTGAAGTTTTTATGTTGCATTACAAACAGTAATAAAACCAAGATAGTTATGTGAGTAATTGTCAGCTATACAAACATTTGTTGCTACAAACTAGTATAATTTTGAACACAAATATGTAAGTGACAGCTTTGCCTTGAGAGACTTAAGCCTTATCTCAGTATGAAATTTATGCTATTTTAATGAAAATCAATTTATTGAATTGGTGCAAATCTGTGTATCTATGTAGATTTACATTGGTTTACAACTGCTTATATCAGGTTAGCTTAATTTGGCACCATATATTTAATGTACAGGCTGGCTTTTTTCATAATCGCCTTTATAAGAAGTTTTCTAGACAGCTAATTGGATAAAATTCTCAAAAACATGAAAACATTAAAATGCTAAATGCTAAATGAGGAAGTCTGGAAACAAAGATATTAGAAGAGTTGGAGAAAACTAGAGCCTTGGGTCAAAAGCTGGAGGTTTAAGCAGCTCTGATTTTGTCCTGTTTCTAAGTACTGGGAAACAAATTATCAATGAAAATAGAACAAAATTATGGAAACTAATAAGGGTTTTTTTGCATTTTTCCCTACTGAGGCAAGGAGACTCCTTTTTCACCAGTGGACCAGCAACAGGTGGTTACTTTATAGGAAATATAAGCTTAGAGATGAGAGATTCTAGCATTCAGAAAATGGGGAATGGGGGGTGATCAAGGAGTCTTCTGTTAAAAAGGCAAAGTTTAAGGTAGTTTTGTGTGTGTGCACACTCTTTGTTTTACAATGGCTGAAATTTTTGACAGTTGAGCAACAAAGTGAGGCACTTGGACTTGAACATCAAGATAATTAGAATTCTGAAATACAGTTGTGTGAAGCATTATGGGAACTGGATTTTCATTGTTGCTGCAAATGCTCCTTTGTTTAGAGTGTCATGGTTCAGTAACTGCATCTCAATCCCATGCTACTCATACAGGTTGTTTTTGTTCTTCAAGAGTAGGCAGTACTGTGCTATTGATTGTTATGCCTGAAACTTTTAAAGCAGTCACTGTTCTAAATTTTCACTTTATTTCTTAAAAAGAAAACTGAGAAACTTTTACCATAAGTAATCTTTCAAATGCAGCTTTAACTAAGTGTATGAGAGCCTATACATTATATTTTACAACACATTTGCCTGTTGCCTAGGGAGCCATAGGTTAGGTAAATATGGGCCACCCGCCTAGAAGAGATCAGCACACTGACACGCGTATTGAAAAAAATCTAATTATAAATATAAAAGAGCTTCATATTAATAATTAAAAACAATCCAGATGGCATAAAGCACATTTACTCTAACAAGACATGGCAGGGGTAATCCAGTTGGTATAGCATACTTGAATTTTCAGAAAGCCTTTGACAAGGTCCATCACAATGGCTCTAAAGCAAAGCAGTCATGGGATAAGATGGAAGTTCCCCCTGAATCAGTAACTGATTAAGTAGTGGTTCTCAAACTTTCTGTATGAGTGACCCCTTTCACACAGCAAGCCGCTGAGTGTGACCCCCTCCTTATAAATTAAAAACATGCATTTTTTATATTTAATACTATTTTAAATGGTAAATTGTTTAAAATGAATTTACCTTTTCTCACCGCTTTTAAATTAAGACTAAAACACATTTTTATCAAATTACTGTTATAAGCAGATAAGTTATTTTTATAAATAGTTACTGTTTAATACTGGGGGGTGCAAAGAAACTTTGTCAGTATCAAATCTCACAGCAAACGTTAGTGCCCCAATGCCACCCTCACTTCTGTGCTGCTGCTGGTGGCAGTGCTGCCTTCAGAGCTAGGTGGCTTGTGACTCCCACATCATAACCTTGTACTGAGTTATGACTCCCAGTTTGAGAACCCTGGCTTAAAGGATAGGGAAACAAAGGATAGGAATAAATGATCAATTTTCATAATGGAGAGAACAAAATAGAATGGTCTTCCAAGGATCAGTAGTAAGATCTGTGCTGTTCAGCATATTCATAAATGATCTGGAAAAGGGGTGAACAGTGAGGTAGCAAAGTTTGTAGATGATACAAAATTTTACTCAAGGTAGTTAAACCCATAGCTGACTGTGAAGAATTACAGAGGGATCTCAGTAACTGGGTGACTGGGCAACAAAATGTATATGAAATTCATGTTGTAAAGTACAAATTAATGCGCATTGAAAACATAATCGCAACTATATATACAAAATGATGGGCTCTCTTTCTTGTTACCACTCAAGAAAGGGATCTTGGAGTCATTATGGATAGTTCTCTGAATATATCGGTTCAATGTACAGCCGAAGTGAAAAAACTTAATATAATGTTAGAAAAGGGATGGATAATAAGACAGAAAATATAATGCCACTATATAAATCCATGGTATCCCACATCTTGAATACTATATGCAGTTTTGGCTGCCCCATCTCAAAAAACTAGGGCAGTCAAGAGATTAAAGAAATTAATCGCTATTAATCGCACAGTTAATCACACTGTTAAACAATAACAGAATACCATTTATTTAAATATTTTTGGATGTTTCTACATTTTCAAATATATTGATTTCAATTACAACACAGAATACAAAGTATACAATGCTCACTTTATATTTTTATTATAAATATTTGCACTGTAAAAAACAAAAGAAATAGTATTTTCAATTCACCCAGTATAAATACTGTAGTGCAATCTCTTTATCATGAAAGCTGAACTTACAAATGTCAAATTGCAAGTTCAACTTACAAAATGTCAAATTGCAAGTTCAACTTACTTATTTATTCAAAAATAAAACAATGTAAAACTTTAGAGCTACAAGTCCACTCAGTCCTATTTCAGTCAATTGCTCAGACAAACAAGTTTGTTTACATTTGCAGGAGATAATGCTGCCCACTTCTTGTTTACAATGTCACCTGAATGTGAGAACAGGCGTTCGCATGGCACAGTTGTAACTGGCGTGGCAAGATAGTTACGTATCAGATGCGCTAAAGGTTCATATGTCCTTTCATGCTTCAATTCCATGTGTACATGCTGATGATGGGTTCTGCTTGATAATCCAAAGCAGAGCAGACCGATGCATGTTCATTTTCATCATCTGAGTCAGATGCCACCAGCAGAAGATTGATTTTCTTTTTTTGGTTGTTCAGGTTCTGTAGTTTCCGCATCTGAGTGTTGCTCTTTTAAGACTTCTGAAAGCATGCTCCAAACCTCATCCCTCTCAGATTTTGGATGGCACGTCAGATTCTTAAACCTTGGGTTGAGTTCTGTATCTATCCTTAAAAATCTCACATTGGAACCTTCTTTACATTTTGTCAAATCTTCTGTGACAGTGTTTGTAAATCAAACAACATGTGCTGGGTCATCAGCCGAGATTGCTATGACATGAAATATATGGCAGAATGCTGAAAAAAGAGAACAGAGACATACAATTCTCCCGCAAGGAGTTCAACAACACATTTAATTAATGCACTATTTTTTTAACAAACATGATCAGTATGGAAGCATGTCCTCCAGAATGGTGGCTGCAGCATGAAGGGCATACAAATAAATGTTTAGCATATCTGGCATATAAATACCTTGCAATGCCAGCTACAGAAGTGCCAGGTGAACACCTCTCTCACTTTCAGATGACACTATAAATAAGAAGTGGGCAGCATTATCTCCTGCAACCGTAAACAAACTTGTTTGTCTGAGCGATTGGCTGAAGTAGGACTGAGTGGACTTGTAGGCTTAAAGTTTTACATTGTTTTGTTTTTGAGTGCAGTTACGGAACAAAAAAAAATCTACATTTGTAAGTTACACTTTCACGATGGAGATTGCACTACAGTACTTGTATGAGGTGAATTGAAAAATACAATTTCTTTTGTTTATCATTTTACAGTGAAAGTATTTTTATAAATAATAATATAAAGTGAGCATTGTACATTTTGTATTCTGTGTTGTAATAGAAATCAATATATTTGAAAATGTAGAAAAACATCCAAAATATTTAATAAATTTCAGTTGGTATTCTATTGTTTAACAGTGCAACTAATCATGATTAATTTTTTTAATCGCAGTTAATTTTTTTGAGTTAATTATATGAGTTAGCTGCGATTAATTGACAGCCCTACAAAAAAGACAGAATTGGAAAAGGTACAGAGAGGATGTTAAGAAAATGTGGTTGTTTTCTGTCTTAGACCAGTTCTACACTATCAATTTACGTCTATAGAACTATGTTGCCAAGGTGTGTGAAAAATCCACACCTCTAAGTGTTGACAGTGCTATGTTGATGGGATGGCTTCTTTCATTGACTTAGTACCGCCTCTCACCGAGGTGAAATAACTACTTCAATGGGAGAAGCTTTCCTATCAGCATAGAAGCATCTCCACTAAAGTGCTACACAGCAGTGCAGATACAGCATTATAAGTGTAGACCAGGTCTTCATTGCTTTAGGGCGGGGAAGGGGGTTGGTTTTGCTTTTATCGTGTGGTTAAGGTTTTAATGCTACTCCCTATATTTTTTGGATGACTATTCTTTGTTGGTCAGGAACTCTTTTTGGAGACATGAGAGGAATGATATCACAGACATTAAATTAGTTTTGCTAGGTCTGTGCACCACTTAAAGCAAAACACCTTAAACTACAATATAACCTGTAGTAGTGACAGAGATATCATGCTTCGTATGTGGATTTCTTTTACACTAATATGTCTCATAGATAGCGAGGAATTGAAAGTCTGAAAATCCTGGTCTCCATGTTTTAATTGCCTTAATAGATTTATTGTAAAGATGTTTTTATGATACATGATTAATATTTTATTGTCTGTGATCTCACTGCTATCCATTATTCTTATTAATTGGCCATGACTAAGGCCATTTTAGTCATGGGTATTTTTAGTAAAACTCATAAATAAGTCATGGGCAGTAAACAAAAATTCACGGCCTGTGACTTGTCCATGACTTTTAGTATATATCCCCTAACTAAAACTTGAGGGTGGGGGTGACTCAAGAGGGAGGCCCTGGGGGCACCACAAGTGCTGGCAAGGGAGTTGTGGCCCAGGGGGCGCTTCGGGTGCGTGGGGAGGAGGTTGGTGGAGCTGGGGCAGGCTCTCTACTGGGCTCCTGGGAAGCAGTGACCTCCAGCTCCTAGCTCCATGTGCTGCCTCCGCTTCATCCCAAGTCCCCAGTTCTGCAGCTCCCATTGACTGGGAATGGCAGCTGCAGGGGTGGTGCCTATGAGCAGAGGCAGCACGTGGAGCTAGGAGGTGAGGGAGGGAAGCTCCTGTCCTCCTCCTGGGGATTCCCACTCCCCAGGTAAGCATCACTCTGCAACCCCTCCCATGCCTACACTCCTGCTGCTGGATGGCGGAGGTCCCGAAATTGCCTCAGCAGCAGCTGGTGCGCCTGGACTGGGGGCTGCCCAAGATGTTCAGGCAGTCCCCGGGCCAGGCGCATTGGCTGCTGCAGAAGTCACAGAGGTCAAGAAAAGTCAGGGAATCCATGACTTCTGTGAGCTCTGTGACGAACATGGAGCTTTAGCCATGACCCTTCTTTTTAACAAAGTTGTTACAATTTGGTAAGAAGCAGAATACTGTAAAATCAAGAGGCATGAATTTATTTGAGGTCTGCTAGTCTCCTAATACTACGACTTTATTTTCATAGTCATCTTAAGTTACATGGAAAAACTGAAATTGACCCTTTCCCGTGAAAATCGCTACATCTGTGGGAAATGTGACATTCAGGCTTTTACCAGCTTTTCACTTATTTATTGTACACGTGAAGAGACAAACCTGAGCAATCTGCCTTCTAAGGTGGGAATGAGAGGGTAGTGGGTAGAGGAAGAGGAGGGCTGGTTGGAAACTGCTCATTTGCTCTTGGATTCTGTTATGCTAAATCTGCAGATAAGATCATTAAGAGCAGCAGGAAGAGGAGAGGAAAGTAAACAGGAGCTTAGGAGGAAGGGGACTGGGCTCTTCCAAAGAAAACAATAGCATTTTCCTCTGAGGCTAAGAGACTGGGTCTCCTTTCTCCTAAATGCTTGTATCTCCTTTGCCCTCCTCATCCTGCTGTCAGTACAGTAGTCTGTTTGCAGGGCATGCTCCTGGTTTTGACTGCTTAAAGCAGGGGAGGGCAAACTTTTTGGCCCGAGGGCCTCATCGGGTTTGCGAAATTATATCGAGGGCTGGGTAGGGAAGGCCCTGACCCCAATCCGGCTCCCTCCCATTTTCCACCCCCTGACTGCCCCCTCCCATTTCCCACCCCCTACTGCCCCCTGAGAATCCCTGACCCATCCATGAACCCCTCCCACCTTGTCCCCTGACTCCCCCTTCCAGAGACCCCTAACCACTCCCCAGGACTCCACCCCCTACCCAATTCCTCTTCTCCCTATCCCCTGACTGCCCCAACCCCTATCCACCTTCCCGCCCCCTAACTACCACCCCAGAACCCCACCCCCATCCAACCAACCCTGCTCCCTGGCTGCCCGCTCCAAAGCCCCCCAACAACCACCACCCTGGAACCCCTCCCACCCCCCCTCTTACCATTGCAGCCTCGGCCCCCAGAGCTCTGCCTGCGCGGCTTGGCTCCGGGGGAGGGGCAAGCGCGCAGCGTGGCTCCGGGGCAGGAGCAAGCGCGCAGCCCCAGCCCCCGGGGCATTCCCCGCGCGGCGCTGCGCCGGGGACGGGGCCAGAGCGCAGCCCTGGCTCCCAGAGCGCTCCCCGCGTGGCTCTGGGGGGCGGCCAGCGCGCCACCCCGGCCCCCAGGGCGCTCCCCGCGCCGCGCAGCCCTGAGCGCTCCCGACGCGGCTCGGGGGGAAGGGCCAGCGCGCAGCCCTGGCCACCGGGGCGCTCCCCGCGCGGTGCAGCCCCGGACCCTAGAGCTCCCTGCGCAATGCGGCTCCGCGGGCGGGGAGAAGCATGCAGCCCCGGCCCCCAGAACGCTGCCCGCACGGCTCCGGGGGAGGAGAGGGCGCGCAGTCCTGGCCCCGCAGCGGTGCTCGGCCAGAGGCAGCTTCCGCGGGCCAGATGGGAGGGTCTCACGGGCCGGATGTGGCCCGCCGGCCGTAGTTTGCCCACCCCTGGCTTAAAGGGTGCTCAACTTTTCAGAAGTAAGAGATAGGCAGAAAAAACCTAAGAAAGGTGGGAGACAGAGGACCCAACCCTGTAGGTAAAGCCTTTGTTTCCTGATTTCAGTACATAACAGAACGTTTTTCACACCATACAGAGCACTGAGTGATTGAAACTGGCAATTAAACCATGTTTTGTGAAATATTTGGTGCCTATGGATAATTGCCATTTTTCTCCTAGAATAACCCTTTTTCCTGGATATGCAGCCTTGACTCATTCATAACTGACCTCCATTACTGCTATCTGTGGAAATGCTTAAGAGCTAAATAGCACAACCCTGTCCCACATTGAAGGCAGTGGAACTGATTGACTAAGTGCTCACTAATGTGAGAAGGCGTTGCAAAATCTAGCTCGTAGGTAGCATCTGCAGCTCAGTAATGCAGTTGATCTAGTTTCCCATTCTTTCAACTTCCACTTCTTTAAAATAGCTATTCTGAATGAGTGTCAAGGAAGTATAGAAGGAAGACACTAAATAATGCATCAACTGAGCTTCGGGCCTATATACCTTCAGGGAAGAGTACGATTTCTTCTCTTCTTAACTCTAAGATTGTTATTTCCATTACAAATCAACTGAGTAAGGGATATTCCTGCAAATCTTGTAAATGGATGTAAATGTGTTAAGGGTAGACATATTTTTTGTGCGTTTGCCTTAAGGCTTCTCACCATGTACATAATACAGGATAACAGGGAGATGGAATTCTTAGAAAAGTCTGTTCCAAGACTATATTATCTCAAGTGAGATAATATAAATTGCAGACACCATGTCTTAATGTACGTTGTATCTCTAGACATATAGTAATTGGTTTTTTTTGCTAGATACATACGGAGATAAAGCATAAGTCCTTGAAAGGCTGTGTGTTACATCATCGTATCTCATGCCAAATCAATGTAATTTGCATTGCAGTAGTGTTTTTTTACACTCACCGACTATAGTGCTCAGCAGTAACTGGAAACGTCTGTGTAATTTTCATTCCCATGTGCCCCATTGAATCTTATTCTTAAAAGCCCTAGCCAGGGTTCCAAAAGATGCATGCGTCGTGCACCTGCGTTAATGTCTGTGAAAAGACCATGGTGATTCACAGGCTCCTGGAGAGCCATTGAGAAATACCCCTTCCGATTAATGTACTCGGTGGCTACGTGGTCTGGTGCCAGCTTTGGAATATGTGTGCCATCTATCTCCCCTTCACAGTTAGGGAAGCCCCTTTGTGCAAAGCCATCCACAATGTCACTCACATTGCCCAGAGTCATGGTCTTTCAGAGCAGGATGTGATTAATGGCCCTACACACTTCCATTAACATGAGTCCAATGGTTGACTTTCCCACTCCGAACTGGTTAGTAACCGATTGGTATCAGTCTGGAGTAGCCAGCTTCCCCAGTGCAATCACCACACCCTTCTCCAATGGCAGGGCAGCTCTCATTCTCGTGTCTTTGTACCGCAAGGCTGGGGCGAGCTCATCAGACAGTCCCATGAATGTGGCTTTCCTCATGGGAAGGTTCTGCAGCTACTGCTCGTCATCCCAGACATGCATGACAATGTGATCCCACCATTCAGTGCTTGTTTCCAAAAGTGGCATTCCACTATGGTCAGCACCTCTGTGAATGCTACAAGCCATCTCATGTCATAGCTACTATACATGGCGAGATCAATGTCACACTCCTCTTACTTGTGTAGGTTAAGGAATAACTCCACTGCCATTTGTGATGTGTTAGTAAGAGCAAGCGGCATATTGGTCAACAGTGCGGGATGCATTCCTGCAGACCGAAGAGGCAGAGCAGAGCCCGCAATACGCAAACAGTTGAAAGATGATGCCAAATACGGACAGAAGCACAGGGATTGCTGGGATGCGAAGCAATGCATCATGGAGCATTGGGACAGGATCCAGGATGCCCCGTGACCCCTTCCATCTTCCAGCAGAAGAGGAAGAGATGCTCTGTGGGATAGCTGCCTAGAGTGCACCATTCCGAATACTGCTGCAAGTGCCACAAGTGTGAACACACTATTGCAGGCAGCTGACAGTGTGAACACACAATAGTGGTTTCACTTCAGTGCTCTCTGAGCAGTGCTTTAACTGCCGGCACTGTAACTCTGCCAATATAGACATACCCTTAAAAAAAAATTGGAGGTGAATTTTTTTGTCTTCTAGTTTCTGAGCTTTCAAGGTGCTCTTTTGAAGCTTTTCTTTGTAGCTATGAGGGACAGAAATTTACTTTTTTCAAAAAAATGACAGCTGACGCATGTAATCTCTTGACTCCAACTGCTGGGACCTTGAGGAAAACACCAAATATTGCAAGATTTGCAATCAAATGATGAGAACTGGCAGCTCAGCTAGTGTTTACATCACTGGTAGCCCTGTTGCTGGAACTGGTTACAGATCTTTCAAGTCTAGACAAGACCTAAGTTTTGATTTAGGAGATTTCAATACTGACCAAACATCGAAGGCTGAAAGTGTATTACCATATCACGGCCTCAAGCTGTGCACGTAGATACCATTGACATGAGTGGAAGTTACGCAGGAGATAAAGAGCTTTGTACAGCCCTTAGTGGCCATCAGAAATTGATATTAGACTATTGAGAACATGTTCAAAATTTCTGCAGTCCATAGACTAATTCATTTCTCCAGCAGATGTGCCCTAAATATCTGTAATCCTCATCAGTAAGGTTCCTTTTTTCAATTATTCCTTCTCATTTGAATGAGACAGAAGAACTGAATCCCAAATCATCCATCCCCACTGGGTGCTTTTTGTTTTGTTTTGTGAGTGTGAGGGTGGGGGAAGGGGAAAGTTGTTCATCTCTCCCAGGGGTGAAAGTAAAATTTTTGATTTACCGGGGGAGGGCGCAGCTTCCCCCGGAAGGGGCGGGGCCTCTGATGGAATGGGGCGGGGCTAGGGAATCAGCAGTCGTTCCCTCCCCGCCCCCCGGCTGGTTAGCTGTTCCTGTTGCCCCTCTCTCCTGTCAGCAGCTGTGGGGGAGCAAAAGGGACAGCGACCTTAAAGTGCTGCTGTGGCAGCGCTTTAAAAGACCAGGCTTAAAGCGCTGTCACAGCAGCGCTTTAACGTTGCTGCTCTTTTTTGCGCCCCCCCGTCCACAGCCCTGCCAGGTCCCTACTGGCAGAGCTGCCAACGGGGAGCGCAAAAGGGGCAGGGACGCTGAAGTGCTGCTCCCGCAGCGCTTTAAGGAGGGTCCTTTAAAGCGGCAAAAGGACCCTGCTT
>ML677341.1:22940692-22984593 GCA_007922305.1 Dermatemys mawii | reverse complement strand
GGTACGGCTTACCGGCCATACCACCTTACTTTCACCTCTGATTTCTCCCTTCCTGAGGTCAGGACTGTACTCTAAAGCCCCTGTCTGTGCTGGGGGTGAGAAGGAAGGCTGTGTGGACCAGCAGCTACTCATGGAAGTACAGTGCCTCAGGCAGGCACAACTCCAATGGAAGTTTGGGGGAGCAGAGACCCATCATCTTCCTTTTACTTATTATTTATATTATCGTAGCACCTAGGAGCCCTCATCACAGACCAGAACCGCGCTGTGCTGGGTGCTGTACAAACACAGAACAAAAGACATTCTCTCTTGTCTTTTACAATCGAAGTAAAGGACAAGGGACAACAGATGGATACAGACAGATCGGGGAGAGAAGTACAAGGAAACCATGAGACTGTATTGATCAGCATGATAGCCAGTAGTATAGGTTACAGCAGGGGTAAGCAACCTATGGCACAGGTGCCGAAGGTGGCACGCGAGCTGATTTTCAGTGGCACTCACTCTGCCCGGGTCCTGGCCACTGGTCCATGGGGCTCTGCATTTTAATTTAATTTTAAATGAAGCTTCTTAAACATTTTTAAAACCTTATGTACTTATAGAAAGACGTATAGAAAGACTGATAGACCAAAGATTTATAGAAAGAGACTTTCTAAAAAGGTTTAAATGTATTACTCGCACACAAAACCTTAAATGAGAGTGAATAAATAAATACTTGGCACACCACTTCTGAAAGGTTGCCGACCCCCGGGTTACAGTGTGAACTCCATCTTGTGCTGGACAGCTCTGTTGTTTGGAGAGAAATAGGATTTGGAAGGTGGAGGCAGAGCCATGGCCTTACTCTTGTCCCATAGGCTTTGAGGAGTTTTGCACTATTGACTTCCCAGTTTTTGTGTGGCAGAAGTGCAGTGGCTGCAACTGCACCTTGATGGAGGGCCACGCACAAGGAGAAGAAAACTCCTTTCATCTTTTTTTCCCAGCCACTTGTTCATCAGCTAGGTCAGGGCTGGCAACAACATATACACCATCAGTCAAACACATTTCTCCACTATCTACTGCTGCTGCCCTTAGCATTATGCTTTTTTGAGAATCAGGAGGGTGGTTTTGTGAAATCCTTGCAGCACCTAAGAAAAATGTTCAGCTTCCGGAAAGCAAATATTTCCTTTTCCTTGGTCAGAAGAGGAGTGTCCTTGGAATAATATGTACCAACACTGTGCCTTGCTTGTTAAACATGGGTTAACATTTTCAAACGTGACATAAATCACATCTTCATATATTACTTAGGCACTTCAGGAGTTGAAGGTTTGTGAAAAGCCAGCTAGTCCATCCCTTCTGTCAGTTCAGAACTGTTCACTTTAACATGTAACTAAAACATTTTCTTTGACTTCTGCAGTATTTTACAACTGAAGCAAATACAAAGCATGATAAATAGAAAGAGGAAAAAATCGATTATTGTTGAGTTACAATGTCTGATATGCTTTAACAGTAACAGAACATTTTTTTAGAGTTTCAGAGTAGATCTTTTTTTCAACAAACATATATAAATAGGAAATCACTATACAGAAGTAGTCATAAAAGACTGTTTTAGTCCAAGTTGGTTTAGAGCCAATCTGGAAATAGGAGAGAGAGCCAAACATGTATGATACAAAGTACTGATATAAATAAATGCTGCACAGGATTATATCCACATTAATGCACTGTTATCCTATATAGTAATATTAATTTAAACAAGGAGACTTTAATAATAACCCATCATCAAGTAATCAGGTATAAATAAAACAAACTAAAGTAACCAGTATACCCATTGAAAAATAAACATGCTCTGGATGTAGGATAATCTTCTACATCTACAGGCAAAGGAAGGTCACACTAAATAGGCTAATCTTTACCAACCCGCCACATTCCACATCAGGCTAGGGAACTGTAGATTTATACCCCAACTTGCTGTGCACTAAATCTCCATATAAACAAGCCCCCAGAGAATTTTATTTAACTTCTTTTTTTTCTTCAAAATGTATAAGAAACAATAGCTGAAAGTCTGAATTAAAAGATACAGGAGTCTCTTAGCTGTTCTCATGTATCAGAACATACACAGCATAGCTGAGCCTGAGTTTATAGCGATTTCTCCATCATCTGTGCGTTATCCCCAAATCTGATAGTGCCTTCTGGGAGATATGTTTGTTCATTCTCAATTCCTAGCAGATCAGGAACTAAGTGGGCAGTTTAGTTCTCTGTCACTCAACCGGTTTTTATTGAAAGGCTCTCTTCTTTTTGGCTAAGATATGGAAGGGTGTATAACCTAGAGGGAGGTTATAGGTATTAGTCCTACTATGTGACATACAAAACATGTTTAGTCAAGAAGACAAGTTAGCCTTTTATTTTCTTAGTCGAGTGAGGAATGAAAGGATCCATCTGAAGTGGAGCTGGCATGGGATCAACCTACAGAGGTTCATAAATCCCAATTTTAAAAGAATTCTCCCAGCCCATCAGTGAGAAAGCGTTCAGAAACTCCCACTCTGCAAACTTCTACCTTTCTTCTTATTTTCTAGTCAATTCATTTTGACCTCCATGGTATCATTTTCTTTTGTTAAACTGTGATTAAGACATGGTTACCTTTACTGCCATCTCTAATCCCTCCATTTTCACCTCAGTGTGGTTACCTTTGAGCCAAGCTTTTCACATTTCTTAACAAACTTTAATCATAATCAGAACAATTCATAATCTTATTGGGTCAAATCCTGCAATCCTTACTCAGGCAAAGTTCCTATTGAAGTATCAGGGTGATGCCACTGAAGTAAATGGATTCACTGTGGATTTAATTGAAAACAGGTTAGCTTAAGGTATTTTCTTTCTGCAGTTTCTGATACTCTTTCTCATGCTGAATAGCATCTGACTGCAAAAGTATCCTGAATTACTTCAGAGGTGCTATTTGCGGAGGACAGCTCTATTCAGAGGAGTAATAGTATCAGAATCTGTACTTAACTATTTAGCAACATAAAGGCACATTCTGTGAAACCAATTTTATCTATTTAGAAATTAGTACCTAGTTGCAAAGTTTTATCAAGCTAAACCGCATGTCTTTATATGACTGTTGTTCTCTCATTATTAGTTTAAACGTTATTTGCTGAGCATATGAAAAGATGACAAATAATGCTTTGACGTTTATAATGGAAGAGTCCAATCCTGCCAATAACATTACTCAAGTATGTAGTCTAATACACCTACCCAGCACCGCTCATATAAGTAAAAGAACTTACTGGTCTAAGTATTTACAGGATCAAGCACAAGAACTGTAGACAGGGTGCACTAAGAAGCCCAGAAGAATCAATAATTTGTACTGCTGCAGTGTGTGGGATTAATCCAGAGCCCATTGGAGGCAGTTGGAAGACTGCCATTGGCTGTGGATGGGCTTTCGATCAGGACCACTGAGTGTAATTTGGCTCATTTCCAAGCAGTGCAGGAGTGAGTCGAGCTTGAATATGGGGAAGTAGTGAACTGGGATGGAGGACCCATTGCATCTGCAGAAGGTAATGTGGGAAAAGGCAAAAGAGACAGATGTGGACGTATGAGATGAATGGGTGTAAAGCTGACCTAGCTGGCAGAGCGGTAGTAGTATCGCACAATTCATCCTTCACTATTCAGGGCTTTACTGCTGGTTATGTACACTAGTACAATGATCTCAGATCCAGAGAGATCATTATGAGGAAAAAGAGCACAGCCCTAGGTAGAATTTTTTTATGCTAAATCTGTTTCCCAAAATGATCTTTAGTAAGTTTGTTCCTAGCTCTAATTGTAAAGAGTGCCAAAATCAAGCAAGAGCTGAGACAGGTTCAAACCAAACACTGAAACTGAACATCCCCATGCTTTCAGAAAGTTTGGATCAAGTGGATCAGCTCAGTCTCAGCAGGGTGTGTGTGTGTGTGTGTGAAAGGTAACCAGCTTCTGGTTTAAATCTGGAATAATTTATCAACTTCAATGAGCTATTGTGGATTTACTCCAGTGTAATTGAGATGAGAATCAGTTCCAAGGTAGTTTATATCAATGTCAATCTGAGAGAGAGAGAGCGGTTTCTTGATATATGGGGCTAAATCCTGGCCCCATATATCAAGAAACCCAAGAAAGGCAGTGAGAGTTTTGCCATGTACTTCTGTGGGGCCAGGATTTTACCCATAGAGTGTAGAGGAGACACAATTGTGTGCGTGTCTTTCCTTTTGTTATTCTTGGCTTTCACATTGACAAGCCTACTGACAGTGTCTGCACTCCAGAATCCAGCCTCTTCATCCTAGAGGGCTGGCATGGTCACTTTCTCTGCTTCACTGCTGTATGATTTTTTTCATAAAGTTGGAAGAAAGATTTTTGCAGTTTTAATTTATAGATGAAACATACCCAAAGCTAGTGCAAAATTCTCCATTTCAGTCTACACTGAGAGCTAGATTCATGCCTGGTGGAGTCAGTAAAGTCATGAATTTGGCTCTGCGTATCTCATGTCAACAGGCATAAATTTGTCTCCAGGTATCTCTTATCCCCAGAACAGATCTCTGGTGCATGTTCTGCACTATTCCTGTGTATGAAATGAGTGGAGAATTTAAACTAGATACTTGCGAGAGTAGATTGGAAAGGAAAAATTTCCTATTACAGGTTGCACATCATATACTCTTTGTTCATTTTGTTGGACATGGTCCTACTTGCCTCTTCAAAGAGCGTCACTCACTTCTAAACAGGTATCAACAAGACTGGAACTGCTAGAACAGTCAGTTTCCTTGCTTACTGTAACTGTATACCACCAACTCCTTGTAGTGGCTATTCATTCAGTCTATCAATGTTTAACTTGGAGGCCTGATGAGATTCTAATGGAATTCTAATCTTTTTTAGTGTTATATAGAACTTTAAGAGTCCTGCTTTAGAGATTTTGTTGCTTGGTTATCTCTCCCCTGAGTGTTCATGTTACTTTGGCTTCCTGCCAACCAATACAAAGTTCAGAAGGAGTGAAGACTTCACATGAATGGAGTAGATTTTAAAAATGGGTATTTATTGCTCTGGGAGGACTTCCCCCTTTTATTTTTATGGTTGCTTTGTTCGTTGTGCAAAATTGTTTCAATACTATCACTAGAGCCATTTTTCAGTTGCATTTGTTAGAGGAAGAAGAGGCATTTCTTTGTATAATGTTTAAGATGTAAAGGAGATTTGCACAGAAATAGTTCAAGTTCTCCATCTTCAAGAAAACTGGTCACGGGGGATTTCTTTTTGAAAGAATTTTGATGCCTTATTCCTTGTTATTTCTCCTTTCCATTAAAATACTGAAAGAATATGTTTCTTCTTAGACCTAAAATTGCAGTCCACTTACTAAACTGCCTGTAGCTCAGGAGAAGCAGTTACAGATACTGAGTGAAAATTAATATGTATCCAGAGCATCATGAAAAAGAAAAAGTGAAAAGAGCAATTCAGTGCAGACCTGCTGGTTCATGCTAACTTTTGGTTAACATGAATATTTCCAGTTAAAACAGTCATAGAATGAGGTATCTGAAGTATCTGATTTAAGCTTTTAGAATACTTCCTGATTATTTTTCAATGTCATTAAATTGTTGTTTCTAGAAAAGTAGCTGACTTCATGCTTTGTCATTGTATAGTTAACTAAGCAAACGCGGAGCTTTTCTGCAAAGACTGGTTTGTTGATTCAAATTAGTATACAGTTTGATAATCAAAAGCTAATGTTTCTGCTTACAGTTTATTTGCAATTATGGGTTTATTCTGTCAATTTTCAAAGAACTAATTGAACTAATTTCTCCATGGTTTGTTTCTTTTAATTTTTACTATCGTCATTATTATTGGTTTATTTAAATCCTTTAACACCTACTTTATTTTAGAGAGAGCTCGATCTGGTAAGACAATCAGTAATTACTTGATTTGGTTATAGAGTGGAACCTTTCAGTAGGAGATCAAATAAAAGCACTTTGACCAGGCAGTGAGATTTCCATCTCTGTTTTCTCCTGTGCTTGTTGTTATTCCGTTCCTATTGTCACATAGCAGAATACTTTATTGTATTAACATACATTCAAAATTCTTTTGAATTTTATCAGAAAATATATTTATTATGCATTGAAGAATCATAGAAATGTAGGGCTGGAAGGGAACTCGAGAGGTCATCTAGTCCAGTGCCCTGCTTGGAGGACCTATTCCAGTATTTAACTATCCTTATACTTAGAAAGGTTTTCCTAATATCTAATCTAAATCTCCCTTGCTGCAGATTAAGCCCATTGCTTTTGGTACTGCCTTCAGTGGACATAGAGAACAATTGATTACTGTCCTCTTTATAACAGACCTTCATATATTTGAAGACTATTATTAGGTTCCCCCCTCAGTGTTCTTTTCTCAGGACTAAATATGCCAGGTTTTTTTTTTATAACTGTTCCTCATAGGTCAGGTTCTCTAAACCTATTATCATTTTTGTTGCTCTTCTCTGAACTCTGTCAAGTTTGTCCACATCTTTCCTAAAGTGTGGCACCCAGAATTGGACACAGTGCTGCATCTGAGGCCTCACCAGTGCAAAGTTGAGCAGAACAATTACTTCCCAGGTCTGTCATACAACACTCCTGTTAATATATCCCAGAATGATACTGGACTTTTTTACAACTACATCACACTGTTAACTCTTATTTAATTTGTGATACACTTTAGCCTCCTACATTTTTTTCAACAGTACTAACACCTTGCCGGTTAGCCCCCATTTCGTAATTATGAATTTGATATTTTGTTCCAAAGTGAAGTACTTTTCACTTGTGTTTATTGAAATTCATCTTGTTGTTTTCAACCAGTTCTCTAAGGGTATGTTTACACTGAAATTAGACAGACAGGTCTGGCCCATGCCTACTGACTTGGGCTTGGTGAGCTTAGGCTAAGGGCTATTGAATTGCAGTATAGATGTTCAGGCTTGACTGGAACTGGGTTCTAGGACCCCGAGAAGTGAAAGGGTCACAGAGCTCAGGCTGCAGCCCAAGTGTGAACATGTACACTGCAGTTAAACAGCTCCATGAGCCTGAGTCAGCGGCCGTGGGCCAGCCCTGGGTGTCTAATTGCAGTGTAGACATACCCTAAATGGTCGAGGTGTTTTTGAATTCTAATCCTGCCCGATAAAGTGCTCACAGCCTCTTCCATTTTGGTGTAATTTGCAAATTGTACAAGCACACTTTCCACTCTGTTAGCCAAGTCATTAAGGAAAATATTGAATAGCACCAGACCCAGGACTGATCTCTGCAGGACCCCGCTAGATATCCCCTACCATTCTCCCAGTTTCACAGTAAACCATTAATAACTATTCTTTGAATAGGTTTGCTTATAGGAATGTCATGTGGCACTGTGTCAAAAGCCTTATCAAAATCAAACTATATCATGAGTAGTGGTTTCTCCCATCCACTAGGCCAGTTACTCTGTCAAAGAAGGAAATTAGGTTGGTTTGGCTTGATTTGTTCCTAACAAATACATTCTTACTATTCCATATAACTCTATAATCCGCTAGCTGTTTACAAATTGATTGACTTATAGTGGTCTGGTTGCTGGCACTTATTAAAGATTTCACAAAGTCCAGACGTCTGCATGAGGGATGATAGCCATGCATAAGGCAGAATTATCCAAAGGTGCATACTCTAGGTTTCATTGTGGAAAAAGACTCAGTTACATGTTATGAGGACTAAAGATCACTGTAGCATCACACCTCCTGCCTGGATTTCACGGAGCTGTGATACATAAGAAATATGTTCGGGAGTCCGCAAATACCAACAATATAGGAAATATTAAATTACTTTAATAGAGAAAAGGTTGCTAGTAACAGTTGGGGGCAGATTGGTTGAGTCATAAACCAGACTATTAAACTATAAGCACAACTGCAGCAGTCATTCCTCATTGCAGTGCAGATCCCTTAGTTCTCTCATCACCACAGCAGATCCCCAATTTCAGACAAGATTAGGGTGACCAGATGTCCTGATTTTTGGGTCTTTTTCTGATATAGGTTCCTATTACCCCCCATACCCTGTCCCGAGTTTTCACATTTGCTGCCTGGTCACCCTAGACAAGATCACCCTTTCTCTTGTTTATGAAATGGTTTTACATTTGTCTGCTATAAACAGGAATTATACTTGTATCTAATCTAGCAGTCTACTGTGTCGATGCACTCTTGCTGCATAGAAGAATAAAGAAGGATTAATGAATGCAGCCTTAGACTCTCATATTCTGAGAACCTTCTGTATTGTCATGGTATTCCAACAGCATGTCAGAATGGAACCCCCCTGTTTGTCTATGTCATGTCTGTTTGTGTTCAGCTCTGCGCTTTGTTTGCTTTTGTCAAGTGTATCATTCTCTTTTCAGCAGGCCTTGAGGATTCCCCTCCATTTGGAGTTGGAAATTTATATAGTTAAATATCCTACTTCTTTAAAATGGGGCAACCCATTCTTAGTCTTTTATGTAGAAAATGTGTCATTCTAATTCTTGAAGAGTTTCAAAACACAAGTGGAGTGAGTTGTCTTTTGATAGGTCTACACAGATGGCAGAAAGGAGACTCCCTGCCTAGCTCAACAGACTTAGGTAAGTGGGGCTCACGCTAGTGCCCTAAAAATAGCTCCGTGGCCAGTGCTTTCAAGTTGCAGCTCAGGCTGGAGCGTGGGCTCTGACTGTTGGGGTGGAGAGGGAGCCTGTGGTTATAAAGCAACTCACCAGTAAATGCATTCCTTAATGTCTTCTTAGGAAACTTAACAAAGAGTCTTGTAGCACCTTGTAGACTAACAGATATTTTCGAGCATAAGCTTTCGTGGACTTCATTTGAAGTGGGTCTTTGCCCACGAAAGCCTATGCTGCAAAATATCTGTTAGTCTACAAGGTGCTACAAGACTGTCGCTTTTGCAGATCCAGACTAACACAGCTACCCCTCTGATTCTTAGTAAACTTGTTTGCTTGATTATTTTGTTCCTTCATATTCAGCATTGCACCTGAGAGTTGTTTTCTCACCAAATACACAGATTCATAGTAATTTCTTATGAGGGAACCATGTTGTGTATCATTGTAATCTACCTGACCTCCTTGCTTGGCTAATGCTGGGTATCCATTCAGATAATGATTAGGGGTCTGGAGCACATGACTTATGAGGAGAGGCTGAGTGAAGTGGGATTGTGTAGTCTGCAGAAGAGAAGAATGAGGGGGATTTGATAGCTGCTTTCAACTACCTGAATGGGGGTTCGAAAGAGGATGGGTCTAGACTGTTCTCAGTGGTACCAGATGACAAAACAAGGAGTAATGGTCTCAAGCTGCAATGGGGGAGGTTTAGGTTGGATATTAGGAAAAACTTTTTCACTAGGAGGGTGGTGAAGCACTGGAGTGGGTTACCTAGGGAAATGGTGGAATCTCCTTCCTTAGAGGTTTTTAAGGTCAGGCTCGACAAAGCCCTGGCTGGGATGACTTAGTTGGGGATTGGTCCTGCTTCGAGCAGGGAGTTGGACTAGTTGACCTCCTGAGGTACCCTCGACCCCTGATATTCTATGATAATCCTGTCTGGATTGGTGTCCACAGCTGGTAATGGGAAATAGGAAGGGATTTTTCAAGGGTTTGTTTCAGAATTCTAATAACAACTTGATAAAATGAGAATTTAGGAACTTGGGCCCTGCTTCAGAAAAGCATATGCTTAAAGTTAAGCTCTAGCTTAAGTGCTTTCCTCAGCAGTGATGCTTTTCTGACTTGGGGCCTTGATTTTTATCTTCTGGTTGAGGGATGGTGGCTTTTGCTGTTTCTAGATTTGCAGGAAAGATTCCTTTTTAGGGAAAACCTTTTTAGGGTTTTACCTGGACTGTCTGGGTTTTAGCTTTTGAGTCTGAGTGCCATTTTGGTTTGCCAGGTGCCCAGTTTTCACCTGGAAAGTCCAGTCAAAAAGGGGATCTATGAGTGTTTGGTCAGATGTCCTGACCTGACACCAAAAGTCTGTTTACCTTGGGGTGGGGAGAGGTGCTGCCAGGACATTAACCCGCGCCAGCCCCTGCTCAGCCGTGACCGCCTCCTACTTGCAGGCAAGCTTCTTGTCAGACTGCAGCAGCTCCTGTCCCAACCCCAGGGCAGAAGGAGAGGTGGAGACGATCCAGTGTGCGGTGGAGCCAAGGGGGGAGAGGAGGAAATGACAGGGTCAGGGCCTTGAGGGAAGAGGTGGAGTATAATTCCAATTTTTACATATACTTGGCAACTCTGGAATAGAATTGTTTGGTTAGATCGAGCGTGCCTCATAATAGGTACGTTTAAAGATATCAACTTTCTGATTGTTTCCAAGCAGACACCAACAGATACCTGTTTTAGGCACCTATGTGATAACTCTTATTATAATCAGCAATATAGGCACTGATTGAGCTAAATTCAGATCTGATGTTGTAGGCTGTACTGGAGCTGTACCCTCTATATACAAGTCTGAATTTGACTTCCTGAGTGATAATGGTATACTTGTGTATGCTACTGTGTTTTGTATGTGTGAAAGACATAGTTCCTAAAATACTGTTTTGAATTCTTTCATTTTGGGTTGAAATAATGTAATTATATAGACCTGTGACTAGTATTTATGCAAATATTATAGTGTTGGAAACTTCTTTTGTCCGTTGGGTTTTGCCATACAGCTTTGCTGTACGTTTAGTTACCTGGCACTGTTTCTGGGATTAATTTAATTATATAAACCCACTTCAGTTTCTGTGAACACTTTTTACATGCCTGATCTGGGTAGGTATAATCAAGCATGACAACAGCAGTTACCTCACAACCCACATTCTGATAGACTAATTTTAAATAATTAACATAGAGGGAGAACTCATTTTCTGTAGAACAGTTAATTCTGCAGCAGCCTTTGCATCAGCCTCTGCAGATTTTGTGTGGTGTAAAGGGACTCAGGAACGTCACCTACAGATCTTGTAAACGGCAAACTGCAAAATGCTACTGAGCATTTTTGAAAATTTTGACCACATTTTAATGCATGCACAAAAGTCATGAGGGCTAAGGCTGTGTGTACAAACTTACCATTGCTATTTCCTGAATTTTGAGTGCTTAAGATTAACAAAAATCTTAATATAGGGCGGGGTTGGAGTTGGGGTTGGAATAAAATTACAGCATTTGAGGATAAAAAACTTCAGGAGTTTGTAAATCAGAATACATGTCTCTTAACAACTGAATGACTTGACTATATTGTTATTTGGAAAGTGAGGTAAATGTCTGTAGGACACTCTTGGAAAAAAAAATAGAAGCGCTATGCATGTCACCTGTATCCTGTCCATTCTTTACAGAAACGCACACAGTTTAAAAATATTATATTCCTGGCTCTGTTGGACTTAGTGATGTCTGCAGTAAAACTGAATTCCATTAAAGGGGAAATGCAACACTTATCTATTTATACCATTCACAGTCAGAAGTGAACATTTGATCTTGAGTGGTTGAGAACAATATCAAATGCTGGAACCATTGACACATTTTTTAGCTGACAGGAAGTGTTCAGGTTTTTACATGATAATGTCACCTTCTTCCTGATATATATTTATCACCAGTTCTGAAAGCACCTATAAATCTAAAAATTAAAGCCAGCATTGTGAAGTATTTGAAAAAGAATCACTGAGGAAACATTACCCTGAACTATGCAGAGAATTAAAAATTGAGAAACAGTTTGGCATGTACATACACTCTGCTGCAATGACAACTACTTAACTCGATGTACAGACATTTAAAACCACATTAGCTTTTTTTTTTTACGCAATAATAACTGATCTGTTTTATTGGTATCTCTGGCAATTTGTTGTTTAATTGGAATTTAGCGCCAAGTGTTTCCTACTGATCTTTGTTTCATCTTTTTCCAGGCGAGTATTGCGAAGTGAATGCCCGCTCTGGCCGCTGTGTGCCAGGAGTATGTAAAAATGGAGGAACCTGTGTTAATCTGCTGGTAGGAGGTTTCAAATGTGAGTGTCCCCCAGGAGAGTACGAGAGACCTTACTGTGAGATGACAACAAGAAGCTTCCCTCCACAGTCGTTTGTCACCTTCAAAGGGTTAAGGCAGCGCTTCCATTTCACTGTTTCTCTCATGTAAGTTTGTTTCCCTTCTGTCTTGATAGGAAAGGATTCAGTCCAAATCTCTCCTTGAGGGCCAAGTGTTGCTGTATATTTGTAGCCCCCAGAGTTAAATATCTGTGAAAGTGGTTACTGTGGGAAGTCTGTCATTGACTCCTATGGGAGCAGAATTAGAATCATGCTGTTTGAGATTATTGTTAATCACGTTTATTATGGTATTCTCCAAGAGGTAGCCAGGAATGGGGCCCATAGTGCTTGGCACTGTAAGAACACAGAGTAGTTAGGTGGTCCCTGCCCCGAAGAGCCTTATTTGAAAGCCGGATTGTGGGCAGGAATTAAAAGCAGTCTTGCTGTATCTGATGTGAAGTGCTGACTGTGTCCTTCCTATCATAAAACTTTTCACTTTCAGAATAGTCAGCTCCTCTGCCACACAATCAGTGTTTTGTTTCGTGTAGAGTTTTTTTGTACTGAAGTATTGCTAAATCCTGTACACAGATAGAGGGAATGGGCTCCTTCAAGCCCTTATGGTTCAGGAGGGCACAGTTCTGCCAGCAGGAGACACTGTGCCTGGAGAGAGGAAACGTGGGATTCTGCTGGAGAAGGGCATATTCAATTTGCGGCTGGCAGAAGCTGGCGAGGAGATGGACTGAAATAGCATGTCCCACAACTGGCCTGGCCATGTCTCTGCCCAACTAGTGCTGCCCACTTTTGTGTCTGTGCTGATCACCAGTGGGGCACCCAGCAGAATTGGGGTTGCTGGCTCCCTCTACCATTCTCTGCTGCTCCTGGTACTCCTACAAAGAGCATTATATAGCACAGGGACAGATGCAGCTGCATAAAATTCATTGCTGCCTTAGGCTACATTAACGTTATGGCATCGTCCCTGCAGACTTTAGGCAGGGAGGTAATGGCTTCTGTGTCTGCTCCCAGACCATCTCCTCCTGCCCTAATCACCATCTCCCTGTATATGAATGCACAAGCTCACCCAAGGACCTCCATGAGCTCCAAAGATTGGGAGAATGATGCTTTCGAGATAGATTTTACCATGATTTAGCTGGCCAAGGCTGACTACCTTTGGCTGAGTCAAGGTAAAATGTGCTAAGCTGCATCTACTCCAGTGAAAGGACTGAGGTTAGCTAATACAGATAAAAACAAGAAGAAGAAACTAACTTTGGGTGTTTGCTTAGATTAGAAAAAGAGGTCCTGGTTAGCTATTGAGTTAGATAAAATCAATTCCTTTACTTAGTCTAAGAAACCCCTCAGAGTTAGGTTGTTCTTGTTATACACTCAAGCATGGCTTGCTGCTTCTTTGCAGAATGTTTCCATTTTACTCTTGATCTTGCCTTAACAGTACAGTGGTCACATTTTTTGTGTGGAGTCTTGAAACCATGGTTAAATCAAAGCATGCAGTTACAGTAAATATAACTTATCCAGGTTAGTATGGAAGGCTGTGAAAACTGTGTGGAATATATAGAACGATTTTGCATTGATTCTGATCAAAATTAGATCTCAAAACAGAATAAAAAGTTTTCAAGCATCAACTCTGCTAAACAAGAGGAAGCTGAGGGGGGAAAAATGGGCTTGGAACTGTCAGATTTACATGAAATGCAAATGAAGTGTTGGAGGCAGGCTGCCAGCTCAGCTCCTGTGCTACCAGCGAATTGTTCCAGCAGCACATGGTGTCATTTTACAGGCTTCCAGGAAGATTCTCAAAGTGTGGTGTGTGAAACTGTTCTGCTGCATGTTAGAATGGCTCACACTCGCCTTGTGGGGCTTACTGGGAAACAGCAAAGAGTAAGGCTTACCAGCCCCTTCAAAATCTTTAAAGACTCAACAGGCATACTTGGTGCTGAATTAAATACCATGCAACCCCATTAGCTTCATGGCATTGCACATGATGTAAATTAGCACAGAATGTGTCCCTTTATGGGTCAGGATGATGAACTATATGGGCGTTTAGATTTTATGCTGAGTATTTCCAACACAGGAGGGAAACATTACTACAGGATAATCAAGAAGTAGAAGTTGGCTAGACAAAGGATTTGCCAATACATATTTTTTGATTTGTGAATATTCCTGTTATCTTAAGTTGTCTAGTGTCCCTCAGCCCCACTTTCCCCCAAGAGGTCAAAGAGTAGGAGCTTTGTCTAGTTCATCCTCATGACTAAAATGGGATTTTAAAAATAACCCATATGTTCACTGACTATGTTACAAGCTAATGAGGCATTCCGAGCATTTAAATGGTTTGGAACCTATAAATTATACTCACCATATGTTCTTAGAGAAGGGAAAAGGCAAGTGAACAAGTTGTCAGATGCTTATTTTCCATATACCCTATTTCTGCATGGTAAATCTCACTGTTATTTTGGGACATTTATCAGATGTGCCCCACCTCCTCTGCATCTCTCCTTTCCCCCAACAGTTAGTCATTCAGCCTCACTTAAAAAGAAATGTCAACTGATTTACTTTTTTAAAGATTTATTTCAAACAATTCCAGTCTCTGATAAAGCACCCTGGAAGTAATATGTCCTAAACTTAAAATAAAGAACCAAAACCTTCCCTTTACAAAAAGGGGACAGGTGTTTTTCTACTCCCCAACTGATATGTATATACAGCTCTTTGCAGCAAAGAGAGCTAAAGCAACAACACCAAATTGCTAGCGCATGAGACAGGAAATTCAATTGACCATCAACAGAACAGTGAAACCGAATATATATAAAGTATTGTTAAATGCACAAGGCAAACAAACAGAAAAAAATAGAAAAAATATATATTTTACCCACATTCATTTATAGTACTCTTATTAGTAGTTACTAGTAACATTTTCAGACAGAAATATGAAGTTGACACTGCTATTCAACTAACTTCTAACTTCTGCCCTCTAGGAAATCAAGTGATTTCTTTTTTTTCCCGCTTTTCTTTAGATATATTCAGAGAGCTGGTTTAGAGCTGGTCAAAATTGTTTTGATGGAACAGTTTTCTCTCGAAAAGTACAGTTCAGTCAATATTGAAATATTTCATAGGAATATTCCAGTTTTGATGTATTTTCTACTGGACTTTTATCATCTCGTTTCAATAATATTGAAACATTTCATTTCAATTTTATCATTTTGACTTATTTCATTTTTAATTCTGCATTATAGTATAATAATTTCAACACTGCATTCATATATAAAACTAATATTTAATAGGTGAATATAATGTAAATGTTTAAACAAAATTAAATAAAACTGTAAAATCAAAATGACACGTTGAGATGCCCCCAATTCAAAGTTTTCTGAAATTTTGTTTCATAAGAAACTTCAGAATTTCAGCTTTTTGTTCTAATTTGGAGCAGTTTCGCCCCCTGAAATGTCAGATTTTCCCACAGAATGGAAATTCTGGTTTCCAGCCATCTCTGATTCTGGCATCTGTCTCTTTAGGGAGAACATATGGTAAGTATAACCTATATGTCTTGTTAAGAATTAAACTATGATCTGGAAAATGAGGATGCCAGGACACAGTGCTCTGAAATACCTACCTCTTCCTAATTCTCTGAGTCAGGATTCAGAAGACTGTGGTCATTTTGTTCCCCAAGAGCCCCACTAATTGGTGCCACATTGCATGCACTGTGGTAGAGGCCACTTCTTCTTTCCACGGAACAGAGCTTCGAATTCAGATTTGTCTTTCATAGACTTATAAGACAAGTGGGTTATTTTAGATCACCCCAAGCTTTTAGGTCACAAAGCTTTCTAGAGGTTGATGATACAGAATCAATGCAGACTACTATTGTTTAGAATTGTAAAAACTTCCCATGACTTCTGTTTTTCTTCACACATTAACATTAGTTATAGATACAGATACATCTGAAGAATTTCATAATGATTCCTACCCAAAATTTTAAAGGAGCTGCAGAGGCCAAAACCAGGCTTTTCTAAAACTAGGGCTATCAGTTCTTTCCTAGCACAAAAGTGGAAACCTCTCCTGCTTCTGGAGCATCAAATTCTTGAGATTAGAGAACATGAAATTAAAAATGAAGAAAACCTCAACTAATTTAATGGAATCATCAAGATGCATGAATTTGCTTTACTCTCAATTGGCTTGACTGGTACAGGGTCAAGTCCTGATTAACCATGTGACATTATTAATGTAAGTCTTGTCTTTAGCCTCCTCAACTCTTTTTCATTATATGACCCTCGCTGTATCATTTTGAATTTAGGCTGTAAGCATTCCACACTTTTGGATACTCAACAAAAGATAATAACTCCGTCCATTCTGACCACTGGAAGATCCTCCCTCAGAATTCGGTGTAGTTGTGATTTTACTCATTTTCTGTACCTTATTTTTCATCAGAACTTTTCAAAGAAGCCAGATTCTCTGTAGGTTCCGTCTTGCTGAATTCTGTAGAATTCAAAATAATATGTGCTGCTAAATATCTTAATTTTATTATTTGCTGATGAAAGGTGTAACAAAGGAGAATGAATTTTAAGACAGGTGCATTATGCAGTTACAGTGCTGTATTCTGTCTTGAGATCATGGTGACTGGTAGTTTTTGTGTCATCTGTTTTCAGAGTGGTCTGGACTGTATGTTCTTCACTTTGTAGATCATTAAATATGAAATTTGTGTCTGCATGTTACAGGTTTGCAACCAGAGAAAGGAATGCTCTACTCCTCTACAATGGACGTTTTAATGAGAAGCATGACTTTATTGCTCTTGAGATCATTGAAGAACAGATCCAACTAACATTCTCTGCAGGTAAGGTGTTCCTTGACCATTTAGTTTGATACCTTTGTATGTAAATACTAGCAATAACTTTATGGTACAGAGAACATCATACTGCATTTTGAAATGAACCTCATTGAAGATTTTATGTTGTTTCCTGGATTGATTCGAAGATCCCAAATTAAAGATGTTAATTGCACTTAAAACATTATTGAGTTACTGCTCTTTTGTACAAATGATTACCTTTGCACTATTGTATTGTATAACAGTTCATTTACCCAAATCTTTTTACTTTCTTTGCCTGTATTCTTTATTTTTTATTTTTGTGATTTGGATTCAGCAATCATCATCTTCCATCATCAACCTTTACAACATAGAGCATTTATCAAACCATTTTAACTACTGAACAACGCACCAAGGACATGATCCAAATCCCACTGAAGTCCGTTGAAAAACTCCTCTTGGTTTCAATGGGAATAGAATTGGACACTAGAGGAGCAGAGGGCTTTAGGGTTAGGGTTAAACTCAGTCTTCATAAAAGGTGTAAAAGTCACCTATTCACTAGGCACTGCTCAATTTTTAAACAGAATAGACAATAAAACTATTGTCCACATATCTGTGATCCCAGCTCAAGGGCTGTAATTAGAAATTCTTCTAAACTTCTTGTTTTAATAGGGACAAGGCGAATAGGATCAAGATCTGGAGTAAGGGTCAGTCTTTGGACATAAGGCCAGAAAAGAGAGTACACAATCTTTGTATTTGGGCAGTATCAGTGATTCAGTATTTGTAAGCAAAGGGAAAGATTGAATAGAGTTATGAGCTTGAGAAGAGAACTGTCAGTATTGCTACACATGAAGTAGCTGCTTGGTTCTTGTAAAGTGAAGACTGATATTTTGGAAGAGGTGCTTTTTGGTAGGCAACTGTTCACTATAAACTCCCATGGTATTCAAACATTTAAAGATGGATCACTGTTCTTTCATATTCATAGGTGCTCATCTGCTGTAGTTAATATTACTACTAGTAATTCTTTTAATTAGATGGAGTGTTAAGCTGCAGATCCTGCATAGTCATGACATAATTTGTGAAGAGATTAGTAAAATGTTTCAGCTTGTGGCAGTCTTTATGTTATAACGGTGGTACCCACTGTGTAGATAAGGGCTTGTCAGCATACCAGTTATAAAGCCCATAGGGCAGTTATAATTATAACTCTGCAATAAAAGATCATCACTAGGCGGAAAGTTGGCCTCCTCACCAATGTATGGGGAGGTTTTTTGTTTGTTTGTTTTTAAATTAGTGTTGTTATTATTTTTTGTGATTAAAGACTATTATTGATTTTATAATGCATCACCAAGGAAATGTACTATATACATGTTATCCAAAAATTATTCCTCAGAGAAAGAAAAAAATTAAAAGTGAGATAGAAGGAAAAAAATTATCATTCTTTATTTTGTTGTCAATAAACATTATTGTCAGTAAAGTTCACTGATGCATATATATATAGCACCTCCAGATGGAACTGCTGCTGAGGAACTAGAAGAACCAAACTAACCAGTCATTACCACAATAAAAATGGGATGTGAAATTGTCACTACGTAGCTTAGGGCTTGAACAAAAGCCCACTAAGGACATTGGGAGTCTTTTCATTGGCTTCAGTGGGTTTTGTCTCAAGTTCTAATGAAAATCTCACATCTCTGTACCAGTTCATGAATAGATTCAACACATTTGGCTGGAAGGAATTACTTGTAGGTTTGCTAAATGCAACAGGACAGATAACCAATGATTGACAAAAGGGCTAGATGATGATTTTCATCTGGATAGCATCAGTTATTTGACAGTGCCTCAAACACCTCTTTCTTTATTGAGAGGAGGAAGAGAGTGGTATTGAAAATAGGAACAACCATGATACAAGAGAAGATTATTTGTCTTGTTTAACTTATTTTGGCCTGAAGCTATATATTATGGGGTCAGCTATATAGTATGGATCAGACCAGTGGTCCATCTAGCCTAGTATCTTGTCTTTCAACGGTGGCCAGTGTCAAATGCTTCACAGGGAATGAACAGAAGTGAGTGATAATTGAGTGATCCATACCCTGTTGTCCAGTCCCAGCTTTTGGCAGTCAGAAATTTAGGGACACCCAGAGTAGGGGGTTGTGTTCCTCACCATCATGGCTCATAAGAACTGATGGCCCCATCCTCAATCAACATATTTAATTCTTTTTGAGCTCTGTAGCAGCGTGACAACTCACCCCTGTGGCGCCTCCTGCTGGTTGTCCAGGAATTATCTCTTCTACCAGCTCCGGAACGCCCTCTGCAGGCCGGTGTCTCTCTTGCCATCCTGGTGCCCTTTTACCTGGGGTGCTGCCCTCTGGCAGTTCCCCCTCCCTCTGTCTGGGTCTCCCCTCTCTGGGGAACCCCCAACCCTCTAATCCCCACCTTGCCTCAGTCTGGGCTACTGCCAGTCATCATCAAGCCCCTGCTTCCTGGGGCAGATTGCAGTGTAAGAGCCACTCATCACAGGCAGGGGGTTTGGACCAGCTGCCTTTCTTTGCCACCCAGTACCTCTGTGGGCCTAGGACCAGGCCCTGTACACTGGGGAGTTGCCAGCCTGGAGCTCCCCTGCTCCTCTGGCCTTTTCCCAGTCCTGTTTCACTCCCAGTTACCCTTCCTGCAGGCCCTGTTCTTTTCCAGCCTAGAGAGAGACCTCCTGAGCTTCTGGCTCACAGCCTTTTTATACAGGCCAGCAGTGGCCTGATTGGAGTGCGGCCTAGCTGCCGCCACTTCCCCAATCAGCCCAGCTTAGCAGCTCTCAGCTCCAGCCCTCTCCCAGGACTGACTTTAACCCTTTTTCTGCTGCAGTGGGGCAGGCACCCCACTACAAGCCCATTTATACTTTTTGCCTTCCCATATTCCCTGGCAATGAGTTCCACAGATTGAGTATGCATTGTGTGAAGTACTTCCTTGTGTTTGTTTTAAAACTGCTACCTACTAATTTCATTAGATGACCCCCAGTGCTTAATTTGTAATGAAAGAGGTGTCTGGGCTCAAGAAATTTTTTTACTTTTATAACTGATGTGGCAAGCCCAGAGGTGCCAGGGCAATGCATTGCCAAGCCTAGAGGTGCCAGGGCTCAGCCCTAACAAAAATTAAGCACTGGTGACACTTGATGTGTGCGTTGTGTGAAGGGGAAAATAACCCTTTCTTATTCACTTTCTTCGCACCATTCATGAGTTCCATCATATTTCTCCTTAGTCATCTCTTTTCTAAACTGAAGAGTCCCAATCTTTTAATTCTTCTTATATGGAAGCTGTTTCATAACCCTGATCATTTTTGTTGCCCTTCTCTGTACCTTTTCCAATTCTAATACAGTATATCTTTTTTGAGATCGGGAACCCAGAACTGCACACAGTATCCAAGATGTGGGTGTACCAGGGATTTGTGTAGTGGCATTATATTGTCTGTCTTATTAGCTATCCTTTTCCTTAGTGTTTTCTAGCTTTTTAAACTGCCTCTACACATTGCATGGATGTTTTCAGAGAACTATCCATGATGACTCCAAGATCTGTTTCTTGACTAGTAACAGCTAATCTAGACCCCATGATGTTGTATGTGTAGTTGTGATTATGTTTTCCAATGTGCATTACTTTGCATGTATCAACTTTGAATTTCATCTGCCATTTTGTTGCCAGTTTTTTGAGATCCTTTTGTAACTCTTCGCAGTCAGCTTTGGACTTAATTTTGTGTTGGCTGCAAATTATGGCCCTTCACTGTTCACAGTTTTTCTGGATCATTTATGAATATGTTGAACAGCACAGCTCTTAGTACAGATCCTTGGGGGAATCTTCTATTTTCCTCTCTCTCCATTGTGAAAAATGACACTTTATTCCTACCCTTTTTCCTGTTTTTTAACCAGTTACTGATCCATGAGAGGACCTTCCCTCTTAACCCATGACAGCTAGATTTCCTTAAAAGCCTTTTGTGTGGGATCTATTAAAGACTTTTTTGAAAGCCCAAGTACATTGTATGCACTGGATCACTCTTATCCACATGTTTGTTGGACTCCCCCCTCCCAAAAAAGAATTTTAATAGTTTGGTGAGGCATGATTTCCCTTTACAAAAGCCATGTTGCTTCTTTCCTAATATATCAAGTTCAACTATGTGTCTGATAATTCTGCACTTTGCTACAGTTTCAGTCAGTTTGCTTGATACTGAAGTTAGGTTTACCAGTCTTTAATTGCCAGGATTGCTTCTGGAACTTTTTTTAAAAAATCAGGGTCATGTTATCTGTCCTCCAGTCATCTGGAACAGAGGCTGATTAAAGCAATAGGTTACATACTACTGTTTAGTAGTTCTGCAATATCGTATTTGATTTCCTTCAGAATTCTTGAGTGAATGCTGTCTGGTCCTGGTGACTTGTTATTGTTTAATTATCAATTTGTTCCAAAACCTCTTCTATTGCCATCTCGACCTGAGACAGTTCCTCAGATTTGTCACCTAAAAAGAATGGCTCAGGTGTGGGAATCTCCCTCACATCTTCTATAGTGAAGACTGATGCAAAGAATTCATTTATCTTCCTTTAATGCTCCTTTAGCATATCTGTGTGTATGTGTGTGTGTATATATGTGTATATATATATATATATATATATATAATAACGTATACATTTTCTAAATCAAATAATCCTATTATTTTAATTTTTTCTACTTTAAAAGGGATATTATTGGATCCCATCTGGCTGCAATTTGGGTTTTATTTAAAATATAATTTACAAAATATAAGATCAAGAGAATTCAAAGCCTAACTTCCCCTGGAGTGGGGGTGCTCGCAAATGCACCATTGTAAATCCATTTATATTTACTCCATAGATTTGCACCAGTGTGCTAGTGAGCAGACACTGACACTTTGTGTTTAGATCCTTCTGGTTTTATTTCTTCATTATTACCTACAGAGTTCAAAACATGTTTTAAGATAAACTTTGTTAATAGGTGTTATAAAATAATGTGTTCCCGTTTTGAGATTTTTGTTTTATTCTGTATTGCCTGTCCTTTGCATGTCTAAACAAGAATCAGATTGTTAGGAAGATAGCCTGAGGATGAATGAGACTAGGTTAAATTCAGCTGGTGTATATTTGGGGAATCCATTTAAATCAGTGAAGTTTCATTTGGATTTGCACCAGTGCAAATGAGAGCAGAATTTGGCCCAATATATTTAGAGATGCTATTCTCTTTGGAATTAGAGTTATTTGTTTTGTATCTATGTGTAAAAATTAACATCAAGGCGCAAGTTTTGGACCTGTTGGCAGTCACTTTTGCCTGTGGAGTAACATGTTGCAACTTTTTTTTTTAAGCAGAGATCAAGACAAAATAATTAGGGATCAATGTGTCTTTCTTCACAAAAGCTTGCTTATGAACTTTTAGCATAATTTTTCGTTATCCTTATCAATGATTGAGGCCCCTTTCAAGGTAAATGTAGACCAGATACTAAACTGTAGTTTGTACTGTTTGAATAATCAAGGTGTATTTAAGGAATAATCATAGAAGAGAATAGTGAAAGGTTACTTATGAATGTAGAGGAGAATGCATGCTTTATGTTCAATATGTGAAACTATCAGCTTTGTTAGCTTGTGGGAGGGGAGTTGTTTTTTCTGTAACTTATTATGTAGGTAGTTTGTCTAATGTTCTTTCTTCTCTTCTTCCTCTGTAACAGGAACTTTTGTCCAAGTGTTTAAAAAGAGGGAGGGGGTGAGGGGAATCCAAAGCACTTTGCCAGGCCCTTATGTGCTTTTGCTGTAAATGTTTGTTTTGTCATTACTTCACAGCAGCAATGAATAATCGCCATGCTAGTAGTTCTGGTTTGCATACCTGGCTTAACACCCTCTACTCTTACAAATATAATATACAAAGCAACCCTGATTTTAAACAATGAGCGGCTGCAAACAATATTGCTTTACCACAAGGTTAGAAATTAAAAATTCTTCTGAGAAAAGTGTTTTATTTCTGTAACACTCCTTCCAGTAGAGCTGTCAGATTCCAGCTTTTCAACCTTGATTAGAAGTAGATTTAATTTATATGCTTTTAGCCAGCCAGATACTCTTCAAACAAGAAATCAGACCCTTGTTAATGACAGAAAAAGCAGCAAAACTTATGTCAATGTGTTCTCATTTGGCAACTTTTTCAATAACTCTATTTGTCCTGTACATCTCCTTTTACGTTCTGCATCAGCAAAAAGAAACATGTTTCACTGACATGTTACAGAAGTCACTTTTATGTTTGTGCCCCCAAAATAGACTCTAGTAAAACTGAGACTACTCAGCAACTCATAGACTCACACTCCAAATTCTTTCATGTTAAATTACCATTCGTATATACTGTATTAGGCCTCCATTTCATGAGTGGCCAGTAAATTCTGGTCTTTCGGGCAGGACTGTCTTTCTGTTTGTGTTTTGTATAATGCTGAGCAGGTCACTAAATCAGAGTAACAATCATGGTGACTATTTTTTTTTTCTCCTCGTGTTCCAACTAACCTTTCAGGGGAGACCACTACAACAGTTGCACCGTTTGTTCCAGGAGGAGTCAGTGATGGACAATGGCACTCTGTGCAGGTGCAGTACTACAACAAGGTAAGGTAGAACACTTCAAGGATGCTATGTGTAACGTAGTAAAGACAGTGGCCAAGTACTGTGTTCTCAGCACAGTTTCATTAATTGCAGTGAAGTAACGCCAATTTACACCACCTGAAGATCTGGCCCAGGATAGGTAGTTGCCCTGGGATTTCTGTTTTTGTTTTCATTTTTAACTAACCCTGGCAGTAGTCCTGCTCACCTGAGGCAAAACTCCCCTTGAGGTTCTTCTAGACTGGAGTCCAGTCACAGTAGGAGCGCAGGCTTGGGTACAGTGTATCCTCTGAGGAAGAATAAAATCGAAAGTGTTCAGTTATTTTGGGCTTTTCCAGTTTTCAGTTCTCTTAAAACCCCTAACGGTTTCTGGGTGAGGGGATGCATTGAATCACCACACTCCCCAAACACTCTGTCCATGCCCTTTGCATGGTCAAGACCACTCACTTCTGGGGTTTCTCAGACTCACAGATGGAGGGAAGACTGTGACTGCTTTGTGCTGCCATAGCTTCCTTGCTGGTAGACTTTCCTTTCGAGGCCCTTTGACAGGGTTTGCTATTGCCTTTTGATATTTTTTACCAGATTCTAATATTAATATGTATGACAGTAGCTAATTACTGAAAAAGAAGGCAGCACTGCAAGCCATGTATTTCTATTTTGGGGCTTTCTCCCATGAAAATTCATGTAAAGGAAACAACATACTGTATACAGAGAATTGGAAAGTTAAGCTATGATATAGTATTTTTTGAGTAATTAGGGCTGATCCTACTAAATAATTTTCATTTGCCATGTACAAAGATAGAAGAGATTAGATTTAATGGAAAAAGGGTATTCCATAGCCTCAACAAACTAATTAAGGGGTGCAAGGATGCTCATGTGCTCTGTGGGTAGCTTATGGGAAATGTAAGTTGCTGTTTGATTATGTCAGGGGTCTGGATACATAAGCCATTTCTCTGAAGAACAAAAGAGGGCTTTGAGATTAAATATTGGGTCATAGTTTAGACACAGATTTCAGACTTCCTGTATCTATCATGGAGTTAAATAATTTATGTGATTATTCAAAATTGATGCTTTTTAGTCTGACATGATAGCATTGTGAAGGATTAAATAAAGAAATAAATGAGTACTGTTGACTGTGGTAGAAAGGAAAGAGGATACTAATGTAAGAAGATAAATAAAAGATGAAGGATTAATATAATCAACAAGTTCTTTTTCCCAGTGCTGCGTCCTTTCATCACAATTTGTGAGCAACTTTGAATGAGAGGATTAGGATTTTCATCAAATTTGTAGGTCGTGTCTTCTTGCCTAAGGATATTTTATGGAAAAAATAAAATCATATCCAGTTATGCCTTTATTCCTGTATTAAGTGCCTTTATTTTCACTGTACAGCAGAGAAACGGAAGTGTAACTTGTATGTATGTGACCCTGGACACAATGAAAGTCTTTCTTGTAATCTGTAAAACACTGGTTTTGCATGTTCTTGGCTCTCCCTCTCGCCTGTAAGTAGCTTTAATATAAAGGGAGTTATTTACTGAAATGATAAAGAAACCCTTAACATATTTCATGGGGAGCCATTTCTCTTCATGGACCAGCAAGCATGGGGAAAGGAACATGCATCAGCGAAAGGTTGGATTTCATAGTATGGCTACTAGTTAAAAATTCTAAAGTGCTGCCAGAAAGATAAGGAGTTGAAATAGCTCCAGCATATTCTCCAAAAGGAAAAGTGATCCTATGCAGTGGTTAAAAATAAACCTTTGCCTCATTTTCGGAGTTTGTTTCTGTTTATTAAAGGGATAGTATAAGTTATTCTGCTAGCATGGTGAAGGACATTTTACTGTTTTAAAGCATTTGCTTATTTGTCTGCCTCTGACTATGGTACCCCTTCCTCTGTGCTGCGGTGGATGAGAGTGGCTCTCAGTGTGAGGGGACTCTCAGGGCCTGTGTGCTGCCCCCTTCCTCCCAAGAGCAGATCAAGGCTCACTGGAGAGGGAAGACAGAGGGCCTCTGTCAGTTCTGCCATGCCAGGAGCAGGAGCTCAACACTCAATATCAGGGTCAGAAACTGGCCTGCTGGGCTTCCCTGAAATACTCTCTCTGCTTTGCCATCTTCTTTGGAGGAGATTCTTGCGGGTCACAGATGCTCAGTTCTGAGCCTTCTGGTCTGTGTATGGACCTTTCCCCTTCTATCTCCCAGACAGCTCCAGCAATTTGCAGGGAAGGAGACACACTGGTGTTCCTTCCCTTTTTCCCTGATGCTGTTCCCTAGAGGGTAGTTATTCCCCTCCCCTCCTAGTCTTTTGTTAAAAATGCACCAGCTTATTTTTTGGGATGGTCTTCTCGGGGCTGTTAACATTAAAAGATGTTGCAATCTCCTCAGGCTGGCCCTGCCCCCTGTGAATGATATAGGAGTCTACCTGAGTAGGGCTTTTGTCTGCAAGCAAGAAGTGAAATGAGAGGGCCAGTGGGGGAGGGGAGGACAGGATTCTAAGCTATCACAGTGAATCTAAAAATATATTTTCATAAAGAGAGGTCAACACTGGGCATTGGCTTCCACTTTTATAGAAAGGGATGGCCTGGAAAAAAGGAGTGAAACTTTAAGAGTAAAATCAAGCACTGATGAATGCAATAAATGCTATAGTCCTTTTAATAAGTTCTGAATACAATAAGGTCTTAAGAGAACAATATAGGTCAACAGTCTAATGTGATAAAGTGGTGCAATGAGAAAGGATTGTTGATTTTTATGGGCAAGGGTAGAAGGAATTGAAAATGATTTCACTCTTAATTTCACCTTTCAGCCAATAGTCCTTTCTCATCTTCTGTAAAAAACCCAGTGGTTGTTAGAGTCTTTTCTGTCTCATACTAATTATTTAAAGGTATGATATTACTTTTAATCACCCAGTGCTGTATTTTTGTTGCAGGGGCTCTGAATAATCACTTCCTTTCTTTCCACTGTTTCCAGGCATGGAAACTCACTGCCACAGTTATTGTTTGTGATTTATAAGCCTATTGAAGAAACTAGACCTCAAAACATAGGGCCTGATTCACCACCCTGTTTCTCCTGTTTCATGCCAGTGTAGCTTCATTGATTTCAGGAGCTCTGAACTGACATAAAACGCAGTTATGAACCATGCAGTCAGTGTGTTAACCACTCTTCTGAGACGTACACATATCTCTGTCTTTTAATATAAAAGAGTGATGCCATCTTACTGTGGTAAATCAGACTTTGGTATCTTCAGCAATTTATTTGGGGAATCTCTAGCACTGGGGTTGGGAGGGGAAATCACAGTCAGGTCTCAAAGTTAGTCACATGCGGAGTACTTAACAAATAATGCAACCGTAGTTCAAGCTCCTAGAGCACCCCTCAAGGGGAGTGCACACCTTGCACTATCTCTGAAGGATGCTGCAGCATGCTTCTTCAGCAACCAATCCTGCTGGCTAGCTAGGACTGGCTGCTGGCAAGATAGAGCCATGGCCTTGTCTTCTCCTGGATCCCCCTTTTGAGGCCACCCTGGTGTAACTGAGGGGATGGTTAGGTTTTTGCTTCTAGTGATATTTATTTGTAAGGCAATTCCTTGGCAGGCTTATGTTTTAACAAGGTTTGAAGATAAAAAGTCCCCGTGAGGAGATTGCTAAGGCGGATAATTCAGGGATTTGTGTTATGCCAAGATAAATGGATGTTATGTCTAAACTTGATATAACTCAGACATGTTTGAGTAACAGAATGCCTAAAACATATGGCTTCATTTAAATTTCCCACTCAAGCACGTTTGAAGGGGGAGATAACTCCGTATTGCAGGGATCGGCAACCGTAGCACGCGGCACCACAAGCTAAGCACCCTTAGCGGGCCCCGCCGGTTTGTTTACTTTCCGGTTCACCGATTGCGGCTCCCACTGGCTGTGGGTTGCCGTCCCAGTCCCATGGGGGCTGCAGGAAGCGGCGGCCAGTGGGAGCCACAATCAGCGAACTGGCAAGTAAACAAACTGGCGGGGCCCGCTAAGGGTGCTTACCCTGCGGTGCCGTGTGTCAAGGTTGCCGATCCCTGCCGTATTACAGGATAGTGTTCACTTTTCAGCCTTGCACCATTTCCCAAAAATCCCACCTTTTCTCCAGCCACACAGCACAAGCTCTTATCCAGCACCTCATCATCTACAATCTTGATCACTGCAGCCTCCTGCTCTCTGGCTTCTCAAACACACATATCATCTCCCAGCTCAAGGCCAAAACACAACTACTTAGATAATCTTTCTTGCCCATCATTTGGACCATGTCACTCCCCTCGATGAATCCCTTGACAGGCTTCCCCTTCACTGCATCAGACTCCAGTATCTTGTCTTCATCTTTAAGGCCCTTCACAACTTTGCCCCTCCCTATTTATTTGCTCTTGGATCTTGCTGAGTTGCCACTTCCCTCTCTGCTCTGCCAACAATAGCAGTCTCTATATTGTCTGCTTCTCCCACACACCTCTTTGCACTTTCTTCAGTGCTGGTCCTTGCACTTGGAACTCCCTCTCGGAACTAGTCTGGGTAGCATCTACCCTGTCCTCTTTCAAACCCTTCCTCTTCTGAATTCTACCATGATGTTTATGGGAAACTTGCAACTAATAATAAATGAATACATGGTCATGGTTGTGAAATCTGTGCAAAATTCCCATTGACTTCAGTGGGACTTCCATGTGCAGAGGAATGTCAGGAGAGGCCCCAGTGAGTAGGAAAAGCAGCATTTAACCAGACTGTAGACTTTTGGAAGACACATTTTAACTGTCAGTCAGTTTATATTTTATACAGATGAATGAACCCATCTTATCTTTGAATCATTAGCTTTGAACAAAGTACAAGCAATCTGTGAAATTCTTAAGGAAGTCAGTGATACTTTGAATGTCCCTGAAATTTGGGTTCCATGAATGACTGACTTGGGAGTGTGTAGCCTCTGGTAGGAGGTTCCTAATTGTTTGACAGTTGGTTGTAGAAAATACAAGCCAGCAAGTCTCAGCTCTTCCAAGACAGGCCGGTGGTGTTGGTATGAATGAGGTAAGTGTGGAAATGAACCCCCAGGTGTTTAAAATTAGTTCAGAAAGGGTTTGCTTGTTAAAGTTACTAGTAACATTATTAACAGAGTGTTAGTCAATAAGTGACTTCCTCATCAGTTGCTTTACTTCTGAGAAGAGACAGATGTTTTAAATATAGAAGCAAGAGCTCAGTCTCTGCCCAGCTCTGCATATTGTACTGGTTCCTCTGAGGAAAGTAAATGTGCAGCCAGTTTTACTATAGGGACAGAGTGATGGGGTTTTTGTGTGAGAGCCCCCCTGTGCCCCGCTTTGCTGAAGGGCCAGATTGCATACTTATGAAAATGAATCATTTCTCTGCAGGGTGGCTCAGTAGGCACAATCCCTCTTTTCACTCCCAGCAGGCTGAGGGGTGCATGGAAAGGAAGTATGACCGTGGCCCTGTGCCGCCATCACCACCACCTCATCCCTTCCTACCCCCTTGTGGGGATCTGTGCTCCTGGGGTGTAGTCCCTGTGCTCACCAGGCGCAGGGGTTCCATGGCCTCCTTATTACTTTCTCTAAGGGACCGCTTCCTCTCTTTCCCTCAGGAGTACTTGGGGGGTGAATTTTGTCCTCCCTGCTCCCTCTACTGGAGGGCGGATCCCTGATGCATCTTCCCCTCCCCTCTCCTGGCTGGTGGCAGTCTGCTCCTGCCAACCCTCTACTTCTGCCAATAGGAAACTTTAGGGGCTTCCTCTCAGGCTTCATAATTGGAGGCAAGACTTATGCTGTTTTGTGTCCCTGTTTTCATTTCCCCCACCCTCTTTCACACACATTGGTGTAATTTTAAGGATAATACCATATGGGGCAATGATCAATCCTCACCTCATTCTTTTACAAAGTGCAGGTGAGGGTAATAGAGAGCATACTCACCCTTTAAGCTGTAGCATGTCAATCATACTACTTCCCAATGGTGCTTAATGGGCTGTGTAATTCCATTTCAGACTTAGGCAATATGCATCAGTGTCCAGTAGGAAACATCACAGCAGCTCTGCACTTGCTCAGATGTTCAGCATTCTGCTACAAACACTAGTGTGTGTTTATGCACAAACATCACAGTAGCACAGATGACAATTATCAGAGGAGGAGAGGCAAGAAAAAAGTTTTAATTAACATGTACTGATGAAAAGTATTCTCCCCCTTCCCCCTCCTCTGGCGTCAGTTGACAGCCTTCTTGATTTCAATTGAAATGCCTAAGGCAGGTAGATAGATGTTTTAGTGGTGGTAAAGGTGATTCTGAAGTGAATTTCCTGGATAACAAATGCTGTGGGGAAAGAACTAGGACCTCTGAGCCAGTGAAGGTGATCCAGAGCTGTTTCAAAACTTTGCTTCGGTTTCAGCCTCACATGAAAAGTCCTGTCAGCTCCCCATTAACAAGATATCTGTTTACCTGCCAGTCATCATTCTTGCAGTAATAGATGTTTACTGACTTTTGGGAGGGAGGGGGAAGGAAGGGGGGGAATTAATGTATATGAAATTTTTCATTTCATCTTCACCAATTCAACTGGTGCACATGTGCAAATTGTTTATCTGCAGGGGTCCTGACCCTGCTACCATTAAAGTCCATGGGAGGTGTGCTGTTGAGTTTAAAGGTGACCTACAATTTAAACAGCATTATTTAAAAACATGTTTTAATGTCCCTTTTGTAACTTTATATTTCATAAAGAAGGCCTTTAAACTTTTTTGGGGGAGGTTCTTTTTATTTTGCATATTTTACATTATGACTTCAAGTCTTACCTTCCCTGTTCTATCTGGAAGAGTTTTCTGACATTTAGAGACATGATAGGATTATGACACTGTATATATCAAGAAAGTGAAACCTGGTTGATTGAGAAGGGAAAGGTGATTTTTATTCAGTCTGATGAAAACACTTGTTTTTTGGTTTATTTAATTTTTTATCCCCTATTCAGGTTACTAGCGAAGCAATTTTCAGTGTATTCCTGTGTGACTAGAGAATTGGAAGCCACTATCCATCTGCCATATTCAACAGGTAGTTTAATGATAGATGGCAAGAGTCTTTCCTTATCTTATTTAAACATTAAAGAACCCCTGTTTTGCAAGGATAGTGGGTCTCTGAAAGGCTTCAGCAAAATGTACTGTACTGTATTTTAAACACCAGCTGGACAGCTTACTGACTAATCTTCCTTTGGGTTTGGTAGTTTCCAATTATCGCACCTGCTTTATGTAACTTTTAGGTAATTTTTTTATTGTCCCATTGGCATTTTCATTTCAATTAGCTGAGCTTCCAACCAAGACATGTTTCTTGGAAGAGAGGGAAAAGGGGGTGTCCCTTTGTTTTAATTTTTTTGGTGCTAAATATTCCTTGCAAATCTTCCTTAACATGAGCATGTTTCACTTCCCTGAGATTGATGTTTCCATAAATATAAAGGCTTGTCTAGCTGGTACAGTTGTACACAACAGTGGGGTGTGAATTCTAATATGCACCAATGTGTCACTCACTAACTGGCCCATTTAGACCCTTCTGGAATGCACTAACAGCTCCTAGTGTATGTTAATGTAATCTTTTCTCAAACATAACTACGTTAACATGCACTAGGGAACTTTCAGTGCACACTAGCAGGGACAACACTGTCTAGCTGGCATGGATTAGAATTCACACCCCACTGATGTTCACCATCTCACCGTGTAGACAAGTTCTAGGAATTATTTGTTACTTTGGAAGAAGAGAAGTAAGTAATGGGGGATGGTTTATCCCCAGTAAACCAAATGTTGGTGAAAAGTGATAGCCCTGGAGGTTGAAGTCCTTTGTTAAGCCACAGAACAGATAAAAGAAATGGGCAATTGCAGTGCAGTCTTCCCTGATTACCTTGCTAATGTGCCTCTACTCTAACTAGAGTGAGCCCAACTAAGGCGAGACATTAGTTCAGTCTTCATAAATATTAAGTCCTTGGCCTCTGTGGCGTCTGCCAACATGAGTGGCAATGGATATATTTAGTGATGTTGACATTCATCCACCAAGAATAGGAATAAAACCGCTAGGCCACCTAGTGGTAACCACTTTCAGTAATGATAATGTTGATTAAGAAGTCCAGGGTTAATTTCACATGCAGCACCATACTTGATTACAGCCTATATTTGTTTGAGGAGGTTTTATTGAACCTAGTAATAATAGACTGTTTTACTAGTTGAAACTTCAAGCTATAGTTCTAAACTTTTAATACAAATGCAGTTTTGTTCAGCATTCAGGTTACATTGGTAAATTTATATTCCAGTTATTCCTGACTGATTCATCACCTAAGGGTGTTATTCATCATTTGGCAGGTGATGTACGTAAAAATGTTTTAAGTACAGACATGTTTCTTTGATTATTACAGGGTATGTATATGTATATTTATGTGGCGTGTACTTATGTGTTTATATGTAAATTAAGTCAGGGTTGCTTTAAAATGTTACTGCCCTACAGGCTGAGTGTGCTTTTTCAACAGCTCAGTAGAACATAAGGTAATTTCCTTGCAGGCCAGGAATCCTGCACAGATCAGAAAATCCTTATGGCAACCTTAACTGTATGGGTACTGCATATGTTGCAGTAATTCAGTCAAACCACAGAGTGCCTTGAGCAGCTCATTAAATGACTCATGAAATGACTCACAAGAGTAAGGCTTGCAAGATCAGACCATGTGTCTGTGAGAGAAGCTGTTCAATCTTCCACTGGTGGTCAAGGATTCATTCCTTGCAACTGGTCAGGGCCTAAGAAGTATAAAAGCAGCAGAGGTAAATTCTTCAGAAAGAATCTGGAATGTGTCACTTGAGCCTTAAGTCTTCCAGTAAGTAAGTGTATATAATACGAACACCGCACTGTTTGCTGTAAGTGGGTGAAGGATGTCCGCTTATACTTGACAGTATGCAATAAGGTGTAATTCCTTTGTTTAATTCACTGGATTTCTTTAGGCCATTGAGCCAGGGCCTAGTCCTTATTTTCAGGTGTTTGAACCAAGTTTTAGACCCTAGGTGAAAGGCCCAAGTGCACCAAATTTTTCTACACTACTCTCATTTCTTTTCATTGGTGTTACAATTAGCAAGGGTAATACTGTCAGCTCCCGTACTGGTATGTGTTCTGGCCAGGATGTTCTGGCCAGGGAGAACTCGGTTCTTATTTAACATTTCCTGATGGACTGTCAGGTCACTTTTAGGGCACAATATCAGACATCTCTCTGTTCCGGCTTTTCACTACCCATATCCAGTTTACAATCGCATGGCCCAGCCCTGAGAACTCTTACATAAAGAGCCAATATTCACCTTGAAATATTATTTTTTATTGGACTACCCTTTGTGAGGAAGGAATTGAGTGCAAGGTCTGCCTCTTAGAGATGATTGAATATTATTTCTCTGTATTTCTGAACTAAACATGCAGGAAATGCATCTTCTGTGCAAGAGAAACATAAAAGTAGTCATGGCCATTTACAGTTGATCTTCACCTAAGTGTTAGCTTGAGATAATACTTGAGTTTTCCCCCTAAACTGACTCCTGTCCACATTCAGAAATCTCTAGCTGGAGGTAAGTAGCACTTTAAATTCAAGGTAGGAGGCCTATCAAGGGGATTGGATTGGAGCTTGAGTGCCACTGAAGCTTGAGCTGGTAATGCAGTGGAGATTCAGTGTACAGTTCATTTGAGTGCTGGAAGTCCCCCAATTCCTTCCCAAAATTCCCACCTAGGGTTATTTGTTCTTTCTGTCCTCCCTGCCTACTGACTGGATATTCTCTCTATTCAGTATAAATACCCACTTCAGCATTTGGACCATGCCTTGCCATGCGGCTGTCTGCACCTGTAGTGCTTATTTTAGCTCTGTGATTGTGCTTGATCATTCAGATGGTGACCCGGAGGGAGGGAGGGAAGGAGGCACTTTTTTCCCAGCATGAAGCTAACTGGCCTCAGGCTGACACCAAGCTGCTTGTTCAGTTGTGATGCGCTGCCAGCAGGGCTTATGGATTGGGGTCCAAGACTACAACTCAGCAGGCAGATGGTGACATTTCATCCAAACTGTCTGAGGAAGGGATCCACCAGTCTGGCCACTTATTTCGTGACAGGATCAAACCCCCAAAAACACCCCTGCCAGGCAAAGGACCAAATCTCCTGGTCTGGTGAAACCCCACCATTCTACAAGCAGCTTGACCTGGTACTCTCTAGTGCTGCTGAACGGAGCCACTTGCACCCCAAACAGCTCCCAGACCCCAGGGGAAGTTCCTGGGCAATTGATTGTAGATGAAGGAACCCCAGGAAAACCTGGGGCTGTCGCCCACTACAGAGTCTTGGGTGAGGTGAAGCTGACACGTACCAATGGGGGGCACAGCCACTCTGCCCTAATGCAGGACTCTAGGGAGGAGATGGAGAAACAGACCAGGGAGGAAGTGGCAAATAAATCAGCATTGCCTCAACCAGATGAGAACTCCATTGTCGGGGGGAATAACATAAGGGCCCGTCATTGCCTGGGTAGGACTAACGTGTATGGGAAGGTAGCAATTGATGGGTGGAGGGTGGACAAACCCTTCTTGGCATGTCTACTGCCATTTCCATCCTTCCACCCTGGGCATCCAGAGGGCAGTCTTCAGCTAACCTCCTGTCTACCATTCTCTGCTGCGTGTAGGAAACCATCATCTTCTCTCCTCACAAGTCCCCGTACTCAGAGGGTTGGCTTCGCTGCTGCTGCTGTGTCTCTGTTGTGTTCCCTGCTGGCCATACGAAGCTGCTGTCTCTACAGATTTAAACTTCTGCCTTGTGCAAAGCAAGGATTATTAATACAAGCATACAAATGCCAGCAGACACAGAACTGGGATTGGGAACAAGCACTTGCAGGGTATATAGCACTATGCTTTCTCTCAGATGCCGCTAGAATTTCAGCATTTAGAGCCGTGCAAACTTTTAAAAAATAAGGCTGTCCCAAGATGTGAGCCTATGGCAAGGCCTTTGTTGGTGTAAAGTCAAGAATCTCATGGAAATACAGAACTGGGCTCCCTCTGCTGCATAGGAAGGAGGGGTGGAAATGCACATCTCCACTGCATGGATGCTGCTGCATCTAGCCCATCAACACGTTCACGTTGGCCTGAATTTTACTTATGAAGCCAGCGACCACTGAGTCGAGGCTTAGGAAATACCCAGGATCAGGATTACCATCATCATTCCACCCTCCATGCAGGGACAGTGGTGTGATGACAGGTGACCGTGTGCACATCCCATTCATGTGACATTGCACTGTGCCATTTGTGAGCGTTATACCTGGTTTAAGGCAGCTGGGCTGGACTGTTGCGATTGTTGACTGTTAACAGTTCAGAGCAGTAGTGATGCTAGCATCTTTCACTTTTACATTAATTAACTCGTAATACAGCTGCACCGATACTATTGGTCACTGATGCACAGCGAAACGTTAATTCAGCTGCACTGACGGTGATAGGCATAGTTGCACTGTTAGATTCTTAAAGTTGATATTGATAGCGTTATGTACTTTGAATCCTTCCTTTGTTCAGTCCCTTTGTTTTTGCGACTGGGCGCTTAACACAATTTTATTTCGGCTTCGCCATCACAATAAATGCACGTTTGAAGAAGGCTTTCAGATACAGAGCCACAGGCTTCCCCTGACTCTCCAAACCAGGACGGGGGATTAGGATCGGGGCAGGAAAAAAGATCAGGTCCCTGAAGCTGGAGCCTCTGGCCAGCCATCTCTGCTTCTGCATGCCAGGCAGGGGGACTAGGAGCTGGGTGGAGAAAAGCCCTGCAGCCCACTCCTCATTCAGAACAGGACCCGTGGCTTTCCATTGGAACACAGAAACGAACACAAGCAGAATTAGTGGGCTGCAGTAAATTGCCAGGACACACCAATTCTGCCCATGTGACCAGAACGGACGAACATTGTCTTCCCAAAATACACGATGAGACTTAGGAAGAAGCAATTCAGAGTAGTGTGGGGCTCAGAGCCAAGGGAAATGCCCCCAGAAGGCAAGTGCCATGAGTGCACAGTAACTCAAGAATGGTCTGAGCTGGCCTTTCCAGCGTGGCCGCTGTCACTCCAGGGCTGACGAGCTGGAGTGAAGTACCTCGAATGTAACCATTTAAGCCAACAAGGCAGTGAAGACAAGCCCTTAGCTTCACTCTCATATGATTCCTATAGTTATTCCGATAAGAAAATGTATTTTGATTGCAGCAGACTAGCAGGACTCAGTTTCTCTGTCTCCCAGTTAGCATTCCTCACTGACAAAGGACTTCACATGCGTGGGGCTCTGTTTTGGCTTTGGGAGTCTTTGCCATGCAAGAGTGTATGCGGAGGTGTAGTGCATGGGTTGCAAAAGCCAGAGGCAGAATGTTTCCCCGGGGGCTAGGGAATCATGCCCAGATGTGCCTTTTTAAAAGGGACATGGTCAGCCTCTGAGATCAAGTATGTGCATAGAGGGACAGGGGCCTGGCCATGCCTCAGTTCACACGTGGAGACATGGAACATGTCTGGCTGTTCCAACTGCATCCTTCCCTCTTGGATGCAGTTGGAACAGTCAGACATGTTCCAACTGCATGTTGTGCAGGTGTACTGGTGAAGCAAAGTGGCACCCTAGCTTGCATTCCCCACCTAAGGACTGCCAGAGTCTGACCTCGAATCTAAATTCATTGCATCAGGGTGAGCAGAACGAGCAGACTCCTAGAAGGTGACAGTTGTACTAGTCTGCATCAGAGATTAATGCTGCAGTTTGTTTTGAATAGAATTGGATGAAATATGGCTACCTCACAACAGTCTGCAATGGAGAGACAAAGACAAGCCCCATTCATTGTAGCGTACGTGTCCCACAGTGCTGGCTGCTGGTGGAGCTGATAGATAGGCTATCACGTTTCCATCTGCAAACACAGACCTTGTGTGATGATAGCAAATTCACCTGTTATGGAAACAGAATGATTCTATATCCAGCAACGATGATTGACGCTACCTCACCCCACCCCCTTGGTATCCCACTGTTCCCTTCGGAAGAACAAAGCAAGCTATCAAATACCATTGGGGTTAAACTCAGATTGCAAACTATACAATCACTTCAAAAGCCATTCATGGCAATACTGGGTATTCTGTCTCTTTTAAAGTGAATATAATGCTTGTGAAAAGTGCTGGGTTGGCCACCGTGCAACCTAAAGTCCTCTGTTCCCACATAGCTGAGAGGCAGCTATAGAAAAAAATGCAAACTTCTCTCAGCTGCCTCACCAGTGCACCTCAGCCCTGTCAGGAGGGCCCCCCTTTATGAGTGAAAGGGGAGTTTGCTCTCCATGCCCATTCACACCTTAATTTCTTTACTGAGATTGCCGGTTATGATGGTGATTTTTAGGATTCAATCACATGTCCTCAAGGAACTGAGCAGAGATCACAGACTCATACGTAGACCACCGAACAGCCATCACAGAGCAACAATTTTCAGTCACGGGTTGAACCTAAAGTGATAGATTTTACCAATTCCTTTACTTGGTAGTCTGCACATTTGGAAATACGATTAGCGATTCTATTCTTATATAGAAATTAACAGTTTTTGATAATATGATGTGTCTTGGAAAGGCCACAGCTGCACACGTACTGGGGAGAGAACTGACTGGTTTATTATCTTCATAAGTATCTTTTTTGAATACTAAATATTAGACTCCTATTGAAAAGCATACCTCATAAGAGAAGTATGATCATTAGTAGATATAGGTTAGCAGAAACATATATTATGTAGTTATCTGTCACTAATGACATCTGACGAGAGACAATTGTGGCCACAGAGAGAATTCATGAAATAAATCCTAATGGCTTCAAAACTAATTTATTAAAGGATTAAGGGGGATTTTCTGAATAAACAGTGCAGTTGTAGAAGATTATCTTTATGCCGCTATGATGAGAATCAACCATTAGAATCAATGGGAATTTTTTTACGTTGACTTTAGTAGGAGCTGGAACTAATATTACAATTAAAAGTAGGAAGTTTTGCTAAACTTTCCAAGGACTGCAGATGTTCAATATGGAAATTTGCACACGCTTGAAATGTTTGCTCAAAATGAGACCAAAAAAACTCACTTCCCCCAGCTGAGTGAGATCCAAAATAACCAGAGAAATCATCTAAAGGTGGGGACTAAATAGCATGGGCCAGATTGTGACTTTTAATCGGGAGCACATAGAGCAGGGGAACACATGGATGGATCCCTCCCCATGGCCCACACAAGGGCTTGTTACAGTTACTATTCCCGTGCTTGGAGGATATGCAGGGATGGCTCCTCTCACTACACAGTGCACCAAAGGACCCACCTCCTTCCCTTCCCGTCCCACTATTAGGAGCACTGCCGCTGCTTTTAGCCTTTCTCCGGTAGCAGATCTGGGAATTCCCCATCCAGTCACTCCAGGCTTCTAAGCTCACATTTATATTGGCTCTAAGTGTAACAGACTCACCTTTTAAAACCTCTATCTAGCGTATGATGCTGAAATCAGTGGAAAGTAACTGACTGTGTTCTTATTCATTTCCAAATCTGCTTCTATCTGGAATAAAACAGATGTTCCTGCCAGCTCTAATTTAGTATCCAGTGACTATGAATTTAGTTATGTTCCTAGGTTTGTTATCTCTTGTATATCTCTTCTCATTGTTAATAGTTAGTAATCGATAGAATGGATTCCCAGACTGTTCAAGTTAGCTGTAACGCAGCAGGCAAGCTGGCAATGGTGAAAATCGGCTTCCTGCAAAGCTCCTTAAGAGCTCTCAGCAAGAACCCTAGTTTGTACTGAATGACTTTTCCTCTACAAAGCTACTGTTGAATCCAAATTGTTTCCATGGTTTTCATATAAGGAGATTTACAGGACACAAAAAATGTAAAGAATTTGACTGAGTTTGAAACCTTCATCTGTAATTCTAGAAAAGCCCCATATGAGGATATTTGCATAAGGGTAGAGCCTTCACTTCCAAGAGAAACTTGCAGGAAGCCGTTAGTTCCACAAAGCTCAAATGCAACTCAAGTGATACAGCTAAAAAAACATGCTGTTGACTTACCATGCACAGTGCATTTACCAGAGTCCTGAAGGCAGCTTGCATGTTTAATTTACTCACACACTCAAGCACCCAAAGAGTTTTTGTCTGAGAATGGTAGCCAGATAGGTTTATGATGGTCTCAGGAGAGCAATTTAGCAAGAACAAAAGTTACTGCATCAGCAGTTTATATTTTTTATTTGTGTGGGTTTTTATTTGGGAGGGTTTGTCCCAACTATGCAATTACTGAACAGCATGCTGTTTAGAGTGTGACACACACATATAGTACATGGATCTGTCCCATGAATCAGACATGTGTTTTATTGATCATTTGTATTATTTATTCTATTCCACTAACTGATATTTCTCTTTTTAAAAATGTGTAGTAGTTACAATTATAAGCATATATAGGAAGTATAGAAATTAGATGTTCTCTTGTTGAATGCATTTCAAGGAAATTCATTAAGAATTGTGTGACTGAAAATTCAAACCATTTTCATTAGTCAAACGTAAAATGCTACTCATTTTACTGAGTGCTAAACGTAGCTTTTTAAACTGTGTTCAAGGAGACACTCAGTGAACAAGTGATATTTGGTTCTGTTCTCTGGTGTTGCAGCCTAGGGGCCAAGTATGGAGGTCCTTGCTTAGGCCCAAATCATCCTGTCTGGTAGAATAAACAGTGAGAGGAGGCTCTGGGGTAGGAAATCTCTGAGAGGGATCCCTTGTGGAGGTCCTCCCTTCCCTGATCGTTCTGTCAAAGAGTGGAATGGGATTTGTCCCATCCTCACCCCCACTGAATAAGGCTTGGGGACTACTCTCAAACCTAAATCATTCAGGCAGAAGCCCTATGCCTGCGTTATAGCTCTGGCACCAGCGGTTTCTCTCATCCAACCAATAGAGGGTCCCAGAGAAAATCCTTAGGCATAGCAAGACCATTGGTGGGAAACTAAAGTTAGACAAATTCAGATTTGAATAAGAAGCAGTGAGGATAATTAACTCCTGGAACCATTTCCCAAGGGCCATGGTGGAGTCTCCGTCACTTAAAGTCTTTAAGTCCTGACTGGATGTCTGTCTTGCAGATATGTTCTAGTTCAGCCAGAAGTTATGGACTCGGTGCAGGAGTCTCTGGTGATGTTCTATGACCTGCGCTATGTCGGAGGTCAAACTAGATGACCATAATAAGCACCTCTGGCCTTAAAATCTATGAGGGAGGGAGGAAGAGGAAAAAAGATAACACAGCTCCTGGCCATGGTGTCTTTTTCAGACAATCGCTGAAGGACTGGTTGAGTGAAGTGCTGCTTCTCCCTTCCCGCCCACAACCAGCTGCAGTCCTCAGCTTCATCAAGTACCCTCTGTAGGGTCCAGAGGAGGTGATGATGTGGCGCTGTAGCAGTAGCTCTTCTCCACTCCTGTGTGGGATGGGAGATGGGGAAGATCCATATGTGAAATGTCCCTTTGTATGTTGAAGACAGTGTGTTTCACTGAGTTTTTCCTCAAGTAAACCCCAGTGAGGAGAAGTTTCTTCTGGTAAGGACTGAGTGAAAACTGAATAAAACCTAAGAAAGGAAGTCTAGATTTGACTCTTAAGTAAAGATACCTGATATTTCATTGTTGTGATGGGAACTAAAAAGTAACTTGTGTCTAGCTTTGTATATCAGGAAATGAAGGGATAGAGCAGCTAAAGTCATTCCAGGGACACAGGGCTGTGAAGTCTGCACTAGAGAGCTAAGTTGCTCAGATATTGTGTATACAAGATCAAATATAATTCATGATGGCTTTAAAGAACCAATTATACCGTTAGGGAAGAAATGGACCATACAAACTCATAACATTTTAATGTCTTTCTCCTCTGTAAAAGCTTTTAGATGAATTATTGTCTGTGGAATTCACTAGCTTGCCAGCATCTCAAGGGATTTGTTTCTTTTGTTCTTTATGGACAAATTAAAATAAATCTTCCAGGAACAATCATCACGGTGTATTTAATGCTTTCATTTAACAAGTCTGCATCTTGCAATGCTGGGCCAAGTCCCAAAGTCTTTATTCAGTCCTAAGCAAACAAAATTGCCATTGGAATTCTGCTATGTGCACCAATATGGAGGTGATATGTGGCGGGTGTGGGGCCAAGGGGTTTGGAATGTGGGAGGGGGCTCAGGGCTGAGGCAGAAGGTTGGGGTGCAGGGGGGGTGAGGGCTCTGGCTAGGGATACGGGCTCTGGGGTAGGGCCGGGGATGAAGGGTTTGGGGGGTGGAAGGGGGCTGTGGGCTGGGACAGTGTTGGGGGTCTGGGGGTGAGGGCTGGTGGTGTAGGCCCTGGGAGGGGGGATTTTGGAGTGCAGGCTGCCACAGGGCTGGGTCAGGGAGAGATGCTCCCCCCAGCCCTCTCTCACCACAGCAGCTCAGGGCCAGGGGAGAGGCAGAGCTCTGGCTGGGGTGGGTTGGGGGAGGGGCGGCTCTCCCTGCCTGCACAGCCCTTGGTAGCCTGCTGTGCAACCACATGACCGTGCAGCCTTGAGGGAACTTAGCTGTCGGGGATGATACAGGTTTATTTGGTCCTGCCTCAGTGCAGGGGGCTTGACTTAATGATTTCTCAAGGACCCTTCGAGCCCTTCTATGTACTTTGGAAAGTCAGCTGTGGGTAGGCAGACCTAAGGTATATAGCAATGTGCATCAAATATGGATGGGAAGGATGAAGGCCTTATTCTGTATCTACTGTAGTAGATGATTTTCTTACATTGACTATTAGGTTTTTTCCACATTAATGCAGGCTGAACATTTCCTCTTATAAACGTCACAGAACAGGGCTTGAATCAATTGACAATTCCAGTCCCTCCAGACCATATTATAACATTCCAACCGACTATTGTACATGTAATAACAATAGTTTTAAATGTCCTTTTATTTATACCTTTGCTACTCTTTTGTTTCAAAGCAGGCATGACCTTATTGCAGGAGGACTCCCTTCTGTTGTTGTTGTAAGAGCAGATCATTTTTGTAATTTACTTTAATGAGAAAAAAAACATTTTAACACTGTGCACTCTTTCCAGCAGAGTCATTTAAATGGCACCTCAGGAATTCAGTGTAATACTTTGAAGTGTGCTCTTATCTATGTTTAATCACACAGAAACCTACAGTAACTCACTAATTTATGGAGACGTTTTTGAAGAATTTCACATCTATGGCGGTGAGGGGAGACAGCACTCTGGAGGAACTGTCTCTGCACCTGGCCACACAGGAATCCTCATGTATTGTATTGGGTCCCTTCCAAAGGCCACTAACTTGACACAATCACATGAAGTATTTTTATTGAACCGACAGAGAGTGAGCGAGCTAATTTCTGAAGGGCAGACTCACCTTTATTCATGTTGAACGATACTTTTCTGAGCAAGTTGTTCCATGGAAGAAAATGGGACTACTCCTAAGTGAGACACTATTCAGTGTGAAAAAGAGTGGCACAGTTTGGTATTTCTAGGTATTTGTATGACTCTAATCTCAGTAATGGTTGGGCTCCAAACACACAATTAGACATGATGAATCAAAACAGAGCACTTACATACCATAATGTTTATGTATGGAGGGTGTTTAGGGTTGAAGTGTGGGTGAGGAAGGGATTGCTGGAGTAAGAGGGGAGTGCATAAAGGACAAGGAAAACGTGGGGAGGAGAACAAGATGGGTGGGAAGCATAATAGGCAGAAACAGTGAGGGCAAGCAGCTGGAAAGTTGCAGTGGTAGGAAACGGTGGGGTAAAGAAACCAACAACCAGTGACAATACAGAATTCGAGAAATACATAGTACAAGCTGGATGAGACAGACCAGTCCTGTGGTGATGACTGCATGGATTATGGTACCTTGGCCCTTGTCTGAGGGGAATGGACCTAGTCTCCAAGTGGTGAAAAAAGATGCATCTTGCTGCTGGCTCTTTATCAAGCAGAGCGGAATCTAGTAATACTTAGTAGCTGGGCACAGTTTTGACTGATGGTTTCCAAAGAAAGGTGTGGTCAAGGTTTTCACTCATTCACTCTCCCTACCAACATCACAGCTGTCTTCCCTGGGACAAGCTTCATCCAGGTGCTGGTCTCTTGCAGGAGGTGTGTCATATCTGTGAGGATGTTAATCATTTGTGCTGGATAAGAAATGTATAGTTGAGTGCCATCACATATGCATGACATTACACAATTTCTTCGCAAGACATCACGTATATTGAAAAGGAGAGGGGTCAGAACTAGTCCTGTGGGACTCCACATATGAGAGCTTGTGAGGATGAGAAACTGCTGCCTATTATCATTCTTGAGTGTGGTAGAAAGAATTGATGAAAATCCATTGAGTGCTACACCATTCACACCAGCTAGATCTTGTAGGGAGCTGAACAGTTGTCTCATAATTGACCATGTCAAAAGCCACCAGCAGGTCAAGCTATATGAACATCTTAGTTTGGCCTCTGTACATAGCCCTAAGGAGGTCACCATTCCGTGCTACTAAAGCCATCTCTCTGTCATGACCGAGCCTGAATCCTTATGGTGAGGAGTCGAAGGATGTCACTATCACTTTGTCTAGGAAAGGGAATGATATGGTGATTTGGGTCATAGAATCACAGAATATCTGGGTTGGAAGGGACCTGAGGAGGTCATCTAGTCCAACTCCTTGCTCAAAGCAGGACCAATCCCCAACTAAGTTATCCCTACCAGGGCTTTGTCAAGCCTGACTTTAAAAACCTCTAAGGAAGGAGATTCCACCACCTCCCTAGTTAAGCCATTCCAGTGCTTCACCACCCTCCTAGTGAAAATGTTTTTCCTAATATCCAACCTAAACCTCCCACACTGTTACTTGAGACCATTACTCCTTGTTCTGTCATCTGCTACCACTGAGAACAGTCTAGAGCCATCCTATTTGGAGCCCCCTTTCAGGTAGTTGAAAGCAGCTATCACAACCCCCCCTCATTCTTCTCTTCTGCAGACTAAACAATCCCAGTTTCCTCAGCCTCTCCTCATAAGTCATGTGCTGCAGCCCCCTAATCATTTTTGTTGCCCTCCCCTGGACTTTTTCCAATCTATCCACATCCTTTTTGTAGTATGGTGCCCAAAACTGGACACAATACACCAGATGAGGCTTCACCAATGTAAAATAGAGGGGAATGATCATGTCCCTTGATCTGCTGGTAATGCCCCTACTTATACAACCCAAAATGCCGTTAGCCTTCTTGGCAACAAGGGCACACTGTTGACTCATATTCAGCTTCTCATCCACTGTAAGCTCTAGGTCCTTTTCTGAAGAACTGCTGTCTTTTTGCAGTGTTTGATCCATTTACTGTACAGTGCTTTTACTGCTGTCACAAATTTTTGTGGATGTGTATAGATTAGGGGTGGGCAAACTTTTTGGCCCGAGGGACTGGTAGGGAAACAACCTGGCCCCAAACAACCTGGCCCCCTACCCCTTATCTGCTTCCTCCCATTCCTGCCCCCTGACTGCCCCCCCTCAAACCCATCTGACCCCCCCCGGGGGGGGGGGGGGGGGGGGGGGGGGGCG
>ML677341.1:22907393-22940592 GCA_007922305.1 Dermatemys mawii | reverse complement strand
ACTCCCCCGGACCCCACCCCCAGGACTCCCATGCCTCTTCAACTCCCAAGCCCTCATTCCCCGTCACCTGACTGCCCCTCCCCAGAACCTCCGCCCCATCCAACCACCCCCTGCGCCCTGTCCCCTGACTGCCTCCTGGAACTCCCTGCCCTTTATCCAATGCCCCGGACCCCTTACCGTGCTGCTCAGAGCAGCTTGACAGCTGCCCAGAGCAGCCTGATAGCTGCCCAGAGCCAGATATGCTGCCCCACAGAAGCACACAGCCCCGCCCTCCAGAATGCTGCTTGCATGGCAGCGTGGCTCCAGGGGAGGAAGGAAGAGGAGGGAGTGGCCAGGGGGATCCTCCCCGACCGGGAGCTCAGGGGCCAGACAGGAAATCCCGCAGGCTAGATGTGACCTGTGGGCTGTAGTTTCCCCCCTCTGATATAGATTCAAGTTAAGAGCAAGTACATATCAAAAAATTGCCTTTAGACTATTTGGTGAGTAATAAAGGAATAACGCACATCAAAGGAATGAAAAATTTGTGTAATAATTTGTCATACTTATCTTTGGTGACTATCAGAATGTATCAGAGTGGAAATATGTGACAGGTTCTCCATTCTTTATACTGGCTTGTTTTAAAGATGCTGTTCATTTTTTCTCTCGAAATCAGCAAGGGGCAATTTTACAAGCAGAAATTAATTTTAATGTGTTTGTCCTAATCTGGCCCAATTTCCAGTTGCCCGACTGGCTGTTCTGCAGTCTATCCATGTAGCAGCATTAAGCTTGTCTGGTATTTACCAATTTATTTCCCCCTAGATTGTAAATGTCACACTTTATTTTTGGTTCCTGCTGCTTTATTTGTTGTTTCCAGTTTGTTTATTTTTTGAAGGGGGTTGATTCCCATTTCTGTGCCCAGCGAGATGGTGTCTGTAGCTGTAAGTTAATGAGCTTTTTAACCACTGAAGCAGTGAAGTATTGCCTGGGAATCTGAAGGCTTTCCCCCCCCCTTTCCTGGGTTAGATAGTTGGTCTGAGGCCAACAGGTTAATGAAAGGGTTCTCTGAACATGGCTAGCTGCCTAATGAGACTGAGCATGTTTGAACCAAAACGGCACCACAAACTTCCAGCATCTGCAATAGACTTTGGAAGGTGCTCCATTTTCTGCTAATTATTACTGGAGCTAGATAAATTGTGAAATAAGTTGGTTTGAGAATACATGAACATGCTACATTTTATCCTATAATACCACTAATAATTTTTTGAGCTAAACAAACAAAAAGTCTAGAAAAATATTAGTTTAAAAAAGAACTAGGAAACAGATTCTTCTTAACCTTTAACCTCTGAAAATAATAAATCATTAGCTACTCATTAACAAAAACAATGTGTGACTTATTGACCGGGAAACAAAAACTTGGAAGCTTTCATAGAGAAAGGGTACCGCTGGTTTTGGAATGGCTTTTCTTTTTAAAAATAAGTTATGAGGCTGTCAAACAAGTTAAACTGTGTGTTAAGTCTTGATACTGAAAAGGACGTTAGCCTAATAGCTTAACTTTTTAAAATAGATGTTTTTTGTACAATGAGCTGAGCAAAGAATATGTCTATAATATGCACCTTCATATCTGTTCCCTGAGAAGAATGGATTGCGTTATGCCAAGCTTAACTAGGTTTGTTGTGTCTCCCTTTCAAGGGTACTCATTTATGTTTTTCAAACTGTTGTTCTTGTCTATAGTTTGCTGTCAAGCGGTTTCCTCTTTTGTCAGTTGCTTCAAAGGAAGCAAAGAGGCCAGAGCAGACTGAAATATTTATAACAGAAATGTTTATTATTGAAGTGAGCCTGTGTTGAGTTCCTGAGATATCCATAAAAGTGGAGCAATTTTATGAGGCTGAATGAAAATATTTTTTATTCTCTGGATGTTTACAAAAAATAAAGTGGGCATTTCTATTCAAAGATGTGCACTAGTGAATTTTGAGAAAGCTGCCACTGATGAAGGAGATGAAGGTGATGCCACCATAAAAGCCATATGGTCTAGAAAATAAGCACGGAGCAGGAAATCTAGATTGTGTTCCCACCTCTGCCGCTAACTGACCAAAGAAACAGTTTTTACTTTGAAAACATTATCATTAAGTACAAAATATTAAGTGTCGTGAATCTGAATTTTTTACCAATAAATCCATAGAAGTTTGGACCATTTTGTTAAACTGACCACGGAATATAGATTGTGACATTTGAGAAATATTTAATACAGTACAAAAAATGTAGTCATTAAGTGTTTAAGACAGAGCCTGCATTATCCCTTAATCTGTGGCTCTCTTCTTTACAGTATTTACCATGAGACCTTCTGTATCTTTAATGGATAACTGACTGGAGCATGAATCATTAAAATATTTGCTCTCAGTGGCTGGAACTTCTAAATCATACTTAAGTACATCAATTTAGCATTGTCTCTGACTTTTAAAGTGAGATACTAACAGAAAGAATATCAAATTTGCAGACTATAAAACAAATACATATTCTGATGACTCCATCACTGTAAAACTGAAATTTCACAGGGTGAGATTATTAGCATTTTAATGTGTGAATATACACCTGCAAGAGTATATGTGTTTTTACTTATATTGAAGCATCAGGAAAGGAGCCGAACAGATTGCCACTCCTCAGCTGACTCTTACTAGAATCTGACCTGATATCTTGAATAAAATACATGTGTGGAGGTGTCACTTGAGTTTGCAATAGACCTTAGAACTAGAAAATCTGCACCCAAAAAGATGTCATCTTTACCTTTGGGCTCTGAGAAGATGGCTCCTCCGGACAACATTTGATATAATTAATTGAGTGTTAGACATCTCGTAGGTGCCTTTATCAAGGTCGGAAGGAGAGAAGTAGTCTGATTAAACAGGCCTGGGAGTCTGGAACTTCTTCATTATAATAGTGAGGCTAACAGTGGCTCCCTCTGTGTTATGGGGAATGTCATGGGTTAAACTCTAAACCTCAGATTGCCCCTCCTTAAAAGGGTGTCAGAATTCTCACCTCCCTCACTGAAGTGCTGAGGCATAGTTAATGTTTTTAAAGCTCTGTGCAGATTGTGTGTGCTGATTGCCCTTATCTGAAGGAGGTAAATATTATTATTGCTATTTTACAGGTGGAGGAAAGTCAAATACATGGAGGCTAAGTGATATGTCCAGGCTACAGAATGAGTCAGTGTCCAAAGTGGGATTAGAAATGAGAGATTCCTGGGTCCCAAAAGCCTATGATTGATTAGCCAGAGCTGCTTCTTACCCTTATCTAAGTAAGACAAGAATCTGTAAAGTCATTCATTAGCAATGTGGCAAGCAAAAATAAGAATTGGTGCAATGTACTTGAACGTGGGACATGATAATGATGAGAATACTCTGCAAGGTGCATCTTGTTTTTGTGACACCAGGAAGAATCAACTTCATTTCTAACTTGCATATGTGGAACTGAGACCTCTGTGTAGATTATTTATTGAGCTGTTGGTACCTCTACATATATCTCACTTTTATAGCATGTGCTCTTTGAAGTTTGAACCCCAGCCAATTTCCACACAAACACTATGTGGAAAGGCAGCTCTTAGGGTTAGACAGTGAGAGGTGAATTTTCAGCTCTGTGAGCAGGGACTTAGCTACATGACTGCCATTAACATTAATGGGAGTCATGCTGGTAAATTCCTGTGCACCGCACTGAACATTTACTCATGAATGCAGAATTACTGTACAGCAAAGCTAATGAAACTTGGCTTTTAGATACTGTGGTGTTTCAAAAAGTGATTTTCAAAGGCACAAAGGGCAGCTAGGTGCCCAGTTCCCATGAAAAGTCATGGGAACGTGGCACCTAATTCCCACTTGTGTCCTTGAAAATCTCCCTCTCAGAGAATGAGCGTGCATGTTGTGATTTTGTACTGAACCTCTCTTCTGTAAGGGCCCAGTCCTGCTCCTGTTGAATTAATGGCAAAACTCTCATTTGTTTTCCATATAAGCAAGTATCAGACCCTAAATAGGAATGAGTTGTCTGCTATCATTTAGTCTCACCAGTATACCTTTCTTTGCACTGTTATTCCTGATACATTGTTGCTTTGAACCCTTCTGTATAAGAAACAGTTACTTGATTTATTTTAATATTTACTTACATCATTTTAGATGTTTGTCTTTTTGTTGTAAAGTATGCCCCATGCCAGGTGCTGGAAAGGTGAATATTGTAACCATATTTAAAAGGGGGAAAAAAAAGACTCTCTGTATCCCACTAAATCATCAACAAACTTTGTTCCTTACCAGCAACTGATCCCTCCCTTTCAGGGAGTCTTGGAGAACAAACAGGCCTTGCAACAGGATGAGAAAGTCAGAAGATTCAGGATTTTTTTAACTGAGGCAAGGAGCAAGTTCTGTAGTTGGGGAGTCCTCGGTGACAAACAGGCTGCCATCTTTTGTATCAGTTTAAGCTTCCAAGCTTTTATGGTTTTAAGGTATAGCCCTAAGGATTGTAGAGTATACTCTAGTAATCTAATCTCGAGGTGTCAAAGGTCAGGATCACTGTGACAAAGCATCAGTTAAAAGAAAAAGTTGCAACTCCGAGTCAAATCAGAAAGCTCCCTTGGCTGCTGCAGCTAGTTGATATCCAGAAGCAGCTGTGGATTCACTAGGAAATCCAGATTACAAGCCTGATTAACTGTGGGAAAACTCCTCCAGTGGAGGAAGATGATGCCTTCTCTGCCAATTCCTCTGGTGCTTCTAATTTAATAAACAGACTTGTTTTAATTAAAACATCTTGAACTTAAGTGTTAAATTTTTCTTCAAAATATATAACATTAGTACCAAAAATGTAAATTACTACTTTGGAGCAGAAGGTTTTGCTATTAGGTGGAATATTTTACTTATTAATTCCTTAATTTTGACCAGCTTGTTACGAACATTTTCAGCATTGTATTTATGCATGCTCCCGATCATTTCCAAATTAGACTGCTATGTAGCCCATAGAATCTGGGAAATACAAAACATGCTTTAATATCACTTAGGAGAGGTCAAAACCTTTACATGAACAGCTGCTAAACTCTGTGATCATGTTATCTGTTCATAGAGGAAATGGAAAATACTTTCCAATTGGAATTGTTTGAGACCAGGAAACTTTGTTTCAAAATGTTTTTATGCACCAGTATAATTAGCTTTATAAATGAAGCTGTTCTTCTTTGCAGATGATGAAACTGACTGTTAACCATTTCAATAAGTTTGTTAATGCAAAATGTGAAACAGACAGAATTGATCTTTTATCGCCTTGTTACTTCCTAGGCTGCAGGACAGATAAATTCAATACCAAAAAAATGTGCCATGTGAATGACTATATAAGTTCTGAAGGGAGTGTGCTGAAAGCAAAAGCAAACTTGCCCCTAGATCATTATTTTTTCCAACAGTTGCTATTATTGATGATCAAAGAATCATAAGAGTATCTCTCTGATTTCAGTTATGAAATAGGTAGGGTGTTAAATCCTGAGTAGCCCCATTGACCTCAGTGGGACATGAATAAAGTGAGAAGGATTGGCTCATGCAATGCTTCTCATAGAAGCCGTGAAGTTAGAGAAGAAGGACTCAGTTGCTTTCTACAGATCTGATTTATGAAAAATTCCTTTTTAAAAAAAATCAGTTGCTGCTGTTTTGTTTAGACTAATACTGTTATTGTTTGCAGTGTTGTCCTACCCTTGTTGGTCCCAGGATAATTAAAGACACAAGGTGGGTGAGGTGATATCTTTTATTGGTGAAAGAGACAAGCTTTTGAACATACATAGAGCTCTTTCTCATGGTCAGCTCAAAAGCTTGTATCTTTTAACAGCAGAACCTGGGCCTATAAAAGATATTACCTCCCCCACCTTGTCACACCGTTACTGTGTCTCTTACAAAGATGATATTCCTCTGTTTGAGGAATTTGTATCTCAGTTTCCGGATGACTATTTAGTTCTGCTCTTAGTTACACAGGTGTCAGACTGAAATAACTCTTTTGAAGTTAATGGACCTATAAAAAGACAAAGGATATTCTTGTGGTTAAGACTCTTTGTATTCAGTTCCTGGTGGTAGACTTTTGTGACCATCAGTTGGTTTTTTTTTCTGTGCCTCATTTCTTTGTTTGCAAAATTCCACACCTCTGCTCATAAGGATAAGAGTAAATTCATTAATGCTAGTGAGGAGCTCAGTGCTATAGTTTGAGTATTCAGATAGACAGTATAAGAACAGAACTGGCCTTAACATTTGTTGCCAGCCCTGCAAAACATTTGTGGTCATATCTCTCACCACCCACAGAAATATTTGAAAATGTTGGCCTATGTGATTGAAGGAAGGCCATTGAAGTACTGAGTGTCAGAGCTGAGAGTGGTCCCTTGCTCTCTGTCCCTTTTTTAGTCCTGTGGAACAGCCTCTCCTTGTGGCTCGAGGTCGTTGTGCCTGCTCAGCAGAGGAGCTGGCTCAGGTACCAGCAGGGATCGGTGGGAGTCTGAGGCAGCCCTAGTGCCATCAATGGTAGTTGGGTGACACAGTGGTATACAATTGTGATCTTGACCTGGAATCTTCCCCAAAATCAAGTAGCCTGTCACTGTATTTTTTTCTGCACTCTAAAGCCCAGTGCTGAGTCGCTATGAGGGGGCTGTCAATCTATTAAATGAAAAAATGTTTTCACGCTTTTAACCCTAGTTAGACATATTGTGTCAGTTTACATAGTCAAGGCTGTTTTTGCAAGGAAAAGAGTGAGAAATAGACTCTTTTTCATTGAGCTCTTCACTTTAGATGAGAGAGGAAAGATGGTGACAGGAGTGGAATTGTTTGGAGACCGCTCTGTGTTGGTGCAGTAGAACTGTTTGAAGTGAGCTGAGCCAGATCACTTCATCAATGGAAATGAGGCATAAATCGCTTTTGGCCGACCCACATACTTATTTTCAAATTCAGATCAATAGTGAAAAATCATCACACTGTTCTTCTGGATGCTTGTTACTATTCTCTGCTGAAGTCAACCATTTTGTTTCCTCTGCACAGCTGCGTTGGAAGTGAGATTGCCTTAACTAATGCATGTTTGATTGCACAGACTACGTTAGCCATCTTAAAAGCAGAATGATGCTGTATGAGTGGACTGCAGGCACGTTGATTCTGCTGAGTTTGTAGCCTTATTTACAGGTACGTTGTTTATTTTTTGAAGCCTCACATTGGACGATTAGGAATTCCTCATGGACCTTCAGGAGAGAAGGTGGCGGTAGTAACAGTGGATAACTGTGACACTGCAGTGGCTGTGCGCTTCGGAAGTCTCATTGGGAACTACACATGTGCTGCCCAAGGAACTCAAAGTGGCTCAAAAAAGTAAGAGCTTTTTACAGACATTTATTATTCATTCTCGTATTTAAAAGGAATTGAGCAATAATAACGACACATGGGGAGTGAGAAGAAAAGCACACGTAGCAAAGAGTTTATAAGAAAACAAAGTGACTAACTTTAAACTGGCAGGTGAAATTCAGAGCACAGAAGTGAAAGGCAGTGTGTATCGGAAGGAGCAATTTAAACAGCTAATGCACATTGTTGAGTCTAAAATAACTGTAACGTCACAAGAAAAATTGTTTGGGATCATTGCTGAAAGCTCGGTGGAAACATCTGTTCATTGTACAACAACAGTCAGAAAAGAAATAAAATGTGAGGCTGCATTAAGAAAAAGAGTAATACTGAAAAGATTTTGACATCATTATTTAAATTAGCGGTACATCATCCCATCTCAGAAAGGCTATAGGAGAAATAGAAAAGATCCAGAGAAGGGCAGTGAAAATCATTAGATACATGGAAAGCCTTTTGTCTGAGGAAAGAGTGAAAATATTAGTATTATTTAGTTTAGAGAGAAGATGAATAACAGGTGACATGATAGAAAGATGTAAAATAATGAATTATATCAAAAAGGCCACTCAGGTGATCATATTTATCCTTTTCCAAAACAGAAGAACAATAGGACACTCATTAACATCTAAAACTGATAAAAAGATATACTTTTCATAGGTTGTATAACTATCCAGTGGAACCTACTGCCACAGGATATTTACACAAGGAGACTAGGAGGATTCAAAAAGGGACTAGCCATTTATGAATAACAAGATTATCATCCATAGTTACACCAGCCAGAATAAAAGTGTATGTACCATACCAACCTTCCTACTTTAGGTTATAAATCAACATCTCACTATCTGGAATTAAAAAGAAATTTCCATAGATGCATGTTGTTTCATAATTTTCCATTTACACCTTCCAACATAGCTTGTACGGGTCACTGTCAAAGACCAATATTTGACTCTGTTGGTGTAGTTGGTATGGCAACTTCTACAGTCCTAAATTACAAATTTGCAGCTAATTTTATTATGATTCTTTTTGCTTGAGATTGGTACTTACAGTCTTGTGAAGCTAAATCCTGCAAATAGTGGGTAATAAAAAACAGTTAAATATCTCAGATTTTTGTAGTCAGATTAGCTGTGAAGAAATTGTAAAATAAAGGAGGCCAAACAAATGACATGAAAATAATCCAGCTAATTTCCTACTTCTTTAGATCTTTGGACCTGACTGGACCTCTCCTGCTTGGGGGTGTCCCAAACTTGCCTGAAGACTTCCCTGTGCACAACAGAGAGTTTATTGGCTGTATGAGAAACCTCTCCATTGACAACAAGCCAATCGACATGGCTAGTTTCATAGCCAATAATGGCACTCTTGCAGGTATAAACTCCCAGATCTTCAAAAGGCTACAAGAAAAAGTGTTCTGTCCTGCTGACAGTTCTTGTGCACACCAAGAACAAGATTTTCAAAGGAGGGTGCATGGGGTATGCATGGAAAACTGCAAGTGCAACCTTTCCATGTGAAAAATAGCATTTTATTGGCAGGGTGCCAACTGGTATAGGTCAGCTAGAACAGCCACTGAAGCTGTTGCACCTTTGAATCTGTAGTAGCTACCATGAAGCAGTGTGGAAAATATGGGAAAAGCATTCTTGTCTTTCTAGCCTCATCATTGTATAAATCCCCTGCATGTACCCTGTCTATTTGAGCTAGTGAAGTTCATGCCAGTGCCAAAGACCCACACAATGCCCTGAGGCTGTGTGCACCACTTAAAGAATGACATGGCACATAGGAGGTTCACAACGCTTCTGTAGGTCCTCTGCACTGAGGAGAATATCACCCAGGTATTTTGTACGTAGACTTTAGTGCTAAATGAACGTTGCTCTAAGTTGTATTTCATGCACTCTGATGGCAAGGTGGTACTTGAGCGGCACATCTGCCCTGAACTGTAACAGCTGCACTTGCACCAGAAGTTTTTTAATTACCTTCCATTGTCATGTGTTTGCATCTCAGCTATTAAAGCTTACTCTGCTCTGAAACTAAGGGCAAGTCTACCCTCTGGTGGGGATTGACACTGTGAGATCAGTCCATTGGGGGTTGATTTATCGTGTCTAGTTTGAAGAGGCAGCAAGTGAGAAGTGATGCTCAGATCTCCATAGAGCAGAGCAAATCACTGTTGTGTAAAAGTAGCTAGTTCCTTCTTCTCACAGCCTGGTGGAGGTCTAGTTCAGTAATGCACTAGAGGATGCACTCACTTCTGATCTTGTATGTTCTTTTCAGGTAATTAATGAGTAATGACAATGAGTTAAGGGTGGAACTTCAGCACTAACTTTGAACTATCTGGCTTTTGCCAGATTGTGTCTTTACCTTTAAACTTAGCTGAATGCAGTTCAGTTTTTCATCTGGTAAATATACTCCTGTTTCAGTAGAACAAAGGAAGATTTCAGTTTGGTTGCTTTCTGATTTTGAAGCACATTACTACATAGCATAACTCCACTGGCTTCAGTAGAGTTACACCAGAATTAAGCCCTTTGTCTTTATCTGAGAGGTTTCTTGGTCTCTTTTGATCATAGGGCTCTCAAAATGTTGTAATGCTTTAATGATTTCCTTTCCCTTCAGAACTGAAAAAAGCCAAGAGATGGTCTCTCAGAAACTTATTGTTACAGTCATTTAAAATCTGTTTTGGTCGATGTTAAGCAACCACCGTTACCAAATGCATAGATGTGAAATGGTTTTAGGCTGAAGAGCTCTGCTTTCTAAATTCCAGGCTGTGCAGCTCAGAAGAACTACTGTGATACTAACTGGTGTCAAAATGGAGGCACATGCGTGAATAAATGGAACACCTACACTTGTGAGTGCCCCTTGCATTATGGTGGAAAAAACTGTGAACAAGGTAGGTGCACAAGGCTTCCAGTGTGTATGTCCTCAAGTTTACCTGTGTGTTTTGGCATTTAGTTTTTAATAATTAACATCTCATAATGTATATGAAACTTTGAGATGCTTTAGAGGACAAGTAATGGAATATTGCAGTAAAGTGTAAAAATCATCCATTATATATTTGAAATAACTGTGTGTGATAATCTATATATTAAAGATGGTAGCTGACTTTTGATTCAAAAAGCAGGAAAATATCAATCGGAAATCCTGTTGGGATAAATAATAACAGCTTTTATCTTTTCCTATTATCTATTTACTAACATTAGTGAATTAGTTCTACAAAACTTGGCACTATTTGTAATTTGCTTAAAATAAAATAATCTGATCCAAAGCACATTGAAATCAATGGAAAGACTCCCTTTGACTTTAGTGCGCTTTGGATCAGGCCCAAAATGAACATGGACTTCATTATTACTTCCTTCAGCAGAAGGCAATCCCTCCTTAATAAGAACACTTTACATTTTATTGGGCTATTCTTATGACTGAAAACACTGTGTAGGGAGATGTAAAACTTATTAATAAAGTATAGGAAAGGAGCAGCAGGTGTGCTTTATAAGGGAATGAAAAATTTGGACCCAATTCCTTTCCTGGGGAATTAAGGGAGGTTCCTCATTAGGAAAATCATAGCTGGAGGCATTACAGCCCCAGACTCACAGTGTATATGGGAATAGCAGCTAGCCTGGGTTAGTCCATGTTGCTAATTTGCAGTGATGCTCCCATTAAGGGAAAAATCCCGTAGATTTAGGTTGCTTTCTAAGAAATAAAAGTTCAGATTCTAGCTTCACCTCCCCGAGTGTAAATCTGGAGTGACTCCATTGAAGTGAAAGGAATTATTCCAGATGTGCACAGGTGTAATTTGACTCATACTTTTTTGCAGTTTGAGCAGGGGTTTTCTTATTCTGGTGTTGCCAAAGAAAGTTAGGCACACTCTTCCTTTCCTCTAGCAGGAAGTAGATGCTAGAGTGAATGATGGTTCCTCAAAAAGAAAGACCTCATTTGACATGTTGCCAGATGACAGGTAAGCTTTGTCAACCATCCACTGGTTTCTATCATGTGTTATATAACATCTGACTGGTAATCTCTCCAGTGAGACTAACTGTGCTGAAACTGCAGGACTGGATGATTGACTAAAATGGCAGGGCCTAATTCTGATATCATTCATATTGGTGTAAATGTGGAATAATTCCATTGAAGTCAAGGGGCCTGATTCTCTTCTCTCTCTCTCCTGGTTTTGGGTAGAAAGTTTAAGAGTTGTATCAAATTCATATTTCCTTGACCTATTATAGCAAGATCATCAGGTTTTTGGAGTAAAAACAAATTACCTTACTGGCTATCTTACATAATTAAAAGGTACGTATGACCGCGGTCCTAGCGGGGAGCCAACTGTGGTCACTCAGTTAGGGCAAGTTGCAAAGAATGCGGCAGACAGCCCCTAAAAAGCTGATGGATATTCCAATACTTAGATTCACCAAACCAGCATAAACAGCTTCTTTATTGCCTTACTGGTTACACAGAAGTCCAAACAACACAGTTCCCTAAAAGTGATCCAGTTTCAGGCCTCATCAAATATGATGACAATTTCTGTAAATCTTATTTCATCATGTAAAAGAAAAGGTTCTACCAATCCCAAAGGATTGAACACATTACCTCCCAGGTTAATGAACGGTTCAGATCTTACCCAAATATACTCTATAGCCAATTCTTATTAACTAAAATTTATTAAAAAAACAAGAGAGAGTGTAGGGTTAAAAGATCAATATACAGACAGACATGAGTTCAATTCATTGAGGTGCAGATTCACAGCCGAGATGGTGAGCTTTAGACTTGCAAAGAGTTCCTTTAGCATTCAGTTCATAGATCATAGTCCAATGTCCAAGTCTCATATTCAGGGTGGACCAGCATAACTGGGATCTCAGTCTTGTGACTCAAACCCCCCCAGATGAAGTCTCAGCAGATCTGAAATGACAGAATCAGGACCTAAGGATCTTTTATACAATTTCATGTCCTCTTTGACAAGTTGAGATTTCCTCGGGGAACAAAAGGTAATCGGGTATTTAGCAATATGAATTAACATAAGGCCATTTGCTTGTTCTTCCACCATTCACAGTACATCTCAAAGAGAGATGAGTAGCGAGATATCCCATGTTTACAATTCATTTAAATGATATCAGAATACAGCATAGACAGAGACTGTCGATTACATTGTCTATTGTACTCCTACATATGTAAATACACAAAAACACAAACATTATCTTCCCACAAGTCTTTTGAGGGTTGTTTATTTTGCAGGAAGTTTACCCCTTTCTAGCCATGCGTCACAGTACATTTTAATGCCTAATCATGATTTGAATCATAACCAGTATTCTCCCCTATTGCAAAGGTTTCTCATACATTAAATATAGTGCTGTATTGCTTATTTTTGCCAAAGCTTCAATTTCTTGAAGAATTGTCAGTCTGTAGGCAACAGGTCACAGATAACTTATTTCTCATAATATAACTGTGGGGCAAATTATCTATTAAAGACTATTCAGAAATTCAGAAAGAAGGGAACTATTAGCAAATGTGGACAAGAAGCCTTTGCTCTTTCAGGAGCCTAAAGTTGATGTTAATGGGAGCTATTGATGCTCAGCACTTTTGAAATTCATGCCACTTATTTAAGTGCCTAAATATAGACTTGGGAAACTTCTGGTTTTGAAAAGTGTAGACGAAATGTAAAATCCTTATTTGGACTCAGTTGACTGATATATTCTGAACAGCTGTTTTAGCAATTTTGCGTCTCTTTCCACCTGACTATATATCAATGAACTTGGCTAGACCAAGAATCTATCTTATTTGAGTGTTAAGCTCTTCAGGACAGGTGCCATGTTGTTGCCTGCACACAGTTCTCTGTTACACACACTCTAGGACACTCACCTTTACCTTTCCATGGCCTCAAGGCCTAACCCTGTTAATTTAGGCATCTCCACCCTTTCCCAGTTCCTAGGCCTCTGGGTATAAGGCGTGCCACTTTACCCTAAATTTGTTTCCCACGCACTCTAGGACAGAGGTGGGCAAACTACGGCCTGCGGGACACATCCGGCCTACGGGACCCTCCTGCTCAGCCCCTGAGCTCCTGGCTCCTGGTCTCTGCTGCTGCCTGATTGTGTAAAACTGAACAGAATCATCCCAGGGCTTGTCAAAGGCTTTCTGAATGTCCAACTACACTATATCCGCTGAGTCACCTTTGTCCACATGTTTGTTAGCACCCTCACAGAATGCTAATAGATTGGTCAGGCATGTTTTCCCTTAGAAAAGCCATGTTAACTCTTCCCCACCATATCAGGTTCAACTATGTGTCTGATAATTCTGTTCTTGGCTACAGTTTCAACCAGTTGACCCAGTACTGAAGTTAGGCTTCCCAGCCTGTAATTAACACGATTGCCTCTGGAGCCTTTTTAAAATATCAGCATCACATTAGCTGTCCACGAGTCATCTCATACAGAGGCTGATTTAAGCAATGGATTATGTACCATAGGTAGTAGTTCTGCAATTTCATATTTGAATTCCTTCAGAATTCAGGTGAGTACCATCTGGTCCTGGTGACTTCTTACTGTTTAATTTATCAGTTTGTTCCAAAACTACCGCAGTCTGGGACAGCGGCTCAAAAAGAATAACTCAGGTTTGGGCCTCTCCCTCACATCCTCTGCAGTGTAGACTGATGCAAAGAATTCATTTAACTTCGCCTCATCAGCCTTGTCTTCTTTGAGTGCTTTTTTAGCAAGTCGATTGTCCATTGGCCTCACTGATTGGCAGGCTTCTTGCTTCTGATGTACTTAAAAAAATTGTTGTTAGTTTTTGTATCTTTCACTAGTCGCTCTTGAAATGCTTTTTTGGTCTGCCTAGTTATCCTTTTACACTTGTTACATCCTCTGTGATTATGTCTTGTACATAGCTCATTGAGGGTGCACCTGATGGTGACTTCAGCATTTCACCCACCCATCCATGGGAGGTCAGTATTTTTGAATAGCATGGTAGTAAGGTTCTTGAAAGAAGACCTTAGTCTCTACCTGCCAGTGAGAGAACCATTTCCTTTGTGGGACCTTAATACAGTTCTAGCGATTCTGATAGGGCCTCCATTTGAGCTTTAGGCATTTTCTTCTTTCTCATTTGTGTAAACATAGTGCATTCCTGGTGGCAATAACATCTGCAGAGAGAGAGTATGAGCTGCAGGCTTTGATGGCAGACGCTCCTTACACCTAGTTCTCCAAAGACAAAGTGACCTTGTGGCCACACTCTAAGTTTTTATGTAAAGTGGCCTCCTAGTTTCATTGGAATCAGGTGATGTATTTACCAGTGTTCTTTCCTAAGCTGTATTCAACCCCTGAAAAGCAACATCTCTAAACATTGGCCATCAGGCCAACCTAGACAGGGCTAAATCTTTTCTCACTTTGTCTCATCTGTTTGTGTCAGATGCAGACCAAATGAAGGGATCGTCAGTCTTTCCGCAAATGATCTCTAGGTGGATAACTTCCTGTATCAAGACAGCATACAAAGTAGCTCTGACCATGCCCTCTCAAAGGGTATGAGATCATTCTACAAGAGTGTAAGCTACTTTGATAGCGTTTTTAAATGACGTTCCAATACTGCCACTTGATCATCTGTACATACGCTTACGAACCATTGTGCCATTACCGCTGCATTCAGAGCAGATGCAAACTTTCAGAAGGCAGTCCTGCAATCCTTGTTTAAATAGACTTTGAGCTCCACCTGCAAATACTTCTTGTGAGTCACCTGCATGGAATACACAACTGCATCTACTTGAAGAGGAAGAAAATTGTTACTTACCTGTTTTGTAACTGTTGTTCTTTGAGGTGTGATGCAGAAATGCATTTCACAAACCACCCTCCATCTCCTTACATTGGAGTCTATGTTCTTCAGGTTTGGTGCGAAGGAATAGAGGGGAGGGGCAGTGCTAGGGTAGGGTATATGGCCATGAGATACAAGCGCCGCCCCTACAGGTACTGCTAAGCAAAATTCTTTAGCTCCAGTGCACTGGGCGCGCGCACACCTATGTGGAATACACGTCTGTATCACATCTCCAACAACAACAGTTACAACAAAGGTAAGTAACTTTTTTATTTAATTTCTCTCTCCAGAAACATCTCTCTCTGTAACATAGGAGCCCCTTAAGGTTTTTATTTCGCTTTAGTAGCGATGTCTTCATTTATTTTGTATACCTGAAGCAACTGGCAAAAGTATGGAGCTACTGGTGATTTCATAAGAAAATGGACTGACTTAATAATAATAAAATGAGGCATCAGTTGCTAATAATGTCCATAATACTATATTGTTTCTTGCCATTGTGGTATCCTACAAAATTTACCTGAGGTACTTTTCATGTTAGTAAAGTATTTATACTAATGAAATCTCGTGCAGATATTATGACACAATATTTTTATAGTTTTGTAACACACTTCTTTTATAGAAGAAGTTTGCTAACGCATCACAGACAAGAAGAAAAGACTGTTTAGTATAAGATGTTAATGAAGATCTGCTTTCAATCTTGAGCTGAACCCTTCAACTGAGACAAAAAAAAGTTATTTAATAGACAACATGATTCTCTCTCTCCATCAATTTCTCTAATTTTTATGGCTCCAATTCAAAACAGCAGCACATTTTTAGCATAGGCTTAAATCCTAGTGACTTCAAAGTATGTGCTTAAGTGCCCTTCCTAAGCTGAAACCTATAAGAGCAGTTTGCAACTCTTGACTATGGGACAAAAGACATTTCCAGTATTTTAATTTGTTTTTGGAGTCCATAATTAGCAATGATATACATAAACATACCACTGTTGTGGCCACAGGGGGCCACAACAGTGGTACCCCTAACGCACCCAGCAATATCGTCAATCTATCCAGCTACACACTCAGCCTGGCAGAAGAGTCTGTCCTATCTCGAGGACTCTCATTCTGCCCCAGCACCCCCACAAACAAGATACAATTCTGCGGTGATCTGGAAGCCTACTTTCACCGTCTCAGACTTAAAGAATATTTTCAAGACAACATAAAACAGCGCACTGATACACAGACATCATCCCACCAGCAGCACAAGAAGAAGAACTCCATGTGGACTCCTCCTGAGGGTCAAAATGACAGTCTAGACCTATACATAGAATGCTTCCGCTGACATGCACAGGCAGAAATTGTGGAAAAACAACATCGCTTGCCTCACAACCTAAGTCGTGCAGAACGCAATGCTATCCACAGCCTCAGAAACAACCCTGACATCATAATCAAAGAGGCTGATAAAGGAGGTGCTGTTGTCATCATGGACAGATCTGACTACCAAAAGGAGGCTACCAGACAACTCTCCAACACCAATTTCTACAGGCCACTTCCGTCAGATCCCACTGAGAAATATACTAAGAAACTGCACCATCTACTCAGGACACTCCCCACAGTAACACAGGAACAAATTAACATACCCTTAGGGCCCCGAGCGGGGGTATTCTGTCTATTACCCAAGATCCACGAACCTGGAAATCCTGGATGCCCCATCATCTCAGGCATTGGCACTGTCACTGAAGGACTATCTGGATATGTGGACTCTTTACTCAGACCTTACACCACCAGCACTCCCAGCTATCTCCGTGACACCACCGACTTCCTGAGAAAACTACAATGCATTGGTGATCTTCCAGAAAACACCATCCTAGCCACCATGGATGTAGAGGCTCTCTACACAAACATCCCACACAGAGATGGAATACAAGCTGTCAGGAATAGTATCCCTGATGATGACACAGCACAAGTGGTTGCTAAGCTCTGTGACTTTATCCTCACACTCAATTATTTCAAATTTGGTGACAATATATACCTCCAGACCAGTGGCACCGCTATGGGCACCCGCATGACCCCACAGTATGCCAACATCTTTATGGCTGACCTGGAACAACACTTCCTCAGCTCTCGTTCACTCACGCCCCTTCTCTGTCTGCGCTACATTGATGACATCTTCATCATCTGGACCCAGGGGAAAGAAACTCTGGAAAAATTCCATCATGATTTCAACAGCCTCCACCCCACTGTCCACCTCAGCCTGGACCAGTCTACATGAGAGGTCCACTTCCTAGACACCACGGTACAAATTAATGACGGCCACATCAACACCACCCTATACCGAAAACCTACCGACAGCTTCGCCTACCTTCATGCCACCAGCTTCCATCCCGGACACACCACACGATCCATTGTCTACAGCCAAGCACTGAGGTACAATCGTATTTGCTCCAACCCCTCAGACAGAGACCAACACCTACAAGATCTTCACCAAGTTTTCTCAAAACTACAATACCCGCACAAGGAAATAAGGACACAGATCAACAGAGCCAGACGTGTACCCAGAAGCCTGCTGCTGCAAGACAAGCCCAAGAAAGAAAACAATAGAACACCACTGGTCATCACCTACAGTCCTCAGTTGAAACCTCTCCAACGCATCATCAGTGATCTACAACCCATCCTGGACAACAATCCCTCTCTTTCACAGGCCTTGGGAGGCAGGCCAGTCCTGGCCCACGGACAACCCGCCAACCTCAAGCATATTCTCACCAGCAACAGCACAGCACACCATAACTCCTCTAACTCAGGAACCAATCCATGCAACAGACCTCGATGCCAACTCTGCCCACATATCTACACCAGCAATACCATCACAGGGCCTAACCAGATCAGCCATACCATCACTGGTTCATTCACCTGCACATCTACCAATGTAATATATGCCATTATGCGCCAGCAATGCCCCTCTGCTATGTACATCGGTCAAACTGGACAGTCCCTACGAAAAAGGATAAATGGATACAAATCAGATATCAGGAATGGCAATATACAAAAACCTGTAGGAGAACACTGCAATCTCCCTGCACACACCATGAAAGACTTAAAGGTCAGCATTTTGCAGCAAAAAAACTTTCAGACCAGACTGCAAAGAGAAACTGCAGAGTTGCAATTCATTTGCAAATTTGACACAATCAATTTGGGACTGAATAGAGATTTTGAATGGCTAGCTAACTACAAGAACAGTTTCTCTTCTCTCGCTGTTCACACCTCCAGTTCAGCTGCTAGAGGAATACCTCACCCTCCCTGATCAGAGATAACAGCTGGTTCAGCCTCATTGGACCCACCCTGTTATCTTTAACCTGATTCTTGCCTACCTATTTATACCTGCCCCTGGATACTTCCACTGCATGCATCCGACGAAGTGGGTATTAGCCCACGAAAGCTTATGCTCTAATTCTTTGGTTAGTCTTTAAGGTGCCACAGGACTCTTTGTCACTTATACATAAACACAGTAACGTACTAGACTAAAATCAAACAATAGAACTTAACTTTCATCAGATATAGAGAACACATTATGCAAGAATAGCCCAAACCTATTTGTACTATGATTTTAGGATTTCGTTTTTTATTATAGCCAAAATCCAGTGGTCACCATTATGAAGACAACAGTTACCAGATAATGTTTTCCGAGATACTACAGTCTCTTTTCTGTAAATAACTGTGATAGTGATGCTATCGCTTTGTGATAACTGTTGGCAAATGATATAATTATTATCAGGACAATTGTAGGATCTATGGTAATTGATCGGTTGCTCACTATATAGAAGTATGGCCAAATTTAGCCCTGATATAAGCAGGAACAACCTCTGTTGGCCTTCTTACACACGTAATTAATAGGATCCATTTATAAAAACAAATTGCAGTTAAAAATACCCATCACAAATTGTATTGTTTTTTCTCTAAGTCCTTATGTTAAAAGATACAAAATGTTTTTTTAAATCTTTTTTTCTTGATTTATAGTAATGCCTTCTCCTCAGCGTTTCAGTGGTGAGAGCATTATTGTCTGGAGTGACCTTGATATTACTATCTCTGTACCATGGTACATTGGACTCATGTTCAGGACCCGGAAAGTTAATGGCATGTTAATGCAAGCTAATGCGGGAACTTCATCCAAGATCAACATTCAGGTAGGTGTATTGCATTCTTAATCTGGAACAGAATTCAGAAGATTTCCCCAAATATCAATTGACAGGGCTAAAGTGAATATGTATCTTCATGCCAGTAGCTGAAAGTAGCATACGTAACATCAGATGCTGTAGATATCATCACCTTTCCCTTGTTCCCCTTGGTCACTTTGCAGTTCAAAATCTTTGTGTAACAAAATGCATTTCTATAAAATACAAAAACGTAGGAAGTATAAATATACGTTAACATAAACTGGAAGAACTCTGTTCTACCTATCATGAAATACATGTAGTCAGACCTAGTAGTCCAACAATGTCTGCGGTGTTCACGAGTCTGTCGTATTTACTCTTTCCCTGAATAAGGCAGAAACTAGAAATATCTCTTGAAATTGAATATAAGCACCTTTAGTGCTAAATTTAGTTATTGAGAAAGGTGGCTTAGCCTCAGTATCCCAGGTGTGCTGAACTCTGTCCTGACACAAAGATTTGACCTGTGTTTATAACTCAGACTCCATATTATTTGTATTCTTCTTCATTGTTTTTGTCTTTGTCATCATCTTCTTCTTCTTCTAGCAGAATTCCCTAAGTTGTGTTGGGAGGTGTTGGAGCTGTACCACTTAGGAATTTTTCCCACGTTACAGCTCGTTACTTTAAGAAGCATTGTTTCCCTGAACTCATACCGGTGATCCATTGTGAGCTTCATTTAAGAATAATTCAGTATTTCAGCAATGAGTAGAGATGAGATTTGTTTCCTGCAGATCTTGAACAACTACGTGCAATTTGAAGTCTACAACGGCCTGAACCAGGTTGCTAGTTTGAAGATGACCCAGTCACGAGTCAGTGATGGTGAATGGCATCATTTGTTAATTGAGTTAAAGAGTGCTAAAGATGGCAAAGACATCAAGTACCTGGCTGTTATGTCCTTGGACTATGGGATGTATCAGGTCAGTAGCATCATAACTTTGCCTTTGTTTCATCATCCAGAGGGCCTTTAAAAAGAAGGAATGGGGAAGGGATGGTAAAAAAATACCATATACTGCTCCTACTACAAGCAGTGTATAGTCCAGATTGTTCAATGACTTACACTTAGTGTAAATCCATTGAAATCAGTGGAGTTTTATCTTTTGACCATGCTTGTGAAAGTAAGATCAGATGAATAGCTCTTCATTTCATTAGTAAATTTTTCTATTTTAGCCTACTGTCAATTGCTATCAGATTAGTGCATCAGTAAGGAAACCAGTGCTCTATGTTGGAAAGGCTAATAGTGGAGTGAACCCCTTATCCACTGTCCTTTTCTTTCTTTAACAGAGCACTGTGCAGATTGGAAATCAGCTTCCTGGACTCAAAATGAAAAGCATCATCGTGGGAGGTATCTCTGGAGATCAAGTCTCAGTGCAGCAGGGTTTTTATGGCTGTATGCAGGTAAGAATAAAATATGTAGTAGCTTGCATTTATGAGATGCCTGAAAGAAATAATTCATTATCCTTTTCTTCCTGAGTTTTGTTTTCTGCAACTTTTAAATCCTTATAACATATCCGAGCGCCAAAATATTAAACATTGCCCTTTTCTTCACATAGGAATCCAGTCTCTTTTGACCTCAGGAAATTTCTTCTTTCCCTTCTTGGTTTAAATCAAAGTCCAACACTTTAAAAAAAAATCTGGCACCTGACTAAGCAGATCACATGTATATAGAAAACTGGAAGATTAAAGAAGTTAGTGAGATGCATTGTTTGGTGTATGTACTACTATATCCTAAAGCAGGGGTTCTCAAACTGGGGGTCGGGACCCCTCAGGGAGTCACAAGGTTATTACATGGGGGGTCACGAGCTGTCAACCTCCACCGAAACCCCACTTTGCTCCAGCATTTATAATGGTGTTAAATATATTTAAAAGTGTTTTAATTTATAAGTGGGGGGTCACACTCAGAGACTTGTTATGTGAAAGGAGTCACAAGTACAAAAGCTTGAGGGTCACTGGCCTAAAGGAAGAATCTCATAGTTGAAGTGACTGTTTTTCTGTGCTTAGGGAGTAAGAATGGGGGAGACTTCTACAAACATAGCTACGTTGAACATGAAACAGGCAATCAAGATCAATATAAAGGAAGGCTGTGAAGTAGACAACCCTTGTGATTCCAGTCCATGTCCTCAACACAGCTACTGTATTGATGACTGGGACAGCTACTCCTGTGTGTGTGACCCAGGTAAAGGAGTTTGCATGAAAATTGGGCAAAATAGAGTGTTGGAATTCCTCATGGACTTATAGTGTTATATTGCAAAGGGCTTTGATATTATTTGGAATTTTTTAAGTTAATCTTCTCTGTGTTCTCATATTTCTCACACAAACTTTTCTAGTGTTAGATTTATGTTTTACACCCAAAGGGACATTTTGAAACTTTTCTCTTTTCAGTCATCATTTTGAGGTGTGTGCCTGCATAAATTCAGTCATCTCCCAACCTTGCAGAAAGAGAATATAGAGCTATTTGTAATGCATGACCTGAGAAAACAATCAGAAGCTATTGGTCCAAGGGTATCCAAGGTGTTTTCTGCCAGCTGTTGTAAAGTACAGCTTGTTATGTTTTTTTTCCCCCTCGCAGTAAAAAGCTATCTTTCTTGACACTATCTCTGGGGAAATCTACTGATTATCCACAATGTGTTATTAGTGTATAAGCTTAAAATAGATGGTCTTTCTGAGACATGCAAATCGTAAATTACAGTGGGAGCTGTAATCTTATAACCTTGTCTCCCCAGGTTACTTTGGGAGAGACTGTGTTGATGTGTGTAACCTGAACCCATGTGAACATGTCTCCACTTGTGTCCGTAAACCTAGCTCATCCCATGGGTACACCTGTGAATGTGGACAAAGCTATTATGGGCAGTACTGTGAGAGCAAGTAAGAGAATTATTTTTACTGTTCAATGTCTTGATCTTTCCCAGTTCCCCACTTCCTTCCGTGAGTATAAGGCAGTGCCCCTCCTTTTTTGTTTCAACAAAAATTCCCTTTGCCATTTGATAACAATGAAGGTTGGCAGATCGCTTGTCCTGCAGAGCTCCTAAGCACTGCAAGAGTTCAGCTCTGTTCCTGTAGAACTTAAGAGTTATGCAGAACAGGAGCTCCTTGGTATCATACCCCTTCCCTCTCATAAGGAGCCCAGCTGGCCATGGAGAGGCAAACAGCAACCTACCACTTTCTCATGTTTGTCCCCTTCTGTGTGTCACTTAGGAGTGTTTTCATCTTCTGCATCAGTCCTCTTGGAAACTGCAGCCCAGACCCTCTGTTGTTGCATTGTACAGCTACATATATTGATTGCACTGTTCCAAAACCAGCCATATTGTCTGGACCAGAAAGGCAGACATTCCAATTGGCATCACTTACACAGACTCCTGTTATAATCCTTTACCACTCATCTTTTACATTTTACTCATAAAAATACATGAGAATACTAGTCCTGCAATTGCAGGGAATAACAGAATTCAACCTGCTCTCTGAAATGCACTAAAAGCATCCTCTCTTGCCATAAATAAGCAACAGGGAGGAGATTATTGAGATGCACAGAATCAGGAGTGTTGTCTAGCAGAGACTGAAGAGAGAGGAGCTGGACTCAATGCCAGTTTGAGAAATGATCCTGCAGAACAAAAGCTGTTTCTGTTTTTCATTGTATGTGCTGAATTGTGGCAACAGAACTGGGGCAAATTATAATGTAATGTAATGTGAGCAAATTTTTGCCCAATGCCTTTTTTCCTCTCACAGTGAACTTAAAAGAGCCTCCTTTCTATTTTGTTTTATTTTGTAGAATTGGCTTGCCTTGTCCCAGAGGCTGGTGGGGAAATCCCATTTGTGGTCCATGTAATTGTGAGATCAGTAAAGGATTTGATCCTGACTGCAATAAAACTAATGGAGAGTGTCAGTGTAAGGTAAGCAAAATAATTTCTGTTAAGTGGAAATATTCTTCAAGTTAAAACATAATTAGTTGGATAACTGCAATGTAAAATATACATTCCTGCACAATTGTGCTTTGTATCATATAGAACATAATTATTTTGCATAGGAACATAAGAAACGGTGTACTGGGTCAGACCAAAGGCCCATCTAGCCCAGTATCCTGTCTACTGACAGTGGCCAATGCCAGGTGCCCCGGAGTAAGTGAACCTAACAGGTAAAGATCAAGTGATCTCTCTTCTGCCATCCATCTCCTGCCTCTGACAAACAGAGGCTAGGGACACCACTTCCTTACCCAGCCTGGCTAATAGCCATTAATGGACTTAACCTCCATGAATTTATCCAGTTCTCTTTTAAACCCTGTTATAGTCCTAGCCTTCACAACCTCCTCAGGCAAGGAGTTCCACAAGTTGACTGTGCGCTGTGTGAAGAACTTCCTTTTATTGGTTTTAAACCTGCTGCCCACTAATTTCAATGGGTGGACCCTAGTTCTTCTATTATGGGAACAAGTAAATAACTTTTCCTTATTCACTTTCTCCACGCCACTTATAATTTTATATACCTCTATCATATCCCCCCTTAGTCTCCTCTTTTCCAAGCTAAAAAGTTCTACCCTCTTTAATCTCTTCTCATATGGGACCCATTTCCAATCCTCTAATCATTTTAGTTGCCCTTGTCTGAACCTTTTCTAATGCCAGTATATCCTTTCTGAGATGAGGAGACCACATTTGTACACAGTATTCAAGATGTGGGCGCACCATGGATTTGTATAAGGGCAATAAGAATCATGTATTTTTGTAAAAACAATAACAAGTCCTTGTGGCACCTTAGAGACTAACAAATATATTTGGGTATAAGCTTTTGTGGGCTAAAACACGCTTCTTCAGATGCATGGAGTTGAAAATACAGAGGCAGGTATAAATACACAGCACATGAAGGTGGAAATGGGCTACTCTCAGCAGTTGACAAGAAGGTGTGAGTAGCATGAGAGGAAAAACCACTTTTGTAGTGCTAATGAGGCCAATGTAATCAAGGTGGCCCATTTCAAACAGCTGACAAGAAGATGTGAGTGTCAGCAGGGGGAAATTTAGTTTTTGTAGTGACTCATCCACTCCCAGTCTTTATTCAGGCCTAATTTGATGGTGTCCAGTTTGCAAATTAATTCCAATTCTTCAGTTTCTCATTGGAGTCTGTTTTTGAAGATTTTTTGTTGAAGAATTGCTACTTTTAAGTCTGTTATTGAGTGACCAGGGAAGTTGAAGTGTTCTCCTACTGGTTTTTGAAAGTTATAATTTTTGATGTCTGATTTGTGTCCATTTATTCTTTTGCGTTGAGACTGTCCAGTTTGGCCAATGTACATGGCAGAGGGGCATTGCTAGCACATAATGCCGTATATTACATTGGTAGATGTGATATTAGACCTTCATTTTAGCCATATAATGCAGCTCTTCTTTACTTATTTTCATTATTAACCATATTATTTCAAGCAAAGGAGAGAGAATAAGGGGACAGATTCTGATTCTCTGTTTTATAATGGCCTTGATTAGATCAGAATATGACCCCACTCTCAAAGAGAGAGGTTGGGTGAGGTAATATATTTTGTTGGACCAACTTCTGTTGGTGAAAGAGACGAGCTTTCAAGCTTACACAGTGCTTTTCTTCAGGTTTGGTCTGGTCTGGTCTAGACCTGAAGAAGAGCTCTGTGTAAACTCAAAAGCTTTTCTTTTTGTTTGGTTTTTCAACCAGTTACACACCCACTTTGCAGTAATTTCATCCAGATCATATTTCCCAAGTTTGCTTGTGAGAATGTCACATTTGACTGCGTCAAAAGCCTTACTGAAATCATGTATATGTAAGAGCAAAGTTTGATCTTAAGATCAGGAGACAGAAAGGTGGCCCTCCACTTCACTGCTCTGTGCTGAATGTTAATTCAGTAGAGCTGAGGATCAGGCCCTACGTGATTACATGATAGAAAATTCAACATTGACAGTAATTATGTAAATTGGCCAGGCTTTGGGTCACCAGTATGTGAGTATAAAAGCAAAGCAGTGTATTTTGTGCCAGCTGGATATTCTGTGGGTATGCGAGTGAGAGTAACTTTCATATCAGAAGGGAGAAGGAGGGTGGAGCTGAAGAAACAATTAACAGCCTTATGTAAGATGAAGCAAGATCATCTTTTGCCGTGTAAGTCATTTTTGCAAACCGTGACCAGAAACTGCAAGCTGCATGCAGCCCTCCCATTGACTTCACTGGACGCGCTCTCGCCGTATACAATTTTCATGGTCAGGATTCCATGGCATTTTGCCATGCAGTGACCTACTTTTTACACAGTTAATTGTACCATATAAATCAGGAGTGGGCAAACTTTTTGGCCTGAGGGCCACACTGGGGTTAAAAATTGTGCGGAGGGCTGGGTAGGGAAGGCGGTGCCTCCCCAAACAGCCTGGCCCCGCCCACTATTCAACCTCTCACCCAATTCCCAACCCCTGACTCCCCCTCTCAGAATTCCCAACCCATTCAGCCCCCCCGCTCCTTGTTCCCTCATTGACCCCCCTCCAGAGACCCCCAACTCTAACTGCCCCCCTAGAACCCCACTGCCTATCTAAGCCCCCCATTCTTTGTTCCCTGACTGCCCCCTCCCGAGATCCCCCCACCCTAACCACCACCCCTGGGTACCCCACCCCTCATTTAAGCCCCTCTGCTTTCTTCCCTGACTGCCCCTTCCCGAGATCCGCCCAGCCCAACCACCACCACCCGGGGACCCCACCACCTAAGCCCCCCACTTACCTTACTCAGCTGAGTGCTCCTTTACCCAGCTCCGCGGGGCCCCACTGCTCCCCGCGCTGACCCCGTACCGGAAGCGCGGGGCCCAGCAGCAGCCATGCTGGGCCCGGCCAGCAAGCGCAGGGCCCCGTGGCTCCCCGCGCTCCAGCCAGCCTCCGGCCAGGGAGTGCGGGGCCCCGCGGCTTCCCGTGCTGCCCCCAGCCAGGGAGTACAGGACCCAGCGGCAGCCGTGCTGGGCCCGGCCAGCAAGCACGGGGCCCCACGTCTCCCTGCGCTCCACCCAGCCCCCGGGCAGGGAGCGCTGGGACACACCGCGCTGGGCCCGGCCAGGGAGGCGCCTGGGATGGGGAGGCGCCTGGGATGGGGAGTGCGGGGCCCAGCAGCAGCCGCGCTGGGCCCAGCCAGCAAGCATAGGGCCCCGCAGCTCCCCACGCTCCACCCGGCCCAAAGCCAGGGAGATCTGGGACATGCTGCGCTGGGCCCAGTGAGGGAGGGAGGGCCCTGTTGCTCCCTGCACTTGTCCCGCTCCCGGCCGGAGCATGGGGACCCGCAGCGTGGCACGCCGCGCTTGGCCCGGCGCCTGAGCCGGGAGCGTGGGGCCAGTGGCCCCATGCCCAGCCCCAGCTCACGGGCCAGATTAAAATGGCCAGCAGGCCACATGTGGCCTGCGGGCCGTGGTTTGCCCACCCCTGGTATAAATTGTTAGTATTCCTGCTTGTTTAAGAGGTTGATGGCCAGTATCATTTATTTCAGTTAGGCTTAACTGAAATGAGAAAGGTATAATAGAATGAAGGCAAAGTCACTCCTGGATATTAGAAGGAACTACTGATGATAATAAGAAATGTCATTAGCTATATCAGTTACAGCAGAGACAAAAGTTAACAGAAACTATTTCCCATACTTGTTATTAGCAGTGATGATAATAGTATAATTCTTCTTTGAATACATGTCCGTATGGGTGCTCCACCACAAGGATGTGTGAGCATCTGTGCACCCTCGAACAGAGTCTGTAAAGCAGCATCTGTGGGCCTGCACCTGTGCAAAGCAGCTCCTCATGCTCCCAAACAAAGACACATAGGAAGGGAGAGACCTGCCACCATTTGATTCCTTTTTACTCGCCTGTCACTCAAGAGGGAACCCTTGGTGTCTACAGCTTTCCACTTTTTCTCACTGTGATTTTTTTTCTCACTTTATTTAGTTATTTACTTATTTTTATTTTATTTTAATTTAATCAAGGTGTGCATTCAGAAGAAGGTCCTCCCCCTCTAGGACTTTTGGTTTAGTGCTTTGTCAGGACGGTCCCACGGGCCAGATATGGACTGTAGTTTGCCCACCTCTGACGCAAGAACTCATGTGTGGAGAAGTCTTCCACGTACAGAGGGCTCCTCCCTCAGGACTATCTGACACCTCTTGGTACATATGTACAGGGTTTCTCCCCATGCTCTGGTGCCCTCACCTTCCTACAGCTCCAAGGTCAGAGAAGCTGCTCCGTTGTCCTCTCCAGTACCACATTCACCAGTTCCTCCTTGGCACCCACCCATATTCCTGACTCCAGCACAAACTCAGACTCTGACGATCAGTTATCACAGCCCTCCACCACCCTCCAGATCCTTTTCCTTTGTTCAGCCTTCTGGTTTCAGACAAACCGGGGTCTTCCCTATTAAGGAGCTCTACACCCCAAACAGGCACAGTCTCTCCAAACAAGTGATAACACCTCTGAAAGTTTGAGACTCTCTCCCATGGCAGAAGGACCCATTGAAAGTCTGCAAGGGAATCCCATTCTCATACCCTCCATCCTCAAAAACTCTCACAATGGATACCTGGAGGGCCCACCTCCAGGAGGCCACAGCTCAGGGCAAGTGGTCCACACGAAATAACACATCACATCCACTTTCTAGAACTGAGAGCAGTCCGCTGTGTATATCAGTATTTCCTTCACAACACACAGGCCACTCCATCAGGATAATGCTGGATAACAGGGCAGCAATGTATTATATATGCAAACGAGGTGGAGCAAGATCACAATTCTTATGCGTAGAATCGCTAAAACTGAGGAACTAGTGCATTTCACATCAGATAGAAATCTTGGTGGTTTATCTACCAAGTCTCCAGAATACAACTTCAGAATCCCTAAGCAAGAATTTCTATCAGGATCATGAATGGGAACTCAACAGTTCTTCTACTTAGACAGCATCTTCCAAACCAGTACGAAATGTCGCCTTTTCTGCACTAAGGGAAGATATGGACACAATTCATTGGAAGATGTTCTGATAACACTGTAGACCTGGATCCTGTAATATGCTTTCCCACCTCTACCTCTGATTTTCAAGACCTTCCTCAAACTGAGACAGGAAGAAATCCAGGGTTACCCTCATAGCGCTGTCATGGCTGAGATGGGTGCGGTTCTCAAATCTCCATCACCTCACAGTGGCAATGCCTCTCTGCCTTCCTCTCCAGGAGGATCTCTTGTCACAGGAGTTGGGCACCTTGAACCATCCCAACCTCTCATCTTTGAATCAGAAGACATTGCTCCTAGATTGTTCTCTAGCATGGAGTTTACCTGTTCAGATAATGTCCAATCAGTACGCCTATCTAGCAGCAAGCCTGCTACCCACAAAACCTACCTCCAGAAGTAGAAACATTTCTGTTCCAAGTGTTCTCTTCACTTGTCTCAAGCATCAGAAATTCCATTCTCTGGGATCCTAGACTGCCTATTGAACTTAAAGACTTAGGGTCTGTCAGTGAGCTCAGACAGAATACACCTGACAGCTGTCTCTGCCTTCCAGGCACCCATTGGGGGCTCCTCAGTTTTTGCCCATTCTGTCACAACCAGGTTCCTTAAGGGCTGACACACAACTTATTTCCCCCTGTAAGAAACCCTGCTTCTCCATGGACCTTAATTTCCTTCTCTGTGCCTAAGGAATGTCCTCCTCTCTTTGAACTAATGGCTACTTGTTCTCTCCTCCACCTCTCCCTCAAGCCCTCATTCCTTATAGCCATCGTTTCAGCTAGATGAATGAGAGAACTTGGTGTGCCCATGGCAAACCCACCCATATTCACTACCTCCTACAGAGACAAGGTCATGCTAATTCCTCATCCTCGCTTCCTCCCTAAGGTCTCTTCGGAATATCTTGTTAATCAGGAAGTCCTTCTACCAGTGTTCTGTCCAAAACCTCCTGCCTCCAGAGTGGAATCTAACCTACACACACTAGATATCAGAAGGGCTCTCGCCTTCTACTTAGGTCCAAGACCTTTAGGATCTCTCCCAGACTCTTTATATCCTTTTCTGAAAGAGCAATGGGACAGCCATTTCCCCGCAAAGACTATCGAAGGAGACTACTGGGATACAATCCCCTCACAGAGTGACAGCACATTCCACTAGGGATCAGTCCTAACCTATTGCCCTCCTGAAGGGCATTGCATAGCAGAAAGCTGCAGATCAGCTCTCACGTTCACGAAGCAGTACGTTATTTTACCTGCTTCCAAAACTGACACTACCATTGGTGATGTGGTGTTTCCAACTCTCTTGGATTTCCCTCATCAGCACCCACCTGCATGTTGATTTACTGATTAGGAGCCTACCATGGTGGGGCACTCACAGGGACATATATATGAAGAAGAAGAAGAGTACGTACTTACTTGTTAGGTGGTCCACCTCCTGCCCTCCTTCTCCTCTGCTGCAGAGTCTCTGGCTACACAATTGAGAAGGAAGTGAGTGGTGGCAGATCCATGCATGAGAAGGTTCTCTCTCTCTCTCTCTCTCTCTCTATATATCATAGAATATGATTGGAAGGGACCTCAGGAGATCATCTAGTCCAACCCCCTCTGCACAAAGCAGGACCAATTAAATCATCCAACAGATTTTTGCCCCATATCCCTAAATGGCCCCCTCAAGGATTGAGCTCACACCCCTGGTTTTAGCAGTCCAGTGCTCAAACCACTGAGCTGTCTCTCCCTATGCAGGCCCACAGACCCTGCTTTACAGCCTCTGGCTGAAGGGCACAGGCACATGAGCATCCTATGGTGGAGCACCCATTGGGGAGAAACATCTCAAAGAACACAAGTTACTGTGTAAATAAGAAACCTCTTAATCTGTGCACTTTTAAAGCTCCCAACATCATTATGTCTGGACATTCATTAATTCTTCTTTTCAGTTTCACAAGCCATCCAGGAAGAACTTAAAAAATATAATTAATAAAGGGTTATAAGAAATACGGCAGAATTAAAATACTGTGCATCTATTTCTTTATTTTTCCAGACAAACTACTACAGGCCACAAAGCAGTGACACCTGTTATCAATGTGACTGCTTCCCTTCTGGTTCTCATACTCGCTCCTGCGACATGGAGACAGGACAGTGTTCTTGTAAAGCTGGGGTGATTGGGCGACAGTGTAACCGTTGTGACAATCCTTTTGCTGAAGTTACCATTCAGGGCTGCAAAGGTACCACACGTTTCAGCCATCAACTGCTTCTAACATTTTTTAAAAATGTTACTTTAAATGTTATTAAGTGTCATTACTTACAGAAGTAGAAGAGAATTAATTGAGGCTAATATTTTATCTAATTTATCCCAAATGAGGAAAGTGCTAGTTAAGAAAAAAGCAAAACATTCTTACCCTGTTATTTCTGAGACATAGGTACATGAATCAGTCTGCTAGCATCATAATAAATTGTGATGCTGTGCAAGAAGTCCCTAACACCTGCTACCTATGTCTGTTAAAATCAGTTATGTGAAGGAGTCTGTGTAGGAGGAGATGATTGCACCACTCTTAGGGTGCCCTCTGCTGGCCTAGCCATGAAGCCATATTGACAATGATTTCAAATGATTTGTATATTTTACCTTCCCACACAGACGGTTGGTTCTTGGTTTCAGAACTGTGTTAGGGTAAAGTGAAGTGGAAATTCATGCCCAGAAAGGTGGCTAAAGATATACAGTGTGTATGGTGTGACATCCAGAGTCCCAAATTAATAATGACCCTTCCTTGGCATGAATGTCTTTGATTGCACGATTGAATAGCGCTCAGGTTAAAGGTTGGGGAACCCTGGTTTTGAAAAGAGAACAAATATTAATTGCTCCCTATGGAAGCTGTTGGAGATTCCAGTAAGGTTCTAAGTGCAAGAAAGCCTTTCTGCAGTTGTAAATTATAGAACATTAGGGTTGGAAGGGACCTCAGGGGATCATCTAGTCCAACCCCCTGCTCAAAGCAGGACCAATCTCCAATTAAATCATCCAACCTATTTTTGCCCCATATGTCCAAATGGCTCCCTCAAGGATTGAGCTCACAACCCTTGGTTTAGCAGGCCAATGCTCAAAGCACTGAGCTATCCTAAATGTAGTCTTACTATTTTTTCCCTAACTTTAGAGTGCTAGAAAAATTACCTTATTTCTTTTTCCTGTCACAGTGATTTACAATGGGTGTCCCAAAGCATTTGAAGCTGGCATTTGGTGGCCACAGACCAAGTTTGGACAGCCAGCTGCTGTGCCATGTCCCAAAGGATCAGTGGGTAAGTTTACTGAGTAGAACGTTAACATTTTTATCTGAAGCTCTGGTATGGGAAAAAATGAGAGTGAAAAAATGTGTATACATAGAGAAGAATTCATTTTAAAAGTCTAGAGATTACAGTGTAACTTGTGGTTGTCACAAGCTGAAGGATTTATCTAGGTATAACTTCCATATCAAGAATTAATTAAAGCACATTCAGGTTAACAAATGAAAGGCAGAACATTAAAAATGCAGTAGATAAATAAACAAGTGAATGGAAAATGGAAAAGAGAGTCTAAAACGATATCTGTAAATGAGAACAGTCAAATGTTTCACTTTCCATTCACTCTATAAAGTAATTATTATGTTTTGTTTTCAGCGCATAATGGATTACACATGACCTTTAGTAATATAACTCAAGAAGACAAGGATAAAATGTGGAGTACTATTTATATGGTATTTTGCTTTACTAAATTTCTGCTAATAAAATTTCAGAGGTACAATGTAGCTAAAATTTTCCATCAAGCACTTTAACTTTATGCAGCACTTTAGATTTCTGATGTGACTGAATTTTATCAAGAATGTAAGCATGACTTCTCCTTCTGTATGAGGAGTAGCAGCTGCTGGTTTGAGCTGTATTAATGTTTCTAAATAAAACATTGATTATAATGGACACATCTGTGCTTTCACCATTTTGTTATGACTATTTTCCTTTATATCTAATGTGATGGATCACATGACAAAAGTGTTTGTGTGCAGGATGAAGGAAACGAGCGAACGACAATCTAATATGAAAATTAGACAATATTCTAATGCACCTTTCCAAGCAAGTTTCTGTTATTGAAATTCATGGTATATTTGGAGAATATGAGCTTTTTTTCTTTAAATATTATTGATAAGAATAGGGAAAAAGAAAAGCTCTTGGACAGCAAACACTAGCAGCTGTTAATGTGAATGTTTCACTTAACATGTTTGTCTGCTAGACTTCAACAATAGACTAAAATAAGATTGTTCTCACATAGCTCATGGAGAATTTTTTTGTGGGAAATGAAATCTCTGTAACTACTTATCTCATTTCTACACTTGCCAACGCTTATCTGTTGTTATCATTGTCCAAGTGGAATGAACTGTAAATGATTATATAACTTTTAAAAGTAGCACCGCGGAGTATCAGCATTTTCTCCATATGTTTGAGGAAAATTGGTAGCCTTGAGTCTCCAGTTTTGAGAACTTCCCGGGGGTCAAGGGAGAGTAAATTTAATTTTTAACTATCTTTATTTAAATTTTCAACTAATATAAATTTTTGCATAAAATATTTTTTCATCAATTATATTTGAACTCCTCTTGTGATTGTTTATGTGTATTCTAGCAAATGAGAGAACAGGCAGAGATGTGTGTGAAAATAGCAAATTTTTAGTGAACATTCCAGAACACTGACAGAAAACAAATTTTGTACTTGCAAATGTGGATATTTGAACTGGAAACCTGAGCCTGGGTCACACTGAGCCAATCGGAACAGAAACAATATCACAAGATTTTGTATCCAGTCAGAGATAACGAACATAGCAAAATTTTGAAAAGCAAATATCCATTATCAGTTGTTCACAACGAATCTACAAACCAAGAAGCATCTATAGCAGGTGTGGGCAAACCACGTCCCACGGGCCACATCTATAGCAGGGGTGGGCAAACCACGTCCCACGGGCCACATCTATAGCAGGGGTGGGCAA
>ML677341.1:22829514-22907383 GCA_007922305.1 Dermatemys mawii | reverse complement strand
TGGGCAAACCACGTCCCACGGGCCACATCTATAGCAGGGGTGGGCAAGCCACAGCCCGCGCTCCAGGCCCAGGCGCCGGGCCAAGCGCAGCTTGCCGTGCCACGGGTCCCTGTGCTCCAGCCGAGAGTGGGCCAAACGCAGGGAGCCGCGGGGCACTGCGCTCCCTGGTCCGGGGCGGGGTGGAGCGCGGGGAGCCACGGGGCCTGTGCTTGCTGGCCAGGCACAGCGCGGTTGCAGCTGGGCCCCTCGCTCCCCAGCCCAGGTGCCAGGCCGAGCACGCACGCCGTGGGTCCTTGCGCTCTGGCCGGAGGCGGGCCAAGCGCAGGGAGCCGTGGGGCCCGCCCTCCCTGGCCAGGCCCAGCACGGCGTGCCCCAGCGCTCTCTGGCCGGGAGCCGGGTGGAGCGCTGGGAGCCTCTGGACCCCGCGCTCCCTAGCCGGCAGCAGCGCGGGGAGCCGCGGGGCCCCGTGGAGCCTGGTAAAGGAGCGCTCAGCTGAGTAAGGTGGGGAGGAGGGGCTTAGGTGGTGGGGTCCCAGGGTGGTGGTTGGGGTGGGGGGATCTCAGGAGGGAGCAGTCAGGGAACAAAGCAGGGGGGCTTAAATAGGAGGTGGGGTCCCTGGGGGTGGGGGGATCTTGGGAGGGGGCAGTCAGGGAACAAAGAATGGGAGGGCTTAGATAGGCGTTGGGGTTCTGGGGGGGCATTTAGAGTGGGTGGTCTCCGGAGGGGGTCAATGAGGGGACAAGGAGCGGGGGGGATGAATGGGTGGGGGTTCTGCGGGGATGAGTCGGGGGGTGGGGCCAGGCTGCTTGGGGAGGCACCGCCTTCCCTACCTGGCCCTCCGCACAATTTTTAACCCCAATGTGGCCCTCAGGCCAAAAAGTTTGCCCACCCCTGATCTATAGAAAGTATTTGGGAAATTTCAAATAATAGATAAATTAAATAGAAAGCTGCTTGCAAACAAGTTCAAATGAAAAAAGGAATTTACATTTGTTGCTTAAGGTGTTCACTGTGAACAATGTGCTTACTTGTAATATTTACAGTGCTCACGTTATGAAGCGCAGCTAGCATTTATCCAAGAGACCCACCTGAATGAACAAATGAATTCTCACCTGTGTAGGATAGATGTTTCATCTTTGGTATTTAGGAATTGCACCATCTTTCTTAGATTCACAGTTACTTAATTCATCACAGGATGCTGGCAACTAGCCTGAGACAGGTTTAGACAGATACCTGGAGGCTAACATAGACCATTGCTGGAGAAATCTATTCATGAACAACAATAAACTGTGTAACTTTCCTGAGGTTGAGGAATGCTAGTTTGCAAGGTGAAATATGTGTTTTTCTTTAAGAGATATGAAAGCATAAAAGCTAATTTTCTAACAAATTCTATATTGATTTGTGGAAAACTATTGTAGGCCTTGTTAATTCTTTGTTTTGTTTTTTTCAGGGAATGCAGTTCGGCACTGTAATAGTGAAAAAGGCTGGCTCCCTCCGGAGCTTTTTAACTGTACCACCGTTACCTTTGTGGATCTTAAAATCATGGTAGGAAATGTTTCCTTATTCTTAGCAGGCCAGAGTCTTATCGACCTGTCCAATACACAGTAGCATCTGCATACAACAGACATACTTTGAACATGAAGAAATCAATAGACATCTAGTTTCCCAACTGTGGTGATGGCTACTAGGACTGTATTCGTATTTGCTTACATCAGTGTCCAAATACTGAGACATTCATTGTGGCCCCCAGTCACACTTAATTAATATATTGACTTCAGTGGAGTAACACTGGTTTACAGCAACTGAATATCTGGCCCAACATTTTCCTGGGGATTTATTAGAATTTCCCATGAATTTTAGCGACAAAGAGTCCTATGGCACCTTAAAGGTGTTAGTCTTTAAGGTGCCACAGGACTCTTTGTCACTTCTGCAGATCCAGACTAACATGGCTACCTCTCTGATTCTTGACACCATGACTTTTAGTAATTGTATTTTGATAAAGGCCCTTGGAGATGTGTCATCCTGTTTTTAAATGCTCATCTTTGGCAAATTTTGTCTTGCATGCTGGGAAACCCATATGATGTTAATGTACATACTAAATAAAATCCCTTACCCCTGTTATCTTCTCTGGTTCCTGCTTCTAATATTCATCATCTCAGACAATCCAAGTCTCCACCTGCCTGCTGTATGAACTCTCAGACCCTGCATTTCCCTTAAGAACCTTTGCCCTTCTCTGACAGTCATGCACTTTCTATTGCAGTGTCCTCTCCCCTCTTTTCCCAGTAGTATCTCTGTTTGGATCAGATTATTCCTCTGTCCCATAAATCTCTAGATGATGGAAAGCAACAGTGTCTTTGTAACTGGAATGATTGAACTAAGACTGTTGCTAAATTTTCCCCCTTAATTTTTTCTCCTTTCCACTTCAGAATGAAAAACTACATCTCAATGAGACCAAACTGGATGGAGCCAAGTCCATACGGATTGCTAAAGAGTTGCAGAATGCCACCAAGTACACCAGGTCCTTGTATGGGAATGATGTGAGGACAGCATACCTGCTGATGATCAGGGTCCTGCAGTATGAGAGCCAGCAACAAGGGTTTGACCTAGCTGCAACAAGAGATGCGGAATTCAATGAAGTAAGAGAGATATTATGTGTTCATAGGTTCTCATTGATATGTTCATTTAGAAAGTCATAAATGAGTTCTCCTCAAACCCAGACAGAGTGAATGTACCAATGAGTTGTTTACTCTGTTTTTCAAATTCTTCCTTCTTCTGAATAGTTTGAAATGAAATTTGGCTATGTAGGGAGTGAGATTATTTGTAAAGTCCATGATAGTACCAAAAAGCAGAATTCTCAAAACTAGAAAGTAATTGAGGGAAAGTGCTAATATTGAGTAAAATAGCTTTGTTTGTCACATTCTGCTGTTCAATGCAAAACCAGCCAGATATTACCAAAATTTCATTTCGATATAGTACATAAAATGCACAAAGGTGAATTAACTCAGAAGGTGGATTATTCTGTTGTCCTCACATTGGATTTAAAAATCCTTTTAGAGGAGGGTGAAAAATTAATAAATGACAAAGAGTCCTGTGGCACCTTAAAGACTAACTAAAGTATTAGAGCATAAGCTATCGTGGGCTAATACCCACTTCGTCGGATGCATGCAGTGGAAGTATCCAGGGGCAGGTATAAATAGGTAGGCAAGAACCAGGTTAGAGATAACAGGGTTAGTCCAATGAGGCTGAATCAGCTTGTTATAACCTGGATACTTCCACTGCATGCATCCGACGAAGTGGGTATTAGCCCACGAAAGCTTATGCTCTAATACTTTAGTTAGTCTTTAAGGTGCTACAGGACTCTTTGTCACTTACGCAATTCCAGACTAACACGGCTACCCCTCTGATTCTTGACAAATTAATAAATATACATCTGTATCATACCTTGCCTGTAATTCCCTTACAGAAAATGCATATACAATCAGAATCCTTTATTTATGCATTTCTAATACAAGCAGAATTATAACTGCCCTGTTACTGGCTCTGGAGTTTAATATGTTGTTTCGTTAGAACTGAAGTAGCATTTTGACCAAAGCTCCCCTGCAGAATTCTTTAAACACTTTTCTCACAATTTTGTATTCTGCAGTAATATTCCTTTTTCTGGTTTTCTATCCACAGAAGAGCCCTGAAAGGCTGTTTGTGTTAAATTTACAGGCAAATATCTGTTGTTGATGGTGTATCAAGGTTTTAAAAAAAAACTGTGAAAATAGAGAGTTCATTGCAACTTACGAACAAAGTGGTTTCCTTGCTGATGTAGAAAATGTCTCAGTATCTTAGGTTATTCAGTTTACAAATAATAAAAAAGACTTTTGAAACAGTTGACTTTTTAGATTCCCCAGGTTTTAAGAGATTATTTTTTTCTTCCTTAAAGCAAACACTGTGCCTACAAACTTATAACTTCAGGCACTGGATTTGGATGAATTTACACACCCAAGCGTTGAGATGGATTTGTATAAGAACTTAGTGGATTTTGTTTAATAAAAGTGTGAACAAAAAGGAAGAGAAATAATCTACTTTTGAAATTTTGACTCCATTAATTTAAAATATTTTCATAGCACTAAAATACCCACCATAATATTCAGTAACTGCCTAAGTATTTTTAGGGGAGATCAAGAATTTAAAAAATATGTTTTGGACATCTAATTTGTCATTAACGAAGAGAACCCATATGAAGAAGATGATATGGTTTAGGCTGAGAGACTGTAAGGAAGGGCAGAAGAAGTTTACTGGTCATTGTTGGGTGAAGACTGTAAAACGCAGCAGAGTGGGTAATGCAAATAGCAATCATGAAAATTAGTGGGTTCTATTACAAGGCTGCTTCCATACTCTGCTGCAGTGTGGTTTTAGCTAGCCAGGTGATATATGGATGTTGTCAGTTCTTTTTGTTATCTCAAACCTTTATCATCTCAATACTTAAGAGGCATCTTTCCCCTCTGCCAGCCAAATGAATGTTTTAGGAGGATGCTTATAGGCATGTTAGTCTAGAGGCCATCGTGGAGCATAATTTAATTCCTATCATAATTGTATCCAAATTTATCCTTATATCTTAAGTTTTTTGATACCATACAGTAGTGTTTTCTACATTTGCTCCAAGAGCGTTTTGTAACAGTTTCAGTGTTCTCATTTAATTGAGCCTTATACAGTATTATTTTGTTTACTGCTTTTCTATTGTGTCTCAGGGTTCCATTGTAATAGTTTGTTTAGTCTCCTAAATAAGAGCTGTATATGCAGAATTTTATCCAGAGCCTTTTTTTTAAACAGATTTTTATTTTAACACAACATAGAAATGAAAAAAAAACAACATATAGTTTCAATTTTCTTTCAGGATTATGAGTTTGTAATCACAAATTAAGATTAGTTCTTGCCACGTACGTTCCCCAAAAAGATGAAAAACAGGGACTGATTCGTAGATGCCTTGATGATTCAAAACAAATATCAGACTCTGTAAGATAGGACAGCATGTCTTCCAGTTGGAAAATGAGATTTTTAACAAGTCTTATTCATCTGACTTCCACAGGGGTGTTTCTGAATCTCGTTAGCAAGCAGTCTCTGCCTGTCCTGTCTCATCTCCGTGAGACGCAAAGCCAGTATGGTTAGGTGTTCCTTCTGAGTTGTCTTGATTGGTTTCCTGCTTTAAGAAAACCCCTTTCTTGTAGTCGCTGATCATTGCGCAGGTTGCTAATGAGAAGCTTGAAGGGATTTCTTGTAAGTAAAACAACCTGCAGGTGACTAAAAGGTGTGCATTTATTTGATAAGGCTGGAGCTTATCATGCTTGGATCAAAATGTTTCATTGTGTGTTCATCTGAGGCAGTAATACAAATTGTTTACAATATTCCTCACTTGAAACCTAGCCCAGCTAACCTCTCCCAGTTGCCTTGGATTGGGTATTCTAATCATTTCAGTATATATTTGTTTTTCCCAGAACATCATTAAAGTGGGTAGTGCCCTTCTGGACCCCAGCACCAAGGAGCACTGGGAGCAGATTCAGCGAACAGAGGGTGGCACATCCCACCTACTGAAACATTATGAGGAATATTTCAACACTGTGGCCCAGAACATGAAGAAAACTTACCTGAAACCTTTTGTCATTATTGCCACAAATATGAGTGAGTATCTGTTGGAAACTGTCATTTTCTGTTAGATAAAATTCCCCAGTACGGGAGAGCATCAGGTATTGTCCATCCACTGCACCAGCAATGTGTTCTGCAGGGAGCAGCCAAGGTGCCAAGGCTATATAAGAGAAAAGCTCCAGCATGCTGGATCTGAAGGGAACAGCCCCCAACATTTTTCTCCAAACACTTTTAATTCATCCCTTGATAATGCTACATGGGCATTGAAGGGGCTCCCTGCTTTCTGGCTTGGAATCCTGAGCTAAAACATAAGCCATGTGTTTCTAAAACTGTAAATTACCAGAGCATATATGAGCATTTTAAGGGTTTACAGAACTATGGTGGGTGTTCAGTTCCAGAGCCAGATGATATTTATTTTCATGACACCTTAATGGGTCTTGAGACTGTTCCAATAGTCAGAATATTATAGTAACACCGAATTAAGATTGTTTCATAAATATGCAGCCACACATTAATATACCCACATCAAGCCATGGAATTTCTAGAATTCCTTTGAAAACACAGTTTTCAGTAGAGAACTTCTACAACCAAGATATTAGCCCAGATGAAACTATCACCAGCTAAGCAGCATGGTCTAAAGAACTGAGCAGAAGACTGGGGTCAGAACCTCTTGATTTCCAATCTCAACTCTGACTCTAATTTTGATTTACTGTGTGACCTTGTTGTGTCAGTTTCTTTTGAACTGCAAAATGAAGATGATAATTCTTGCCAGTCTACCTCACAGAGGTTACGTGCTAAGTAATGAGTTAATATTTGTATAGAGCTTTGAAAATATAAAGTGCTAGATAAATAAATGCTAAATATGATTATTATTAAAATAAGCAGGAAAATCCAGTCTTACATGAGAAAAGTTTATAAGCAAAATTTCAAGTAGCTGGAGAAAGAAACACACAAAGGAATATCCCTTACCCAGCCTGTATTCCATTCCATGAACAGTAGGGTTTTTATTATGGATGGATGGTTGGAGCCTAGAAGTGAGAGCTAGTCTGCAATTTTCCATTTTTTCAGTAGAAAATGACATTTCCAGAAAACAGAAATTTTCCGTGAGAAAATTTAGGTTTTGCTAAAATAGTTTGATTTTCTGTTGGGAAAAATGACACAAATTATTTGAGGTCTGATCAACCCAGATTGAAACATTTTATTTTGAATCAGTTCAGCATTGATTTGTTTCACTCTTATCCGCCCTGGTGCCTTATGGGTGTGATAGTTCACTTGTCTCATACCGCCATTTTCCCCTATTGATCAGGCTCCCTGGCTAGACTACATCTCCCATGTGGCACCATGTTCTGTCCTGTGGTTAATCTGACACAGTGCATCAGGGGAGCTGTATGACCACAGTGTATCATCATATGAAATGCAGTCCAACTCGGAGACCTGCCCATAGAGGCAAATGGAGGCATGAGATGCTCGATGCTGAAACAAAACATGTTGATTGTTGAAGTGTTTTGCTCTTTCCAAAGCAATTTTTTCTGAACTTTCCCTTACATAAGAAAGGCCATACTGGGTCAGACCAAAGATCCATCCAGCCCAGTATCCTGTCTACCGACAATGGCCAATGCCAGGTGCCCCGGAGTGAGTGAACCTAACATGTAAAGATCAAGTGATCTCTCTCCTGCCATCCATCACCTGCCTCTGACAAACAGAGGCTAGGGACACCATTCCTTACCCAACCTGCCTAATAGCCATTAATGGACTTAACCTCCATGAATTTATCCAGTTCTCTTTTAAACCCTATAATAGTCCTAGCCTTCACCACCTCCTCAGGCAAGGAGTTCCACAGGTTGACTATGCACTGTTCGAAAAAGAATTTCATTGTATTTGTATTAAACCTACATAAGAACATAAGAAAGGCTGTACTGGGTCAGACCAAAGGCCCATCTAGCCCAGTATCCTGTCTACCGACAGTGGTCAATGCCAGGTGCCCCAGAGTGGGTGAACCTAACAGGTAAAGATCAAGTGATCTCTCTCCTGCCATCCATCACCCCCCTCTGACAAACAGAGGCTAGGGACACCACTTCCTTACCCAGCCTGGCTAATAGCCATTAATGGACTTAACCTCCATGAATTTATCCAGGTCTCTTTTAAACCCTATAATAGTCCTAGCCTTCACCGCCTCCTCAGGCAAGGAGTTCCACAGGTTGACTGTGCACTGTGTGAAGAACTTTCTTTTATTGGTTTTAAATCTGCTGCCCACTAATTTCAATGGGTGGCCCCTAGTTCTTCTATTATAGGAACAAGTAAATAACTTTTCCTTATTCACTTTCTCCACGCCACTCATAATTTTGTATACCTCTATCATATGCCTCCTTAGTCTCTTCTTTTCCAAGCTAAAAAGTCGTAGCCTCTTTAATCTCTCCTCATATGGGACCCATTCCAATCCCCTAATCATTTTAGTTGCCCTTCTCTGAACCTTTTTTAATGCCAGTATATCCTTTTTGAGATGAGGTGACCACATTTGTACACAGTATTCAAGATGTGGGCACACCATGGATTTGTATAAAGGCAATAAGATATTCTTCGTCTTATTCTCTATCCCTTTTTGAATGATTCCTAACATCCTGTTTGCTTTTATTGACTGCCGCTGCACACTGCATGGACATCTTCAGAGAACTATCCACGATGACTCCAAGATCTTTTTCCTGATTAGTTGTAGCTAAATTAGCCTCCATCGTATTGTATGTATAGTTGGGGTTATTTTTCCAAAGTGCATTACTTTACATTTATCCACATTGAATTTCATTTGCAATTTTGTTGCCCAATCACTTAGTTTTGTGAGATCTTTTTGAAGTTCTTCACAGTCTGGTTGGGTCTTAACTATTTTGAGTATTTTAATATCATCTGCAAACTTTGCCACCTCACTGTTTACCCCTTCCTCCAAATCATTGATGAATAAGTTGAACAGGATTGGTCCTAGGACTGACCCTTGGGGAACACCACTAGTTACCCCTCTCCATTCTGAAAATTTACCATTTATTCCTACCTTTTGTTCCCTGTCTTTTAACCAGTTCTTAGTCCATGAAAGGATCTTCCCTCTTATCCCATGGCAACTTAATTTATGTAAGAGCCTTTGGTGAGGGACCTTGTCAAAGGCTTTCTGGAAATCTAAGTACACTACGTCCACTGGATCCCCCTTGTCCACATGTTTGTTGACCCCTTCAAAGAACTCTAATAGATTAGTAAGACATGATTTCCCTTTACAGAAACCATGTTGACTTTTGCCCAACAATTTATGTTCTTCTATGTGCCTGACAATTTTATTCTTTACTATTGTTTCAACTAATTTGCCTGGTACAGACGTTAGACTTACCGGGCTGTAATTGCCGGGATCACCTCTAGAGCCCTTTTTAAATATTGGCATAACATTAGCTATCTTCCCGTCATTAGGTTCAGAAGCCGATTTAAAGGACAGGTTACAAACCCTAGTTAATAGTTCCACAATTTCACATTTGAGTTCTTTCAGAACTCTTGGGTGAATGCCGTCTGGTCCCGGTGACTTGTTACAGTTAAGTTTATCAATTCGTTCCAAAATCTCCTCTAGTGACACTTCAATCTGTGACGATTCCTCAGATTTGTCACCTACAAAAGACGGCTCAGGTTTGGGAATCTCCCTAACGTCCTCAGCCGTGAAGACAGAAGAAAAGAATTCATTTAGTTTCTCCGCAATGACTTTATCATCTTTAAGTGCTCCTTTTGTATCTCTATCATCCAGGGGCCCCACTGGTTGTTTAGCAGGCTTCCTGCTTCTGACATATTTAAAAAACATTTTATTATTACCTTTTGAGTTTCTGCCTAGCTGTTCTTCAAATTCCATTTTGGCTTTTCTTATTACATTTTTATACTTAATTTGGCAGTGTTTATGCTCGTCTCTAGTTACCTCAGTAGGATTTCACTTCCACTTTTTAAAAGATGCCTTTTTATCTTTCACTGCTTCTTTTACATGGTTTTTAAGCCATGATGGCTCTTTTTTAGTTCTTTGACTTTGTTTTTTAATTTGGGGTATACATTTAAGTTGGGCCTCTATTATGGTGTCTTTGAAAACGTCCATGCAGCTTGCAGAGATTTCACTTTAGTCACCTTACCTATTAATTTCCGTTTAACTAACCCCCTCATTTCTACATAGTTCCCCTTCCTGAAATTCAATGCTACAGTGTTGGGCTGCTGAGGTTTTGTTCCCACCACAGGAATGTTAAATGTTATTATATTATGATCCCTATTTCCAAGCGGTCCTGTTATAGTTACCTCTTGGACCAGCTCTTGTGCTCCACTCAGGACTAAATCAAGAGTTGCCTCTCCCTTTGTGGGTTCCTGTACCAGCTGCTCCAAGAAGCAGTCATTTAAAGTATCGAGGAATTTGGTCTCTGCATTTCATCCTGAGGTGACATGTACCCAGTCAGTACGGGAATAATTGAAATCCCCCATTATTATTGAGTTATTTATTTTGACAGCCTCTCTAATCTCCCTTAGCATTTCATCGTCACTATCACTGTCCTGATCAGGTGGTCGATAATAGATCTCTATTGTTATATTCTTATTAGAGCATGGAATTACTATCCATAGAGATTCTATGGAGCATGTGGATTCCTTTAAGATTTTTAATTCATTTGACTCTACATTTTCTTTCACATATAGGTCCCCCACCCTCACGACCTGTTCTGTCCTTCCGATACATTTTATACCCCAGAATGATTGTGTCCCATTGATTGTCCTCACTCCACCATGTTTCTGTGATGCCTATTATGTCAACATCCTCCTTTAACACGAGGCACTCTAGTTCACCCATCTTATTATTTAGACTTCTAACATTAGTGTACAAGCACTTTAGAAACTGGTCACTGTTTATTTATCTGCCCATTGATCAGACCTCCCATTACTAACAACTGCCTTTTCCTAATGACTGGAGTTCCCTCCCCCGGAGAGGTTACCTCAGTGCGAGAGGATACCCCAACAGCACCTGGAAGGAGGGTCCCAACTATGGGAAGGTTTCCTTCTGCTCCCATTGGCTGCTCTCCTTCCGTGAGTCTTTCATCCTCCTCAATAGCACAGGTGCTGTCTAAGTGGAGGTGGGACAAGTCTACAGTGTCCCTGAAAGCCTCATCAATATACTTCCCTGCCTCCCTTAGCTCCTCTAGTTCCACCACCCTTGCCTCCAAAGCCCGTACACGGTTTGCCCATTAATTTCATTTGGTGGCCCCTAGTTCTTATATAAAATTCCCTTCCTCAAAACATTTTGATATTTCAACTTTTCATCCCAATTTGGGATGACAACTCATTTCAAAATGTCTGAATTTCCTGCTGGATGAAAAATCTGATTTTTTCACCAGCTTTGCCTGAGGTCAGAGGATGTAGCTTCTCAAGGGCAAGACAATTCTGTACTGACTGGTTTCTTTTTTCTCTCTCTCTATTTCTCTCTCTTGAGCAGTTTTTCTAGGTGGGCGCTGCATTAATAGGATTGACTAACAACTCATCTGGGAATTCTTTAGGGTTTAGGGAAAGCATGGGAATTGTCAGTGCTTAACTTGGACATTTCCTCACACAGAAACTTGCAGTGAGCCCGGTACAGTTTTACCCTCCACAGCTCCAGTGTCTCAATTTAAATTTCTATTAAAATGCCTGAATTGGCAGTTTGTGAGGTTTTAAAAAATTGCAAGTTACAAGCCAAACAACTATAAACACTTTTAGCAGTTGCAGAGCAGCCAGAGGGTCTGGAGATGAGCCCTAGAATAGCTACAGATACAGGGGTGGAAGAGAGCTGAGAAGTTTTCTCATCCTGAACCTCTCCAAGGAACAAGAGACTCAGGCTAGGAATCTAACCCACGTCTTTTGAATGGCAAGCACTAAAACTGAGCCATGGGGTCAGACCTTTAGTATGTGAGTAGCAGGAGAAGTATTATAACTTTTTAACTTAGTTTTTGAAAGGTGTCTTTTTTAAACTTCTAGCTCATCTTTGTCCCTGTCAAGTTGAGGTAATATTGCAGCACTCTGTATAATTATGTAAATTGTAAAAACTTATTTTTGAAATAGTCAGTCTGGCTATTTGAACACATACAAGAAGGTGGGCTGTTGAGTTGGAATCTGCCATTCTTAGATAGTTTATATTCAGGACAGAACAGCACTTTACTAATATGAAACTTTTCTCTTTGTTTGTGAAATTTGTAACTGCTAAATATGCACTGTATATACCTTTATATTCTCTAAATATGAAATAATGCTGGAACATATGATTTCATTCATCACTGGAAATAATTATTGAGGTTATATTTGACACATTTTTTGGTTCAAATTTCTTAATGCCATGGATTTTCTAAACTATTGGTAAAATTTCATTTTTGTATAATACCAAACTTTTTTTTTCACAGTTATTGCTGTTGACATCTTTGACAAGTCTAATTTTACGGGTGCTAAAGTACCACGGTTTGACAGGATTAAAGAAGATTATCCTAAAGATTTGGAGTCATCTGTTTTGTTCCCGGATACTTTGTTCAAACCTTCAGATAGAAAAGGTAAAACACCTCTCCAGACATTCTGGAAACTTTCAGTAGTAATCTTCCAGTCGACTCTTGGGGATCAGTTATGCCCCTTATGAGGCAGAATTGTCCTGGGATGGAGGTGGGGCAATCATATACATTAAGTGAAACTTTTGTAGAGATAGAATTACTCTGTGGACCTGTAAGACATAATGCCTTCAGGGCTCTAAGGGGAGCATGCTGAGCTGGGAAACTTGCTATACCTGTTCATCAGTCCCCTCACGCTGCTCTGTCATTGTGCAGAGAAATGGTGCTGTCCTTTAGTCCACATAGGAATGAACTCTAACCCTATTGGCACCACAGGCTCCCCAGCACATCCATCCAAATTATAGCTGGCCCTAGTACAGTCATATCTTGTCAACCTGCCCAAGTAAGGGAAGCTCTAGTCTAATAGACTGACATATGTTCTAGGGCTTGATGATTTTCTGAAACCCGCACAGCTCAGATTTTTGTAGCATTTACATCTGAGAGTTCAATGATCTGCTATTTTTTATATCTATTCTGGAAGGGAAGATACTGCAAATCATTTTATCAGAAACCCTTTAAACATCATTGTTAATAAAAACTTGTATTCAAAGATTAGCTGTTCATTCCAGACCAGGAAGTTGTTTCTTTTTCACCCCAGAATAGCAGGAACATGGCCATGTTTCTTTAGGAACTCAATAAAACTCACAGTATGTAAGTGTAAACTGTGGACATTAGATGCACCTGGTCTCCTGTGAAGGCATGAATGAGAATTTCAGCAGAAACAGTGGTGGCCCAGATAAGCAGAGCAAGTGAATGACAGATTTACAGACAACATGGTATGAAAGATGGAGAGGCCAGAATCAAGGATGGTGCCAAGTTAACAGGCAGCAAAGGCAAATAGAACGTCTAACTGAAACAGGCAGGTGAAGGATAGGTTTGAAAGTGTACCTTTTACAAAGATGCAGAATTCTGCCTTTGAGACTTTTGAAGTTGAGATAAAACCACAAGACAAGGTCAACACAGTCAGAGAGAGTAGCCCAAATGGAATCATTAAAAGTGTCAAACTTTATGTATGGCTGAGTATCCTCAGTATAAAAATAGATCAGCATAAAATAAATAAATAAGATATAAGGTAATACATTTGTAATGAAGATTTTTCTTATAAGTAATATATTTACTCTATCTGTCTCTTTTCTGTAAGGGGAAAGCAAATGGCTTTAAGAGATACTGCCAAAATTTGAAGATCATGTGGAGGTGCCAATTTAAAGTAAAATTCTATGGCCCATTACTGTTGCATTCTGAAAAGGCACACAATTTACTGTAAATCTTGCATGGTGCATGATTTATAAGAAGGATAATATACATGGGTTTTAATATTTCTCCTTAAATTGCACATTCTATTTAAATGTATGTGCCTGTTTTAGGCCCAGAACCACTCATATTGTAGCTAGATAGAAAGATGGTTCAGTTGTTGTTTGATTTTCAGTTGTATGATTATATAGTTTGCAAAATAGTCATATAAAGTATCTTGAAACTTAGTAACTACCGGGTGCTCAGTGCTGTGCATCTACAGTTACCTGGGTGTGAATGTTAACATAGGTAACAAACTGTAAACATCCATTTAAATGGTAGCCCAGACTTATGGTGAAAGAGTTAGACTTGAATGTTTGTTTTGATTTTGTAGTGGCACCTACAACGAAACCATCAAACCAAAAATTATCCTCTAAACCAGATAATGGTATTTTAAACCCTGAGAGTGCACTTACAAAGAGAAAGAAGCGACACCCAGATGAGTCTAACCAGTATGCTGTTGCTATGGTGATTATATACCGATCTCTAGGACAACTTTTACCTGAGCACTATGATCCTGACAGAAGAAGCTTAAGGTAAACTCTATACATATCTCTGAACTGTTCATAGAATCCCTCTGATTTGCTTTGAATGTAGGTGGTCAGTGGGGCTATTATGTTACAATTATACTTCTCAGCTATTAGCTGTAATCCATTTGTTACTGTAAAAGTAATTGTTTGCAGAGCTGTCCTGCTCTTGTTCTAGATATTTGAGACTGTAGGCTGTTGTATGAGAACAACCAGATCAGCAATGTTAGATTTGAGAAACATAACACCTTGGGTTCTGATTGTGCAGCCATGGATTGTGCACAACTCCTTGATTGTGACACTCATATGCAGTAGCTGCAAAATTGGGCTGTTGTTTTTTAATGTTGAAATCTTTTTGCAGCTTTGCTTTATTTCCACAGGTTACCTAATCGACCTATCATTAACACACCGATAGTGAGCACCACCATTCATAGTGATGGGGAACCTGTACCAAACCTCCTAGAAAAGCCCATTATACTTGAATATGCCATGCTGGAAACAGAAGAGAGAACTAAGCCAGTCTGTGTGTTCTGGAACCACTCAATCATGTATGTTTGGTGACTTCTTTAATATTTTGAGGGGGAGTCAGGCCATGCCATTGCAGTGCGGGTTTCAGAAGTTCGGGTGGTGAAGGAGGCACTGTAGAAAGAATATGAGCCCTTTTGTTCTTAGTTTATTCATGTAGGCAGTCTGGGAATAATGACATGAAGTCACTTCCCATTAGGCATGATCAATATAAAAGTAATTAGAATATCTCCTGAGAACAAAAGGATAATCCTCTAAAAATGTCGCTTTCTATCAAACTCTCACTGCAGGATGCAAAACTTTCTGCAATATCTAATCACAGTGAACTATGAGCCTCAGAAAAGCCAGTGATTTTACAAACTCTGAGTGAGCTTTTCCCCTCTTGTGTTAAAGCCCATAGTTGAAAGCTCTGGGAAGGAAATCTCTGTGAGGATTGGCTTGCTGGGTTCCTTGCCTATTGTTCCATCCTCCAGTCCTTGGAGTTGAAGGAGCACAAAGTAGAGAAGACTTCCTGTGCCTTCCCATACTCTCTGTGGCATGATCAAGTCCAGTTTGGCTATAGATGAGTACAATTATAGCAGCTAGCTATTCTTCATACAAGAACAAGTGGAAATGTGGTTCTTAAACAGAGTTGATGAGATTATAAATTTTAAACTGAATTATATACACCACATTCTAACCTCAAAATATCATTTTGAAATAAAAAGTGGATCACAAGGACTGTTGTGCTAGTTAATAGTAACGTATCTTTCCTCCAATAGACCACTGCTTAATTGTCTTTGTTTTAGTGAAAAATAAATGGGATGTGTGAGTGGGTGGGAAGGGAAGTGTCTTTTATGGAACCATTGACCCCTTCCCATTCCATCTTTCAGCCCATCATGATCAGGCAGCAGTTTCTGTGTCTGACTTTCATGGAAGGAAGTAGCAGGGAGAATAAGGAGACATATTCTCAGTCTAGTCTAGTCTTTCATATTTGGTAAAGAGGGAAGTTGAAAACACAAATATTCCTTAAAGTTACGGAGAATGCTATCAACACTATTGTGTTGTGTAAGCATTTTGGGATTCTACCATGTTGTGAAAATATAAAGAACAATCCTCTTTGAAATATTTTTAAGGGTGTGGGAAAAAGGAATGAATATTTTGAGTTAAGAGTTAACTACTCATTCAGCACTTAATAAATCTGATGTATTAAAAACAATATATAAATATAAAAAATGAAAGTCTCAAATCATGAGATTACAAATATACTAATAGGATTATAATAGTCTCTTTTTCAGGAAAAACATACGGAGTGTGCATTTTTCAGAGAGAGCAAAGAGGAAAAAAAAATGTCTAATACAGCAGTAATTAAGTTTAGAAAAGCAATTTCTTGACACCTTAAACAATTGCTTTTGTGAATAGCTCATAAAAGTGAATGACAATTCCTATATTCCTGAAGGTTTTCAGTAATAGTACAGGTTAGAATAACGCAATACTTTTAAATAGTTTGATATTTTGCCTCTTTTGTTGCTGACTACTTCATTGGTACTGCAGTCTATTTTGTGGCTTCTTCACAAAGCCACAAAAAAACAACTTTGTTCATTGATTTTATAATTTCTTGTAACAAAATAATTTTAAGTGAGCTAACTGTGTTTCAAGGGGCTAGTTATCTTAAAAACAGTTAAAATATTATATTTCCTAATGGAAAAAACAGTTCAAATATCTAATTAGAAGCCTTTGAAATACAGTAATATTTGTTGTTCAGAATTTTTACAGAATAGAGTAATAGATTTCAGGACAAATTCATGTCTGAATTCAGAGGAGTTACACCTTGTGGAATTAAGAAGTCTTGTTGAGTTATCTGTTCCTCTCTGGTGCTGGTGCAGGATATCTCTCGATATAGAGTATTGTTCTCTAAAATGAGTTTTGTCATATTATCTCCAGTTTGATTTTAAAAGAACGCAGTATAAAATCTCACACTTCTTTTTGAAAATATTTGCAACAGTCCTTGGTGAAACAATACCTAAGATGACTGAGAAATTAAAGGTGAAAATATAATTCTCAGTATTTCCAGTTTGTTTACTTTGCATAAGTGACTTCACTTTGTTTTGGCACAAAACTGGGTAGTGGGTCTTAGAGATGTACATTATATCTGAAACCATTTCTGACTCGGCTTTTGAAACTGACTAGATGACAGGGTGATAGCGTCCCAATAAATTAATGCAGGTGAAGGCTGCCAATGTTCAACTTTGTCTAGGATGCTGTTCCCATTAGTCTAAAACTGAGAGCTGCATTAGTGATTAATGTCATTGATGGGGTGAGGGGTGAAAGGAGGAAGTGGTCACGTAGAGATGCTCTAGAACAATACAAGTTTATCACTTTACTTGTGTTTTTTTCATTCAACAGAGTTGGTGGGACTGGGGGCTGGTCCTCCAAAGGGTGTGAGCTTTTTTCCAGAAACCAGAGCCATGTTTCTTGCCAGTGCAATCACATGACCAGCTTTGCAGTCCTAATGGACATTTCAAAACGAGAGGTGAGTGGCCACACTCATGTAGCTGCTCGGCCAATGTGTTTTAAGGGGCCTCAGGTGTGTTTGAAGAGCTTTTTCCCTACTAGTTAATTCCTTCTTTGTTTTCTCCTGCAAAAAAAGCCAACAGCATGTCAGAGAGATATTCTTGTAGTGCTGGCCAGTGCTGTTGCAGTAAGGCCTATGTCCATGTTCTCATTGAGTTTATTACATGGTCATAAAAATGTTGTTCTGGACTAAGAATTGATACAGTAGACTCTCGATTATCCAGGATTGAGTTAACCAGAAAGTGGATTAACCAGGATGTCAAAAAAAAATATGCGTAACTTGCAGGGCCGGCTCTGGCTTTGTTGCCGCCCCAAGCACAAAAAAAAAAACCCCACCAGGGCACAGGGCAGCCAGTGAACCAATACCTCCCCACCCACGGTGCAGGGTGGCTGGTGAACCAACCCCCCCTCCCTATATTTCCTATGGATGATTATTATCCAGGTTTTTATTAATCAGAATTAATTTTTCCCTATCATTCTGGATAATCGAGAGTCTACTGTACACAAGACCACAAATTAAATGTGGGGGAGGGGTGGTGAATTCCATCTCAGGTCAGAAAAGGCTGCTTTAGGCTGAACTCTGCCCAGCTTTCCATCACTAAAGGTTGTACATTAGCATACCAATTCTAAAAGGCTGTTTAATTTGGATGGGCCTCTTAGAATTGGTATGCTAATGTACAACCATTTTTTTTTCTTTCTGTGTATATAAATACTTCTTACTTCTGTTCCATTCTATGTACCTGATGAAGTGGGCTATAGCCCACGAAAGATTATGCTGAAATAAACTGGTTAGTCTCTAAGTTGCTACAAGTCTTCATCGTCTTATTTATAGATATAATAGTCCTTATGTAGTCCTTATGTAGAAATGTCCAATGCTCCCCTCATCCATAAACAAACAAATGCATGGACTTATCAGTTTCCCTGACATGTGAGTGCCTGTATCTTTCCCCACACAGTCTGTGGGACAGATAGGGTTCAGAGCGGGCAGGAAACAGGCCCAAAAAGGCAATGGATATCTTGTGATTATTTGGATCCTTGCTCTCAACCCTGTGTAGGTGCTCAGTATTGCCCTACATCTGTGTCCCACCCCATCATGACTTGCCCTCCCCAAGCCATAGCAGCAGAGCGAGACTGACGGTCATACTGTCACTGGTGATGATGTCCTGCTGCATTCTGTGAGAGTGCAGAGGGGAGCCACAGAGCATGTAGTGGAGAGTTACTGCTGCTTAAGGCTCAACCTACTCTGTAAAGTGTGTGTGCTGTCTAATGCCTGCCTACTCCTGGTCAGTCTGGGAGCCATGTTGATCTTTTGAGCAGGTGAAAATGGCTACAGGGAGGGAGGGAGCATCTTGTTAGCTTTTCCCCCCTCTCCATAGGGACCCATATTTTTCAGTGAAGATTTGTGAGCCCTCTGCCCTGCACAAAAAATAATCTTGGTTAAAGTTAGTTAAAACTCTTACAGTCTTTTTGGGTGAAATGCCATCTGTGGAATGTAATGTTCTGGTTCCAATTGCTTGCTTTGTTCGTTTGCTGGCAATGCTCATGGGAGGAAGCTAAGCAAGATTTGGACATAGAGAAGACCTTGTTTTGCTTTCCTCCACAGAGAGTCATGTGTGACAAACTAACCACCAGTGCAAAGTTCATGAAAATTCTCAGTTCCCACCTAAGAAGTTAGTGTCATAGAAGTAGAGACTCATGTTCATCTTTCTAAATACGATTGTACTTTAGTTATCTATAGTTAAGCATAGGTTGTACTTAAATCCAGAGGCCAGATTCACATCAGTATTTTCCATAGTGCACAAAACAACACTTGTCAGTTGAAAAAACTACAGTACAGATCTTGTGAAAATGCTAATTTCAAAAGAATTAGTTTTTAATTTACTATCTTGAGAGGTTCTTTCTTGGCACATACTAATTTCCTGTTAACACTGATTTTCTTCAGGAAGCTGTAAATCAGGACAAAAGTAAAACTGGTTCGGTAGTTTGAAATTCACTTAATGGTGGTTTTGTGTTCTTAATCCCCAGAGTGAGTTAATTTTGCCTGACATTCAAAATGGTTTATGATGCATTTTCTTCATGCTCAAGAGGTTGAGTCCCCACTTCCATTTGTTCTGTAGTAAATCTGCTGGCTGGATATTAGCTAACAGTTCAATTGTTTTTCTAAGGAATCACTTCAGACAAAAAACATAATTAAAAAGAAAGCTTCACAAAGATGTTTTTAATCTGTCACTCTACAGAATGGCGAGGTGCTTCCTCTGAAGATAGTCACTTACACAACTGTATCCATCTCACTGGTTGCTTTGCTGATGACCTTCATTCTGCTAGTTCTGATCCGAACACTGCGTTCAAACCTGCACAGCATTCACAAAAACCTGGTGGCTGCCCTTTTCTTCTCGGAATTGGTCTTCCTTATTGGAATCAACCAGACAGAAAACCCGGTAAGAGCCAGTGATTTTGGGATACCAGGTGCCATTCCATTACTGCAGCTTTGTGTAAAGCTGTAAATAGAGTGTTCACACCACAAGTTTTGATCAGTTGTTATCTATTTCACTTTTTCTTTTTCCTTTTCTGGAGGGGGGGCGCCGGAGGTAGCACTAAGGTTTCATTTGTATGAAGCCTACACCTTTTTATACACCACTCATTGGGGTGAATAGTATAGTCCCCTTAGATAGGACCATTGCAATGTATACTTTTCCCCTAGGTAACAAATGAAACTGCTCCCTGAAAGCTAAATGTGACATAAGAATTGAACCCTGAACATACTGATTTCCTCCTTCGGTTTTTCCTGATGATGTTCTGCCTCACTTTATCTCTTCAGTACTGTGTAGAACAGACTCCTTTACAAGCCCAAGCAGACGCTCGTGGTGCTGAAGGCATGTCACCAAGCACCTGTGCTACACAGAAGCAGTGTACATGTCCCACTGACACCGGTCATGCTGGAGAAGCCACTTGCCTGGCACAGGTAGTTCGCTACCTGCTGGCACCATAGGGAAATCCATTGCCTAGCACTGTGCTTTCCATTCACAGTGGTTTCTGGCTTTGGCACAGCATGAATATTTTTATAGCCTAGTACAGGCTTCTCCTGCACTGGCCAATGTGCATGAGGAAACGCAACCTGGATTGAAACTGTGAATGCGGGAAATACAGTATATATGACATTTTCATGTTTTATAATCAGTGCTTCATTTGCAGCCATTTTTATATAGCAATTATTATTATTAATAGCATCCAAAGTCTGCTGGGTTCAGTGCAGACAGGTAGAAAGCAAGGTTCCGGGACCAGAGACCTAATAGTCTGCATAAACAGCCAATGTACAGATGGGACGTGGGGTCGCAGTGAAAAGAATATAAAATCATACAAACAAGCTTTTACAATTAAGATCATTAGAAATGTTCTGCAAATGTTGTTTGAATGTTCTGCTGGAACCATATCTTTTTAAACAGCCTTTACTCTAAATCCCAGATAAGTAACTTGAGAGCGAAGCTAACTATAAACACAAGTGAAGCTGATTGCATTGATTTTTCATTGTCTAAGGGGAGAGAAGTGCAAAAGATATGTGGATTTTAAGGCTAGAAGGGTCAATTGAGATCATCTAGTCTGACCTCTTGCATAATACAAGCCCAAGAGCTTCGTCCAGTACCGTAGCATATATTTTAGAAAGGTATGTGGTCTTGATTTAAAGACTTCAGGTAGTAGATTCTCTATCATGTCTCTAAGAAAGTGGTTACAATGTACTCTCGCCGTTAAAAATTTGCACCTACTATAAATTTGTCCCATTTCAGCCTCCAGCAATTCCACCTTATTATGCATTTTTGCTAAATTAAAGAGGTATAGAGTGTCAGAAATCTCTTCCCCTTTTAGATGCTTCCAGATCATGATCAAGTCACTTCTTACCCTTCTTTTGGATAAACAAAATAGATTGAGCTTCTTGGGTTTCTCGCTATATGAGGCATGTTTTCTCAGATCTCAAATAATTTTTGTAGCTCTTCACTGAATCCTTTACAGTTTTTCAACATCCCTTTTTAAAGTGTGGATGCCAGCGCTGGACGCACTATTTTAATAGTGGTATCACTAATACCATCTACAGAGGTAATATGACATCCCTCTCCTACTTCATATTTCCTTGCTTATCCATCCAAGAATTGTGTTAGCCTTCTTATTATGGCATCACACTGGGAATTCATGTTCAGCTGGTTATCTTCCATTACTGCCAAGTCCTTTCCAGTGTCACTGAATTCCTGTCTCCCATTGCAAGTGTGACCTACCGTCTTTATTCCTAAAAGTGTGACCTTGCATTTGGCTCTATTATAATGCCCATTGCTCAGATAAGCCCCTTACCCAAGTAATCGAGATTGGTCTGTATAACTGACCTTTCCCTATCATTATTTACCACTCCACCAATTTTTGTGTCATCTACAAATTTTGCTAACGTTTTTATATTTTTTTTATAGATCATTGATACAGCTATTGAACAGCAGTGGGTCAAGAACAGATCCCTGCAGGACCCCACTAAAAACCTCCCTCATTTCTAATTACTTTTTGTAAACTAAGTGCCAAGTTAATTGATATAAAAAGAGCAGATTAGCTCAATTTTAGCAGGTTAATTCAGAAGTATTCCTTCCTGGTACTTCCATACTGCAGTGTCCACTGTGTCAGTGTGTCAGGGACATGACCACCCTTTTCATTTTCCTCTCCATGATTCAGTTACTATAACTTACTGTAACATCCTTAACCTTAAGCCATCTTAAAAAGTCTTTTTTAAGTTAGAGAATACATTTTATATCATGTAAGGCCACTCCTTGCAGCCTTCCCAGTCAGTTTAAGAAACAGGGAGGACTGTAAGCTATGTATGTTTGAGGCAGTTACTCATCTGTCTTTGTGGAATGAGAGTTGTCTAACGAGTCATGCACTGATGAACATAAAAAGAAAAAGAATGTTGGAGCACAAATAATACTAAGGGGCTGGCACTGGGCCTGGCTTTTATGGGTTTCTGTAAACGAACAATCACATTTCAGGGAGAGGTTTTTAATCCCCTGTGGACTATTGATAGAGAGAAAATGATTTATTTTCTCTGTTCCTAACCTGTAAAAGGCAGTTTCTGTGCTGCAGACTGCACTGATGTGTGCCAGTGGAAGCATAAAGAACACACCTTTGTTAATATAGCAAAAGCTTTTTATTTTGAGGGCTAAACTTTCAGCAGTGCTTGGTGCATTAAATTTGATGGAATTTGATGTGAGGGGTCAAAGAGAGAGCCAAAAGTGTTACCCTGACCCTGTCACTATCCCACATGAACAGTTAAACATGCTTTAGAGTTCTGAGTACAAAGACTTTGGTCTACTGAGACCCATGGCAAACAAGTTAGAAAGGACATGCCAGGATCTGAAAATGTGTTGATCATGACGTACAGAATAGAAAGAATCCAAAACAAAGTATAAAGCGTTTTGAAATTAAAATTGAGTGGTTATGCAAACTAATCTTAATCAAAACTTTCCAGAGGATATCAGGTAGAGTCCCTTGTTTTATCAAACACCCCTTCTTCATAAGGAAGAAGGTGTTAGTTCTGTTGTTGGATTTTTAACTCAGCTTTGGGTTCTTATGATTATTCCCACTTTTGGCAAGACAGACAGAAAAAAGGGGGAGGAGAGCTAAGACCATAAAGGTGGGGGAAATACAGCTTTCTATAAATTCTCAGGCTCAAGGCGGCTGGTTGGTCATGGTAGCATGCTCTGGGTTAACACCTCATCCATGATGAGTCTTGCTCTGGGCTTATTTGCCCAGTTGGGACATCATCTGGTTACTCTTGGCAGATCTCTCACTTTCATGAGTCCTTAGATTGAACAGAGCTAGATCTCACATGTATCAGTCTGTGGTCATTGCTGATGATGGTCAGGCATCTTCACTGCCCAGTTGAGGGTCTGGATGTCTCTGAAGATCCTTGAGGTTCACCAGCGATGCAGAGTCTCAGGAGTGAAGCGGCAGCCTGTTAGTCAGTCCCAAGGGAATCCCCCAAGCATCCATGTTTTTGTTCTTTGAAGTCTTTTTTAAGAGGTCAGGAAGGGGTGTGATAGGAGGAATAGACCATCTCCTCATTATCTACCCCACCAATTAGCCTAATTACCAATATCCCAATTTTGTCCATCATTATCTAGTTTCAGACTACGGCCTTAGTATAGTCATTGGGTCAGATCAGTGACCCTTTTTAGTTGATAGTTAACCATACCCTTTCTGTCAGCATTCATTATCAGTTGTTATTCATTCTATAAACTCTCACCCACCTTTCAAAAATTGAACTTGCAGTTGGGGTAGGCTTGCTTGGACCCTTATTGTTACACCACTGGAAAATTAGTTATGGTATCCAAGAGCCTTTGGGTGAAATTCACCTTAGGGCTCAGTGGTCCTTTAGTGGTGCATTACTCTAGTGTTGGCCCTTCCATGGGGTATTTTTTCCTTCTTCTACTTATTAGGCATTTGTACCTTTAACTGAGGAGACAGTGCCTCAGAGAGAGGTGAGACTTAACTTTTACAAGGGCATAGATCGCATAACGCTCTGCGATGAAGACTGTGGTCATTCCTCAGCATAATGGAACTTTCTACCACATGGGTAAAGCTCATTAGTGGAAGGGGCAAAGCTTTCTCAGGGTCCAGTGCAAGACTGAGGGAGTTCATCCCACAGGAATTCAGAACCATCACACACCTCTTCACCTTCCACTCCTGTGTAAGGTGCACACTTCAGCCTAGACTGCTCTAGTATAAACACAGCAGCATGTACATGAAAAAACCCAAAACCATAACAAAACCCTACCAAAACAAAACACTCCACTGCACACACAATCCTCTCCCTAGGGTGAGGGTGTGAGAGAAAATGAATTTCACATGGCAGATGTTAGCCACATCACTTAAGGCACTATTGGAAGGTTATCAGGCCCTATGGTGATTAGAGAAGTATATGTAGAACCTATGTAGATGTCTTGGAAACTTTTAGTTGTAGATTGGCTTCAGGGTAGGGATCAGTCAGACCCATAAAGCCCTAACGTACCATCTGTGGTTATGTTCATGTGGCAGCTAAGTCTGCTTTGTTGAATCCATCCAACTCTTTGCCATTGTGTATGTGTTACATTGTCAGGAGGACGATCTATATGATCCCACCGAGTGTGAAATGGAGCCAAAAGTCAGAGTTGCAATCAGCAGCCTTGCTAAAAAACTTTTTGCCTCTTGGCTTCCATCTTGGTTTTGTGAATCTTAAACTATTAAAAGTAGTAGAGACTCCATGCCTTGCTTCTGCAAAAATGCTGGGTTTTTGTTAAAATGTTAAATGTTGCACACAAAACAAGGTGAGTGTGTTAGAATGGTCCAAGCCATCAAAAGTACAGCAAATAGGCACAAAGAAATGAAGTTCAGAAAAGAGTCCTAGAAGTGGGGTTTAATAACTGAAAGAATTTTAGACAGAAATATGTAATTCTCAATAGTTTGACCACATGCAGGCCACACAGTCTAACAATAAAGGCTTACAAAATCACTTTCCTAAAGCACTTAAGACTACGACAAAAGAATTAAATCAATTTTAATGTACAGTTTTTTTCAAAGACTTAATATTTTCTTTAGCATCTAGTGACTATCTAGTCCTGTGTGTGTTGCAAGGGTCATTGGTTCGGCAGGAGCAGCTGTAATCTCAACATTCTTTTTCTTTCCCCAGTTTGTGTGCACGGTGATAGCCATCCTCCTGCACTACTTCTACATGAGCACCTTTGCCTGGATGTTTGTGGAACAACTTCACATCTACCGCATGCTGACTGAAGTGAGGAACATCAATTTTGGACATATGAGGTTCTATTATGTCGTTGGTTGGGGGATTCCTGCTATTATAACAGGTAGGGGAAGTAGGTCGCCAAAGCTGAAAAGTCAAAACGACGTCATTCCTTTCCCCTCCCTGACTATTCAGAAAGTATTAAAGTATGTGCTCAACTTCTGTTGAAGTCAGTGGGACTTAAAGTTAACCATGTGCTTAAGTGCTTTCCTGAATCTGGGTAATAACCCACCAGCAAACATGAAGACATCAGATTGATCTTGACAAATCAGCACAATAAATGCTGCTTGCCCTAATTAAAGTAATTTTCTGATGTTTACAATGGTATAAACATATTTGAATTCAGATTAAATCAAGATTTATTTAAGTCAATCGAAGTAACATTGTCTATACTGTAATTACTTTCAGAGAGATTTTGCTTATCCTATGCTGATAGACTAAGGTTATGTCTACACTGTGACAGAACAGCTGCTATAGAAAGTTGAATTTACAAATGTAGAATTATGTACAAAAAATAACTGCATTCAAAAATAAAACAATGTAAAACTTTAGAACCTACAAGTCCACTCAGTCCTACTTCTTGGTTAGCCAGTTGCTAAGACAAATTAGTTTGCATTCGCGGGAGATAATGCTGCTCACTTCTTGTTTATAATGTCACCAGAAAGTAAAAACAGACGCTCACATGACACTGTTTTAGCCGGCGTTGCAAGATATTTACATACCAGATGCACTAAAGATTCATATGTCCTTTCATGCTTCAACTACCATTCCAGAGGACATGCATCCATGCCATGAAAGTGTTCTTAAAATGAACAACATGTGGTGGGTCATCATCTGAAACTGCTGTAACATGAAATACATGGCAGAATATGGGTTAAACAGAGCAGGAGACATACTATTTTCCCCCAAGGAGTTCAGTCAAAATTTAATTAACACATTATTTTTTTAACTAGCATCATCAGCATGGAAGCATGTGCTCTGGAATGGTGGCCAAAGCATGAAGGAGCATGCGAATGTTTAGCATATCTGGCATGTAAATACCTTGTAATGCCAGCTACAGAAGTGTCATGTGAGCATTTGTTTTCACTTTCAGGTGACATTGTAAATAAGCCAGCAGTATTATCTCCCATAAATGTAAACAAACTTGTTTCTCTTAGTGATTGGCTGAATAAGAAGTAGGACTGAGTGGACTTCTAGGCTCTAAAGTTTTACATTTTTTGTTTTTGAGTGCAGTTATATAACAAAATATCTACATTTGTAAGTTGCACTTTCATGATAAAAAGATTGCTGTACAGTACTTGTATGAGATGAATTGAAAAAGAGTATTTCTTTTGTTTAGCATTTTTACAGTGCACATATTTGTAATAAAAAAATATAAAGTGAGCACTATACACTTGGTATTCTGTGTTTGTAATTGAAATCAATATATTTGAAAATGTTAAAAAAAAATCCAAAAATATTTAATATACTTAGATTGGGATTCTATTGTTTAACAGTGTGATTAAAACTGCAATTAATTGTGATTAATTTTTTAATTATGATTAATTTTTTTGTTAATCGTGTGAGTTAAATGTGATTAATTGACAGCACTAATGTATATATTAGAGCAATTCTGCTGCACAAGCAGAAGGGCAGCGCAGTGCACAGAGAGGTTTCGTGAGCTGGGCTGGAGGGTTCTATAGATACTGTGTCAACCCTTGTCATGCCAGCTGAATATTACTGAATCGAATTGAGAAATTTTAAGAAAGATTCTGTGCCACATGTATTAAATTCTGTGGGCTCATTCCTACCCTCAGAGGATGTACCCTTTTAACTTGTCATTGATTTCAGGAGTAGATGAACGGTGTACCTGAGAGAGCCAAAGCTTAGAGCCAGATGTTTGGCCAAATTGTGGTTAAAGCCCCACTCATGGGAGGATTCAGTCCTGAACACTGAGTCTGAGTCTGCAGAATTACAGCTGTATAAATATTTTATGGTCCTTTAAACATTTATGGCTAATTCCTTCTGGATGGTGACTGCTGAAGACTGTGGTGCAAGAACCAATCATAGTGAGATGGAGAGGAGGCAGTCCCATCTCAATTCCATACTTCAGAGGAAACAGATCTAATATCCCTTTGCCAAACAGCCACAGAAGAATTTTCATAGACTGGAAGGCCTGTACCTGATGTGAACATTGGCTCTGGGCCAGGCTTTAAATAGGCAGGGTGAAATGCAGCTACCTTCCCTCTACCCTGCTCAGTGCATTTTCATCAACGCATTAAGGCCCCTTTCAGTTAAGTATGTATGCGTGTATTGGACTATGTGCACAAGTACTCCCATATAAGTGAATGAGGTTATCAGGCTTAAATGCCTTGTTGAATCAGGACCTAAAGCTACTGCAACTACCATCTTCCTGATTCCCAAATAATATAATATGTAGTAGTCATTTACCTTATAATATCTGTCAAGTGCCTCTCTGGGATAAATTTCTGCATCTTTAAGAAGGAATAGCTGTGCAGTGCTGTACGGGAAATAAGTCGATGGTCTCAGCCATTCTTACATGGATAGGTGTCAAAAATCTACCACCACATCTGGCATCACTGTAGGTGCTCTAAGCAAAGAGACTAAGGGCTGTATGGGCACAGGGACTGTCCTAGACATGGCTCCCCCAGGCCAGGATTGAAGCAGATTATGCTGCTTCTCCCCAAGCTGTAATCCGTTCTGTGGAAAAATGTCTCCATTTTCTCGAGCCCTCATTCCAGTTTTTGTCATAAGCACTAAATTCACTGACACAGGGTTTTTTTTAAGAAAAGAATGAATTGCTTTACTTGCCCGTGAAACTACAATATTTGGTTTCAAGCCACTGCTAAAGAAGGATCTCTTAAGTTGAGACTTTCATCTCTGTTTGGTTTATAAGAGAACTAATTATGTATGTCATTCTGGGGCACTGACTTATTGAAATTCCTCAAAATGTCTCTCACCCCAAAGGCTTTGTTACTCTCTATTAATCCTGCTATATAAAATTAATAGAAACTGAATTATCGTGGCACACACATTTATTATAGGTTTTATATGGTCCAACTTTGTATTGGTCAGCAGAAGAATTTGGAGTAGTATTTAATATGAAATAATGATTGGTTTATGTTTAGACTTTGGAAAAGTGTATGGGTAGTTCTCTATTTCTGGAATTTCTTATTAAGCACATTATCGTTGTTCATCACTCGGATTGATTCTAAAATCTTGTGATTGATTAGGCATGGCATAAACATCCTGATCCTACAGTGGTCATCACTAATTTCCCCTGTTATCCTTTTCTTTCTGTTTCATGATTTAGGTCTTGCTGTGGGTCTGGATCCACAGGGCTATGGGAACCCTGACTTCTGCTGGCTTTCTGTTCATGATACCCTTATTTGGAGTTTTGCAGGCCCTGTTGTGATCGTTGTGGTCGTAAGTATTACGGAATTTGCATCTTGTGCTGACTGTTTTCTGTTACTGTCTTTTTATTTTTGTTTGATCACTATTCATAATCTTATTTTAATGTGAAACTATTGTATCCAATCGAGCATCCCTTGTGAAAGTAAGTGCTGTTCACATGAGTACTCCCACTGAAATTAGTGGACCTACTTGCATGAGCAAGGACTGATTGTATGAGTAATGGTTACATGTTCAGGCCCTTGTTTTCAGCTTTTTCCTACCCCCTGATGAGAGTTTCAATTAAGCGCATTGTTTAGGCGTGTCTTGCCAGATTTGTATTAATGCAAACTTAGCGTAGTATCCCAAGAAGGCTGCTAATGGACGTTGGCTCAGAGCTGAGTCAATTTGGAAATATGAAGAAACCCTTAACTACAAGAGAAAAGCTCTTGGCACTGAAGACTTCTGATGTTAAAAAATTCCATTGTCAGTGAAAAATAAGCTCTGACAAATTCAGGAAGAAAGATCTACTTTGTGGTGTTTACATTTCCCTTTCAGATCAACACGGTCATCTTTATACTAGCAGTGAAAGCATCATGCAGACGAAGACAACGCTCATTTGAAAAAACTGGAGTCATGTAAGTTTGCAGTCGAGGCTCAGAAACTGATGAGAAGATCCCTGACCAGGAATAATAAAGGGACAGCTCATGTCCTCTCTAAAGAGAACTGCAAAGGGTGGGAAAAAGAAGCAGAATGCTGTATAAACAGGGGCAGTTTGTGCGGGGAAGAAGAGGCTGAGCCAGTGTGCCATCTTTTCTCTTCATCCCCCATTCCTGGACTCTGTAGAAACCCCTCCATGAACCAGGGGCTCTTCATCTTTGGTGGAGATATAGCAAGGCATGGAAAGGGAAGTGTTGACCACTTCACATGGCTTTGTTCCAATCTACCACAAATTTTCTCAGAATTATCTTCCGTGAAATTCCCCACCACAAAATACATCTCCCTGAGAGGGTTTTGAGCTAGGTGTTGGCAGACTCCTCAGGGACATGTGTGGTGATGTAGACATGAGGCCCAGAAAGCTCTCCCTTTCTTCCTCATGTACCATCAGATTCATAGATTTGCGTCCAGGAGTGCTCTTTCCTGCTGCTATCTTGGCAAAGGTCTTTTGAGGCAGCATGTCCATCCCAGTCCACAGAATGATATGTTCTCCTCACCGCCATTTGAGATGGGCTGAGTCAGAAATTCCACATGCTGAAACTCACTGAGTTTCCTGGCTCTGTAATAGACTGTTTCCATTTAAGTCATGTTTTGCCCGAAGCTTGTAATTTACCTGTGAACTTATAATGTGATTAGCTAGTGGTTAGACAGCCCTGTTTTTCAAATTAATAAGCTATGTGAGATTTCCCAAGGCATCCACTAGCTGTTCCTTGAACACATGGACTGGTGGGCAGTTTTAGAAACAGTAAGAAAAAAAGTGATTTCTTTAAAAGTTATCGTTTGCTTTGTTTTGTTTTTTAATCTCCTTAAGTGAAGAGAGTCTAATTGCCATATATTGGTAGGTCATATTTGTCCCAGAATCTATATTCTGTAAAAACAAGCCTTTGCCAATAGAACTATGTCCATGCATTTTTTTCAGTGCAAGTGAAAATAGTATTTCTACACAAATAAATACTTCCCAGAGTATCTGCAATCCAAACCATGCAGCATTGTGCTCAGATAGGAGAACCTCCAAGTGAAACTGGCAAACAGAACTAAAACAGATTTTACTGATCTTATTGTCCATGGGGAAGAAATTCAAGAAATAAACAGCAGAGTGTCATGGAAAGTGGCATGTTTGTTTGAATGTTCTAAGGTCTGAGTGGTTTGAGAGTAGTTCTCGGAATCAGGAGCTACTGAATTCTTTCTGTTCAAACATTCATAAAGGGCCTGCCCAGTCACCAGGATATCCAGACTCTTATCTCCCAGTTCTATTCCTGACTCAGCTATGGCCGTGGGCAACTCATTTAACATTTTCCCAGCTGCTAATAATACTTCCTTGAGGAATGTGGCCTCTGAACACGCTCACTTATGGGATATGCTAGTTGTAGCACTGAGCCGTGGGAAACTTTTGGAAAGTAATGCCAATTGGAGCATCATGCCACTCGCAGCACCAAACGTCAGAGCTGAGATCGTGTAAGAGTCATGCAGCTCCAGTCTCATTTCCTCTTCTCTGCAGCAAGTTGTGGATCTAGGAACTGTCTCTCTGTGCCAGGAGTGATAATTCTTACTTGGCACTTATTGACCACTTTATTTGTCAAAGTGCATTACAGACATTAACTAATTGACACCAGTAACCCAGTAAGCTACATCAGCAGGCATTATTAGTCCAATTTTACAGATAGAGAAACTGAGGCACCAAAAGATTTAATGACTTGTGCAAGATCACAGTGAGTCATTGACAGAGCCAGGATTACAGCTCTGGCATCTTTCACCTAGACCCATAAACAGTTCACTGAGTCAAGCCAGGACCTGTGCCCCATATAGTGAATGAACAAAGTGCATTAAAAATTGTAGCTGGCACATGGGGTGTTAGATTGCATTATTTTATTATTTTTCTGCCTTAATGCAAGTGACTGTGTATGTTTACTTTAGCTCTGTGCTGCGAACTGCTTTCCTCCTCCTGCTGCTGATCAGTGCCACATGGTTACTGGGGTTGATGGCAGTGAACAGTGATGTCATGACATTCCATTATCTCTTTGCCATCTTCAGCTGCTTACAAGTAAGTTACATAACACTAAGTTAATGTACCTCTTCAGATCTAGAATATGCTGCATATTGAACAGCCATCTCCTTGCAGTGTTGCTCCATTAACAGGGAAAATCCATTACATCCAATATCAAGCCAGGGCAACTACCTTTCAAAACTGAATTTCCAACTGAAGAAAATAGAAGGTCCTAGATGCAGTATCCATCCCCTATCTCAAAGTGGGGAATTATCACACTCTTCAATAAATGGAGCTTTCTATTCTATCACTGGTTCCAGATATACTGCTAGTGAAATTCATGGTGGGCAATTTCACCACTAATAAAAGGAAACTGTTTACCTCAGACACAACCTCCTGCCTGAGACTGTCAGTAAACTCTAGTTATGGTCTCTTCTGTATTAACAGTAGTAGCAAGAAGTTGTAGTTTTCCACCCCATGTGGACAGCTTACAATTGAATTTACTATAGAAAAGCCAAATGGAGGAGACGACTTTCATCTGTGTTAGAGAAGCTGTTAAAGTCATCTGTGTTAGAGAAGATGGAAAGTCATAGCACACACCTCAGCCGATTAATAGTGACCTAGTGAGGAGATAGTAATGGGATTCTGAATCCAATCACTAGTCTGAATGTGGCCCAGGATGGTAGCGACCAAAAGTTGCTTTCATTTTGTTGGCCTGTGTGAAATGAATTAATGGACAGGTATCCACAGTACAAAAACCATCATCAGAAATTGGGCACCCTGATTGTCAGGCTCAGTAAAGAGATCATGGATTGAGTGGGTTAAAAAATAAAACTCCCAGCTTTCCTCTCAAGGTGATTCCTTCAGCACAGGGTGGAGGCATATTGGTGGGCCAGCATGGAGGATGCTGACAATGCCACTCCCTGTCTCGCAACTGGTCTGTAAGGAAATAAATTCAGTTACTGGGGATGTAAATCCTTTCACAAACCCGAACAAAACATCTAAAGTAAAAAGATGTTAAATACAACATAAATTCAGAGGGAAGAAAATAAGAGACTGGAATTTTCATCTTACCTTGCTTGGAGAGTTGCAGCACCACATAAAGTTCCACATCATTGCCTTCTTTGAACTTTTTTTTTTTAAAAGATATATTTATGTGAATTTCATTAATGAGTAATCCCAATGAGCTAATGTCAGATAGGACTAATTTCATTGAATGCTTTGGGAGAGCATGCCTTAAGCTTAATATTACTCTACCTCAGTTGACTTGTCTGAAATCATGAATGTGGGCATCTTGGGACGTTGGTGCTGCTGTAACTTAATGAGTGATGAGTTCAAAGCAGTACACCTGCAACCTAAATAAATAACAAATTTGGCAACTGTGTTGAATGACCCCAAAACACACACTCACACGCTACAAAAACAGCCCTAGATTACAGTGTTCCTGCCAGGAGTATGAATAATCAGCACAGAGGCTGAATGTAGGGGTGACTGCTGGCTCAGAGGAACATACACCTGTTTGCATACGGTCCCAGCCCCACCTTTAACACTCCTCTGCAGCTCCTGTTTTAGAGGGTTTGCAGAGCGTGCTCTCTCTCGCTTGCTCGCTCTCTCCAGTGTTTTTAAGGGGATCTAGCACAGAAGTGGCCCACTTTTGCCATTCCCAAGGCTTTCACTGCTGGCTATGATATTTGGATTGGGTCCTATGTGCCTCTCAGGATTTGGACCCATACCCAGTGTACAATCTCAAAAATATTAATGTTGGTACAACAGAAAAGTATCCTGCAATGTCCTGAATCATTCTACAAGAGACCTGAACTCTCTTGTGCACATTTGAATAGAATGTTTCCCTCCCAAACTACAAGGGTGCAAACAACCATCCTCTGAGATGCACCAGGCAGTTCTCAGAGGAAAATTGTGTTTGTGTTTTCCCAGTCTTTTTGTGGTACTACAAGTAGCCAGTGGCAAAGCATGAATTCCTGAGGAACTGACATTATCAATTCACTAAGGACAGCAAGTCTTTAATGCTATTGTGCTCAGTCATTGCCATTGAAAATATGTACCATATGCTGGAATTAAGAGTTGTTTGAAAAAGGCTGTTCACTAATTTCCAGTTGTATTTTCAGTCCAGTAGTAATAAATCATGCATTTATATTAGATTCTTTTTCTCTCTATGTCTAATAACCCAGGGACTCTTCATTTTCTTCTTCCACTGCATTTTTAATAAAGAAGTCAGGAAGCACTTGAAGAACACTTTAACTGGAAAGAAACCCCTTCCAGATGACTCTACTACAACAAGAGCTACATTACTAACTGTAAGAGGTCATCTTGAAAAAACATTTTCTTTTTATAGTTGTCAGCCACCCATACATATAATTTTAACTGACTTGTCCATAACAAAATTCTTTCTCCCTGCTTTGAGTGATTCACTGAAAACCTTTTTATTTTAAAACAGAAATGAAAACTTTTGGGGACAGGAAATTATTTTCTTCAAGTAAAATGGAGCATCATGAAGCTATTAGTTATTTGCAGAAAACTTTGAGCAAATACTAGTGGCATGGCTTTTTACTAAGAACTCCTTTTTTTTTTTCTCACTAAGTTGAAAGTAAAGATCATGTCTGTTATCTGTAGTTATGCATTTTATTCTAAACTGATTATTTATCAGCAGTTTTCTGCCCAGTTTGTAATAATGTTAACTTGTTTAAGTGGCAGTTGAAAGTTGTTAAGCAGAATAGCTAGCTGCCACTGAAATTATATTGCACATATTTTCAAGTAAGTAAAAGCAATTCCTTGTTCATAAAAAGATTCTTGTTTACAGTTTCAGGTCTTTCCCCCATAAGGTAATATGTAAAGATTTGTTCTGGGTAGTTATTGCTTAGCACTTTTCATGTTCCTACTTATAAGACCGTTACTTGGTTATCTGGGAGGTAGCTTTTATTATCTTCATTATACAAGTGAGAAACAAAGCAGGGAGATTATATACCTGATTCTCAACAGTGTTAAACAGTCACAGTTGCCCCCAAAAGAGGCTTAATGGAAAACTTTACCTCTGCCACTAGACCCCTTCCATGCGGAGTCCCAACAAGGATCAGTTCTCTCTCCTGTCTTACTCAACATTTACATGCAGCCATTAGGTGAACTAGTGAGATTACATGGATTCAATATACAGATGACACACAGCTCTGCTTATCCTTCGCTATGTATGATCATACCACAACCCCACCAAGATGTCCAGTGCTTGGACGAGATCAGCTCATAGATAAAGAACAGCAGGTTTAAACAGGATCACAGCAACACGGAGGAGATGCTGATGGGCTGAAGAAAGCACTCAGCCATAGTATGGGCTTCTTTGGTTGAAAGTTCACACCCACAATTGGTCAATTCAGTCCATAGTTTGAGGGTATTCTTGGATTCCATGCTAATATTAGGCTGTCCCATAAAAGCACCTGCTAATAATGCCTTCTACCATCTCCAGTTGGCTAGGAGACTTAGTCCCATCTTGGTTGGACTACAGTAATGTGTTATACCTAGGCAGAAAGTTTGAACACCTAGGAAATTCCAGCTAGGATAGAACATTGCAGTACAGCACAGGCTACCGTGAACACGCCATAACTGTCCTCTGCTTCCTACACTGGCTTCTCATAGAATATCAAGTAAAGTTTAAGCTCATGGTCTGTATCGCCAACGTGCTCTTTGGCTTGGGCCCACAATATTTTGATGATCACCTGAATCTCCAAGATAAGGGCCATGGTCAACTACTCTGTTCCTCAGGCACAAAAAAACTCTCTACAGTCAGGGTAAAGTTTGTCTAGAACAATGACTGAGCTTTTTCAGGGGCTGGTCTGAGACTGAGACAAACTTCCACATATGCTAAGGATCATGACAGACCTCACCACCATCCCCTTCAAAAGCCAGGTGCACTTCTTTAAATCTGCCTTCTCTAATAAACATCGAGCAGCATATACATAAATAAACCAATGTGCCCTACTAAACCAAACTACTCCTCTGCATGCAGAGGATGAGAAAGAGACTAAATCACACATGACAAATGTTAGGTACTCACATTGCTTAATGCACTGCTGGAAGGTGCTCAGATACTGCAGTAATGAGCATGTATAAGAACCTATGAAAATAGAAAAGAAAGTCAATGGGGGCTGAGTTTGTGGCGCACTTCTGAAAATCAGGTGCTGTGTGATTTGTCTGTGGCCAAGGAAGATGCCTGTGTCAGAGCTGGGATTATAACTCTGGAGTGCTCAGGCCACTCAAACTGTGATGCTCGGGAGCTGAGAGACATTGTTTGCAATGTGAGGTAGCAGTTCCAACTCAAAATGTGCAATCTGGGGGTTCATGTACTTAGACGTTCTTCTGCTGTGTAGCCATTCTGGGAGCAGCTGAAGGAGAGATGTTTGTTTATTATTCACTACTACTATTTTTTCCTCAGCGATCTCTGAACTGTAACAACACATACATAGAAGAGCCAAATATGTACCGCACAAATATTGGCGAATCCACAGTCTCCCTAGAAAGCACCATCAGGTCAGCCAAGAGCCACAATAGCTACCTTGCTTACATTCTCAGGTAATCGGGTGGTGGGTGCATGGCTTTCAGGCCTTTATTTTTTCCTTCTCATTGTGTTTGTGAGAAAAAAGAACTAACAAAAACCAAGTAATGTTTTGGTCCAAATACTACTTGTCCTGTGTCTTAGCATTTCTCTTTATGCAGTTGTTATCTTTGCTTCTTCCTTTATGTATTTCTCATTTGCATGCAACTTTAGTGGGCAGTTCAAACTGTGATTAAAATGAAATACTATTAGTATTTTTGCTATTAGTCCTGTACAGCTTGCCTGTTAAAATGTTACATTTGACAGTGCATAATGGAGATTTAGAATGGTCTCTGTATTTCTGTCTTGTCACTAAGAATAGCATGTTGATCAAAAATGTTGCTTCCCCATTTTATAGGGATGAGGCTGCTCAGAAGCTCAGTGGGTCCTCAAGCCAAGCAAGGGCTGGTCAGACAGAAGCAGATTCCTCAATTTTTCATAGGAATCCATCAAAATCCAATGGTGAGAGCTTTCTGGAGAATTGTTAGACCCATATGTGCATTTCTTCCTCCTTAACTTAATAAAGATACTTTCTTCAAAAAGATCCTATAATTAAGGTAGTAACCTCTCCATCTTACTCTTTCACTCTCAATTTAAATATCTGTACTGGCATAATAAGATATTAAGGTGTTGCCATAGTTATTGAGTATCCTTATCTAGGACAGGATTTCATATAGAAATATCATGTGTCTGTTTTGTATTCGGATCTATTTCTGATTTGATGGCAGGTTGCCACAATTTGTGTGTTTGTTTCTGCATTCTCTTTCCTTTCTCACAAAGTTATGCAGTTTTTCTTCCTTGCTTTTCAGATGGAAATTTCTTACTAGTTGAAAGCTCAAGGAAGTGTCTTCCTTTTACTACTTTGTATTTTTTACAGTAAAGTAGGAAGCGTGTCTCAGATTCATATTGTTTATATTTTGGATCTGGACAAATATATTGTTGCAATATAGCGTTGTAAGAATGCTTTTCAGTTTTCTATTTCTAGGTCTTCTTGGTGCTTTATATTGGAAGGCATATGTGTTGCTTTGACCAAGATGGCACCAGATGACTATTTTGCACACTGAACAGCAGAGAGAATTGTGCTCTGCAGCCACTGTGTATACATAGCAATTATACAATGAATGAACTTCAGTCTCTCTCTTCTTCTTACACATTTAAACACATTTAAACTTTAGCAGCAGTTACAGGAGCCACAATAGTGAAGACTAAACCATATAAAATATTAAAGTAGCCTATCCAGTTAGCTGTACTGTGCAATTTTGTTTCACTTGATCTCCTCAGGTGAAGACTGCTGCACTAATAAACTAATTTCATCTGGCTGGCTGGGCTGTGTTGGAGTAAACATTCTAAAGTGCCCATTACCATGGTATCTGGGAACCTTCAGTGGTTTTCTTTCACACTCATTCATTTAGCATGTAGATTTGCATGATTGCATTTCAAGTTCTAATTCCTGTGTTTTGTGTCTCCTCCACTTCGATAGAGCATGACTCTGATTCGGACAGCGAGTTGTCTCTTGATGAACATAGCAGCTCTTATGCTTCCTCCCATTCATCAGAGAGTGAGGAAGATGGGATTCAAACGGAGAAAAAATGGAACACAACCACTTCCAAAAACAACGAGCGCGGCCCAATCCACAGCACTCCTAAAGGTAAAGCAGCTGCTCATGTTGTAGGAATAGATTTCTTTCCTGTATTATAAAATGAATTGAGTCATGGATGCATGGAATTGACCGGGATAGTGTACAGATACAGCTGCTTCGAATCCCTGTTTCCATATTGTTGGTGATGCCCAAGAGATCCTTGTTTCCCCAGGCTGAGAGGATTTGTCCCCTGTGGTGAATGAATGCAAGAACAAAGGACACTTGAGCAACCGTGCATTAGCTACTTAGCGTACCAATGGAGCATGGCTGTTAGCATTGCAGAGGGACCCCTGCAGGGCTGTTTCTCTCCATGGATGTCTTGGAAATGGCACTACACAGCTATCTAAATATCAGCGGAGGGGGACAGGAAGAGGAGGCAATAAAAGAGCATGGCAATTTGGGAAAAAAAGGGAACACCTGCAACTCCTCTCCCCTACCCCCACTCCGTACAATAGAATAATGGTGATTTCCTGGGGTTAGGGGAGGGCATGGAACTGAAACGTTTGAAATTATCAGTTGGTGTCAGTCACGTGGACATTCTGTGCACCCTCCGTGACTCTGTAAGATACAGGTTTTGTTCTTATGCTAAGAAAGACTAGTACAGTCAGACAAAACTCAATGGGTTTTGGCTCTCTGGTGTTTATTCACACTTTCCCTTGTTTCATCCTATACAGATTTGCAATTCCCTTTTGATTTTTACATTCAAACAAACCCAGAGTAAAATTCAACCAAAATTGCTAGTTTTCCCACAAATGTAACCTGATGGTGATTGAAACTCAATCCAGCCTTGGAGCAAGTTTTGGGTTAGAGTGTTTTCTACAAATCCATTCATTACTGTAGTAACTAGGGTTATGGCTGAATTGATGATGATGGCTTTAAATTCAGCTCTTAATAATTATACCTTGACAATGGTAGGTGTTTCTATCACAGCCTTTGTGCAGCATTGTACATTTTCAGTTTAGCTAGGTATCCAAGTGTTTGCTTTTATTAGCCTCAGGCATACAGGGCAACTTCTGGGTTCGTAGGAAACATACTGCTATAATACTGCATGAGTGATCTCCTTTTTCTTACCAAAGGAATGCACAATTATAAGATTCCTTCACAGAAAGGTTAATCTTCTGGAAAGAACAGTCTAGTGCCATTCCTATTTAAGGACCAGATTGTGCTCCACTGCTGGACAGTCAGGGAGACGGCCAGCAGATGTGTTCCCACACCCAATGCACTGCTGGGCAGCAGTGCAGCCCAATTGCTGTTCCTGTGCTCCCTCAAGCATAGGGGTTTCTCCCTCCATTGAAGTCCAAGGGTGCAAGACTCATAAGGTCAGAAGGGACCATTATGATTGTCTAGTCTGACCTCCTGCACAACGCAGATCACAGAATCTTACCCACCCACTCCTGTAATAAACCCCTAACCTATATCTGAGCTATTGAAGCTTTTAAATCATGGTTTAAAGTCTTCAAGCTGCAGAGAATTCTCCATCAAGTGACCCATGCCCCCTGCTGCAGAGGAAGGTGAAAAGCCCCCAGGGCCTCTGCCAATCTGCCCTGGAGGAAAATTCCTATCTGACCCCAAATATGGCGATCAGCTAAACCCTGAGCATGTGGGCAAGGCTCACCAGCCAGACCCCCAGGAAAGAATTCTCTGTAGTAACTCAGATCTCACCCCATATAACGTCCCATCACAAGCCATTGGGCATAATTACCACTAATAGCCAAAGATCAATTAATTGCCAAAATTAGGCTAGCCCATCATATCATCCCCTCCATACATTTATCAAGCTTAATCTTAAAGTCATATATGTCTTTTGCCACCACTGCTCCCCTTGGAAGGTTGTTCTGGAACTTCACTCCTCTGATGGCTAGAAACCTTCATCTAATTTCAAGTCTAAACTTCCTGATGGCCAGTTTATATCCATTTGTTCTTGTATCCACATTGGTATTGAGCTTAAATAATTCCTCTACCTCCCTGGTATTTATCCCTCAAATATATTTATAGAGAGCAATCATATCTCCCCTCAGCCTTCTTTTGGTTAGGCTAAACAAGACAAGTCTTTGAGTCTCCTTTTATAAGACAGGTTTTCCATTCCTCAGATCATCCTAGCAGCCCTTCTCTGTACCTTTTCCAGTTTGAACTCATCCTTCTTAAACATGAGAGACCAGAACTGCACACAGTATTCTGGATGAGGTCTCACCAGTGCCTTATATAATAGTACTAACATCTCCTTATCTCTACTGAAAATACCTTGTCTGATATATCCCAAGACTGCATTAGCTTTTTTCACAGTCATATCACATTGGCGACTCATAGTCATCCTGTGATGAACCAATACTCCGAGGTCCTTCTCCTCCTCTGTTACTTCCAACTGATGCGTCCCCAGTTTATAACAAAATTCTTGTTATTAATCCCTAAATGCATGGCCTTGCACTTTTCACTATTAAATTTCATCCTATTACTATTACTCCAGTTTACAAGGTCATCCAGATCTTCCTGTATGATATCCCGGTCCTTCCTCTGTATTGGCAATACTTCCCAGCGTTGTGTCATCCGCAGACTTTATTAGCACACTCCCACTTTTTGTGCCGAGGTCAGTAATAAAAAGATTGGTCCCAAAACCAATCCCTGGGGAACTCCACTAGTAACCTCCCTCCAGCCTGACAGTTCACCTTTCAGTATGACCCATCATAGTGTCCTCTTTAATCAGTTCCTTATCCACTTTTCAATTTTCATATTGATCCCCATCTTTTCCATTGTAACTAATAATTCCCCATGTGGAACCATATCAATGCCTTACTGAAATTGAGGTAAATTAGATCCACTGTGTTTTCGTTGTCTAAAAAATCTGTTACCTTCTCAAAGAAGGAGATCAGGTTGGTTTGGAATGATCCACCTTTTATAAAACTATGTTGTATTACCATTGACCTCTATGTCCTTAACTACTTTCTCCTTCAATTTTTTTTCAAGACCTTGCATACTACAGATGTCAAACACAGTCCTATAGTTACCCAGATCACATTTTTTTTTCTTTCTTAAAAATAGGAACTAGGTTAGCAATTCTCCAGTCATATGGTACAACCCCTGAGTTTACAGATTCATTAAAAATTATTGCTAATGGGCTTGCAATTTCATGTGCCAGTTCCTTTAATATTCTTGGATGAAGATTATCTGGACCCCTTAATTTAGTCGCATTAAGTTGTTCGAGTATGGCTTCTACTCAGCTGTTGTAATATCTGCCTCCATATCCTCATTCCCATTTGTCATCCTGCCATTATTGCTAAGCTCCTCATTAGTCTCACTAAAGACGGAGGCAAAGGATTTGTTTAGCTATTGGGCTATGCCTAGATTATCCTTAACCTCCACTCCATCCTCGGTGTATAGTGGTCCCACTTCTTCTTTCTTTGTTTTCTTCTTATTTATATGGCTATAGAACCTTTTACTCTTGGTTTTAATTCCCTCTGCAAGATCCAACTCTACATAGCTTTTAGCCTTTATCACTACATGTTCTGACCTCAATAAGGTAGCTTTCCTTGCTTGTCCCTCCCATCTTCCACTCCTTGTAGGCTTTCTGCTTTTTCTTAATCACCTCAGTGAGATGCTTGCTCATCCAGCTTGGTCTACAACTCTTGCCTATGAATTTCTTCCCCTTTCTTGGGATGCAGGCTTCTGATAGTTTCTGCAACTTTGACTTGAAGTAATTCTAGGCCTCCTCTGCCGTTAGATCCACAAGTTCTTCAGTCCAAACCACTTCCCTATTTAATGTCCTTAATTTTTTAAAGTTAGACCTTTTGAAATAAAAAACGGTAGTCACAGATGTATTTTTGTTTATTCTTCCATTCAGTTTGAACTGAATTAGCTCATGATCGCTCAAACCAAGGTTGTTCCTTACAACAATTTCTTCTATGAGATCCTCACTACTCACCAAAACCAAATCTAAAATGGCATCCCCTTTTGTTGGTTCAGCAACTGCTTGATGAAGGAATCCATCAGCTATCTCATGTATGAAAATCTGAGCCCTATTGTCCTCAGGTCTGTATCTGGGAAGTTAAAGTCTCCCATGATCACTTAATTAAAAACATTAAAGACATCTCAAAGGGCAGAGAGGAGAAGGAAGGGCCATGCTACAACATACACATGTATCGGCCAGTAGAACTAGTCAGGCACATAGGGGATGAAGAGTATGTTGCTGCTGCTGCTCCCCATCTGTGACAGGGAGCTCCAGAAATAATTCTGCCTTGAGGAAACAGAATTCCTCTTAGAGCTTCACCTGGGGCAATGTACCAACACATTGCTCCCAGCCAGGACTGTATTCAACCTGCAGGATAGCGCCTTCCGGCAGCAGGTTGGGCTAGCTCATCTTTAGAAATGGTCAGCTGCAAATGGCTGTTCCACTGAAACTGTTGCAGAGAATAGGACTAGTTGAGCAGGACTGGAAGGAAGAACCTCAAGTTTTGTGGAAGGGTGGTTTTCGAACCAATGTGTTTTTTTGCATTGCAGTTGATTCTATAGCCAATCATGTGAAACCCTATTGGCCCACAGAGTGCATAACGACAAGCGATGGGGAGGATCCAGGTGGGAAGCAGAAACTGAAAGTGGAGACAAAGGTCAGTGTAGAGCTTCATAGGGAAAATCAAGTGAACCACAGCAATGAAGCACTTCGAGAAAATGAGAATGAAGGGCAGCAGAAAGAGAACAAACCTCTACAACAACAGAATAACCAGCACCCGGAACAGAGGAAAGGTAACTCAGCCAACCCAGTGCATTAGAAAGAAACAAGTGAGAGACAAAGTGAAACATTTTGTAGATTCTATGATGGTAACTCAGATCCCAGCTGAAGGACTCTATTGCCACATTCGCAAAGTGGGAAATTTGCCAAGTTCCCCTTCATTCCCTTCAGCCTAATGGCTTCTCAGCAACCTGCAGCAAAACTTGGGCAGGGGCAAGCACAGGCAGGCTTGGCGATCAGCACTATTCATGTTTTGGCAGACTATGGTTGCTCAGTAGGGACATAATAGGTCTGTGTAACCAGAGAGGTCTGTGGAGGGGCAGTAGCTGTAGGGACTGTTTTTGGATGGGTCTAACCATTTTATTTTAACATGGAATAAAGGTGACAGACTTGAAACAATCTGCCTAATAAAGGGTAAATGAGGCTTTTGCAGTTATATTAAATAAAATTACCAGCAGGATTAAAACTTCTGATCCTCCTTTCTTTCTGTACCAGGCATCTTGAAAAATAAAGTCACCTACCCTCCCCCTCTGATGGATAAGAATATGAAGAATCGACTACGGGAAAAGTTATCAGATTATAATCAAACCACTATCTCATCCAGGACTGCTTCCTTAGGGACAAATGATGGGGTTCGTTCGCCCTCTGACACTGGGGTGACAATAAAAAATCCACGGAGGGAACAGTCTCGAGATCAGCTCAATGGAATGGCCATGAATGTTCATGTGGGAACAGTGAATGCTGAGACCTCAGATTCTGAGTAAGTGCCAGTTTGAGACTGTCTTCCCACAATCACTGGCTTCTGGCTTCTGCTCCTTTCTCCACCCTGCCCCGAGTTCACTTCCTCACGAGGCTGGACTATCTCATTTTTTAGGTTTTCTAGGCTAGTGGGTTAAAGACTTGGGATAATGACTGTGATAGCTTCTTATTTATTAATGATATATATGGAGATATACCTATCTTGTAGAACTAGAAAGACCTTGAAGGTCAGCGAGTCCAGTCCCCTGCCTACACTAGCAGGACCAAGTACTGTCCCCTGACAGATTTTTTTTTGCCCCAGGTCCCTAAATGTCCCCCCTCAAGGATTGAGCTCACAATGCTGGGTTTAAGCAGGCCAATGCTCAAACCACTGAGCTATCCCTCCCCCCTAATTTATACAGCGCCCCATGCCAAAGGCTTCTTGGCATCTCACTTAGATAGACAAAACGTGTCTTAAGAATATATTACAACTAAACACACACTCTAGAGTAAAGCAACCCTCTCTTTGCCCTCAACCACAGACATGAAAAACACCTCTCAAGCAGCCTCAAATTAAAATGCCCAGGATGGCTGGGGTACTAGCGGGTAGCAGGAAGGGGTCAGGGGCTAGGGCTGGAGGCAGTCAGTGAGCTTGCGGGACTGGTGGCCGAGAGGAAGTGGTCAGAGGACTGGGGCATTGGTGGGAGAAGAAGAGGTGGTGTCAGGGAGCTGGAGCTGTGTGGGGCCAGGGGGCTGGGACGGCCAATTGTAGTTGCGGGAGGGAAATGGAGGGTTAAGGGAGGTGGGAGGTCTGGTGAGGCAATGGAAGGAAGGGAGGGGTTGGAGAGTTGGTGCTGTGGAGGAGAAAGAAATTGGTAGGGCTGGGGGGCAGTGAGAAGGTGAGAAAGGGTGATTCCACTGAGCAGGGTCTCTTGAGTGTGAGGAATGGGAAATTTGGAGGCCCAGAAAGGAACATGAGATGCTATGGAGCAGATGCTTTGGTCATCCAGGACAGGAATAACAGGGAGTCAGGAATGGCTAGGAGCAGTGAAAGAGAGAAGATGATGAATGCAGGGAGGGCCAGTGTTGAGGATATGGGGAGTCTGGTGCAGACAGGGTAGAATGTCGGTGGCAGGAGCCCCAGGGAGTTGAGAGCACCAGGAGGCAGAGTAGGACAGGAACTCCAGGAAGATACAGAGGGATGGCCCCAATGGGAGAGAGGGAAGTGGAGGTGCTGGGAGTGTGAAAGGCAGCATGCAGTGAGGGAGGTGAGGGTAAACTTAGGGGGTAGGAGCTCTGGAGACCTAGGAAGGTCTGTGGCCACTGGCACAGGGGGCAGATGCTAAAGGGTATATGCTCTGGGGAGTCAAGAGTGAAGAGATTGCAGGTATTGGGAGCAGGGGGGTGGGTTCCAAGTATCAGGGTGCTAGAAAGGCTGATAGCAGTGGGAGAAGGTTGAGGAGCAGTATCAGGGTGCAGGAGCCCTGAGGAACTGGGTCTTAGGAGGGCTGGAAGCAGTGTGAGTGGATAGTTTGGGTCAAAAGCATGAGGAGCTTGGCATGGCTGGGGTGGGGGAACAGTGCTGGGAGAAGATGAGTAGAGTTATTAGGGAAGTCCAGGGAGCTAGGGAGAAAAGTGGCATACAGTACTAACAGTCCCTAAAAATATCACAGATGTGGTTAACAGAAGTAAATCTGTTGGGCTGAAATTGGTGCAAATATTTGCCGTTGTGAACTAAAGCTAGATTTTAATCCCAAGTACAATACAGACTTTCCTAAAACAGGTATTCATGGAATGATTGTTTCTTTAGTAATGATGTCTAATAATATGTCCAAAGTTCAGTTTATGAAAATGACATACCTATACATTCCTTCTTTACCCAAACTTTACTTTATGTGCTCAGTTTTCCTTTAAGTACCACAATAATAATAAATATCCTAATTCTTTTCATAAGGAAATCTCTAACACATCCTTAACCATGACATCATGATGAGCTTCACCAGCTCCAGTACGCACTCTAAGCTGGTACACAGACTCCTCTAAGCTCCATCTGAAAAGCTACCCTCTGATCTTTGGAAGTTGGCTATTGGAATGTTCCCCAGTTAGCCAACAAGCCTAAGTATTACTCACTAATAGTAGCTAGTTGCCGCTATCAGTAGTATTATTCACTCACAGGGAATAGCTGGCCAGCCTACAATGCTAAAGAAAATATATATACTGTTACATCTTTGTACCATTTATGTATAAGCTATGGCATGAGTCTGTTTGAAATGCAAAGTTTCTAACACCGTGTAGGATTTCAGTAATTTATGAAATGCACGCCTCCTCCTAGACAATACCAATTACATGCACTGTACAGGCCTTCCTCTCATAATGCATTTCTATCTGCATCTTCTATAAATAACTGTCTTCTGCCTTATTTTGTCCTTTGTAACAAGAATGACTTCTGCCTTGCAAGCACTTGGTGATGCATGGTGATTTACTAAAATGGAATAGGTAGTTTCACTTGAAATTGTTTGCCTGTCTCTATTTAACCCTAAGCCTGCATGATTACTTCTTCTCGTGAACAGAGGCAGTAATGAAACTTCAATTTGAATCATCAGGAAACAGTGATGACTTTTCCACCCGGGGACTGCTTCCACCCGGGGACTACTTGCTGTCATGTCACTTCCTTGGTACCTCGGATTTCACAGGAGATGCTGCATAGCGAGGATGAGGATGGTACTGCTTCCTGTGCTGTTACACATTGTGGCAGACTTCTGACTGCTCATACATGAAAAATAGTGCCCAAGACATGCATTACATATGTAACTGTGCCAAAATGCATGGAGACATAACAGAGACCGATTACAATGGATGAATGATTATAAGAAGTGTTGACAGAGTCACAGAAGTGCTGCAGGAACTGCTCATGTGTGCAGCCCACACTAATGACTTACACAAGGAGAACAAATTGTCTTTACTACAGCGGACCTACAGTAAGTCAAATTATCAGCCTTAAGAAAAGCACTAAAAGATGCCTCTTGTTGATGTCTTGTTCTGTTACAGTGTGAACCATTCAGCTTTGTGAACTCTAGAGAGAAGAATATTACACCAAGTGCCCTTCCGTATCTATGCCAGCATCTTTACCAGCCTTTGATGGACACAGTATCTTAAAAAATGTCCTTTATATATATAAATATATAAATATAAAAAATTGTAGATAATTTTATATATTTTGTATGGTGACTCTAAAGAAGGAAAAATTCCTTTGTATATTTTACATTTATACTGATATTCTTCATTTGATGCTAGGAAATCAATGGGAAGAGCTCTTGATTATTTTTTATATTAAAAATTGCACAATTGTACTTGAATTTGGCATTTGATAATGTAACTGATGTCTGCATCAAAGCCACCCTAACATGCTGTGCAGTTTTTAAAATACTACAGTGAAAAGATTGAATCTAAATTTATAAATATAATTTATAGGTTTCTGTTTCCAGATTATGGAATATTTTAAGGATGCAGTGTGTATTTTTGATAACCTCTACTAAAACCAACAAAAATGTTCATTTGTCTTTAAGGTGTTTTGGCCTCTTCTCCCATATTTTTTTATTTGGTGTTTACATTAAAAAGAACAGAAATCGAATTTCCCAGCTAAAATACATCGTATCTTCAGCTAGTCAGAGATTTCAAAACAGTTCTTGGAGAGAAATCAATTCTGGTTTACAATATTTCCCTATTTAAAATAAAGCTTGTGTAATTTCCATGCTAGTCACCTTTGAACTTAGCTTTTCATCACATTTTTCCTACTAAGCAACAAACCAGGGTTTTGTTCTGAGGACACACTTGTGCAGTTCCCCCATTGCACAAATACTGTGTGAGGATTACTGCCTTGTTTTACTTTTTAATTTTTTACTCTGAGTCAGCATTTTGCCAGTTGGAGCAGAAACATGAGTCTTTAAGGATATCTGTGTTTCATTTCTTAATTGTTTGGGAAATTTCTGGCTATCTTGTTGTTTTGCAATATGAACACAAGTATTAAACAATTTCAATTTACATGCACACTAAACATATTTTCACAAGTGTAAGAAATGTGTGTGGTGTCTGCCAACCTCATCTTTTTAGTGTTTACAAAAAATAAAAATAAAAAAGGATGTGAAAAATAATTATCCACAATAAGTATGTAGGGAAGTGTTTCTGTTAGCAGTTCCTTTTGGCTTTAATAGATAACTCAAAATGAGTTCTTAAAATTCCACTTGTGAAAATGATACATTTGTTATCTACCTTTTCTTAGTGTTATGTATTTCACAGTATGAAAAATTACTATAGTTACCATTTTGAAAAGTTATTAGCTATTCCTTTGTATGAATGTGCATGTGAGAGAATAAACAGAAACAATACCTCAGGCTGGATAAAATGCAGGAAATTAACAATAAAAAAGCATATACTGTAGTAATATTGGTTTTATTATATCCTCATGCATTTTTAAATCTACTTGAGGCCTTTGGAAAGGGGAAAGGATACTGTCTCTTGAAAAAAAATTATGCAACATACTGCATGAAATTTTCTGATTGAAAAAAGATTTTTGTGTTTAAGTGTCTATCACATTTGACTGTGTGCTCAGATACTGTATACAACCTCTGTTAATCATTTTGCATCAGTGTATGTATATTTTGCCCCAGTGAGATGTAGTTAGTTTTTATTTCAATCAGAACTGTTTCAGTAAATGTGTCAGTTGTATTAATGACAGAAAAATTAAAACCTATTTTTATGACTTGTTAAAACTTTATGGCAGGTTAGACACTGGAGGTTTTTTGACAAAATGTGTATTTATTAATGTGCAGAACACTGGAATTGCAGCACAGATGAAAGGAGAATAAATTAAGATTTTTAATTTGTATTCCTGCTCTTGCTGTTTATTTTTCATGGAGTATTGAAATAGAAATGGACAAACTTTTGAGTAGCATTTCCTGTCATTTGTAAAGGAGTTCTTTGAAAATGCAGACAGAAGTAAAGTTTGTACTGGTAACAATCACTCTCCTGTGAAACAGAAAGGTTGAAAAACTCTAAGAATGTTTGCAAGAATTTAAACCTTTGGTTATGCTTCTGAGGAAGGTTGCAGAGCATAGAAATTAGAGAGAGGAAATACTTATTAAATTAGTTGGATGCTACATGTCCAAGATGTCCTTTCCTGAAACCTGATGCCTTTCTAATGCTGAAATCTATGAATCCATTTCTTACTATGATTAAGTTAATGGTGCTCCACACAAGCACAGGGCTTTGTCCATGCAAATGAGCTTGCTGAATCAGGGCCACAGATTGCACCAATCTAATTTGACCATGAATGAGCATTTTACCATTTGGTTCAGTTACAATCTCTAGATTGACTCCCCCATTTAGTTATCTGCTGCGGTTCTTCCTTAGAGCATTCCAAGCAGCAAACCAGTATAAGCTGATTTTTTGTTAGAAAATTACAAACCGTTATTGTGGATGCCTTTGCAAGGTTCTGAGATCCCAGATACAATGTTAGATAAATTCTTCACTGTGCCTAATGTCCACAGATCCATTACAATGGGCACTTCAGGCTGCTCACAGCAGCCAGACCTATCAGTCACTGTCAGCAGGAGAAAGCACTGCCTCTGAAGGTCCCACTAGATTTGCTTTGCCCCCATAGTGGCTCAGCCAGCTCTCCCTGCTGCTTTACTGAGGGTAATTCCATACTCTGATTTCAAATCTCTGGTTATTGAGCTCCATGAGATCTCTAGCCAATGCCCAGCAGCGTCCCAGGGCTGTGTTTGACTCCTGCGGAGTTTTTCCCTTTGGTACTGCTTCCCCTCCTGAGGTGTTGTCGTTGGTGCCCCCGCAGGCTTCGGGGAGAACGGTAGGCTGAGAAAGCCAAAGGCAACAGGAAAGGTCCGGTTCTTCTTCGAGTGCTGTCCCTATGGGTGCTCCACTTTAGGTGCTGATGCGCCCCTGTGCTCATAGATGGAGATTTAAGGTAGCAATGCCTGGTTGGGCCGCAGATGCGCAGACCCCGTCTCGCACTGCCTCAAGCAGTTAACTGATGCAATGCGGCCAGCCCGCTCTACTTACTTCTCTACTGCCGTTGGCTCCAGTCAGAGCATTTAGTAGCACCTCGCAGTTACTATTAATTCCCTCTTCTGTTCCCTTTTTACCTGTAGCTAGAGTCCTCATTGAAATACTATCTCCCTTTTCTCTTTCCCCGTCTCAGAAAGTAATTTTTTTTTCCCTCGTAAAACCCTAAGTTTCATTTACACAGTGACTGCAGCAGCTCTACAGCTGTATCTCTCTCCATACAACTGAGAGACTACGCTCCTTCTGGGGCATGCCTCCCCACGGTTTTAAACACTGCGCTACCTGCCAGCTGTCAGTACCCCTTTCCGATGGCCACTCCCAGCGCGTCCAGTGTCTTGGTGAGAGACTTGTACAACAAACATGCCTGCACTGCCACAACCTCAAAGCACACACAAGAAAAGCAAGAGATTTACAGTTGAAGCTTCTCCTCATGGAGAAATCTCTTCGCCTGGCGTCTGAGGCGGAGGGACAAACCTCTCCTGGCCAGAAATCGCCTATGGCCACGTCGAACAAAGGCCCCTTTTCAAGGGCAAAGCAGCCAGACCAAACTGCCAAGAAGGCAGCAAAGAGACAGGAGACCACATCCCCGACCTCCGAGTCATCTAAGAAAAGGTGCTCTGATAATGGCGAGGCACTCCCGGTTCCAGCAGCACCATCTGTATTCACAGCCGATACGCTGGGACCCTCTGGTATTGATGATGCCAAAAAGCATAGAGCTCCTAAACACTCGAGCTCCGTCACAAGCACTAAGGGGAAAGTTAAATCCCACCTCTCGGCATCTATAACAGCCAGCAAACCCTTGGCACCAAGCATTTCAGTGCTCATGCTGCCACCTACTGTCAGCACTATGAATTTCAGCCAGACACGTGTGAATACAATGCAGCATATGGTACAGGAACTCCTCACTTAATGTTGTAGTTACGTTCCTGAAAAATGCGACTTTAAGCGAAATGATGTTAAGTGAATCCAATTTCCCCATTAGAATTAATGTAAATGAGGGAGCTAGGTTCCAGGGAAATTTTTTTCACCAGACAAAAGACTGTATTACACACACACACGCGCGCGTACACACACACACACACACACACACACACACACAGTATAAGTTTTAAAGAAACAATTTAATACTGGTATACAGTGATGATGATTGTGAAGCTTGGTTGAGTTGGAGGAGTCAGAGGGTGGGATATTTCCCAGGGAATATCTTACTGATAAATGATGAACTAGCAATTGGCTGAGCCCTCAAGGGTTAACTCTCACACTCCACAAGGCAGCAGGAAAGGAGGGATGGCAGCCAGAGGCAGAGAGAGAGCCATCCCGTGTGTGTGTGTGTGAAAGAGAGAGAGATGCACATTTCCTCTTTATGTATGAAGAATGGGGTCAGAAGTACACTCCTTTGATAATTAGATCAGCAAGCTGAGACCAGACCATAGCTGCAGCTGCTGCCTAGACACTCCCTCCATCCATGTGTCCCCTCACGCTATGGAAGATGAGATAAGCAGGGTGCAGGAGCAGGGGGAAGGGGGATACCCTGACATTAGCCCCCCCCCATCTTCCCCTCCCCCGCACACACAGCAAGCAGGAGTCTCAGGGAACAGCTCCAAGGCAGAGGGCAGGAGCAGCTAATGGCAGTCATGGGGGCAGGACAGGTACATCTGAACTGCCGGCAATTGACAGCCTGCTGGGCTGCTGCTGCACAGGGAACTTAGGGGAGCGAGGAGCTGATAGGGGGGCTGACGGTCCTTCATAGTTCCAACCACTCACCCAACAGGCTGCTCTTCCTACAAGCAGTGAACAAAGCAGGCGGCTGCCAAACAACTTTAGAAGGGAGCATTGCACAACTTTAAATGAGCATGTTCCCTAATTGATTAGCAACGTAACAACAAAACAATGTTAACCGGGACGACTTTAAGTGAGGAGTTCCTGTACATGTATCCCTATCACACCGGTACTGACCCTGGCCTCATCACAGCAACTCCTGCACTACAGAGACCTATCTGTTTCATTGGTACCTCAATCCCCCCTCCTCAGTACTGCTGGTGCCTCAATACACAGGCCTCAATACCATCCCAGCTCTCCACAGTCAAACACACTGCTATAGGGGGGAGGACGAGGGAGAAGAGTTCATGATAGGCTTGCCTCAACATTCCTCTCCTGTAACTGGTCCTGCCACACAGGCACCACGAGCCACTGGCTTCTCTGCAAACCAACCCTGGTTCAGCCAGCCTTGGATGCCTCCTATGCAATTCCAACCAACCACAGTGACCATTCTTGCAACTGTGGGCACCAAATCCACAACAATAGGAAGTAGTCCTGCAGCTGGCACACACTGACCACCTGTGCTGCGCTCACACGCACCCACTAGTGTCCCCGAACAGGGCTGAAGAGCAGGAGGAATTTTCAGACCTAGATGACACAGCTGACACTCCTTTTTTCCTCTTTCCCCCGGGTGACACAATTATGCCTCCACCTTCCACCACAATGGAGAATTTCAGGCAGTTTCAGGATCTCTACAAAAGAGTGGCAGCTTCCCTTGCCTTCAAGAAGTCCAGGAATTACGCCATAAGTTAGTGGACACATTATATCCATTTCATCCAATGAGGCAATTATGAATCCTATCAAATTACTCTGGCAAACCCCAGCAACAATTCCACCTACCTGTGAAAGATCTGATAAGAAATATTGCATACCAGCCAGAGGCACTGAATTTCTTTCCTCACATCCAACGCCACATTTGCTGGTTATTGACGCCGTAAATGAAAGAGACAAGCAAGCATACTATATGAATCCCCCATACGATAAAGACTGGAACTGACTCGATCTGTTCAGTCGTAAAGCATACTTGGCTGCGACGTTACAATTGAGAATTGCCAATTAGGAGGTCCTACTGGCAAAATACGATCACAGTAACTATGCCAGCCTTTCCAAATTTACAAACTTTATTCCTGAAGACAAAAGAGAGCAGTACAAAGCCATCATTATGGAGGGTTACCTCGTCACTAGAACCATGCTTCAAGTCACCGTCAACTCTGCTGATTCCACAGAGAGATCCATAGCCACAGCGGTCATTATGAGGAGAGCTTCCTGGCTTCACCTAGCTGGCTTTCCAAAGCCAGTACAGTCCACTGTAGAGGACTTAACATTCGAAGGTGCCAAGCTTTTCGCAGACAAGACCAACGAGTCATTACACACTGAAAGACTCCAGGGCCACTTTACGATCCCTAGGAATAACAGACAACAAACCAGTTACCAAAATCAGCAGCAATTCCTAACCCCTTTATACACTCAGCACAACAGGCCCTATAATGAGCAGAGCCGCAGACAGAAAACCCCCAGAATGCAATCCGCCTCCTCGACTACTGCTTCCCAGCCATTAATCTCTAGACAGCAGATCTGAAGTCTTGGTTGAGGGCTCGAGAACCCCATTGTTCTTAACACACAAACACACTCACTACTCAGCCTCTGTACAGAAAAAGGGAATTTCACCCTTTTTGCATAATTGCTGACGGGCTGCCAAGTAGTTAAGAATTTGGCAAATGAGTCTCTTCTCAAGTGAGAAAGCTTCTCCATAGCAAAGCACATCCTAGACTCTCAAATCCATCTGTTCAGTGATAGTTTCCATTCCCCCATTATAACCATTCAGGCCACTCACATGGAACGTTATAAAATGTCATAAAAGCCAATGAGATTTTGAATTAGTCCCTTTGTTCAAAACCAACAATATATATAGTTAGATAACACAAATCACTGACCCATTATTTCAGAACAATAGACTACAATTCAGTCCCCAAACCTACCATTCACACTCAACATGTGAGACCTTTTCTATTAAATTACAGGCTCTCACCAGTAAACTGAAAGTAAATAGAGTTTCTATGGTGTCTGTAAGTACTAAGTAGAATTTGGAAAGGAGTTATAAGGCATGACATGAACAGGTTTCTGCTCACATGGCTGAGCACGGGCAGACAAAATTTATCTAGACCTTAAATCTTATGTTCATTTTCCCAAACCTTACTGTGTGAACCTTCTTTGGAGTATGAGCAGGGAATATACTCTGCATACAATCCCTGTGCCATCTGTAGGATTATGAAAAACTCTGTTTCAGAGAATAGCCTAATAACATCATCGCTGCTTTGTGAAAGTTATTTCTAATCCTGTTTGTGGAAAGCATTTTATACCAGTGATACTTAGACCTCAGCGGTTCAGGAGCCAAATTGGTGATCAACATTACCCAAAAGAACAACAGTAGTGTGAATTCATTGTTTCATTTACTAAAGAACTCTTCATATTTAAACAGTATGATGGGCAATGTATATGTTCTCACAGAAAATAAGTTGATGCAAGTTGCCAACTTAATTGTTTAATAACACAGTGAAAGCATCCTGATTGGTTAATAATTAAATCACGCAGTGTTTTCATATCAGATGCTGCAAAGGAGACACTGGAAGAGACACTTGCAGTTTGGGAGCCACAGTCTGAGTATCACTGATTTATATGCTTGTTCTGAAAGTGCCTAAATTGTACTGAACAAGGGTTAAGGCCTGTTTTGGTTGCCAAGACTGACGTAGCAAAAATTTGGAAGAGGATTTTAGAATCAAGAAAAAAAACTGGAGATTTGAAAAGGAATGAAATCCTGCAACTTAGACAGCATTGCTTTTGGGGGGGTAAAAAAGAATGGCCTGGTGTTGTAGTTAACAAAGTCACTTCTGTTTACTCTTTACAAAAATAAAAGATAATGAAAAGCCGGCTATTTGACCCTGTGCAAGTGCTGTAAGGTCCATGGATGTAATGAATAAAGATACAGGCCCACATCCTACAATCTTTGACAGGAATAATACCCATTTAGGACCCAGTCTTCTGCAACCCTTACTGATGAGGAATAATACTGTCTTATCCAAGTAGTCCTATTTAAATTGATAAGATCAACAGAGTGGACTCATGGTCAGCATAGTACTTGTGTAAGTGCTGTTCCGTGTGCGGAAGGGTTGCAAAATCAGGCCCTGAACAATCAGGGCAAATCCCATATGCTTTCTGAAAAATCTCAATAGGCAGCTAGCTATATCTTTAAGCCCCTAAACACGTTTAAAAATCTGACACTGTTTTTTTTCTTGATTTCCACACACACTGATTTCACTGGGAGTTTGACTGACTAAGGCATGGGTGGGGAACCTTTATTCATTTAGGGCCATTGCCCCACAGAAAGATTCAGTCAGGAGTCACACACAGCTCTGCAGTGGGGATGGAGGGAGCGCACAGAGGCTCAGGGCTTCCCCCTGCAGCAAGGCGAGCAGGTGCTCATGGCTCTAGCCCCACAAGCGGGGGGTGTGGAGGTTCAGGACTTCCCCTAGGCTCTGTGGTGGGTCCAGAAATGAGCGGTTTGGGTGTGGGAGGGGGCTCCAGACTGCGGCAGAGGTTGAGGTGAGGGCTCCGGCTGGGGATGCTGGCTCTAGGGTGTGGCTGGGGATGAGGGGTTTGGGGTACAAGAGTGGGTTCTGGGTTGTGACAGGGGGTTGGAGTGCAGGAGGGGGCTCCAGGCTGGGGCCAAAGTATCTGAAGTGCAGGAGCGGGCTCAGGGCTGTGGCAGGGGGTTGGGGTGCAGGAGAGCATGTGGCCTCTGGGAGGGAGTTAGGATGCGGGGGTGGATTTCGACCTAGGACTGGGAACTGCGGGGGCCAGAGGAGGTTTGGGTGGCGGGCAGCCGGGCAAGCAGCACTTACCTCAAGCAACTCCTGGTCGATGGCATAGTGAGGCTAAGGCAGGCTCCCTGCCTTCCCTGGCTTCATGCTGCGCCAGGAAGTGGACGGCATGTCTGGCCCCTAGGCAGAGGGTAGAGGTGGCTCTGGACGGTGTGTGCTGCCCATAGCCGCAGGCACTGCTCCCGCAGCTCCCATTGGCCACAGTTCCCAGCCAATGGAGGCTGCAGAGCCAGTACTGAAGGTGAAGATCGCATGCCGAGCGTTCCTGATCGCTCTGCCACCTAGGGGCTGCAGGAACATGCCTGTGAGCTGGTGCTCGTAACTCCAGCCTCACGGGAGGGTGCAGAGACTCAGGGCTTCCAGCCCGCGGTGCGGAGGCTTGCTGCAAGCTCGCTGAATGAAGCAGCAGGTCGGATCCAGACCACAGGCTGTTTTTTGCAGCTGCAAGCAAAAAAAAAAGAAGCCGCCCGAATGGCTGAAGCAAAAAAAAAAAGAAGATTGGCCGGAATGCCGCCCCTTAGAATGTGCCGCCTCAGGCACGTGCTTCCTTGGCTGGTGCCTGGAGCCAGCCCTGGCGGGTCGGATGGTGCCCACCTTGGATTAAGGGCTGACTCAAACCAAAGTAAGGACCTGAGGATTTGGTTACCAGTGAATGTTTTTCAGCACCAGTGACCTGCACTGTCCTTTCGTAAAGAAAAAAGGCATATTCCCTGTACTGTTAATGATGAAATTGTATCGACCAACATCCTGCGTGTCCTGGGCCATTTCTGAGTAAACTTCCTGTCAAGCCAAACTGTACTATATTTTGTAGCCATTTATATTTAAGAGAGAAAGATCTGTTTTCAAAATACCTAAGTGTAGCAAACTGAACTTGGCTGGCATTGGTAAACCAATGAGTGAGAGGGGCTTTAATTGTAATCAATATTACTTTCCATTCCTTAAAAATAAATAAAATTAAGATGTGAGATTTTTTCATACACTGGTGCAAGTATTTTGTTCATGTATTTTATGTGGCACAGCAGTGACGTGACAATATGCCAGCATTTTTTAACTGAATTACTTCTAAATACCTGGCCAGTTTTTCAACAAATTAACGTGAAACTCATGAAATAAACCAGCAGCGTGTGGGGGTCAGTGAAAGAAACCAGAATTATTATAATGACTCAGGACTGAAATGAAGGATGTGTTGCAAGTTTTAAAACCTAGCGCTGCCAAAAATCAGCACTAAACAAACCAAAAGGATTGAGCCCAGAGGAAAACTTATTTGTTTTTTTAAAAATTATTGTATTGTTTATTTTTAAGTGGCGCAGCCACTTAATCTTGGGATTGACTGCTGTTCACAATGCCAGAATACAAAAGAGAATTAGGCCCTTCAAACTTTGGTGTAAGCAAATTGTCTACGTTCCCATGTTATTTACAGAAGCTAAACAGCAGACAAACCTCCCCACTGTGTTTGCTTGAGCTAATAGATTTAGCTGTTTAGATCAACTTTGGCTATGGACGAGCAAAAAACCCCCAAACTCAAACAGTTCTTTCAGGTAAGGTAACAGTAAAGATTTCAGCCAAGGAGGGGTTCTGAAATATTACACATTCTGAGCATCAATTCATTGATTTGAATTGATACCAAAATAAAATCTGTGCAATAGCATTTTACAAAGGCAGCCCAAGGAGCTGTTTAACCCCTTGACTTTAAACTGGCAAGTGTATGTCAAATAATGAACTTAAAGAAAAGTTACATGAGACCATAAGAATGGCCGTACTGGATCAGACCAAAGGTCCATCTAGCCCAGTATCCTGTCTTCAAACAGTGGCTAATGCCAGGTGCCCCAGAGGGAATGAACAGAACAGGTAATCACCAGGTGATCCATCCCATGTCGGCTATTCCCAGGTTCTGACAAATAAAGGCTAGGGACACCATCCCTGCCCATCCTGTCTATTAACCGTTGAGTCACCTGCCCTACATTAATTTATCTAGTTCTGTTTTGAACCCTGTTATAGTCTTGGCTTTCTCATCATCCTCTGGTAAAGTGTTCCACAGATTGACTGTGCGTTGTGTGAAGAAATACTTCCTTTTGTTTGTTTTAAACCTACTGCCTACTAATTTCATTTGGTGAGCCCTGGTCCTTGTGTTATGAAAAGGAGTAAATAACACTTCCTTATGTACTTTCTCTACACCAGCCATAGTTATAGACCTCTATCATATTCCTGCTTAGTTATCTCTTTTCCAAGCTGAAAAGTCCGAATGTTATTAATCTCTCCTCATATGGAAACTGTTTCATACCCCTAATCTTTCTGGTTGCCCTTTTCTGAACCCTTTCCAATTCCAACATAGTCAGTTGCTGACTATTTTATGTACTGAACAGAAATCAGTTTGGGCAAACTTTTGAGAGGCTCTGAATATTGTTTATTTTACTGATGGCCATTTATTTTTTGACTATAGGACAGGGTGTATTGTACTATAACATCATCAGCTGCTCAAGACCACTTAGAAAAGTGCATCGCTGAATATTGAGAATAGGAGTAGGCTCAGATTTCTTTATAGCTGGTCGTGGGGGCTGGGGAGGGAATACAGCTTTTTGTTCAAGCTGGGACAGCTTAGGTCACTGGTGCTGAAATGCTCTCATGCAGGTCATTCTTGAATACAACAGAAGTGGCCAATAGTCCTATTGTTCACAGTGGCAGCCACATAAAGGCAGCACAGAACATTTGAAAAAACAGCCTTGAAAGCCTTTTAGCAACCCAAGTATACCCAGGAGAACTGCCAGCTGGATAAGAAACTGAATACCATCCTCTTCTTAGGCAAAAATTAAAGTAAATGTTGGAATCATAGCTGAGTACATTAACAAAAGCCTTCAGCTCATGAGCAGGAACAAAGACAATGCTATATTCTATATAGCGCTTTATATTTTAATAAACATTTAATATGAAATCGAACAACATCTAATGTGGTACAAAAAGGAAATGACACAAATATTTCACTCAAATGTCTTCAAGTTTTTTCACATCTATCCAAAGTCATGAATCTCATTTCCTCCAGTTAGTCAAACAAAATTCAAAATAGAAGAAAATTAAAATCAAATCATCATGGTGAATAAAAATGTAAAACTGAGCAATATTTAATGCATATAGCAGCCTTTCCAACTTTTGTTTGTGTGTGTTTTATCTTCCTCTGAAGTGTGGGAAGTGACTACCACTCTATCTGGGCCAAGAGTCCATTGTTCACAGCAACTGTGCACTCCCTGAGAAAAATCTATTTTGAAAGAAAAAGTGTGACTAAATTTCATGTTTGAAATCAAGATGGCCAGTAGTTCTGGGCAAGTTTTGCCATTCTTAAGTTTGATAAGTACTGTCTTCTCTGAATAGCATATACTCCTTAGCAATTGGAGTTTGGTGCTGTTGTGTAAATGAAGGTGACCTTGCTACATTTTAGCACTGAGTTCTCACTGTCAGGTAGGTAAATCCCCAGCAGAGAAATTTTTTTAAGTTTTACTAAGTTAGAAGAATACTAAACAAGCTGATTTTTCAAAAGTGCCTGATTGATTTAGGACAACAAGGGCCACTGACTTTCAAAAGTTCCAATAAGCTTCTTTCACAGACTAGACTCCTTTCTAGTCTGGTCCCAACCCTTTCCCTTGGTACAGACCTTGTCAGTTCCAGCAGGCATCTTAGGTGAAAAACAGGAGATTCCACATGACTGGGACCCCTCTTTGTTCTGTTCCACCCCTTTTTATATCCTTTGCCTCTCTCTGAGTCCCTCCACCCACGACAAATGGAAAAGCACCAGGTTAAAGATGTATTCCAGCATCATGTGACATGTTCACATTTCTGTGAGACCCCCTTCATTCTTCCAGGACTGGCCGACATATATGGAGTGGAAACTTGTAGGTAAACAGAGCCATCTACAGTCAATTGTCCTAGTCAATAGGAGCCATCAAGATTCCAAGCCACCATTAATGGTCCACACTTTGCATAATTACAATAGGATTTGTAAGTACTTCATAGTCCTAATTTTAGATATAAGAAGAATACATACATACAAATAAGATGAACATACTCAGTAGATTATAAACTTTGTAATGATAACTTACAAGAGACCTTTTTCTTCATTATCTTCACACTTATAAGAAAATTTCCCTAAACATATGGAGTGCAACATCACAATGGTAAAATCTTAAACCATAACTACTTATGGTTTAAGATTCAAACAAGTGTAAGTATAACTACTTTGTAAAATAAAAACTTACTCACAGTTCCTACAGAACCCGAATATGAGAACCATATGCAGCAGACACCAATTTAACAGGAATCATGTATACATTTGATCTATAGATAGAAGTCTTGTTTTAAAATAAATCGTCTCAGTTGTGCATAAAAAAGAAACACAGAATTTCAGGCATGATTTAAAAAAAATAATACATGTTGCAGCGATTACAAAATAGGTTTAGGAAATTAACAGTGTTATTACATAATGCAAATTCACTTACAGTGTTTTCTCTGCCGTGGGACAGGGTAGTCACAGCACAAGGATGGAAACAAACTTATTCATAGTGTGCACACTTGCATATGTTTCTAGATCAGAGTAGTTCATAAAAAGCATATTGATAATAGAAAGACTCATTAAATACTTGGTTTACAATAAACACCACTTTCAAAACATGAAAGTGCAAAGTTTGAAACTGTCATGCTTTCTCATATCCAAACATGTCAACCTTTTTGAAAACTATCAATTTTTATGCATGTTTGATGTTTCTTACGAGTATAAATCACCAGTTAGTTTAATGAACCCCTATCAAAACCCTCTCAGGTACTATCAGTCAAACCCTGTGACATGACTGTCTTAATTCACCACTTGAAAGTTATGGCTCATCAGAGAAAATGTGTGTGCAGGCATGTGATTGCTCTCATTATTATGAGGCTCCAATTTCCCAAAAAATCTTTCAAGACAAATGCCTTAGTCTCTATCTTCTCTTCTAACACATCCCTTGAATCCTTCTCTCTGCCTTTGCGCTGTTGTAAGGTGTATACTGATAGGGCCCTGCCTCATGATTTTAGCCAGTGCCAAAGCACTCATCATCCTTGTACATTGTACAACCTAGCAAGCTAGAAGACAAATACAGTGACAATCTTTAAAACACCCGCAAAGTGCATGTTGGGAGACTGATGCTGATAAGATCGGACATCGCCCTGAATATTGAAGGTAACGTTAGAGGTATGCACTTGTGTTTGCTCTGACCACATTACATAAAATGGGAGAGTGAAAAGAGGAAACAACTGGATCAAATTTTGGCTTATGTGTGTGTAAATAAAGATCACATGTAAGAGAAATGCCATCATGAACATTTACAACATTACATGAGAAATCAGTAGTAGGCCAATTATTTTAATTATTTTTCTTGATAACAAAAATCTCTCCTTAGTTATTAAGGTAACTCCTTTTTTTTTTAAAAAAAAAAAAAGGCTTTCCAATAAGGGGCTGATATGCTCCCTTTTTATGTGAATAATGTTTTCACAGGAGCTTCCTCAAAAGACCAATTATGCAGTCTACAGTGGTACTGAACTCTTAGTATTTGTGAATTGGAAAGGCAATTATGTTACCTTCCAATATTTCATTCTTGTTTTCACCATTATGTTAGGAGGTGGATATCAGAAGCACACAATCATCTGGGTACACACAGGTCAATATCACTTCCTCAGGCAAACATTAAATACGAAAAAGTCACAGCGTCACAATGTTTCTTAATAGTGAATGAGCAAACTCCTGTATTTGTCATTCTAAAGACACACATATATTGGGCCTGAGCCAAAGCTTCCATGGAGTCTTTCCATACATTTAAACGGGTGTGAGATCAGGTCCAAACCAGTTTCAAGCACTTTAGTTATGAAGGAGACCTTCTGTATTGTGTGCTGATTTTGATGGCCTGAAATAACTTTCTGCGACATGGTGTGGATGAACACTCTATTCACATGTCTCATTCTCAAGTTCTTTTAGGTGATGTTATACACTTAATAAAACTGAGCATTATTGTAAAGAGAAATTAGAGTAGAACCAGTTTTAGAGGTTCAAAAGCTTTGTATAAGCCAAACCTCTTCACACCAAAGTTAACGCTATTTAAGACTGCGTGGGTCCATTTCTGAAGTATGGAATTATGTTTATTCAGCTCATCCTTATAGTCACAGAAAGTTATCTACTTTCTTAGCAGCATAAACTAATTTAATGAGCCAAGATATCTGCTTTTTAAGTCTACAAACATGGAAACACATCACCATCACAAACATTTTTCACCGACTTATGAGAAGCTGAATAGATTTAAAAGAAAAAAATTTGATCACTTATTGCCATCTGGTGCTGAAACCTCAAATTACATGTAATCATTTTTCACCTCATGCTTACAGGACATTACTTCTGTGTAATACAGTGCTTCATGCCAGACTATTAAATAACCTTTTTTGAATTAAAGCATAGTCATACAGAAAAAAAACCCAAGGCATATGAAAATATATTCAGCTATAATAGTAACACAAGTAGACTCCTTATACTTGAATTAGCTTGTAAATATCTAATAAAAAAAGTATGTCATAGCACGTTTGGATTTCTATTCGTGAGCCCTCCACTCCGTAATTAAGCTCATTTGTCTGTTTTTCGCACAATCATCTTTGTGTTGCCCATATGCACATATTGTCCACTTATCCTGGTCCACCTGACCTAGCCCCTCATCCAAATTCCTCTTCAACAGTCACTTCTTCCATAACACCCATTAAGAATAAGTCAATATTTTTATAAAAATTAGTGCTGTTGATTAATTGCAGTTAGCTCACATGATTAACTCAAAAAAATGTATTGCAATTTCAAAAATTCATCACGATTAATTGCAGTTTTAATTGCACTGTTTAACAATGGAATACCAATTGAAATTTATTAAATATTTTGGATGTTTTTGTACATTTTCAAATATATTGATTTAAATTACAACACAGAATACATTGTTCACTTTATATTATTTTTATTATTAAATATTTGCACTGTAAAAATGATAAACACCACAAATTGTATTTTTCAATGCACCTCATAAACGTACCATAATCTCTTTATCATGAAAGTGCAACTTACAAGTGTAGCTTTTTTTTTTTGTTACATAACTGCACTTAAACACAAAATGATGTAAAACTTTAGAGCCTATAAGTCCACTCAGGCCTACTTTTTATTCAGCCAATCACTAAGACAAACAAGTTGTTTACATTTATGGGAAATAACGCTACCCACTTCTTATTTAAATGTCCCTTGAAAGTGAGAACAGGCATTCACGTGGCATTTTTGTAGCCAGCATTGCAAGGTATTTACATGCCAGTTATGTTAAAGATTTGTATGCCCTGTCATGCTTTGGCCACCAGTCACGAGGATATGCTTCCATGCTGATGGTGATTGTTAAAAAAAAATGATTTAATTCAATTTGTGACTGAACTTCTAGGGGGAAAATTGTATGTCTCCTACTCTGTTTTACCCACATTCTGCTATGTATTTCATGTTATAGCAATCTGGATGACGACTCAGCACATTTTGTTTGTTTTAAGAACACTTTCACTGCAGATTTGAAAAAATGTAAAGAGGGTACCAATATGCGATTTCTAAAGATAGTACAGCACTCGGCCCAAGGTTTGAATCAAGTTCCTTCCAAAATCTGAAAGGGATGAGGTATGGGGCATGCTTTCAGAAGTTTTAAAAGAGCAACACACTGATGTGAAAACTACAGATTCTGAACCACCAAAAAAAGAAAATCAACCTTCTGCTAGTGGCATCTGCCGCAGATGATGAAAGTGAACATGCGTTGGTCTGCAGTTTTGGATCATTATCAAGCAAAACCTGTAATCAGCATTGCCCTACGGCCTCTGGAATGTGGTTGAAGCATGAAGGGACATATTAATCTTTAGCGCATCTGGCATGTAAATATCTTGCAGTGACGGCTATAAGAGTGCTGTGAGAACACCTGCTCTCACTTTTTGGTGACATTGCAAACAAGTGGGCAGCATTATCTACTGCAAATGTAAGCAAAATTGTTTGTCTGAGGGATTGACTGACTGAACAAGAAGCAGGACTGAGTGGACTTGTAGGCTCTAAAGTTTTTTACTTTATTATATTTTTGAATGCAGGTTTTTTTAGCACATAATTGAACATTTGTAAGTTCAACTTTCATGTTAAAAAGATTGCATTACAGTATTTGTATGAGGTGAATTGAAAAATACTATTTTTGTTTTGTTTTTACAGTGCAAATATTTGTAATAAAAATAAATATAAAGTGAGCCCTGTACACTTTGTGTTCTGTGTTGTAATTAAAATCAATATATTTTAAAATGTAGAAAACATCCAAAAATATTTAAATAAATGGTATTCTATTCTTAACAATGTAATTAATCATGTGATTAATTTATTTAATCGCTTGACAGCCCTAATAAAAATTGTTTAAAGGACTTGAGTACTAAAGATGGGTACATTTTTATGCAGCATAGCCATGCAATTTGTTGTTGTTGTTGTTGTTCTTTACACATTCCCCATCTTCACTTTATATATATCCCATTATGACTTTTTAAAGGTTCTTGCTCCACTCCATTCCTCAGAGATCAAACCGGAGGTCCCTTAAGAAGGGTACCACAGCCGGCTGCAAAGCATAGGAAATCACAAATGGTGCTGCTAACTGAGCCCAGAGCAGCCAGTCATGTCCTACTTTTACATACTACTGAGCTAGTTCATTTGGTAACCAGGGCCCACCCAGAAGCTATCTGCAGCCCATCATTATAGTACCCGAGCACCTTTCATGTAAAATCAATAGCCGTAGCTGTAGCCAGGGTGGATTTGATTAAAGCAAGTTAATTTAAATCAAGATTTAAATCACGATTTAAATCACTAGTCAGGAAGACTCAATTTAATCATGGATTTCTACATAAGGGTACATTCTTGTTGGTTGTTATAACCTTAATACATATTCTTCACAACTCAGAGATAGATGTAGGTTTCATTTTTGGAAAGTACACACTATACATTTTTAAAGTGATTTATTTTGAAAACTTTTCAGATTCATTTTCTGATGTAGCTGTAAAACTAATGATTGGTTATTTCATTTACCAAAGGTAATTGAAGCAAATATTTATGAAGTCATTGGGAGGTGAACTATCTCCAATTCAACAGGTTAATTATTAATATTTGGATGATTTTCTTACCATGCTGTATTAGGAGGAGAACATCACCAGACAGATATTTAAATTGTTTTATTTAACTAAAACAGCAGTGTTATATATTCTGGAAGTTTTCCTCAAGAGGAAATTGCCCAGTTTGTTTATGCAACAAACTCTCCTTTCCGTATGATTGAGAACCCACAGTTCATTAACATGGTTCGGTCATTAAGACCAGGATACGGTCCATTCAATAGAGCAGATGTCACAGGCAAATTGCTGGATAAAGTCTATGAAAGATAAATTGAGCAGTGTGCAAAAGGTCTTGAGGGTAAAATTATTAACCTGAGTCTTGATGGGTGGAGCAACGTTTACAATGATCCTGAACGATATTAATGAAGTGTGGGATTCTCAATCACATGAAAGAAGAGTTTGTTGCACAGTGGAGCCCCGGTATAAGGCGCCCCTCAATAATGTGAGTTCGGTTATAGTGCGATTATACCGTGGCTCCCAAGTCCTTGCTCTCTGTCCCGGGAAGGTGCAGGGGCCATGGCTTCTGTGCCCTGCTGGGCAGCGGGGAGAGAAGCTGCAGCCTCCCCTGCCAGGGACACAGAACTCAGGACTGCAGGCGGGGGCCAGGGCTTCTCTTCCCGCTGCCCAGCAGGGGAGAGAAGCTGCTGTTCCCACCTGTCGGGGACAGAGAACTCTGGGGCTGCAGACTGCAGACCGCGAGTTCCCTGTGGAAGCCGCGGCTCCGCGCCTTCCGGGACAGGGGACTCGGGGCTGCCGGAATCTCCCTGTCCCAGCAGATGCAGGGCCGCGGCTTCCCTGGAAGTCGTTGCCCCCATGCCTGCTGGGACCCGGGACTCTGGGGCTGCTGTAGTCTCCCTATCCCGGCAGGCACAGGGTAGCGGCTTCCAGCAGGCTTCTCTGGAAGCCGCTGCCCCCACGCTTGCCTGCGGAAGGGGACAACGGTGCCTGCAACCCCGGAGTCCCCTGTCCAGCATGCACCGGCCGCAGCTTCTCTCCCAGCTTCCCCACTGGGAGAGAAACTGCGGCCCCGCGCCTGCCAGGACAGGGGACTCCGGGGGCTGCAGACGTCGGTGTTCCCTGCCCCTGGCAGGCGGGGAGCAGCGGCTTCCATAGAGAACTCCCGGGCTGCAGTCGGCAGCCCCGGAGTTCTCTGTCCCCAGCAGGCACAGGTCCACAGCTTCTCTCCTCTGCTGGGCAGCGGGGAGATAAGCCCCAGCCCCCGCCTGCCGGGAATGGAACCCCGCTATAACGCGACCCCGCATTTAGCACGATGGGATTTCTTGGATCTCATCGGTCACGTTATAGCGGGACTCCACTGTATAAACAAACCAGGAAATTTTTTCATCAATTACCTCTTTTTGTAATCTGCTGGTTCTTATCATAAAGGTATCAATGGTTGTTTCTGAATGATGGAGATTTTTTTTTCTTTTTGCTACAGGTGATATACTTTGGCTATGTGACATGCAGGATGTGACTGAAACACTATCATTGGCAGATAACTCTGAAACTATAGAAAATGATGATGATCTTGAAGGTGGATAGTCTTCAGAATCCTGTATTTTGAGGATGGATTCTCCTAAACATAATAAGTCAACACAGTTATTTAATGATTATTACCATACTGTTAATTTAGTATTACTCATTGAATTCACTGACAGTACTATTTTAAAGGTGAAACTGTAAAAGAAAGATCTGCCTATTTCAGCTATTTATCACAATTGCATCTAAAATGATAGTACCAGAGAGTAACTACTATATTTTTTGCTCAAACATGAGAATTCAAGAATAGTCCAGAAGAAACATGGGCCGGCCTTAAGAAAGAAGTATGAAATAAAGAAGTTTACTGACCTGCATGTTCAGACATGTTCATTTCATCCTCTTCAATGCAGCTTCCTCCTGAGAAGAAACACTTCTCATTATGTTGTTTCATTCGGGCCACCAGGCCTTGCATTTCTTTCTTATGCTGTTTGCATTTTGCATGCATGCCTGTCTTACCCACAGCTAGAGAAACTTCATTAAAATATTCCCAAACTGAGTCTCTTTTACAGCCTGCTGCCATTACAGGGTTTCCCTTCTACTGAGAGAATGGTATGGTAGATCTCAAATCAATGAAGGTTACACTCAGAAAGACCTCAAGACTGCTGGAAGTGCTGCTCAAAAGTTTCACTTTTGTTTCTACTGCCTGTCCCTCCCTTCTCACATTTATCTTTAAACTTCTTCTTGTTCAGATCTATTCTGCCCCCAACAATCTTCTATTCACTGAACTGCACTTTTATAGAGAGGTGGGGAGGGGTGACTCTGTGTACACAAATTTGCAGAGGGACAGTAGGATTGAGGTCTGTTATTTCGCACCTCTATATATTATTTACATATTTAAAAACATTTTTTTGCTGCTAACAAACACATTATCTCTGGAGACACAAATCCACAGTTTGAGCACTGCAATACTATGCATGTCTGATGGTATATTCTAAATAGAGCATTGAGTCCCCTTGGTTAGATAGATTAACTTAAATAATCTATACACAAGCCTCTGGAACCCCATAAGATTGGGTCCCTAATCCATCAACTATTCAACCTCATTTACAAAACTTTTCTTAAGCATTACATGAATATATTGTCTCATACTATAGAATTAGAATGTATAATCCCTTTTCCATGATGTGATATCTTTGAGCTATACTGTATCTTAATTAAAGCGATATTTAGATACTTTTTTCCCTAAAAAAATCTGATTTAAATTAAAAAAAATCCATTAAATTTTTTTTTTTTAAACATTGATTTTTATTTACCCTGGTCATAGCACAGTCCCAAGTGCACCTCATGGAACCTCTGAGCATAACTGCTGACTTCCTCTAAGCCTCAGGGGCACTCAACCCCTTGCTCCACTCCCGGACCCACCCACCTTTCCCAAGTCCCCACCCCTGCCTCTGCTCGGAGCCAGGTCCTTCCCCAACCCGTCACCCCCATCCTACCTCTTCCCGCCTAGTTCCGCTCCCCCCCTCTTTTGACCGTGCTCCCCCACCCAGTGCCTCCTGTAGGCTACGAAACAGCTAATTGTGGCAGGCAGATGGCGCTGGGAGGGAGGGGAAGGAGTTGATCTGTGGGGCTGCCAGCGGACAGGATCCACGGCAGGAGGAACTGGCTGCTGATGGATTCTAAGCACTCACTAATTTTTTTCCATGGGTGCTCCAGCCCTGGAACACGCACAGAGGTGGAACTTATGCCTCTGAGTGAGAAGTCCTCCTTCAGTGGCAGGGGGAAGGAATTTGAAAATAGTTCTGTCTTGGGAGCGGAAGCCCCTATAATTCAGCAGTAAAGCAGTCTTTGATCCAGAAGGACTGACCTTAGACTGCAACTGAACTGTTCTTGGAAGGTCTTGTTCTTCTTTGTGGCAGCCAACTTCATGCCATGAGCCACTAGGGAAGAACACCCGTACACCATGAAGCGGGAGTGGACGCCTCTGCCTGGAAAGTGAGTTAGCTTGGCTGCAACCAGAGGAGATAAGTAAAGGTGGCTGAGCTGCACTATGATTCAAACCCAGTTATGGTCTCCTTCTCTGCTCCAAAGCCTGCAAGCAAGGAAGGCTGTCCCCATATGCTGCCCTACACTAAATCACATCTTTCCTAGAGAGTATTCCAGGTACTGTGTGATGGGAATCCTGGGGTGCAGCCTGGAACTGGAGTACAACTGTGCCCTCTCAACTCTCCACCTGGGCTGTCTCTCACGATGCTTTGCTAGTGACAAACAGCAAATCCCTCCAGGCACTATCATCACTTGGCACAACAGCATGTGGAGCCCCACATCCAGCCAAATTGCATGAATGCTCCGAGCCACTCACAAATCACACAGAGACATCAGCTGAATTCCCCACATCTTCCCAGCCTTTCACCACCGAAGTGTACTGTCTTGGCTTGGTCAGAAGCCTGACCAGTGTAAGTTCATTACCTAGTATGCCCCTCCCTCGATGTGGAGAAGCCACACACTAACCTTTGTAAACTGAGCTGAGCTTTCCCAAGAACTTCAAGCAAAACCTGCTGTTTTGGGGAAAAAATATGAAACAGATTTAACAACTCCAGAAAGATAGATTTTAAGGGATTATAAGTTGCAAGGGCAAAAGGTCAAAAAGAGTTATAAAAGAAAATAAAAGGTAAGCACACAGGATAAATCTTAAACCTTATTAGACTAGGGAGTATTTGGATAAAGCAGTTCTTTTTCACCCCACTAGATGTTACAGTTCTTGATACACAGGCTTCCTCTTTAAACCTGGGACTAGTCTCCACAGTTCTTTATTTTCTGAGCATTCTTGTTGCTTCCAGTGTAGGTGGGAGAGGAGAAAGGCCAAATCATGCTGCCACTGTCACCTATTTTACATCCTCAGTCCATGTGCCTGGAAGTCTCTAGCCCAGGTATATCTTGTGGGCCTCGCTGAATCACTGGGTTGAGCAATCCCGCTGGTGTGGGCTTGTGAACTGACTCAGAGTTGAGCAGTCCCCATTGTGTGGTACTTGTGAAACTGTCATTGAACTAAAATCCTTTGTCTACTATTCCCCTGCTGGTCAGTGGGTGGTGATGATCATTCAGTGCCCACCTGGGTGTTGGTCACTTCCTTTGTCGTTGTCACTGGAGAAGTAGCACTGGGTGACTTCCAAACTCACAATATATTTCACTAATAACCATATAGCAAAACCTTGTAACTTAATAAACACTAATGATATACATAGTTTGACAGAACCATGGGTTTCAGCAGATCCTGGCCATTCATATTATATCCTACATGGCATATTTTATATAAAATATATCACAATTATATGACGGGGTGACTATGGGAGTTTCAGAGTGCTGTGCTGAGGTACAGGGTACCACATACAGCTTCAAGGGAATGTCACATACAGGACAAGTGCCCAGTGGGTAATATAGAACTCCAGCAGCCAAAGCTAAGGCTGCCATGCCTACCAACTGATGTATCTACTCACAGAGTGCATTCAGGCTGCAGGCACTAGCAACTGGATGAAAAGTAGGCTGTCTTTCCCAGCTCCTGCACAAGAGTCAGCCCAGCACTGATAAATCCAGCAACCGCCCCACCCCATTCGCTGAATGGCAATTCTCCTATTGTTCTTACATCCCTAGTGGTTGGGCCCAGCTCAGTAGTTTCCTACTGGGGGTGGCATTTGGAGGTCTACCAGGGGACTCCCTCTCTCTCCCTGTCCACCCCGTCTCTCAGTACATATGTACAATTACAAATATACTTGAGGGTTTCCTGTTATGTGCCCTTTGAAGCAAAGAAGAGGTCTGATGATTGAGGCTTGGTATGCAAGCTTTATTTCCTTTTGTGAAATTCAATTGCAAAACTTGTCACTTAAAACCAAAGTGCGGTATTAAAAATATACATAAGTCTGGAAAGAAGTGTTAGAATCTTTTTTTTTAAGTCATCCCCCACATTTATTGAATGAATGGAAAACTACAGAGCCAAGTAGGATCGTCCCAACTACTGTCATATTTTTAAAAGGCGTTAATAATGAACTGTCCAATCACAGTTTCTGATCACTGTTGGATTTGTGAACAAATGTTTTTTGTTATGAAAAATTGCATACATCTTAACTGTGGGTCATAGAGTTTAAGGCAAGAAGGGACTACTCGCTCATCTAGTCTATCTGTAATGTCACAGGGCACGAACACGACCCAGCCACCACACACTAAACTCAAAAACCAAAATTAGACCAAAGTATTACAACCTAGACTATTATATGCCACAGAGAATAGGTGAGACCAAGGTGCACCGTGCCTGAGGGCTCCAAAATGGTAGGAAAATTTTGCCTCCCAACTCCTTGAGGGAAACTGTTCCAGAACCTCACCCATGTTGATGGTCAGAAACCTTCTAGTTTTCAGCCTGAATTTACTCAAGGGCAGTTTATACCCATTTGTTCTTGTGCTAACCAGGGCCAGATTAACTCTCCTGTGGGCCAGAGGCTATGAGATTTTGTGGGGCCCCTGTATACAAGTCTTTTTCCTTATTTAAAACAAAATGATCACAGTCATGGCATCAAGGCGAATAATGCTACACTAAACTTGTCTTTAATTAACATAAAACTGTTCTGTGGTTACATTTCAGTCTTAAAACATGTAGAATATAGTCAAGTTAATTCAAAAATAGCCTACGTCTTACCTTATAACAGCTCTTATATTAGTTTCTTTCTGGGAGGGAGTTTGGGTGCAGGAGGGGCTCCAGGCTGGAGCAGTGCGTTGGCAGGGTGACCAGATGTCCTGATTTTATAGGTCATTGTCTTATATAGGCTCCTATTAATCCCCACCCCTACCCTGATTTTTCACACTTGCTGTCTAGTCACCCTAACGGTTGGGGTGCAGGAGAGGGTGAGGGGTGCAGGCTGTGGGAGGGAATTTGGTGCAGGAGGGATTTCTGATCTTGGGCAGGGAGTTGGGAGGGTACAGGAGGGGGGTGCAAGCAGGGCTTGTATTAAAGCAGAGGCTTTAGGGGCTGCAGCCCAGGCTCTAGGCTAAGGGGAGCCTCACAAAAATAAATCCAAAATTATATACAATTAAGTGGTCACCAAGCCATTAATCACGATCAGCTGGTCAATCCTGAAGCCTCTGCCAGTGGATTGCAATCTCTGGGCTGCTAAAAGTCCAGCAGCGCAACAAGGCTCAATCTGCCTGCCTGCGTGACATGGCCTCACAGCAATCCCGGAAGCGGTCAGCTGCTGACACACCTCTGTGGCCCCTGGTGTGGCGGGGAGATGGCTCCGCGCGCTACCCCCGCTCCCAGCACTGTTTTCACAGCTCCCATTGGTCAGGAACCAGACAATGGGAGCTGTGCAGGGGCAATGCTTGCGGGCACAGGCAGTACTTGGAGACAATGTGTTGTGCACCACCCCCACACAGGGATGCACAGAGACAGGCCAACAGCTGGCCACTTCCAGGAGCAGCATGGGACTATGGCAGGCAGACCGAGCCCTGTGCTAAGCCCCTCCTAGCTGGAGCCTGACCCTGGCACCCCCTTGCTTTCCCCAGCCCCGAAGCACAGCAATACTAAAATGAGAGCTGCTCTGACAGTAGAGAAGTGAGTGGCAAAGGGAGAAAAGTTTGCGGCAGGGTGTGGGTGGAGGCGGATCAGCTGGCAGCCAATTTTGAGCAGTCAGACACCAGGGCAATAAGAGCACATAGCGGCTTTGAAAACCAGTTGAATCAATGTCCCACAATAATATGACACTTAAGTGTGTTGTTCCTTATCTAGCTGTCCCCTTCATTACATGTACTCCCCTGTAAACTATACCCCCACTAACTGCTGTGTGCTGAATGAATAAAGAGGCTTTTCTCCTCAAACCATTCATTTATTATGCTCACAAACACTGAGACAGAGCAAAGAAAGTAAGATAACCATCTGGGGCAAAAGGGCTGATAACACTGGGGCAGACAGGCACACTGGGGGGTGAGGGAGGGGGAGAGATAGCTTGCTTACAATTGCACTGCTATAAAATCAAAGGTGGGAGAACAGGCGCCTTCTGGTCCTTGTACCCTCCCCAGGAGTGAGTGCAAGGGATACCGGACTCTTCCTCCTCCCCTGCATCCTAGGACATCTGGGAGAGGAGGATGGGGAACTTGGCAATGATGGCAATAGGTCCAGCATAGGCTACAGGAGCGTGTGTAGACTTGCACATTGGACGATGAAGGTTGTGGCCACCACGTGCTCTAATAGTTGTAGGCAAGTTCTGGCAGGCACTTGTGGGCTGTTCCACACAGATAAGATTGAGGTGGTTAGAGTCAGAAAACATTTTGTTGGGAGGGAGGCAGCTGCTTCGAGGGAATCGAGGTCCGCGCCAATGAATTCCAGACATTGAATAAATGTTAGTGCAGACATTTGTAAGGTTATTTGAAGTCCTAAGGAGATAAATAGATGTATCCTACATTGGGTGGAGTCTACGACTGCCTGCAGTGTTGGTGCTTTCAGGAGGCAGTCATCCAGGTATGGGAATATCATTGTTCCCTCTCTGTGCAGATAGGCCGCTACTATGGTGAGTTCTTTGGAAAATACCTGCGGTGCGGTGGAAGGGCAAAGGCTAGAACTTTGTACTGTGAAAGTGGTCCTGTGCTATTGTAAACTGAAGACATTTCTGATGTGAAGGGTGGATAGATATATGCAAATATGCGGCCTGTAGGTCAAGGGCTGAGAACCAGTCCCCTCCTCTCTAATGCTGGGATTATGGTGCCTAGTGTGATCATTCTGAATCTTTATGTTTTTACAAAACTTGTTGAGTCACTGAAGGTCGAGAATACGTCTCCAACCTCCTGTTTTTTCCTGGGTGAGAAAATAGTGGGAATAAAACCCCTTCCCTCTGTACTTGGCTGATATGGGTTCTTCTGCTTCCAGGGATATGAGATGGTTCACCACTTCCTGAAGTAGATGTTCATGAGAGGGGGTCCCTCAAGAGGGACAGGAAAGGAGAGTGGGTAGGTGGTTTGCAGGTAAGGGGTATGGAGTAACTAGTTATGATTATTTCTAATACCTATTTGTCTTTGGTGATGGACTGCCAGGTGGGATAGAATGGGGGTAAGCGATGTCCAAAAATAAGATTCTTGGGCCCTCAACCAACGCCTCAAATCTGTTGTCTAGAAGTTGATGATTGAGAGGTAGTAGGCGAGAGAGTGGATTGACTTCTCCTCAAGGTTCTCTGTTTCTGCCCCTGTTGGTCATAACACCTATTTTGTTGAGTACATGTAGGTGGTCGGAATTGTTGAGGAGTTTGATAATTGATCTGCCATCTCTTGTTCCTAGATGCGTGGATGTCCAGAGATTGCAAGATGACCCTGAGTCCTTCAAGGTGTGCAGTGACTCATCTGTTTTGTCCACGAAGAGTTTGGTGCCCTAGAAGGGTAAGTCTTCTACAGTAAACTGTTCCGGCTTTGGGAAACTGGAAAGATGGAACCAGGAGGCTCTCCTCATAGTGATTGCTGTTGCTATGGATCTCACTGAGGAATCAGCTGAGTCAAGCACAGCTTATAGCGTTAGTCTGGTGATGAGTGCTTTGTACTGATCCTTTCTGTCATCTGGCATAAAGTTTATAAATTCCGAGAGTCTTGAATAATTATTGTGATTGTACTTGGCCAGTAGGGCCTCATAGTTGGCAATTCTCAATTGGTAACTTTACTTAACTGTAAGTTTGCTGCTGAGTATGCTTTATGGCTGAATAGGTCAAGTCGTTTCCATTCTCTATCATACAGGGTGTTCCTATAGTACTGTTGCTTATCCTTGTTTGTTCACTGCATTGATAACCACTGAATTCAGCGTTGGGGGTGAGAAAAGGAATTCAGTGCCTTTGGATGGCATGTAATACTTCTTATCAGACCTTTTACATGTGGGTGAAATCGCTGCTAGGGTTTGCTAAAGCAACTTCATGGGGTCCATAATTGTCTCATTCATGGGGAGGGCGATTTTGGATGAAATGGATGTGTGTGGTATGTCCACCAGTTTGTGGCAAGATTCCTAGATCTCTTCCAGAGAGATGTCTAGGGAAGTGGCCACTCTCTTGTTCCTGAAACTGCATGAAATCATCTGCAGTAGGAGGAGGTGGAAACATAATTGTGTCATCCAATGAGGATGACAGTTGAATGTCAGGTGGTTCATCTGGGTTTGAGAATTGCTCCTGGTCTTCAGCCCCATGGTCAGAGATGGCAGAAGGTGCTTTGGATGACAATATGGGTGGTTGAGGTGCCCCAGTGAGGGACAGAGTGATGGGGTACTGCCTGTTGTTTCTATTGTGGATATGGAGCCCATGGCAGCCAGAATGGCCATTGGTTGGAAGGGCATCCAGGGTTGGCTGTATTAGGCTTGATTTGTAAAGTTTACAGGGAAACCCATGATTGGTGGGGCCTGTGTAGCATGTGTAGCCACAGGAGAGGAAAGCTGGGGCGAGTGCCCTATATTCTCCTCTCTACCATGGTACTGTTGGTGCTAAAGAGAGGAGACTATGGTACCAATGATATAGATAAGTCTGTATGAGAGAGGATCTGCTGTGACATGCCCAGTCCAGGTGGAATGAGGGAACTCGGTACTGTGTGCTGGAGTGAGCTTATAGGCACAGATGGCTGGAATGCATAGTGCCAGCAGTAGGTGGCAGCATTAGAACAGGGATGCTTTATACCGATGGCACCTTAGAGACTAATGAATTAATTTGGGCATAAGCTTTCGTGGGCTAAAACCCACTTCATCAAATGTATAGAGTGTAACATACAGTAGGAAGATTTTATACATACACAGAACATGAAAATATGGGGGGGTACCATCCCAATGCTAACAGACTAATTAAGGTGAGCTATTATCAGCAGGAGAGAGAAACTTTTTGTAGTGATAATTAGGATGGCCCACTTCAAACAGTTGACAAGGTGTAAGTAACAGTAGGGGAAAACTAGCATGGGGAAACAGATTTCAGCTTGTGTAATGACCCAGCCACTCCCAGTCTTCATTCAAGCCTAATTGATGGTATCCAGTTTGCAAATTAATTCCAGTTGAGAAGTTTCTTGTTGGAGTCTGTTTCTGAAGTTTCTTTATTGAAGAATTGCCACCTTTAGGCCTGTTACTGAGTGACCAGAGAGATTGAAGTGTTCTAATACTGTTTTTTAATGTTATGATTCTTGATGTCACATTTGTGTCCATTTATTCTTTTGCACAGACACTGTCCGGTCTGGCCAATGTACATGGTAGAGTGGCATTGCTGGCAAATGAATGCATATACCACATTGGTAGATGTGCAGGTAAACAAGCCCCTAATGGTATGGCTGATGTGATTAGGTCCTAGGATGGTGTCACTTGAATAGATATGTGGACTGAGTTGGCACCAGGCTTTGTTTCCCGGGTTAGTGTTTTTGTTGTGTGGTATGTGGTTGCCGGTGAGTATTTGCTTCAGGAAAGTGTGGTTGTGACACCCAGAATTCACCAAAAACAGGGGCAGATTATTTGTCTAATTGCTTGCAATTTAAGGGCTAGCATTTAAAACTTCCCCGATTTTCCCTAGTGACTATATGCAATATCACTCTCATGAGGGTAACAGAGGTGGAAAGGGAGCAGATACTGCAAGCAATTAGATAAGGGTACAGACCTGGTCCTTACACTGCGGTGCTGTGTGCCGCAATTATGCCAGAAGAGTTAATACTGGAGTGGTGCGGGAAAGTGCCCTAATGTGGTGGATGAAATAAGGCAGCCCTTCCCAGAAATCTTCTGTAACAGATTGCAGAGTACCTCCATGAAAGCATCCTAGAAATCCCCAGGTAGGATTCCCAGGCCTTTCCTGGGCATATAAAGGTTTTTTTTGAGAGAGAGAACCCTCTGCGTATCTAAAGTGGTTGCTGATAACTTCAATCCCAATTTTTTAAATTCAGATTCAACATTAAAAATAATAGTATATGACCCTTACAGTTTGATTGAAAACATGTACTCACCAGAGGTGCCTTCCCCAGCATCATGCTCCAAGGCTCCCTACTGGATCTGTTCCGCTCAAAATCTGGCTGGAGAAAGAGGTGGTGCTGCCACACCCATCTTATAACTTTTAGGTAGTGTTTAGAGCAGGGGTGGGCAAACTATGGCTCATGGGCCACATCTGGCTCGCAGACACGTCCTGTCCGGCCTGAGGTCTCGGCTAGGGAGGCTACCCCAGGCCTGTCTCCCTGCCTTCCCCGCTCCCCCAGAGCCTAAGCACGCTGCGCGGGCAGCGCTCTGGGGGGCGGGGCGGCGCAATCCTGTCCATCAGCACAGCAGCATATCTGGCCAGAGCCAGACACACAGCTCTGAGCGGCGTTGTAAGAGGACCGGGGCTGAGGGGTTGGATATGGGCAGAGGGGCCCAGGGAAGCGGGGGGGATTGGATAAGCATGGGAGTCCTGAGGGGGCCTGTCAGAGGGTAGGAGTGTGGATAGGGATTGGGGCAATTGGGGCCAAGAAGCAGAGGGGTTGGGTCCTGGGGGGTCATTAGGGTCGAGAGGGGATATCAGGTTGGGGCGGTCAGGGGACGAGGGGGAGCGGGGTTGGTGTTGGATGGGAATTCTGAGGGGGGTAGTCAAGGGATGAGAGGGTTGGCTAGGAGGTGGGGTCCCAGGGAGGTGGTTAGGGTGGGGGGTCTCTGGAGGAGGCAGTCAGGGGACAAGGAGCGGGGGGAGTTGGATGGGTTTAGGGTGAGGGTTCTGAGGGGGGCAGTTAGAGGGCAGGGAGTGAGAGGGGGCAGATAGGGGGCAGGGGCCGGACTGTTTGGGGAGGCACAGCCTTCCATACAGTTTTACAACCCCAATGTGGCTCTCAGGCAAAAACGTTTGCCCACCCCTGGTTTAGAGCACTCATCAGGAACATGGGTGACCCAGGTTCAATTCACCCTTCTCTGCCTCAGGTCCAGGAACAATCTGATCATGGGTCTCGCGCCTCTCAGGTCTAGGCTCTAATCACTGAGCTATGGGATCCAAAATCATCAGTAATAAAAATAACTCTGAAGGAGCAACCAGTTGAAGATAATTAGAATGGCCTTCTCTAAAAACTGCTGTATTTTCTGCTTGTAATTTATAGTACATGCTCACCAAATAAAAATGGAACCCTAAGTAGTAGTAGTAGTTGAGAAAGTACGTCCCAACAGACTAGCACATTTCAAGACAATAAAGAATAGTTATTTTTAAATGGAAATGAATGTCTCCCTTCAGCCTGAATTCTTTCCACTTGTCCTCTTTAGGTTAAGTACTTTTTACTAATCAAGTATAAAATACCAAACACATGGGACTGAGAGCAAGTGGAGCTGAAGCGTTTCCAGGTGAAGCAGTAGTAAATCACACAAATAAAACAAAAAATTAATAAAAATAGATTTTATTATGTATTTCACATTTACTGGATAAATCAAACAAGAAAAACATGAACCATTAGCCTCTTTATAGTAGTTCCATATTTTGCGGAGTTCCTATTTCAGGAATGAAAGGGTTAAGATGAAGAAAAACCATAAAAATCATTACCTGGATTCATTACTGGAATAACATTATCAAAATAATACGAATGAACAGCCGTAAGGAGGAATAACACAACCATAAAGTCAAAAGCAAACCTTATAATACATTCATATCTGGATATCCAAAGAAAAACACTTTCCGCCATTGAAATTATCCTGATTTGCCTTACACACCAATCATAAGTGATTGTGCTTCCTCCCCACCCACATAGGACAACTGATATTTCTGACAAGCAGCGCATATTTCTTACAGGAAGGACAGTTTGCTTCACACAGATTACCTGAGCACAAGTGTCCTCAGCAAATCCACAGACTGGCAAGAAGCTGTTAACAAGGAGAGTTTTCTGTTCATTTATCTCTCCTCTGGAGAAAAAGACTGAACTGTATTTTCCTTTGTTACTCTGAGCAGAGGGTAACAGCTCAAATTGACAATCAGGATATAAAAGGGGAGGTGTGTGTAGGAGGGGGGAAACAACATGGTTACATGTAATTTACTTTTACATTTGATGAAATCTATTTGTGGTACAGCTTTCTAGACTCTCAACTGAATAAAGAAAGAATTTTATATCCATCAGACTTCTACAGCCATTTGAAAAGTCTTACCTCTGTGCAGCTGTGTGTTAATGACAGTTAATTTATATAGTAATGTTAACTACAGGACTTGGCTTTTGTTAAGACTCGTCATAAAGGAGCTAAACAGCCATCTGAGGAGGTCTTCAGGATGCAGTGGCCTGCTCCATTCACAATATCAAAAGTCTTGGAAGATTTTTTTTTTAAAAAAAAACACACACATTTCAAAATATCCTCCTGTCATAAATATAGCGGAAAGGGGAGCAACTTTTATATATGCAGTAGCATACAATCCCTCCTTGGCAGCTGTACTGGATTGTTTTACCTGTAAGGGGTTAAGCAGTTCAAATAACCTAGTTGGCATCTGTCCAGAAGGACCAAAGAGGAAAGAAGATACTTTCAAATCTTGGGGGAGGGGAGAGGAGGATTTGTTTGTTGCTCTGTGTGTTGTTCCCTCTCCGGATGGAGGGAGAAGCCAAGCAGATACAATATCTCTTGAAAATATACCTGGAATAATCCATCTAAAACAGAAGTGACAAAGAGTCCTGTGGCACCTTAAAGACTAACTGAAATTTTTTTCAGAGCATGAGCTTTCGTGGGCTAATACCCACTTCGT
>ML677341.1:22659906-22824514 GCA_007922305.1 Dermatemys mawii | reverse complement strand
ACTACAAAAGCAGCTTCTCTTCTCTCGCTATTCACACCTCCAGTTCAACTGCTAGAGGAACACCTCACCCTCCCTGATTAGAGATAACAAGCTGGTTCAGCCTCATTGGACTAACCCTGTTATCTCCCACCTGGTTCTTGCCTACCTATTTATACCTGCCCCTGGATACTTCCACTGCATGCATCCGACGAAGTGGGTATTAGCCCACGAAAGCTCATGCTCTGAAAAAATTTCAGTTAGTCTTTAAGGTGCCACAGGACTCTTTGTCACTTCTGCAATTCCAGACTAACACGGCTACCCCTCTGATTCTTGACAACATGCAAGGCACTGCATTTAGCCGTATGGAGTGGAAATCCATCAACCTCATGAAGAAACTTGCACAAATACAGACAGATATCATCTTTCTCTCCAAATGCAAACGGATGGACATCATACCAAATGGACTGAAGGTGAAAAATCCATTGCTTTCTACATACTGCACAGACTACAGTGAGAGATTATGCCAGACACTATCTAAGAAACTGAGGAACCACCTGATCAGCATCCTGTACAGCAAACAGGAAAACATCAAAAAAGAGCTTTCCAACCTGGAGACCTTGATAAACAACCAACCCTCCACACAAACAGACTTCACTAAAATAAGACAGGAGATCTATATTACACACTTCACCTCTCTACAAAAGAAAAAGGACTGCAAGCTATCTAAAATCCTGCCTGCCACATGGGGCCACAGCAGTGGTACCCCTAACTCACCCAGCAGTATCGTCAATCTATCCAGCTACATACTCAGCCCGGCAGAAGAGTCTGTCTTATCTCGAGGACTCTCATTCTGCCCCAGCACCCCCACAAACAAGATACAATTCTGCGGTGATCTGGAAGCCTACTTTCGCCGTCTCCGACTCAAAGAATACTTTCAAGACTACATAGAACAGCGCACTGATACACAGACACCATCCCACCAGCAGCACAAGAAGAAGAACTCCACATGGACTCCCCCTGAGGGTCGAAATGACAGTCTGGACTTATACATAGAATGCTTCCGCCGACGTGCACAGGCAGAAATTGTGGAAAAACAACATCGCCTGCCTCACAACCTAAGTCGAGCAGAACGCAATGCTATCCACAGCCTCAGAAACAACCCTGACATCATAATCAAAGAGGCTGATAAAGGAGGTGCTGTTGTCATCATGGACAGGTCTGACTACCAAAAGGAGGCTACCAGACAACTCTCCAACACCAATTTCTACAGACCACTTCCCTCAGATCCCACTGAAGAATATACTAAGAAACTGCACCGTCTACTCAGGACACTCCCTACACTAACACAGGAACAAATTAACATACCCTTAGAACCCCGACCGGGGCTATTCTACCTTTTACCCAAGATCCACAAACCTGGAAATCCTGGACGCCCCATCATCTCGGGCATTGGCACTCTCACTGAAGGACTGTCTGGATATGTGGACACTGTACTCAGACCCTATGCCACCAGCACTCCCAGCTATCTCCGAGACACCACCGACTTCCTGAGAAAACTACAATGCATTGGTGACCTTCCAGAAAACACCATCCTAGCCACCATGGATGTAGAGGCTCTCTATACAAACATCCCACACAGAGATGGAATACAAGCTGTCAGGAATAGTATCCCTGATGATGCCACAGCACAAGTGGTTGCTGAGCTCTGTGACTTTATCCTCACACACAATTATTTCAAATTTGGTGACAATATATACCTCCAGACCAGTGGCACCGCTATGGGCACCCGCATGGCCCCACAGTATGCCAACATCTTTATGGCTGACCTGGAACAACGCTTCCTCAAATCTCGTTCACTCACGCCCCTCCTCTATCTACGCTACATTGATGACATCTTCATCATCTGGACCCATGGGAAAGAAACTCTGGAAGAATTCCACCACGATTTCAACAGCTTCCACCCCACCATCCGCCTCAGCCTGGACCAGTCTACACAGGAGGTCCACTTCCTGGACACCACGGTGCAAATTAATGACGGCCACATCAGCACCACCCTATACCGAAAACCTACTGACAGCTATGCCTACCTTCATGCCACCAGCTTCCACCCCGGGCACACCACACGATCCATTGTCTACAGCCAAGCACTGAGGTACAATCGTATTTGCTCCAACCCCTCAGACAGAGACCAACACCTACAAGATCTCCACCAAGCTTTCTCAAAACTACAATACCCGCACAAGGAAATAAGGACACAGATCAACAGAGCCAGATGTGTACCCAGAAGCCTGCTGCTGCAAGACAAGCCCAAGAAAGAAAACAACAGAACACCACTGGCCATCACCTACAGTCCTCAGTTAAAGCCTCTCCAACGCATCATCAGTGACCTACAACCCATCCTGGACAACAATCCCTCACTTTCACAGGCCCTGGGAGGCAGGCCAGTCCTGGCCTACAGACAACCTGCTAACCTCAAGCATATTCTCACCAGCAACAGCACACCACGCCATAACAACTCTAACTCAGGAACCAATCCATGCAATAAACCTCGATGCCAACTCTGCCCACACATCTACACCAGCAACACCATCACAGGACCAAACCAGATCAGCCACACCATCACTGGTTCATTCACCTGCACATCTACCAATGTAATATACGCCATTATGTGCCAGCAATGTCCCTCTGCTATGTACATCGGCCAAACTGGACAGTCCCTACGAAAAAGGATAAATGGACACAAATCAGATATCAGGAATGGCAATATTCAAAAACCTGTAGGAGAGCACTTCAACCTCACCGGACACACCATAGAAGATTTAAAGGTCAGCATTTTGCAGCAAAAAAACTTCAAGTCCAGACTGCAAAGAGAGACTGCAGAGCTGCAATTCATTTGCAAATTTGACACAATCAATTTGGGACTGAATAGAGATTTTGAATGGCTAGCTAACTACAAAAGCAGCTTCTCTTCTCTCGCTATTCACACCTCCAGTTCAGCTGCTAGAGGAACACCTCACCCTCCCTGATTAGAGATAACAAGCTGGTTCAGCCTGATTGGACTAACCTTGTTATCTCCCACCTGGTTCTTGCCTACCTATTTTTACCTGCCCCTGGATACTTCCACTGCATGCATCCGACGAAGTGGGTATTAGCCCACGAAAGCTCATGCTCTGAAAAAAATTTCAGTTAGTCTTTAAGGTGCCACAGGACTCTTTGTCACTTCTGCAATTCCAGACTAACACGGCTACCCCTCTGATTCCATCTAAAACAGTGGTTCTCAACCGATGGACCATGACTTTTTAAAAATAAATTTAAAAAAGGAGGTGGTCCACGAAAATGTTTTGATTGGCCTGGTAGTCTGTGGACTGAAACAAGTTGAGAACCACTGATCTAAAACTACAGAAATTGTAGTTGGGCAAGGAAATGCATTAGGTTATCTTTTGTTTTGGCTTGTGAATTTTCCTATGCTACAGAGGTAGTTTTATTCCTGTTTTTGTAACTGTGAAGCTGAACCCAGAGGGGAATCCTCTGTGTTTAAAATCTTTTTATTACCCTGTAAAGTTACCTTCCTGCCTGGTTTTGCAGATGCGATTCTTTTATTTTTTGTTCTTTATAAATAAAGTTCTTCTAAAGAACCTGATTGATTTCAGTGTCCTGAAGACAAATGGTCTAGTCTGTGCTCACATTGCTAAGACAACTGAGTGGCACATTATTCTCAAGCCTCCCGAGGAAAGAACTTGAGGGGATATTCTGTGGGGATAGGGATTTCAAGTGACCCTCCCCTGAATTTTTGTGTAAATCACTTGGTGGTGGCAGCAATACCATCCAAGGACAAAGAAAGGAACTTGTGCCTTGGAGAAGTAGAATATAAGCTCAGGGAGTCTCATGTGGTCCCCACATCTGTAGCCCAGAGTTCAGAGTGGAGGGGGAACCATGACGCCTCCCATATAGTATCACACCACATTCATTTAGTATCTGGTCTATTTTCACAAATGCCAGCCCTTCCTCCCCTAAAGTTACCTGTACAACAAGGTAACAAACAAGTAAACATGAATCTGGTTTTATTTACACTGACAATGTACTCACAGTGCTCCAAGGACATAGAATCCACAGTCCTCACCCTGATTAGTTTATAAAATTATTTAAACCACACTAAAATGGGATACCATTACATCTAACAATCTCTTAGAAAACCGAGTTTCAACACATTTACTTTCAAATCACTAGATGTCAAAACCTGAATTATTGTAAAATCTTAAACCCTAACCACTAGAGGCATAAGATTCAAACAAGTGTAAAATACATGTTGTAAAATTTATTGCAAGTGAAAAATAAATACCTATTGCTCACAGTTACATTCAAGTTCAGCTGTTTGCATGAAGAGAACATATCCTTCTTCCAAAGTCCACATGCACACAAATTTAACATAAATCATGTATGCATTTTAACTACAGACAGATAGCTTTTAAAAAATACTTTCAGTTGTGCCTAAAATATAGGTTTAGGGTTTCGGGCATTTTTTAAATTAAAATAATTTTATATGCTGATGGTGTTACAGAGCAATTTTAGGAAATTAACTGTTTTATTACATACTGGAAATTCTTTAATAATTTCTCTACCACAAGGCTGATATTATGGCACAAAAAACAAAGAGCTTTTTCAAGCAGCCATTTCAAACTGTAGAGACTTTCATAACTTTCTAGAACAGAGTAGTACATAAATAGTGTATTTATATTAGAAAGACTCTGACATTAAATACTTGGTTTACAGTTAATGCACTTCTGAAAACAATGAATGCTGATCTTGAAACTGCCAGTATGTGTCTCGTCTAGTCATGCCCATCTTTGTGTATACTATGTTTCTGTTACTTATTTGAAGTATCTTACTGACCTATTTTAATGAAACCGTATCAAAACTGCTCTTTGTTCAAAAACCCTCTCAGGTACCATCAGTCAAATACTATGACAGAACTGTCACAATTCACCCTTTAAAAGTTATAGTTTGTCAGAGAAAACATGTTTGTGTGTGTGTTGTTGCTCTCATCATTTTAAGGCTCCAGTTTCCCCCAAGTCTTACAATCAAGAAAAATTCAAGAATTACTTTGCTGGTTCTAGCTTCTTGATCTCCTCTGCTAACACATGCCTTGAATCCTGCTCTCTGCTTTTGCCCTGTTGTAAGGTGTACAATGATGGGCCCAGCCTCATGATTTTTCCACTGCCAAGACACTCGTCCCCCTTGTAGAACACAGCAAACTAGAAGACAAACGCAGCAAGTTTTTAGAGCACTGGCAAAGTGGCATGCTGAGAGACTGACAGATAAGAACGTAGATCACCCTGAATACTCAAGGTAATATTAAATTTATTCCCTTGTATTTGCTCTGACCACATTACATAAAATGGGAGTGTAAAACAAATGAACAAATAGTTATAACCGTTGACTCATGTGGAGTATAAATATGAAATGTAATGGAAATTCCATCACGAAATTTTACAATATTGCATCAGAAATCAGTGGTAAGATAGTTATTTTAATTATTTTTCTTGGTGATGGAATCGCTCTCTAGTTATTACGTGACACCTTTTGTTTGAAAAGCTTGTCAATAAGGGGCTCATAGTCACATAAACAGAGTACCATTTTCACAGGAGCCTCTTCAAAAGGTTGAGTTATAAATTCTATAGTGTGATACTGAACTCTTAACTCTATGTGCGATGTGAAAGGCTGTTATGTTACCTACCAATATGTAACTCTTCCTTTCACTTTTATGCTGGGACATGTGAATCTGCCAGAAGCAGATAACCTTCTGGACACACAAAAAACCAATCGTACTCCCCAAGTCAAACATTAAATATGGAAGTCAATATAACAAAGCTTCCAATAAGCAAATTATTAACCAAACACCTGACTCAATTAATGTATGTATTTAGACCCATGACAGATTCAGTTTCTGCATACAGGGTCTGATCCAAAGTCCACTAACATCCAAGAGAATATTGACATGTATTGCAATGGGCTTTAGAGAAGCCCAACATCTCTAAATCAAGTTTCTTTCATTTTGTTTTTTTGGAGATAACTTTCTGAATGTTACTGAAATAACTGAGTGATGATTTAAATAGACAAACAATAGTTCTGTAAAACTAGGTGGATGAACTTTCTGAAGTTCTTCTAACTGAAGTTACGCAGTTAATAAAACATAGGATGACAGTAAATAGAATTTAAAAGATAATCAATTCTGGCAACACTTACTTGCCCTGTTGTAAGAGCTCTTAGTGGCTTGACTAGTGTCACCCAGACTGTCCCATCTTGGTTTAGAGTTAACATGCAAGGCACTAAAAGAGAAAGTTGTTAAACAGTCAGCTAGCTCACCCTTACATTCACAAGCAAATTAACTAGTTTTTCACTGGCTTAAACAGGTCTAATGAGTAAAGATGTCTGCAAAAATAATGCTTTATAAGTCTTTAAAAAATGGAAGTCTCATTAGCACATTTTTATCTACTTGTGAGAAATTATATTAGACTCTATTTCAATCTATCACCCAGATCAGAATTTGAACAGATGTAAATATATGAAGTTTGATCACCTAGTGCCATCTGATGCTGAAACCTGAAAGAACATTCCATCATTTTGTCCCTAATTAGCTCAGCAGGAGGTTCCTCTGCAATCCAGTGCACACGGTTTGTCCGCAGTAGGTCTCTATACAGTGCAAGATGATCTGTAGATGGTACCTTAAAGTACAAAATCTTGTTGAATACCAATGTTTATGCCAGATATTACATAACTGTTGTGAATGAAAGCATAGATTTCAGGAAAACATCAAGGCATATCAAAATAATAGCTAATCAACTAGTAAAGCAAGTAGATGTTAGAGTCTAACCAGCTTCCTGAAATCTTTCATGGAAAAAATGCCATAGCCCAAGTCTGAATTATTATTCAGCGTCATGCTCGCTTCACTCCTAGTTACGTCAGCTTATTTGTGCACTTCTCCCACAATCCTCACCAGCCCTTTCTCCATGCTGACCCTTATGCAGTATTGTCCTCGTTATCTCGATACAAGTCCACTATCTTTTCTTCATCAAAACCCCTTTCTAAGATTCACTTCTTCCTTGATATCCATTTAAAAAACAAATAGACAAAAAAATGAATTGAGAAATCAAGATGTGCACGTGCTTATAATGAGGAAATGTAATTTGTTGTTGTATCCTTGTCCTTATTCACCCATTGCCCACTCTCTTGATTTATCCTCGCTTGTCACATAATAGCTAACAAACTGTAAAGACTTCTAAGGGCATGGACCATGTCTTACCATCTGGTCTAAAAAAGTGACTAATATACTTTGGGGGCTTGTTACATTACAGCATTCAACTGTCACAACCATCATTACCAATCATAAGACACCAAAGATGTTTGGACTTTTAAATCTATGCTATTCTATTGATTAAATAGCATTGGGTGATGGAAGACAAATGCCAATTCATGTGACAACTATCTCTGAAAGAAATTTTTGAGAAGTAGGGAAAGCATAAAGAGTTAAAAATACATGCCACTGGAGTTGCTTCTCAAGCTACCATTTGTCATTCTGCCAGTGGGAGAACACCACAAAGCTGAGTAGTCTGGCATCCAAGCTGCAATCAAGAGGAGCTTCTTACATCAGAGTGTCTAAGGCATGAAATAATTCTCTTATGCTCATTTCTCTCCTTCTCATCCCCTTTTTGGTTTACAGTGCTTTCTTGAGAAAGCACATCTGCTATAATGAAACACTCCAGAGCACAAACATAGCATCACTAGCCAATCAGAGAACCAAACATTGCACAAAACATTAGTCATGGTAGGGTGCTTCAGAACGCAGGAGAATGCTACATGTTGACTTGAGAGTAAGGCAGAAATTATTTATAGAACAGTATCTTGTCTGTTTTCACAGAGAAGTGAAACTGTACTAGTGTTCAATACTTCATTTTCTAGCAACTCGCTATGCCAATATAATAAATGAAATATTTTAGACAAAGTATCACGTTTCATGCCACAATGGCTACATGAAAAACCACCTGTGTTTTGGAGTAGTACTTTGGAGGTTGATTGCCAATAGTTTGGAACATACTTCAAGCTAAAATCTCTAACAACTTTCTAATAATCAGAAGCCAAACGTTTGGACAGGATGTATAAAACCTATTATTGATATATCAGTTGGCAGCTTATGTTTCTCTTTTAAATGGAAAAGCCAAGAATTCTACAGATTAGAATCACATTCTTTTCAGTAGGAATCATGCAATGCCTGCATTCACCACACACAGTATATCAGGGGTCTCAAACATGCGGCCCATGGAGTTCTTTGCCGCTACCCACCAAGCTCTCCCCCAGAGTTACTTCCTGTGGCCACCAAACACCCCGCTTTTCCCACCCCCCACCCCCCCTAGGTATTTCCTGTGGCCGTAAAGCTCCCTGCCTTCCCCCCGCACGCTGCTCCCCACTCCTCTACCTACCTCCAAGCAGTTCCCACTGCCAAACAGCTGTTTGGTGGCTTAGCGGTTTCCAGGAGGCAGGGGGGAAGAGAGGGAAGCTGCACGCAAAGGGGAGGAGGGGGAGAAGAGGCAGAGATTTGGGGAAGGGATTGGAATAGGGGTGGGGAGGGGGTGGAGTTGGAGTGGGGAATAGGGGCAAGGAAGGGGTGGGACGAGGTGGGACAGGGCCTAATGGAAGGGGTGGAATAGGGGTGGGGCCAGGGGCAACGGGGGTGTGTGCCCGTGGGTGTGTCCCCGTGTGTATGTGTGTGTGTGTCCGTGTCCCTCAGGCCAATGCATTAGTCCTCATGTGGCTCTCTTGGTCATTTGAATTTGAGATCCCTGGTGTAAATAAAACTTACCACAAAGATATTTCCTGAGGTTGCATCTTTCTCAACAACAAACCAAGCTTCACTGAGGCCACCTAGCTTGGCTCTCTGGCCTATTGTATACAAGAAACAACCTAAAGAAATACAAAAATTTAACACTGGTAACACCTCTTAACTCTTTAGTTTCAGAAATCAAAATATTTCAAGTACATAAATCCCTCTCTTCAAAAGTTTAAGTATATCACTGAGCAAAAGTTAAAGACACCCCATAAACTTGAAAAAGTCATTTAAAAAAAATTAAGTTGACAATGTTCCCTTAGCATAAAATTAATGATGACCTAGTGGGAAGAAAGTAATCCGAAATATCAGTAGTGCTAGGTAATAATTATAGTTTTTCTTTTTATTGCAATATAAAACTAATACAAAAACTAGAGACAGAGCAAAGCTATAGTTATAGGGTTAATGGATCTTCTATGATTCATTAGGCATACCAAAACAGAATAGGATTAGACACCTTTGGAATTATACAGAACAAGTCTTTCCAAATAAAATAGCATTGTTATATATTACACAAATTGTTTATTTAAAATCAATTAGATAGGAAAGGCAGCTGATTACCTTTGTGTGTTCCCACCACCTTGTTATCTTCAATAGAAACAAAGTTACCTGGACGAGGTTCTAAATACTACAAGAAAGAAAATAGTTGTGTAAAAGATCTTTCCCCAGGTCACATTAAAAATTACTAGGGAAATCAGAACAGAAGTTTATAAAATTCCCCAGATCTAATGTTACTTGCCTCAAGAAGGAAGTTTTCAAAATTTCTTTTACCAATGAAACAAATTCCCATGCTCTAAAAAATAAAAAGAATAAATTGAATGCACACTATAAAAAAAGCAGAACGAACCAACCATTTTAAAATCCTAATGTCAAAATATTCATTATCAGTACAGCAAGGATTTACCCTCCCATGAACCTAGAAATATGCTAGGCGCCTCACAAAATGAGTATTAAAAAAAAAAATGCTGCTGCAAAGAGCACACAAATTGAATTCAATATAAGTGAAAATCAGAAACACAGGAAATCGGAGAAAGACATGGGTTGCAATAAGATCACATGGTTACTCAGTAAGACAAGAACACTTCTTGTTAACTGTGTTGCATCTATATATAAAAAAAATCCTTTACCTTATGACCTAACACAAATACAAGTCACTGAAGCCTAGAAACACAAAAGTTCTTAAGCACCTGAACCTCAGATTTAGGTATCTACGTACCAGATTTAGACTCCACTCTGATCCACAAAACTCCTGCTCACCTGCTGTCTAATCCTATAGGCAGAAGAATCCCTAGCTGTTTTGTTGGCCAGGCTGGAAAATTATTTCTGCACTTATCACTGCAATGCTTAAGCACCTTTGCAGATTTGTTCTTCTTTCTTCCTGAAACTACATCACCTAAAAATCCTATACTACAGTCCTCAGACAACTGCGTAGTAAAAAACTGCTTGCTATGAAGAAGCATACAAGTACTAAAAGCAAGAAGGAACACAACAGCTGCTTACTTTCATATTCCAAAAGATCACAACATAAAGCATTAGTTCGGGGTGGGCAAACTTTTTGGCCTGAGGGCCACATCGGAGTTCCAAAATATTGTATGAAGGGCGGGTTGGGAAGGCTGTGCCTCTCCAAACAGCCTGGCCCCGGCCGCTGTCCAACCTCCACCCACTTCCTGCCCCTGACTGCTCCCCTCAGAATCCCCTACCAATCCAACTCTCCCTGTTCCTTGTCCCCTGACTGCCACCTCCAGAGACCCCTCCCACCCCTAACCACTCCCCCGGGACTCAACCAACACCCCCCGCTCCCTGTCCCGACTGCCCCAACCCCTATCCACTCCCCCACCTCCTGACAGACCCCCGAGATTCCCATGTCCCATCCAACCACCTCCTGCTCCCTGATTCCCCCGCCCAGAACCTCTGCCCCATCCAACTCCTCCCTGTCTCTTGACTGCCCCCAGGACTCCCTGACCCTCATCCAACCTCCCGCTCCCTCCCCGGCTCCCTTACCATGCTACTCAAGCAGCGTATCTGGAGGCCATGTGGCCTGCCAGAGCTCACACTCCCGTCCCCTTACCACGCTGCTCCAAGCAGCAGGAGCTCAGGCCCCGCTGGAGCCGCACCGCTGCCGCACTGTCCAGGGCCGCTCCTGGACATGGCACGCTGAGGCTCCAGGAGAGGGAGGAGGCGGGGGAGAGAGGACAGCAGTGCAGGGGTTGGGGGAGGTGGGAGCCTCCCCAGCTGGGAGCTCAGGCAGGATGGTCCCACGGGCCAGATGTGGGCCGCGGGCCATAACTTACCCACCCCTGCATTATTTCCTTAGCTATGGAAAAACAGAACTAGCCTTGTGAAAAAAGTGACCTAAGGAAAAATAATCTGACACCAATCTATAGCAATACATCCTGCAACATAACTATAGTAAATTAGAGATATCGAGTACCATCGTGAAATATAAATCATTGGCTATCTCTGTGACTTGCACTCGTTGGAAACAGGCCACATCCATCACCTCAGCTCCTCAGAGCTATGGTAGAGGAGCTTTTAAAAAAAACCAAAACCAAAAATTAAAATATCCAGGCTAAACAAACACACTTAACAGTACTTTGGGACAGGAAGACAACTGCGTAAACATTGCAAAAAACTGAATTTTCAGTCCAAATATATTCTGTTACTCAGAAATAATTTGATTTAATTTGATGCAATATAATTAAAAAGCTATGATTATATTTAAAGTTTATTTAACAAGGATTAAAGTTTATAACATATAAATCAGAAAAAGAATGGTTTAGTGATAAATATAAACAAAAAGTTTAATAAGTGTTACCATGCCTCTTTTCTCTTTAGCACATGATGAAATCCGTGTTCTGCTGCTATCTTCTTTACAAAATCTTTTGTCAATCCTCCTAAAGGAAAAATGGTTCTCCTCAAAGCATCTTGTGAAATCTGACTGAGGAAGAAGGTCTGGTCTTTCAAGTGGTCGGCTCCTTTAAGGAGTTTTACAGCTGCAAGATGTAGAATACACAAGATGTTTCAAAGTTACATAGCTTAACTCCTATTATTTACATAGAAGTTTAGTTAAAATTCGGCCTAAAATAAGAAATTCTACTATGAACACATCTTAGGAAGTTTTCTGTTGAGTGCAATGAGAACATTTGGGGCACTTTTTACAACCTAGCTAGAGCTACATTTCCTAATACTGTACCTCTTGTTCAATTTTACAAAAAGAAATGGGGGTTAAAACTGATTACTCAAACTAACATGAACACCTGTTAATCCCATGTTTGACTTACAACACCCAACATTCCAAATATTTGGTTTTGTCTGTTTATTATGGTCTTAAATGTTTTAATAAAATGATAAAAATTTCCAAGATTTTCAAAATATTTTTATATTTTTCTTTAAAACTACTCCCTACCAAAAAGGGCTACATAGATTTTGATTTTGTATTTTGCTGAATCTCTGTTTCTTTTACATCACTATGAATTTTCCTGGTAAGAAAAGCAATACTATATATTAATATTTTTAAAAAATCACTGTAAATGTAGAAATAAGTAATATTAGCTAGAAGTATTGATCTTGCTTTTCAAAAAAACATTAGATCAAATTTGCTCTAAGTCACACTGATGTAAATCCACATTAATGTCACTGGAGTTATCCCAGACCTACAGCAGTACCACAGAACAGAATTTGACTTGTTTATACAAATGATCTACAGATTCAGAGCCTCCCAGCAGCACAAACAACTTGATCCTACCTTGTATACGTAATAATTATGATACAACTAGCCCATGATGTCAGCATCTATCACGTAGTTATATTGTAATTTTCAGTCATATTCTGTCCATTTGGATAAGAACCAGTCTCCATTATAGCTCTGGAGTTTCACTGCTAAACATATAAATGAGCCTTTTGTTTCAAATTACTGAGAAATGATTTTGAGATACTGGTTGGCCACATCTAGTAACAGAGAGTCTCCACAATAGGTCTGGAAACATACCTAGAATACCACATTCATGGTGGTAGATATTTAAGAGGTGTCACAAAACAGGTATTGGAAAAGTGGGGTTTCTCCCTGCCCTGGAAAATGGTGACTTGCCAGACACATGCTGTATGCTTATAATACAGATTTACCTTTCAGGTCTACTCTAGAAGTGCCTTCTTCTGGGCTATAAGTATCTATATGGGACACAAATATTTGATAATGGGTTCTTTAATCTAGCAGAGAAAGCTATAACATGATCCCACTGATGTAACTTGAAGCTAGACAAATTCAGACTGGAAACAAGGGGTAAACTTTTAACAGAGAGGACTTAACTATTTAGGACAATGTCCACAGGGTTGTGTTGGATTCTCCATCAGTGGCAGTTTTTAAATCAAGATTTGATTTTTTCTAAAAGATATGATCTAGGTCTAGGAATTATTTTGGGGGGAGTTCAATGGCCTGTGTCATACAGGAGGTCAGACTAGAACTACATGATCACAACTGTACCTTCTGGCTTTGGAATCTATGAATCGATTTACACAGCTAAAACTCTCATCCAGCCTCTCCTTATGTCATGTTTCAATTACTGAAACACTCTTTTCTCTGGCCTTGACAAATGCAATCATGTCTCATTCTCAGCCATTCAGAATGCTGCTGCAAACATAATTTCTTATCCTGTCACTTTGATCATATCACCCATCTCTCTGCATCTCTCCACTAGCTCACCCTTTCCTAAGACATTCAATATAAGCTACTTTCTTCACTTTCAAGGCCTTTCATGGCTCTGCTTATCTCCACCGTGCCTATTGTCTCTCATTTTACCCCAGTGCAATTCCGCACCACTGTTCCTGCACAGAATTCACAGATTTCTTTGCTTCACTGCAGAAAAATGATTTTCTGATGGGAAGCAAAAAGGGAAGCTGCAAGAGTGGTCACATGCCCCTGCCCAGCAACATGGACGCGTGTTTTCAAGCACCTGGAGCAAACGGTGGAGAGGTAAATAACTACTGAGGGAATGGGGGGATACCCCAGCCAGTACTAGGTTAGACCCTCTCCTTGTCCTCCCAACCCCTATGCTTCTGGACACCCCATACCAAGACACCTCCACTCACTGAGCCATACACCCTATACCTAGCCTTCTCCAAGGTTGGGGATTGCCTCAGTCAGTGATTCCTACCTTACACCAGGCTCAGCTGCTAGTCCTGGCTGGGCTGGGGGAGGATTGCACAGCATTGCTAGGGCCAGGTTAGATCCTCCCCCGGTTCCACACACCATCCTGTTGCTATTTCAATCACTCCTCAGCACTGGGGAGAAGGGTCGCTATATGCTCCCCCGTCCACTGAGCCCCAGAGCCTTTGGACGCTCCCATATCCAGACGTCCTCACCCATCTACACCTGGCTCTCTCCACCAAGCCCCATTCCCCTGGCATGTGGAGCACTGCCGAGTCCCGTTCCCTGCATCCAGACCCTCCTTTCCTCCCCCACTGAGCCCCAACCACTCTCACCTGGACCCTAGAGTCCCACTGCCCTCACCACCACCACCACCCCCACTGAGCTTCCCACACCAAGACTGCCCCACACAGAAGCTCTCACCCCACACCTGGATCCTGTTGGGCTGAGCCTGCCTGCCCACATCTGGTGCTCTGGGCACAGAGGGTCAGGGCTCTGGGGTGTTTCTGGGAAAGGCCCAGCACTTATGCTGTGTCAGGTGCAGCCTCACCACCAAGTCTATGGGTAGGGGAGGAAAAGAATGGGGCTTCAGGGTGATCTCCCACCTCTGTGCAGCCAGTGGCCTGTGCTTATCATTGCCATGCTGGAGCCTCCACATTTATTTACTGACAAATAACATTTGCAGAATTTTAAAATATTGTATTTGGAATTTTTATTTTTTGGAGCAGAATTCCCTTAGCAGTATCATTTGCTATTGAGATGCTGACTCCCACGTCCAACGGACCCATGATGTCAGTGTCCATCACCCACTTGTTAACATTTTTACACAAACATCTTCACACTTCCCCCTAGCCTGCATCACATGCTTGGGAGCAGCTCTTCCATCAACATCTGCAAAAGTTACCTCATTATCCTTCTTAAAATTTGCAATTATGGCTATAAAAAAACTTGACGTTAGTTAGGCTGCTGGTGTGTTGAGACCACTGCCTGCCATATTGACCACTGTTATCCTGTTGTTTCTTTGTACTCCCTCATCTGTCTGTATCCATCTGTTGTCTCTTCTTGTCTTATACTTAAGATTTTAAGCTCTTTAGGACAGCGACCATTTTTTGTTCTGTTTTTGTACAATCCTTCCCACAATGGGGTCGTGGTCCATGACTAGGGTTCCTAGGTGCTATAGTAATACAAATAATAATAAATAATAGTAATAAACATTATGCAGCACCATCTCCTTTTTTGCCAAGATGTCACAGTCCATCAAGGGAGTCACCATGGCTGCAGTGCATCAAGAGAGCTTTAATCTGTCTGATTAAAGGAGAATGGGAGTACGGGGGAATAGGCACTACAGCAGCATTTCTGAATCAAAATTTTCAGCAAAAAAATCCCCTCTTTTAGCCAAAAACTTCATTTTTTTTTTAAATGAAAAATTTAGATTTGTCACAGGAAACAGAGTTTTGTTAAAAAAAAAAATTTAGTTGGAAACCCAATTTTCCATTTAAAAAAATCAGATTTTAGACCAAACCTAATCATGTTATATATTAGAAATGATTTACTATCATTGCAGGAAGGGTAATTTGATAACTATAATTTATTACTGAGAGATTGTGGTTCTGAACTCTAAAGTAGCAAGCTACAGCATTCAGGTTTGAAGTCTTATGTAGCTTACAGTGGACTGGATATCCTGACAGAGAACTATCAGACAGTTTATTTACAGAATCGCTTATCTTGACTTCAGTTGAGAAGACTATTCCAAGTCTATTTAGAAGTAAATGTACGGTATAACACAAACCTTGGTCACCGAATCTAAAAAAAGAGAGAAGGTTCAAAGAAGAGTAGCAGGAATAAAGAAGAGCACAGGAAAATCTCTTATAAAAAGAGTGTATACCTTAGATGAATAAGGAATCAAATAAGAGGGGACATAAAGTATATAAAATAATTAACACTACAGAGAAGTTAGACCAGGAACCTTTCCATCTCTCATTATATAAGAACAAGAATCCTTAATGGCCTATAATTGACAGCAAGGACTACTCTTTTCTTGGAATTCTACAAATCCCATAACTTCTAATACCTGGAGAGAACAGGACCTAGATTTAACAGAATTATTTAAATATACTGGGCCAGAGAGTCAGACGGTATAAATCAATCTAATTTCACTGAAGGCAAGGGAGCAACACTATTTTTTACAAACTGAGAATCTGGCCTTCTGTTCTTAAACAATAAAGGCTTTTATTTTTATCTTATAAAAAGCATTACAATAAGACATTTAATTACTGAAGTTTAATAATGTTGAGATGCTGATATCCCATCTTGATATGTATCTACTATTGTAACCAACTATCATAGGCTGGCTGGCCTTTTAAGGGGAGTCAGGATCAGCTTCACAAATGATGTAGCAGCTATCCCCTTGTTGATCATGACCTGATGCTTGATTACCATTAGTGACCCCAGCTGTGAAAGGATTAGGGCAGACTACACAGAGAAAGGAGAACACCTTCAAAAAAAGGAGGCCAAGGAGAGAGGAAGTAGGGAGATTCTTCTCTCTTTAGTAAGGGCAGGGCTCTGTTTAGGATTTATGGTGCTTTATGCAGTATTATTAAACTGGTACCCCTATGCCCAACGGCAGCCTGAGCTCGCATGTATATTTTAATAAGAGTGGCCTTTTGAAGGATTTATTTTTAAAATACTATATGTCTGAAGAGCCAAGCGTTTAAGGCTAAAGATGGATACTCAGATTGTGCACCTGAAAACTATGCAATGATTTTTTAGAGATATGATTTTAGAATCTTCAGTGACACACTGAAATTATTTAACATTTAAATAATTTTAAAGCAAATTTTACATTAAGGTCCTATAGACTAACATGTTCTGAGTAAACATTACAGTAATGCACAACTGTTTGTGTCAGTAAATTCAGAAACTAACAGTATATACCTGGGGGTTGGCAAATGCCTGTGTAACAGGTTCAGTAGGTCCGCCGAGCCACTGGGGGGGCGGTGGGGAGCTACTGCTTCATTGAAAGGCCTTGGCCACCCCTTCCTGGCACTAGGGAATTAGCACAGGAAGGAGTGCTGGCCCGTGTCTGTGGTATGCCCCTCTGGCAGAGGAATGATGGCAAGCGTCCATGGCGCACCCCTCTGGCAGGGGAGCACCGACAAGAATCAGTGGGCTTTATCTGGGTTCTGCTACCTGAGGCAGGTTGGCTGGGGTAAGGGAACACAGGCTCACTCAACCCTACTGCGTTGCAGCCCAGGGCCCTTACAGTGGCGAGAGAAGAGGGTCCCGTCAGCAGGGATCCATCTGCAACACGCTGACCAAACAGACTTCCTGCACCGTCCAGTTCTGCTACTTCCTACCCAGTCTCTCACATGGGCCCTTCTGGTCCCTCCTGCTCATCAGGGTATTCAGCTGCTGACAGCTCCAGCTCACCCTCCGCGTCCCGCTCACTCTGGCTCATGTCGCAGCCCGGCTCCTTCGGTCCCTCAGGGTATTCTGTGGCTGGTAGTCTTGGTGACCCCAATCCTTCCTTCAGGTCAGGTTTCCCCACTCCAGGGCCTCCCCTGGCTGGGCAGCAGGGTCTGCAGGGGACAGCCAGCTGTCTGTGCTTGTCTCCCGCCCTGGTGCTGCCCTGACTGGGCTAAGGGCCCGTCCTTTGTACTTCCTGTTCTGCCCCTCCCCTTCCGGGGGATGGAGTAAGCTTGGTCTGGCCCCGGCCACTCAGGCTGACAGAGTGGCTCTTTACCCTCTGTTCAGAGGGAGGCCACCCTGGCTCCCTACAGCCTGTTATTTAGTAAATGCTTCATTGCCACTTGAATGACTCTTTAACAGTTTCAATGTTGTGCTAATAGGTCTGGCAAGCTGGAACGCTTTTTCACTTTTAAGTACTAGGTCCTCTCCAGAGGAAGACTCACCAGGCTGCAGAGGCCAGGTGTAGTGCGAGCCTGCAGAAAGGGTCAGAACAGGGACAGAAAGAGGAGGGAGTGTGGACAATAAGACCCAGGGGTCCCCCAAATTTTCACGTGCCCTACGCTACACTACATATGCCTAAGGACTGCCCTGGCTAAAAGCCTGGCAAAGACACACAGAAAAAGGCTACAGGGATGGATTTAGTCCTTGTGATGGGCCTTTGAAAAGGAGCAATATCCAGGGAGGCAATCCTGGGGTCAGCATTTCAAGGGAGGACCAAGAAGCTGAGATGAACTAGGAAGAAGCCTGAGAGGTCCGGAAACCAGAGAAGATGCTGTAATAACAGCCTGCTGGGAAACAGCAAAAAGGGCTTTGGAGGCAGGAAGTAGCCCAAAAAGACAGCACCATGTCTAAAGACACAGACCTAGCTGCTTACCAAAGGGTCCTTGGACTGGAACTCAAAGCAGAAGGTGAGTCTGCCCCAAAGAAGGTGCATAGAAGCTCCAACACAAGGACAATTAAGCCCAGGGTACGGCTGAGAACTGAACCCAGATGGGCTGAGGTATTGCCCAAGAGGGGTTGTTCGGGATGTTTGGATTTCCGTTATCATGGAAGGGATCCAGATCAGATGTGATTTAACTGGAAGGCTAAGTTGTGGACAGAAACAGGTTATTATAGGGCCAAGTAGTAGGCAACAGGGAACACTGGAAGCTCAGATCCCTGCAATACCATCACCTAATGCCAAGGGGGCTAGGCAATACTGTGCAAGAAAATATTAAGCTTAAAGCCATTTATGTATCTAGTTTATTTCATGTTTATAAATATAATTATGATTAAGGAAAAGTTCTTAATAAGATAAGTGCTTTGAGAGACGTAAACTGAGGAAGTCTTGTTGCTTCTAATATGACTATGTAAGAGCCTGTGGCAAAGTGGGGAATATCTTAATGTTTTATATGAATATTGAGCATGCTTCAGTTTCCCCTACGTACTACATGTTTCACCAGGTGTATAACTGTTGCAGAGGACCAGAGTGTGACCTAGCAGCCGGGACCGCAGATAATGGCTGGGACACTTTGTAGTTTAACAACTGGTCACCCAAAGGCCCTCCCCAACTTGGAAGCCATCTGGTTTTGCCCAGTGGGAGAAAAGAAAGGGATGAAGAGACAGAGCCCAGGGGATCTGTTTGCCCAAGAAAGAAGACAAAAGATGGAGGAGGGGCTTTTAAGAAGGTGATCTAGTGTGGCTGGCTGGAAGAAGGAACACTTCCGGACTGGGGACAAAGAGGGCTTTGGACCCACTTAAACTCAGGAAGACTCAAATGACCTAATCTGTAACTTTCTGTTCTAAAGGCTACCCAAGAACTTTCTATGCTGTATTCCAGACTTCCAATAAATACTTTTGTTTTACAATGCTGGCTGAGAGTCATTACAATCCAAAAGTTTCATTGCTCCCTCCCTGCTAATATTTCCCCAAAGATCCAGTTTGAGTGGACTCACTGAGGGAACCTCATTGAGTCTGACTAGTGTGGCAAGGTACCTCCTTCATCTTGCCAGACTTAGTATTACCCCCTCTGGAAATGGAGGGCCTGAAGTAAATCAGCCCCACTCTGGGCAGTGTTTGCCTTCCCCCTTCTGTGCTCCTTTGGCCGTTTTCAGGGTTGCCTAAGGGGTGATCCTTCATCAAACAAAAAGGAAACCATCACAAACACAAAACCAAAGGGGGATACCTTTCCCTGCCTCCTCACTGGGGCAGTGTGTCAGTCCTTTCCTTAGCAAGCACTCAGGTTTGGCTGTTCCCCTTATGGGAGAAAGCACAGCCTTTTAGCCTAGAGAAGCTTATTTTCCTGCTGCCACTAGTCTGGCAGCAACTTGTCATTCTCAACCCCCTATTCTCTCCCCAGAGAAGGGGTTTTTAAAAGGCCTCAGGCAGTCCTTAATTGGATCCAGGTGTCCCTAACTGACCTGAGGTAATCCTTTTTCGGCTTGTAGGGAAAAGAGCCTTTAACATTCTAGGCTAACAAATCAGCCTTCCAGGACCTTCTTGCAGCCATCTGGTCTGACTTTGTCACACCAGGCATGGGGAAGACTTAGAGATGGAAGCAGTGAAGTCAAATGGCTTAACCTGAGAGAGAGAGAGAGAGAGAGATCCTCAAGGAGGGCTGACACTGAAAGGTGCTCCTCTCAGGGACCATATGGAGCCAAGAGAAAGCACTTGCCTGTGAATCTGTGACAAAGCCATATTAGCCACTTACCATTTCTAACTTCAAATCGGTTTCTGAAAAGCCCTTGTGGTCTTTTAATGTGTTTCTGTTGGAAAATTTCTTCATCTTCCAATGAAGTCCTTGCATAATGCCCAGTTGCAACTGCATCCGCTCCTATGTCAAGTCACAAAATATACATTGCACTTGAACTTCACAATATTTAGAGTATTAAAGGTTATAGAAATATTTGGAAACACAAATGATATAGGAACAAAAGTTAAAGATAAATGACATCTGAGAAGCTTTACATAGCTAGCCAGTGCTGTCCTAATCTTAATACAGCTCCATTATTTAATGGAAAATCATATTTCTTGATGTATCACACTTCCATTTTTTTGCGCTTTAAGGAGTACCTTCAAACGCAAATTTTAAACTTCTCTTCACAAAAGAGAGAGTTTCCTGAAATAAACTTACTTACATCTCTGAAAACACATTAAAAGAAATATTTTACAAAAACTGGTATAAGGCTATAAAGATGTTTAAATTGTGTTGCACATGAGATCAGGCTTCTTGCCCAACATTTTTAAAAAGAGTTTGCTCCTCTTTGGCACTTTGCATTATAGGCTATATACAAACACACCTGAAGACAACTTACCAAGGTTATCTAGAGCATAACGGAGAAAATAATTGAATTTGATATGCTTGTTGCATATTATGTCAGGATTAGGAGTTCTTCCCATTTCATACTCATTTAAAAGGTAACTGTAAAACAAATGTACAATGACTATGAACATTTTTAATGTCAGGTAATTCTATTCAAGTGTGGAGAAGTACTTCTTACTCTTCAGAGCTTAAGACCTATCAATAATACTAAACATATATTGTGCAAGAGGTAAACATGTGAGTGATTCATTAATATTTTATTTTACCTATAAGACAGCACTCATTTAAGATTTTCCATGACTGGACTAAACTACAGTTTTTCATATTTAAACTCATACTAGTGTTTCTCAAATTAAGTTTCAAAATGTTTGTACTTTAAAATAAGAAGATTGCTTAGCAATTATATTTTTAGCTACTGACAAAATGTGGCCTCATCACCACAGTGTCTGATTGTCTCTTGTATGATGCTTATTACATGTTCAAAATGCTTAAACAACTGCCAAACAACAGCACTTAAATACTATGGTGATGGGCATGAATACTGAAATACCTTAGGGCCTAATCCTGCAAGGTGTTTCTTGTCCTCAATTCCCATTCAAAAAAATTGAAACTGACCACACAGGATTCTGCCCTCAAACAGTACATGCTAATTAAGAGGTACTTTACATTTTTTTAAAAAAAATACAGGTGTTTATTTTTACTCTTTATAAACTGAAACAGCCTCTCAGACTTGTCCCTTACATTTTTACATTAGATAGTTTTAAAAACACAAAGCAAAATGTTTTTTCCTTTGTTTACTATCTTTCCCTATACATTTAACAGACGATACCAGCAACTAAGTCAGCTGCGCTACCCACACCTGCATTGTTTTTCCCCGTTGACATTCAAGGGCAAGGCCAAACAGGCAATTTCTTCATAAGAGTGTACTGTAGCCTGTAAGGAAGACGACAACCTAGCAGAACTTCTGAAGGATATAGTTCCCAGAGGGAGCCCATGAAAGTAGGCAACACAAAGCTTGCTTTAATCAGTACAGCTGCATCGCTGCAGCACGTGTGGGGAAGATGCTTTATGCCAGTGGGAGAGAGCTCACCCGTCGACATAAAAACCCACCTCTGCAAGCAGCATAAGCTATGTCAGGGGTAGAAGCTCGCTGTGCAGACGAATGCTTATGTCAGTGTAACTATGTCGCTCAGAGGGTGGAATATCTGCACCCCAGAGCAACATAAGTTTTGCCTGTACAGGCCGTAGTGTAGACATAGGCTAAGAACCCTTCATGTCAGTCAGAGGGAGTTCTAAAAAAAGAGTAGTCAACTGGTTCTTTAGGGAAGCAGAAAACAAAGGAAAGGGGGATTAAGAGTGGCTGCTGAATCTCTCCAATACTGGTTACAGACTATAGAAAAGCAAACCCAGAGTGATTCTCTTAGCTTAAAAGGCCTAGGAAGAGGAGGCCTGAAGAAGTAGGAACCATGGGAAGGGGTAAGTTCATAGTCTGAAGATCCAGAAGAGAAAGTCCTAGGGAAGGGCAAGCTGCTTGCAAGAGTAAAAGACTGCATGTGAGCCCTGCACTGAAGGGGGAAGATGCAGGGACAACAGGAGAAGGAAATAGTTGAAGAAAGTAGTAGTGTGGGCTGAAGACCTCGAGTTGCACTCTCTCTTTTTTGGAAATCCCAGGCTAGCACTCCCAAGGAGGGTAGAATAACACCCCTCTTCACTCTGCTATATCAACAGGGAAAATGGAGTGGAGACACCCTGTGTTTCCTTGCTGAGCAAAGTGAGGCCCTATGCTTAACCTGATTGTATTTCTCTGCTGAGAAGACTGGAGATAGCAAAGAAGTGGATCTGATGACGCGTGGAATTGAGAAGAGGGGGAGCAAAGCACGGAGTCACATAGGAATGGACGAGAGTAGAGTGGTGGCAAGGAAGGAAGCAAGGACCCATAGCCAGGGGAAGTGGAGGTGGGTAGGGTTGTTATATTAATTTGGATGGAATAAAGAGTTAAAGGTGTTAACCCAATCACTGTCCAACATTAAACAGTGTTAAACAAGATCCAAGGCTTGGTATATAGTAGGGGTTCTTGCGGGGTCACGAACCTTTAGGGGTTGTTACATGGGGGGTCGCAAATTGTCAGCCTCCACCCCAAACCCTGCTTTGCCTCCAGCATTTATAATGGTGTTAAAAATATAAAAAAGTGTTTTTAATTTATAAGGGGGAGTCATATTCAGAGGCTTGCTGTGTAAAAGGGGTCACCAAATTTTTGAGTTTGAGAACCACTGGTATAAAGGAATACTTAGTACCCAAGCAAACACACCATTAAAAATCCTTTTAACCTTTTAATAAAGAGACAGAAAAGAAGAAAAAATAGTTAAAACATTTGAAATGTTAAGTTTTAAATATGGCTTTCATTTTAACTGCATTCCCTTGTTCCCCCATTTTATTTTCAAGCTGTAGTGTAAACAATTTTTAGAAGGAAAATCCGCATTGTTTGGCAGTCTCTTAGATCAGCAGCTCTCAACGTGGTGGTGGGGGGAGAGGACATAAACTCTTTCAGGGAGACTGCAGGGCCCCACGGCTAAAACCCAGAGCCAGAACACCTGCCACGGGGCGAAGCCTCAATTCCCGATCCAGGGGAGGGGTGCTGAAGCCAGGAGCAGCAGGGCTGAACTCCGGAGCCTCAAGCTCCAGTGCTCCCCAGGGAGCAGAAGCCTTGAGCCCATGGGCAGAAATCAAACTACACCGATGCCTGGGCCCCCCTCACCCTCCTCAGCCCAGAGGTCTGAGTCCCTCCCTCCCCCGCTGGACTTGTCTTAAAATGCACAAAAAAGGCTGAAAGAAGCAAAGCTGTTTTTAATGTCAATTAGGTGGTGAGCTGGGTTTGGAGTAAAAGTAATCTAATATGCAGGGGGTTTTGCTCCAATTTGATGTAAATGGAAGTAACTGAAGTTCCTGTTAAATATTTTCTTCCTCAAACTGCAGCTAGTTAGTGTGGATAGAAAGAGAAAGAGGGAGGAATTGGAACTGGGTGACATACTACACCTGAATTAACCTAATCCCAGAGAAATCCCATCTATCAATTCAAAGAGTAAATGTATGTAAGTATGTCAATAGGCCCATACCTATCTTTGCTGGTGGTGATCCTAAACTTGTAAGATAAGGAACGAATAATAATTTCTAACACATTAAGATATTTCTGTAATGTCTTATGACTCCACAGACACTAATTATCAATAGTAAATTGTCCTTGTCAGTCTTTTGACATTCTCTACCTCCTCACTGTTCACATACTAACACTTTATCAGATATTATATTTTTAAAGACATTGTCTCTAAAACAATCCTACCTGAAAACTTCATTCCAGTATTCCTTGACATAGGAAACTTGATGAAAAGGGATATCCAGTTTCTGACAAACTCTATAAGCATCTTCACAATCGTTGTCAGCAGAACAAACTCCTTGTTCATCCAGAATGTCCCAGTTCTTCATAAATACCCCTGTTACTTGGTAGCCTAAGGGAGGAAGAAATGAATTATTTATATACTGAAAACGTTCTTAGGTATCAGACCCAAACTCTGGATCTTCCAATGTTCTTATAGTTGTCAAAAAAACATTCCATCAGTGCCTCACGTTGCACTTCCTTGCTGCAGATTGCACAACACTCAGACAAGCTATTAAGTCAGATGATGTGTGCTTGGTGAAAAATCAAGAGCCTCTTTCACTTCTTCCAAATACCATTATTTCACCCCAGCATTCTGAGCAACTGATATCCCTAGAGAACATGCCAAGACTCAGGGTTGTTTTACATTGCATATATTAGTAATTCCTGTTTACATACAGATTTTGGAAAGAATTTTTAAAAGCCAGTCTCCTACTGATTTGATTTTCTGTCCATTGCTAGTTTTTCAGAGTATTCTACATACAGATACCTCCCCTGTTCCACTCATTATCCAATAAGAATTTGAAGATTTAACAACATGGTTCTAGAACTCCTAAGGTGACATTAACAGGTTGAATACTGGATCATTACAGGTTTTAGATTTTTTTTCAGAGAGGAAAAAAATATGTATTATATTATAGTAACCTTTAGGATCCCAAATGGAAACAGGGCCCCATTTGTAGTGTTCAGAAAACACAAAACAATAAACATACCAGAAAAGTGAAGAAGTCAACTGCACATCATGTTAGTTTCATAAATTTTTGGTGTGGAGTTTTGCTGAGATGGAATAAGATAAAAGAGGGGCAAAGTGTGTGTGTGTGTGTGTTAAGTAAGGAATAGGGGAAGGAGAAGTGGGAAGAAGTGGGCATGGACTCTGGAGGGCAGGTGAAATGAGGCTGGAGGGAAGAAAGGGAGCAGGAGGGAACTGGAGCAAACATCCAATCAACAGAAAAGAATGTCCAGAGTGAAAACCGTAAAAAGCAGTTGCACATAGATGGTGTAAGTAAGGGTTCTGTTGCAGATGCTTCTCTCTGCTCCTGTCAGCTGAATTTCAGGGTGGCCCATCCCAGCAGTTTTTTTCCTCCTTCCCTAAACTGAAACTGGCCCTAGTGCCCCTCTATTGAATCATTCCAAGAATGCAGGAGGGCAGGAATTACCTCAGCAAAACTCTGCATTTGGTACTTAAAGTTTCTAAACCTATCAAAGAAAATGAGGGTCTGTTCTTCCTATAGATCTCCCAGCAAGCATATAATTTCTAATTTTTCAGTGTCTGAAAATTCTATGCCAAATAGTAAATGCTGTAAGACTAGCACTTCTCATGTAAGGGCTCGTAACGCAGCTGCAATGATAATGGAAAATATTCAACCTATCCTCTTTCAATGGCTCTACAGGTTGAATATAAGGAATTCGTTCTTCCTCAGTAAGTACAAAAGTGAATTTAAAAAGTCTTTAACCTTGGTATCAAAAGAGCTTGATACAAACCTTGCCATAACAAATCATGAGATATGAAATTAACAGAGATTCATATTTCATTCTCTGAAAGCCCATATCTATACTGGGAAAATCATGTGAGAAAATGTGATAACATTTTAAATAACCTGATGTTTAACAAGACTTAGTGTGTCCCCATCAGGTTCCCTTCGTTTGACCCTTTGACCTCACTCCTGTCCCTGTTATTTCATTAGTTGTCCCCCAGAATTATTTGGTTTCCAGGTCCTGTGGACGCTCCCCTTAGGCCGAGGGCAGGTCCTTTAACAGTGGGCGGGCTTCTGCCCACCCACTTCCTGGATCCAAATAGGATCACGTTCCTGTAGCCATATGGCCTGACCCTGTCACACCATCTTGAATGGAATGGTGTTAAACATGACATTATAGCTGGTATAAGGAAGATATTGGCCAAGGATCTTTTGCTTGGGGATGATATTAAAGCAGAGAAGAACATTGTTAAATTATTAAGGTTAACTATTAGAGACAGAAGGTGGGGTGACTATTGTATGAATTCAAGGGATAGAAGTTGCAGGAAAATCAGCCTGGAATGAATTGGTAGAGCCAGGGGGAGCATCTGTCAATAACAACAATCAGGACAACATAATATTCTCACAGGCAGCAAGTGATGATGGGGCACCCCAGGCACTTCTTGCCCTTCCCCCACCCCCTGTCACAGGCACTCTAGCCTGCCTGCCCATATCACAGACACCACGCACACTAGACCTCCCCCATCAAGTGTCACAGGCCCCAGGCACCCCTTCTCTTCCTTCCTCATTCTACATCAAGAACCCTACTCCTTCTACCCTTCCCCACCATGTCACAGGGCCCCACCCCCCATTCATTCTCCTCCATGTCACTGGCCCCAGCCACCCACTCCCTTCTCACCCACCCTCAACGTCATGGGTCCCAGATCCCCTTCCCTTCTCCTCACAGTGTAGGGCCGAATTAACCTTTTGTGGGCCCAGCACCAAACATATTTGTGGGGCTCCATGAGGGCAACAGAGCATGGCATGGGAGGAAGGATGTCAGTCCTCAGAGCGAGGGCCCTGCCAGGGCCAATGGGGTATGGCATGAGAGGCCTACAGCGCGGGAAACAGCAGCATGGCCCCTCCTGCCCCATGGTGGGCTACACTCCCATCTGCCCCTGCTGCTGCCGCCCTGGGCTCAGGCTGTCCGGCTCCCCCTGAGCAGCGCTTAGTTCGTGCTGCAGGGCCCCGGCCGAACCTGGCCCTTTGTGTCTCCTCCGCAGTGGCACCCCCCGCCCTGCCCGTGTCCTCCCGGGTGGCCACAGCGGCAATGGTTGGGGAGCCTGAGAGGAGGAATGGCCTCCGGGCAAGGGGGGGAAACTCTGAGGTGAAGAGGCTGCTGGCCCTGGCGCAGCCCAAGCGCTGGAGACTGACACATATCTGCCCCTGCCCCATCCTGGCACCGCCTGCCCCCCCCCCCCCCAGCCCAGTGAGTGTTACCTGCCCCACCAGCCTCAGTGCCCTGCCCCATACTGTCAGCCACCCCAAGATCACTGTGACACCAGCACCCCTTGGCAAAGGGCCCCGTGATCTTTACAAACAGCTGTCACCACAGGCCTGACAAACTCACTGCACCCCACGTGTGCCTTACAGGGCACTTACCCACAAAGAGGAACATGGAAGGGATCTACACAAGGCTGGTACCTTCTCAAGAGTGAGAATCGGTGTGAGATGTGTGCAGGGGGAACATTGAAGGAATAATGTATTTACCTTAAAAGTCTGCTTTATAGACTTGGAGCAGAAATTAGTCACCAGGGGATAACGGCCCTTTGGGGCAAAGGGGATTTGTCCCCCACCACGGGAGGCCACGGCAAACAACCGAACCGCCTTCCAGGTGAAGAAGAAACGGTCCAACCGCCGTTACTGGTCTGAGAGGCCGTTTATGATGCTACGTTTATTAGTTTTCGGAGGTTGCGTGGGGCGGGGAGCGCAAGGTGGAAGTTTCACCGAGGACCGGCCCTGCAGGCCGGGGCCCCTTCCGGGCATGGGCCCGGCTTCATCGTAAACCCAGCACGGCCCCAGGGTGAGGGCGATCACCAGCCACAGTCACCCCCGCTCCCCTCATGGGCCCCGCCTCCCCACCCTTCTCTCCGTGTCACCGATCCCAGGACCCCCCTGCCCGTCTCATCGCCCCTCGCAGCGCGCGGGCCCGTGACGTCAGACTCACCTCTCCGCCGGAGCAGCAGCGCCGCCACCGCGCTGTCCACCCCGCCCGAGAGCGCGCACACCACGCGCCGCGCCGCCAACATCCTCCCGGCCGGGCCCGCCCGCCCCCGCGCTCCCCTTCCGGCGTCCGGGCCTCCAAGTGGAACGTGCTCCGCGCCCTGCACGAGCCGCCCTCAACGGAGCAGCGCACCGGCGCTCGGACTGGGGCGAGCCCGCCCCTCCCGCAGAGCCGCCCCCCACCGGGAGGGGCTCGGTAGGCGGAGAGTCCGCGTCCTGCGCTGGCTCGGTGCGGGGATTCACCAGGAGCCTTAAAGAACCTTTACCAGGAGTTTTAAATCTAAACAGTTCAGCTCCTAGCAGGCTTTGTCTTCAACTTTTGCTTTTATCGTTTAAAAAGGCTGACTTAGAGTTGTTACCATGGACATCAGAGTACAAGGCTGTTGATAGTTGAAGGGTTAAAAAGCTTCCAGGCCATTTCTGGGATTTCCAAGCAAGACCTCTAGCAAAAAGGCAAACCAGACTTTACATTTGATATGTAAGATAAAATGGGAAGATTCGGGTATTTTACTCATGTCCTATTCTTGACTTCATATAATTTCTTACATCTAGAATTACATCTCTCCTTATCAAATCCCATCCTTTACCTTGCTTTATACAGCAGATCTCATTATTGTTTTATCTGTTCCTGGAATGTTCCTCTACCGCAAAGTTATCAGAATTTAAAATTAGTATAATGCACTTTTCATTCTGATCCTATTCTTTCCATTTTCTAAATCTGTTATAGAAAAAGCTTTCAGGACAGGCACCTTAATTTATTTGCACTTTGCAAAGTTCTGACACTACCACCTTTGACACAATCAGGAGAATGTTAATGTGCACCATTAGATCCAAGTACTTTTATTGAATGTAGCAATTTTAGCTCCTGAAACACTCTATGGCACAATTAGCATGTAACACATTTGTTGTCCTAAAAACATTTTATTTCCAGACTTGCGATGTTTTCATATGTAAACAGACCATTAAAATCCCTTAAATACAGACAACTACCGCATTAGCTTTAATTTTCAGTTTAATTTTAGTACTTTAGATAATTTTATTTACTAGCAAACCTTTAGAAAAAGGTTACTGTAATGTATAATTAGACTTAAAATAATTTTATTAAAGCAGACATACGGCACTTTTTTAAAAAAAGTGCATTGATCTGCAACAATGTACAAAGACAGTCATGTTAATTGAATGCTCCCAATTTGGATTTGCTGAACAGATTATTCTAGTTCCATTTTGTCAGCACAAGTTACATTCAGTAGTACATTAAGGGGGTTTTATTGCATGATATTCACTCCACACAATCCTATTAAGATGGCTAACATATCAAATCAAGATTGCAGATGCTAGTTCAAAGATGCATTTCTGGTTCAGCTACTGTTTAGTTTAGAACTTCAGAAGAGGGGAATCCAGATTCTCTTTGTTCACTTCAGGACTCAGAGTGATAAGAGGAGAACTCAAATCTATTAGCTGAAAGATAGAAATGAAATGACATGATTTTAGCTAGCATATTTGCCAGATAGTTACTCTACACATAGGACTACCAGGAACACAGGTAACTTCAGCCAGTCACCCTAATGGTAGTGCAGTTAACTTCTAGAACATCAGCAGTACTATTAAGTCAAATATAATTTTCTTCGGGTGCCTAAAGACAAATACCTGCACCACACTTATATGTTCAATTTAGAGCCTCTCTACGCAACTGTAAAAGTTTAATTACAGCAGAACCCACATGCACCAGAGCCCCTTGTGCTAGCTGCTATACAAAAGGAGACCTAATCTCTGCCCAAAGACTTTGATCCAAGGTATCAAAGAATGTTAATCTATTAGGACTAGAGGAGGTTTTGGAACTAATTGATAAATTTAACTGTAACAAGTCACTGGGACCAGATGGCATTCACCCAAGAGTTCTGAAAGAACTCAAATGTGAAATTGCGGAACTATTAACTAGGGTTTGTAACCTGTCCTTTAAATTGGCTTCTGTACCCAATGACTGGAAGATAGCTAATGTAACTCCAGTATTTAAAAAGGGCTCTAGAGGTGATCCCAGCAATTTCAGACCGGTAAGTTTAACGTCTGTACCACGCAAATTAGTTGAAACAATAGTTAAGAATAAAATTGTCAGGCGCATAGAACAACATAAATTGTTGGGCAAAAGTCAGCATGGTTTCTGTAAAGGGAAATCATGTCTTACTAATCTATTAGAGTTCTTTGAAGGGGTCAAACAAACATGTGGACATGGGGGATCCAGTGGACATAGTGTACTTAGATTTCCAAAAAGCCTTTGACAAGGTCCCTCACCAAAGGCTCTTACGTAAATTAAATTGCCATGGGATAAGAGAGAAGATCCTTTCATGGACTGAGAACTGGTTAAAAGACAGGGAACAAAGGGTAGGAATAAATGGTAAATTTTCAGAATGGAGAGGGGTAACTAGTGGTGTTCCCCAAGGGTCAGTCCTAGGACCAATCCTATTCAACTTATTCATCAATGATTTGGAGAAAGGGGTAAACAGTGAGGTGGCAAAGTTTGCAGATGATACTAAACTGCTCAAAATAGTTAAGACCCAAGCACACTGTGAAGAACTTCAAAAAGATCTCATGCAACTAATTGATTAGGCAACAAAATGGCGAATGAAATTTAATGTGGATAAATGTAAAGTAATGCACTTTGGAAAAAATAACCCCAACTATACATACAATATGATGGGGGCTAATTTAGCTACAACTAATCAGGAAAAAGATCTTGGAGTCATCGTGGATAGTTCTCTGAAGATGTCCATGCAGTGTGCAGCGGCAGTCAAAAAAGCAAACAGGATGTTAGGAATCATTAAAAAAGGGGATAGAGAATAAGACAAAGAATATCTTATTGCCCTTATACAAATCCATGGTGCGCCCACATCTTGAACACTGTGTACAAATGTGGTCTCCTCATCTCGAAAAGGATATACTGGCATGAGAAAAGGTTCAGAGAAGGGCAACTAAAATGATTAGGGGATTGGAAAGGGTCCCATATGAGGAGAGATTAAAGAGGCTAGGACTTTTTAGCTTGGAAAAGAAGAGACTAAGGGGGGATATGATAGAGGTATATAAAATTATGAGTGGTGTGGAGAAAGTGAATAAGGAAAAGTTATTTACTTGTTCCCATAATAGAGGAACTAGGAGCCACCCATTGAAATTAGTGGGCAGCAGGTTTAAAACAAATAAAAGGAAGTAGTTCTTCACACAGCACACAGTCAACCTGTAGAACTCCTTGCCTGAGGAGGCTGTGAAGGCTAGGACTATAACAGCGTTTAAAAGAGAACTGGATAAATTCATGGAGGTTAAGTCCATTAATGGCTATTAGCCAGGCTGGGTAAGGAATGGTGTCCCTAGCCTCTGTTTGTCAGAGGGGGGTGATGGATGGCAGGAGAGAGATCACTTGATCTTTACCTGTTAGGTTCACTCACTCCAGGGCACCTGGCATTGGCTACTGTTGGTAGACAGGATACTGGGCTAGATGGACCTTTGGTCTGACCCAGTACGGCCTCTCTTATATTCTTATGACTGAATTAGCTCCCAAAAGTTAAAAAAAATCTTACCTATTTTACTTGGTTTTGATCTCTAGTTTTCTTGCTACACTAAGAATTTATGCAAAATACATGGAGACTGAGTCTTAGGGCTAAAATCCATTTGTGAATCAGTTGTTGTGACAGTGAGCCTTGCAACACCTAGCTTTTACGTGCTTAAGAGAAAAAAAAGAAAAACAAACAGCTCTCTCCCTTCATCTCATAGCGTTGACAACTCTTGAAGAAGGTCAAAAGAAACATCATGAGACTGTGGAGAGATCGTGGCTGAAAGATTCAGCCAATAAGACTGCTAAAACATGTGGTGAGAGAAACCTTTTGCTTTGATAAAACGAGGAATACCTGTGGCACCTTAGAGACTAACCAGTTTATTTCAGCATAAGCTTTCATGGGCTGAAATAAACTGGTTAGTCTCTAAGGTGCCACAAGTATTCCCCATTTTATTTACGGATACAGACTAACACAGCTGCTAATCATAAACCTTTTGCTTTTAATTCATTTAACTTGTTAAGTTAGGTGTTAGTCGTGTGTTACCTTTTATTTCTTTGTAACAAATTCTTTTATGCCTGATTACTTGTAATCACTTAAACTTGTTTTATTGTTTTATTTAGATTGAAATGTTTGGAAAATTCCATTTGAGAGAACAAGATTTGTGCATATCATCTTCTATTAACGAAATAACAGACTTTAAATGAGCTTATGTTGTCCGGAAGAGCCTGGGCAGTACATGTAAATTTTGGGGTGAAAGTCTGGGACTGGGAGCTTTCTTGTGTTGCCCTGCAATGTAATTCCAGGGTGAGTGGCTGTAGCACTCAGAGTATAGTTGGGAGTGATTTACATGCTGGAGCTGTGTGTGCAGACCAGGAGTGGTTGCTCTCACAGCAGAACAGTACAAAAAAGGTACTCCAGGTTGGAGAACTGAGGGGGACACAGTTATCAGTCCACATTGTACCTTGGGGAATGTCACCCCCCCCCCCCCGCTTAAAAAGTGGCACTACTGTAGAAAGTCAGTGTAAGAGTAATTGGGCCAGAGAGAGCGCGCATGCATGGGAAGGGCCCTACAGCTGGTTGGTTAGAGCAGTCACTGAAGATGTGGGAGACCCAAGATCCAGTCCCCCTGCTTCAGCGATTAAGTGCTTATCCACAATGAAACAGCTTCAACAGGAGAGACTGACATCAGAATATCTCATAGCCCAGAGGTTAGAGCATTCACCTGAGAAGTGGGAGATTCCTGTTTAAATGAACAGATTAAACATATATAAAATCCCCTCATCCAGGGGATACTTAAATTGGTAGGCTCCCACATCTTAGATGAGTACCCTAACCACTGCTCCAACTCTTAACTTGGACGTTGCAGATCACAGTATTCCTGTGATTTTGCTCGACGCTCATGCCTCTTTGTGGATCTGGGCCTTACTTATTAGTAAAATAAAAGCACCAGTACTTTCACCAGATGTTTTTATCAAGTTGTTGTCCTCTAAAAAGCACCATTTGTTTCAGTGAATCACAGTAACAGATTTTGGTAATAGCCTATTCCCATTACCATTCCCCCGCAAACACATCTTATTAAGTCATGGAATGACTACTTAGTTAAGGTCCTATAGTTATGTGCAAATGTGCCTTGAACATTAAGAATAGTGTCAGTGTGCATTATTACCACATCTGCTTTTCTGTATTGGCTCCAGTGGAGGGAAAGCCAAGAGTCTCCATGGCACTGCTCAATAGCGACCAAACTACTTTTAAAGCCAAGCCTCAGGTGATTTGACTTTTGAAGAGCGGTGACCACTTCGGGCACGATGGGCCATTTTACACAAACCTTCACATGCCAGGCTGATCTGAATTGGTGTAGTGCTGAAAACCCGTGCTGCACTTAGGGGTTTGAAAGACATGGTCTCACAGCAGAGGAAGGTAGTAGGATCATATTTTAGCCTCCAGGTTATTGGTGTTCATGGCTAGTAAGCAGCGGTGTCCCATGTACGTGTGCAGCACATGTCTCAGAATTAACTTCTACAAGAATATGAAAGCTCTGAATATGACTCCCTGACTGGCTGTGTCCATGGGATGATTCTATCCAGTCCCTTATAGAATCCCACAAAATGTACTAAACAAGTGTCATGACATGCCACTGATAGTAAGAGAAGTTCAGTGAGCCTGCACAGAGCTCTGGTTGTACGACAATAATTGATTCAGCTAGTTTTTTGACTTCCAAAAAGCATCACAGCAAGAGTGGGCCATGCAAAGCTGAATATTAAAATCCTTGATTCATGAATTGATGCCCATTCATAGCTCTGTTTTACAACAAAATGTTCACTTTCCCTAGAGATTGAAAGGGAAGAGACTGCAAGAAGAATCCATAAATTGGATTCATCTTAAAGAAGAGTGTTGGATTAAATATAAGATACTAGTGCCAAGCATAATTCGTATACAATGCATCGTTACAGGGGAGAAATAACTATTCTACATACAAATGCATACAACCAATTGTTTTTTGCACAATTTTTATGCATTTACAGAAAAACAATTGACATAAGATTGAGATACCTTACCTGTCCTACCACACTAGGTTTTAGTGGAAGAACTTTATTCACTTCAGGAGTATTAGAAAGGTCAATGAGAGGTCTACTTTCACATTCCAAAGCAGCAGTGGAAGTTTCATCTATTCCAATATCTACCAGCAAGACCTAGAAATAGTAAATAGTTATTTTCCTCTGTCTATTATGTTTCCTTCAGAATAATGTAGGTAAGTCAGTTACTGACTCATACGGAAAAGTCACAAAAAGCAACCATCATTCTTAGGTTTGTAAGTTATATGTAGACCATCCTAAAGGTAAGGCAGCATAGTTTGGTGGACGAGAGGAGGATTAGTGTGCAGGGCAGAGGGGGTAAAGTGCTAAATCACATTTGAAAAATATTCTCAAGTTTCATAATTCAGCTTTTGATTTCAGTTTTAACCTTGTATCTACAGTTGTGACCAGACATTTTGACAAAGAAACAGTTCTATAAGATTACTAGCTTTAGTCACACCTCTATCCAGTTTGATTGTTATCCAGTATTTACATACACCAAACAAAATCCACAGCAAGCTTCCAGCATTAAATAAAAAGAATACCAGAGAAAATAACTACAGATGAACTAACAATGAAAAACCGTTAGTTTGGTCTATGCCTGATATCTGCAAACAAGTTGGTATTCCAGCAAATATGAGTTTAGACTTTTTTTCCTTTTAACACTATGGTTTGAACAGTTCTCTTCAGACATTCAATACTGTCCAAAACTAGATATATTGCATAACTGCAATTAGAATTACCCCACATGGTATTGTGTTTCATGACTGGATTCATAAATACAAAAAGGACTTTCCAGTGCAGATAACTGGGAGTACAAATTAAAAACCTGACCTGCAATTATTTGTGCGGGTGATTGAAATTAGTTTTCCAAGAACTTTTATCTCAATGAAGAAACATTATTCAGTGGTATGATACGTAAACACTAGAGGGCACATGTATGCCTAACCCAACGGTTCCCAAACTGGGGTTCGTGAACCCCTGGGGGTTCGCAAAAGGTTACAGGGGGTTTTCAGGAAAAATTCCCTACTGGTGAACAGAGTTGTCCCCAGGGATCCTGGGGACAGCAGCCTGGAAGCCCCTGGACTTCCAAGATCTAAGCAGATCAAAGCAAGCATATCTATCACACTGAGGAGATTTAAACTTCAAGATTCCTCATAAGAAATGGAAAGAGAGGTGGATATTTTTTGCTGTTTTTAAAATTAAATAGGCAGCTACTATTGTTTTTTAAATTATTATGAAGAACAAGTTTAAGATTTGTTATAATGTGCTTTGTTTGTCTGGACTGCTCAAGACCTGAATGCTTGTGTAGGAGGAACAATTTGAGTTAGCTTCTTAAATACTTTCTTGCTGTTTCACATCTGATAATTCTTGATGAAACACAGGAGCCTTGACTTATAAAAGGCTTATTCAAAGTGATACAAGCTATGAACGTGAGATCCTGGAAGCGTGTTGCCATTTTCATAATGTAATAAAAATACTGTAATGATAAATAACAACACTGGTCTGCAATTTTTTAGAAGTCATCTGCTTCAGAGATAAAATGTGATATTTATTATGTATTTTGATGTGCTGAATTCAAATATGACAATTAAAACAACTGATTGGCTACTGTTTCTAAGATATTTAAGTTTTTACATTTTATGTCTATGTATATTGTGTAGATAGTAGAGTTTTAATCATAAATTGTAAACCTAGGTCTTTTCATGTGTTTATGGTTGCTTTACATGATAATAGTTCACCTGTCCTGTTTATGTAACACTTTAAAAATCAGCAAAAGGGTTATATCAATAAAATGTATTTTGAAACAAAAGGCAAAAAATTATGTACATATTTTAGTCCTATTCAGTGTCTACTCGGCGCTTCTTGGCTTGTCTCTTGTATTCATTAAATGGAGCATCTCTTATCACTGTCCAGCACTAGTCTACAAGCACTGATGGGCTCCATTTGCTCTGATAGCGTTTCTCCATTGTTGCAATGTCCTGGTGAAATCACTCACCGTGCTCGTCGCTCACTGCTCTGCAGTTTGGTGGAAAAAAAATCTAGATGAGAGTGCAAAAAATGTATCTTTAGTGACATGTTGCAACCAAGGCTTTTGTATGCCTTGAGGGGATTTTCCACCAACAACCTGTAGTTGTCTCCCTTGTTGTTTCCGAGAAAATGTATTGCCACTGACTGGAAGGCTTTCCATGCCGTCTTTTCCTTGCCATGCAGTGCACGGTCAAATGCATCATCTCGAAGAAGTTCACGAATCTGAGGACCAACAAAGACACCTTCCTTTATCTTAGCTTCACTTAACCTTGGAAATTTTCCACGGAGGTACTTGAAAGCTGCTTGTGTTTTGTCAATGGCCTTGACAAAGTTCTTCATCAGACCCAGCTTGATCTGTAAGGGTGGTAACAAAAATCTTCTTTGATTCAACAAGTGGTGGATGCTGAACACATTTCCTCTCAGGCTCCAGTGACTGTCGGAGTGGCCAATCTTTCTTGATGTAGTGGGAATCTCTTGCACGACTATCCCATTTGCAGAGAAAACAGCAGTACTTTGTGTATCCAGTCTGCAGACCAAGCAAGAGAGCAACAACCTTCAAATCGCCACAAAGCTGCCACTGATGTTGGTCATAGTTTATGCACCTCAAAAGTTGTTTCATGTTGTCATAGGTTTCCTTCATATGGACTGCATGACCAACTGGAATTGATGGCAAAACATTGCCATTATGCAGCAAAACAGCTTTAAGACTCGTCTTCAATGAATCAGTGAAGAGTCTCCACTCATCTGGATCGTGAACGATGTTGAGGGCTGCCATCACACCATCGATGTTGTTGCAGGCTACAAGATCACCTTCCATGAAGAAGAATGGGACAAGATCCTTTTGACGGTCACGGCACATGGAAACCCTAACATCACCTGCCAGGAGATTCCACTGCTGTAGTCTGGAGCCCAACAGCTCTGCCTTACTCTTGGGTAGTTCCAAATCCCTGACAAGGTCATTCAGTTCAGCTTGTGTTATGAGGTGTGGTTCAGAGGAGGAGGATGGGAGAAAATGTGGGTCCTGTGACATTGATGGTTCAGGACCAGAAGTTTCATCCTCTGCCTCTTCCTCGTCTGACTCAAGTGGGAATGATTCTGGTGCATCAGGAACCGGCAGTCCTTCTCCATGGGGTATTGGGCGTATAGCTGATGGAATGTTTGGATAATGCACAGTCCACTTTTTTTCTTCTTTGACACACCTTTCCCAACTGGAGGCACCATGCAGAAGTAACAATTGCTGGTATGATCTGTTGGCTCTCTCCAAATCATTGGCACTGCAAAAGGCATAGATTTCCTTTTCCTGTTCAACCACTGGCAAAGATTTGTTGCACAAGTGTTGCAGCATATGTGTGGGGCCCACCTCTTGTCCTGATCTCCAATTTTGCAGCCAAAATAAAGGTGATAGACTTTCTTAACCATAGTGGTTATACTGCGCTTTTGTGATGCAAAAGTCACTTCACCACAAACATAGCAGAAGTTATCTGCACTGTTCACACAAGTATGAGGCATCTCTGCTCACTTTGGCTAAATAGAAATGTGTCCCTTTGCAAAATCAAACACTGACAAATAAGAGAGCACGACACTGTATGATTTCTAGAGCTGATATAGGGCAATTTGTTCAGCAGAGTGATGTAAGCTTCGTTATGATTGCATCATCCATGACTTCTAGGAACAACATGATGCAATTTGTATCATATATGACGCAATCCCAGCTTCAGATTGCATCATTCATTGTTTTGCGTAAAAAGCAAGTACTGTCCAAACCCAGTCACAGATTTATTCGTAGATCCAGTCAAAGATGTATTTTAGTCATTTCTGGTTTAAACTGAGATCCCTTCCCTTTATAACTCACTTATCCTCCGCCATTCCAATGTCAAGGGTCGTATATACTGACCCAATAGCATATCTTGAAAACTAGAGCCAATCAACAATTTTAAGCATCATTTTCGTTCTCAGTGACCCAGAATTAGTAAAGTTTGACTACATTTATTTCAGAAGCATTTTGGCTGTAGAGCAGTGTAATAGTGTGTAAAAAGCATGTAATAAATATAAAATTTGTTTTTGAAAGATCAATGCTTTTATAATTTATATTCAGGTAAAGGAGAAAATCCCTGAAAATATTCATTTTTTGGGGGACGGGCGTACGTAAGACTTGACATTTTAGTGAAAGGGGTTCATAGATTGTTAAAGTTTGGGAACCATTGGCCTAACCTAGTTTGTGTCAAAATTTGAGCATGTTTTTAGTTAGTAGACAGCTCACATTTTCATGCAGTTCACACAATGGAGGCTTTTAAAAGAGGGAAAAATGGATTCAGTTTACCTACCTCATTAGTTTGTGCTCCTTCAGCGGGCTGATTTTGTATTTCAGTCTCTTCTTCTATTTCATTCTCTGCTATTTCTGTAGTCTTTTCTGGTGAAAAGACAAGTGTAAGAGGTATCATAGGTGGAGGAGATAAGTCATCATCTTCAAATGATGACACTTGTGTCTTGGTGTCCTTTGCCTGTTTAGAACTGGGGGAAAGTAAGTTGGCAAGTATTTAAGAGATGTTCATTAAGCATTACTATTAAAGAATAAACAAGGTAAGGTTCATATCATTTAGCTACCCTACAAATGCAAATGCACCATTTGATAACTTCATTTTTCTCCATTTTGTGAGTACCCTCAGTCTGAAAGTAACATCTTATTTATTCATTACCTAAAGTCATGCTAGACATCCCACAGAATATAAAGACAGCATCCCTGCCCTGAGGAATTACAGTTTAAATAGGCATGTCAAAGTTGCCTACAGTGTACAAGCAAAATGGGCAATCCATATTTGGTGGATAATCTTAGGATACCACATTTGAAAATTTTAGCTTAAGTTTTTGGAAGCTTACGCAGAGACTGCTGTACCAAAGAAGTGCCGATACTGCATGTCACTGAATTGGTTCAGTCCGCTCCCTGGTCAAGAGAAAAAGTACAGGGACAAACTGGAAGATTCTACAGTGGCAAGCTTAACAATCAGTGGGCTAGTGGAGTTGGGAAAGGGGAAGATTTTGGGAAGAAAGAGCATTTTGGACTTGTAGTTTGAGGAAGTGACTGAACATTTGAGAGATGTGAGACAGGCATGATGATGCTTGGCTTCCACTGGAACCAAAGGTTTTATTTGGGCACAACATTAAATATAAGGTTAGTTAAATATTATTCTGGGGAACCAGCACCATACGAGGCTACCATAAATACTAGTTTAAGATGTGTATATATTTAGAGTTTGTGAAAAGATTTTGGGTTGACAGCTATGGAACAGACTGCATTCCCTCCACAGAACTGGTACAAAATTGTGATGGTGCTGCCCAGATTCCCCTTGCTACCTAGCCACTGTCTCAACTATGGCATGGAAAGACCACCTCATGGAGCAAGAGTAGTTCAGTCTTAATTCAATCTTTGGCTTTTCTCAGGATGCCAGATTTTATGAGGGTGACAGCACAAGATTGGTCAATACCTTAAAGTGTAACATAAACATAACTTAAAAGTAGATCATTTGACTTAACTGCCTGCCTGCTTTCCTCATCTAGAAAGTATTGCTACATTTAGATCCTGCATTATCTTTCATGTAGTTGGAAGCATCATTGTGTTGGAACACAAAGTTACTCTGCAGTCACTTTCTATTCTTACATCAAGTAAGATGGCTGAAAGAAGCAGAATTCCTCAAATACAAGTTCTATGATGCACATAATTCAAGCTGATTCATAGATAATTTGAAGATGTGGTCAGGTGATGGATTAAGATGTGCTTATCTTCACTATTTTTACAAGTCTAACATTATCCCTTGGTTTAGGGATTCATGCAAACCAAACCATGTTAGAGAATTATGTTGGAAATAACCAACAAGTATAGCTGTGTTATTTTGCTAGTTACCTGGGCATGCTTCTACTCAACAGTAGATGAAATAACTTACATGCTAGTGTACAGTGTCTGAACATCAAGGACGAAATCCTTCCCTCACTGAAGTCAATAGAAATTTTAATAGACTTCAATAGAGCCATGTTACATGCGCAGTATTCTTACCCAGCTGCAAGAGTCTTTCTTGTGGACACACTGGAGACTTGACGAACAGACATAAAATGTGGAGAGGAGACAGATCTTGGCAAAGTTTTAGGAGTCATCGTTGGAATTCCTGAGGTACGACGACTGGCAGGTGTAGGCAGAGCAGAACGTTTTATACTGGATGGAGTAATTAAAATGGACCTGGAACTAACATAAGAGTTCAGCGAGGCCCCGTCTTCTGAAGGTCTGACAGGAGTGCAGACAGCCACACCACTAGAGGAAAACATGCAGCATACATTTAACTGAATGCTTCCAGAAACCTGTAACAACTTCAATTTGACTACTACTGAGGGCTGGTCTACAGTACAGGAAGGGATCGACCAAAGATACGCAACTTCAGCTACGTGAATTTTCACTTTGTGAAAATTTCAGATTAATTTGAGACAGAAAGAAGCAGAGCACTCAATGTAACAGAATCTTGAAGTTCATTTCTACAGTCAATAGGTATTATGTGAAAACAGCCCTCAATAGATTTGCTTCCTGAGTATATTCAGAGCTGACTTAAAACCCCCCCACAAACCTCATTAGCACTGCAGAAGTATCACAGTTATGCCAGAGCTGATTCTGTTCCCTTGCACATCAGAATTGTTAATGAATTCCAGTTAGGTATTTATGTTACCCAATCCCAAGAGGGCCAAACTGACTTTCATATCCCAGGATGAGTTTTAACATTTTTACTTGTGGAAGGGCAGAGTAATCAGGAAGTCACCAGGAGAGTACAGAAACCTCACAATGTTATTTTCAAAGTAATTAGAACTGCACTTTTAAAATTCAGGTTACATAGTTGTTTGGTACAACATTCTCAAAGGTAGGTATAGTTAAGAAAACATGCAAATGACCTGTTAAGTTCTAATTACGTTACCTTCCAAATGTGCCGCACGATAGTAATCTGATTGGCTCTATTATTTTTGATGCTGTATTTTCTGATGATGAACCTAAGGGAAGAGAAAAATATTACTCTATATTATTATCTGTTATCTATATTAGTTCAGTTTTCAACTATAATACTTTACCTACAAGTCACACGATTCATTCTGTCCCAACAGCTTTGGAACAATATACAAATAAAGGCAAATTTCACTCTCAGTTAGCACATAGTGTGAGGAACGTTCAAAGAAATGTTAAAATTAAAAGCCAAATTAACACAAAAAACAGCCTTCCGAAATGTGTGCTTACCTCCACATCTCTTAGGGACCTTAATTTGATTTGTAGGTGTGAATATAATTTTAGCGTTGCCTTTTGGGCATGTGTTTCCTTTTTCTGCACTTCCATCTTTGTTCAGCTGAGATATCTTCTGCAGATTAGGAACTGAGCTCAGTCTCTGAATTCCACTGGCTAGAGTTTGGGATCCCGTCACAGAAGCTGAAGACTTGGCTAAATTCCCAGCAGCAGATATTTTGGGAGTACTAACTGATCTTGTTTGCGTGCAAGATACATCAGAATGGACAGCCTGCAGAGATGACGTTCTTACAGGTCTAACCATAGCCAATCTTTTTGTGCTAGATGAGAGTTTGGAGCTGCTCACAGAAATTTTTGAAGAGAGACTTGATTTAGCTGAAAGATAGAAAGCTCATATTTATACTTCTGAATTGCTTGTTGTTTTTTCCCCTCAACTGGTTACAAGGTACATTTAACTCATTTCAAGAGCATCTAAGTTTACTCAAGTGCAGCTGAAGATATGAAAACATTATGCAATGATTTGTGATAGGTGTTCAAGCATCTGAACTTTATAGTTGTTACAATTTAAAGGTTTAAAAATTTTCCACTTTTTAGCCACTAGTTTTTAAAGCCTAGAAGAGCAAAAACTGTAGGAAAAGTATACAAAGCGGTTAATTATCTTTGATGCTTCAGAAAAGCCTCTGACACAATTCAGAATATCAGCTTCCAGGTCAAATGAAACAAGAGTAAGGTATTTTGAGAAGCACTTAAATATGCCTTATTTATAGGTATATGTAAGCATAACTTGTATTTTCAATGTAGTTGGCCCAGCTACCTGAAATACATATTTCAAGGGACAGTCAATGAAGTCTCCTTACCTATGCTAATTAAAAGTATTTAAAAGTTAACTTTTTTTAAATGACAAGTTTCAATATTCTATTTATTCACTTAAAATCTTAGTTTTTCAATTAGACTAATTGGATTTGCTAGACAGTTTCTAATCATTCGCATTAAATATTTCCAAGACATGTGCTGCTAAACTTTTTCCCATTGAATTACAGTTTTATTAAACTTATTAATCTTAGATTATGTAAGACAAGTTTTTACAAAAGCTAAATTTTTAGCTAACACTGGGTAAGTATTAGTAGTATAGCTGTGTTTTAGCTTGTGGGCAAAAAAGCAAGCTACAGCTTAGAATAGTATTTTCTTGACCCCTACAAGGAAGTGTATTATTGAAAAGGTTACCTAGACATAGTGTAAGGGTCACATGGATGCCACAGCCAACAGAAGTAATCAATCGCTAAAAACAAAGATTTAAACTTCTGAATCATTGAAGCATGGAAAATGTGTTCCCCAATAGCACAGTCTTGCATTATACTTCCTGATAGTGCGTTTCTTATTATCTATACATTATATTGCTGACTTGGCTAGAGTTTACTTTTGTTCTCCCTTTCAGGGTTTTACACAGTTCTTCTCCCTGCCTACAGTTTATCTGTGGTCACTTAATGCTGTCTTTGGACCCGATTATTTCCCCCAACACACTTTACTTTTCTCAAAGACTTCAGTGCTTGCTCATGTAGGACACCAAACTTGGAGTGTTTCCGCAATCATGCATGCCAAAATACTTTCACCTCCTCCAGGTGCCTCTTTCTCTTCACTTCCAGAAACAGGGAACCTCTTAGTTCACAAGAAATTAGGAGTATGTTTTCCTCTCCCACTCTTTCACTATTAGAAATTGAGGGCAAGGACTCATTTTGTTTGGAATAAATAAGTAGTTTAGCCACATACATTATCCATATACTTCTGCAAGTACATTTTGGGATACATTTTAAAGATATCAGTTGCTCATTAATCACTGACTTGATCTCTTTATAGAGGTCAAATTTTATGCTAGAAATAGATCTGATTATATCCTGCAACTTTACTCATTCATTCAGTTTTATTTAAAAAATTTGTCCCTCCTCCCAACCCCGCCCCCATCACATGGGATACAAATAAGATGGGTCACAATTCTAAAATAATTGCCCACTAAAGATACAGTGCATTTTATTATCATCTTGGATTATTACAAAAGATAACAGCATATGTAAGTTACTAGTATTAAGTAGTAGTTTTTTTTCTTATACCAGTTAGGGGTTCCCTAACTGTGGTAAGATACCCTGGGGTATGTGAGACGTCTAGAGATGGAGGGTACATTAGAGAAATTGTGGGTGGATTTTATTTACTGTATTTTCATACTAGGCTACTTAGACAAAGCTTTAAAACTCTATGTGAATTTGTTATATAAAATACAATAGTTGATTTACTTCAAGTTGTACAAATGAGAACACAGATACAGAGAGACTTCCAATCACCATACAGTGTGGGTTCAGTTGGCCAGCAACTGTCCAGTCTGAGTTCAGAACTTAGTCAGGGTTTTATTTTTGGTTATATACGTCGCGCTATATCTGTAACATAACAGTGAAATACGGACAGATGGCTAAAGACAGGTACTGTTAAGAAGAACACACAAAGTATCAATGATAGTAAGGGTATGCAAACATTTAGTAGATCTGGAAGGGGGTATGCAATAAGAAAAGTTTGGGAAACTCTGCTGCAGTCATAAGTTGGGCAGCCGGGTGATTTCTAGGGTTCTGTCATGAAGTTTTAACAGGAAATACAGCCTGTCAACAGGTATTAAGCACAGTGCACAGCTACAGGGACAGAACAGAGATGTGGTGCGTGTTTGCATAAAAAGCTAATACATAACTTTAAAACAGGAAGCTCAGAAAGGCTTCCAAGTCTTGACACTTTTCAAGTAGAACAATGACTGCTTCTATCTTCATGATAGGCAGATGTTTAAATATGAAATAATGTTAGAGATTTGTGCTTTAGTCTTGTTTTACAATGGATCAAGGAACTATAAGCTATTATATTCCACTTTTGTATCTAATAAGTCCTGATAAAGCTTTGACAGTTGTATTACTGAGAAGTCTACCATGTAATTGTGTCACATCCTAGTTTGTAGCTATTGGCCTCACTGATTCTAAAGTCTGGTTTAATTCAAGTGCTAGAAGTCAAGAACTTGAACTAACTACCACACTGTCAGCCTACATAAAGTTTTATTCACCTGTTCTCAACACCAGAGACAAGGGGATGAGATAATATCTTTTATTGGACCAACTTCTTTTGGTGGAAGATATGCAGAACTCTACGTAGCTTGAAGGCTTGTATCTCCTTGGTCCAAAGAAAGATATTAGCTCACCTACCTTGCCTTTCATATCTTGGGAATAATACAGCTACAACACTCCAAACTCCACCCCAAAGACAGCCTAGTGTTCTGAAGCGGCAAGAAATACAGACAGCACCAAACACATTTTGGAATTTGCACATCAAAAATAACCCCATTATTTTAAGTTTAAAGTGATTTGCATACTGCATCTCTATGCTAATTATTACCATTTCCTCCTATGGGAGAGACAGACAAACTTGAATTCAAACTGGAGTTCATGCTGGAAATGGATGACGATGATGAAGATGAGGTGTTCTTTCTTAGAGGACCATTAGCTACATTAGGAGGTTTTAACTGCGTCTTTCTTAACCCAAACTGTGAATAAAAAAAGTCTAATTTATTTAACAGTCCAAAAGACATTAGGTAAGCACAATAACATTTTCATTTGTTAGATTTCTACCTCATTATGCACCACTGTTCTCTGGATTCATTTGTCCCAGGGACGAGTTCTATAAACCTGTTTTAAAATGCTTAGGTTAAGTAAAAAGCAGACTGCTGGGAAGCAAAAAATAAATAAATGTAATTATAGATTTGTATGGTACCTTTGTAAGTTCTTATATAGAACTGGAATAGGTCTCAGAAATTGGTTGTTAGCCCGATGGTATTCCCTCCCCATCCCCAGCTCAAGTATATCTTTAACATGGATTCTAAGTATATAGAAATGTAGATTAATGGGATAGTACACTGGAGTGCTATTTTTGATATATTAAGCATCTTCCCCTTCCCCTCCCTCCCCAATATCCCATGTTATTACAATTCTTTTTTTAGGGAAAGTGATTGGGCAAGTTTGACTGTTATAACTAAGGCTGTTCCATTAGCGTCAGATCTGGTGAGAGTGGCCAATATTTCATTTAAGTGTATCCACTGCCAAGAGATCAAGCACTTCTGGGAGGGTGGCGGGGAGAGGAAACAGCATAGGCAATATTAAATGGCTTGCAATGTTGTTCAAATTTTAACAAAATTGAGACAAACTATATTCCACAGGTTAGCCACATTCGTGGTAGACATGAGTACTTAAATTGTAGTGCTATCGTTCCTAGAATATAGCTTCTGATTTAGCAAGAGTCACTGCTATTTTGCTTCTATGCTAGAAAAATGACAATCTCTCCAAGTAGCACAGTAAGTGACCATGAAGAGTAAAGACTTTAATCCACAAGCCTCCTATGAGGCTTATTATCTGCATTTCCCTGCCCCTTAATATTACATACCTCATTTCATGTTAACACAATATATAACTATCTGTTGATGTACTAAGAACAATTTTCTGCTACAAATATAGGAAAAACACTTGATGTATAACTTAGCCACCCAAGAACTGCAATTGTAGAATAGAAACATTACCTTAAATTCATTACAAGTCAAGACTATGGCATTAAGTCAGAAAACTAGGTTTGTCTTCTCCATTTTTACATATGTAAGAGTCACCAGTACTCTAAGAACATATTCACTCTGCAGTTGTATTAACACTTGCCATTACCTTGCTTTGAGAAGGAAGAACACGTTTGTCTTGTAATGATGAGCTACCACTGAATGATGAGTCACATACATCTGAAGCAACACTGGATTTATCGGAGAGCAGATCTTCAGATGACCCCATGCTGTTCAAGTGTTTTTTCCCTGGTTTTGGCTGTAAGATTAAAATTTTAAATTTATTTGAAAGCTATTACAATTTCAGTAGCTCCAAAGATTTTGCATGAGCTGATTCATTCAATAATCCATATTTTTATACCAGCCAACAGAAAAGGATATTGCCTCTACCAAGTATGAGAATTGCTAAACATTAAAAATTCCAGGTTCTCAACTTATTTAGACTCTATTAGACTTTAAAATTGTTAAATCCATCTTAGACTATGTTCCCATTTATTGAAATGGGCTTTAAATCAGATAAATCCCATAGTCTCTATGAGATTCTTTCAGCCCATGTTCATCCCGACACACTGCAGCGGCCGTTATCTAATTTTAAGAAAAGGTAGGTCCCACATTCGTAGGCACAATGTAATGCACACACAAACCCTTCATTCCAATAGCCCAAAGGAGATTCTTCCCTGGTTGACACCAACAGCTAGACATGAAAATTTTAGACTGCACAGCTCACGAGTCTATTCCAGTTAGCATCTGGCCAGCAACACTATCAAAGCTCTGGGATGGGAGACAAGGAAAATGAGCAGACTACAGAAGCTCCCTCTCCCCCTTGCCTAAGGCAGAAGTTCCTCACTCTCTTTCTCAGGAGTAAGGAGCAAACATCCTTCTTCTCAGTAGTGCATGTGGAGAGAAGGAGTATCTTGCTAGTTGCATAGCCTTAGCTATGAAGGGGAAAGAACAGAAGGACAGGAGAGAAAAACCACCCTGGACAGGGCTTATGTATACGAGAGATGATTAACAGCTAACACTTCCCTAACGTATTTGGGCAGTTCTTCAGTGCACTGCTGCGTAGCTGGGTCCTCCTCAGTCTTACATAGCTGGCTAATCATGCTCTAAATAAGGTGTGTACCAAGACTAGAAAGTGTTATTACTGCTCCATCTCCAGTGCTGTGCCTCCTACTGTCAATTCTGAGGAGAGCTTAATATAAGTAAAGAGCCCGTTGGCATCTAAATCACCAAAAGACAGCAATAATTTTGCCAGAGGAATGACAAAATAAGTATTAAATACTTACATAGAAGTCAGGAGCATCAAGCATTAATAAGTGTAAAAATTTAAATTCAGTCAATTAAAAAACACTACCATGACTTCCTTCTGCAGTTCTAGCCACTACTTGAATAACTACTACTCCACTTGCATTGGTAGAACAAGTTAAAATATGCCTTCAGTTTACCTTGTGCATTTGCCAGCTCTCTGTGTAAAGTCAGTTTCTTATTGAGGTTCTCTCAATGGAGAGATGCATTAAAAAGGAAAAGCTTGCAACAGATTCAAACAGTTATCTCAAGATAACCATGCTTTTTATTGAGTATTAATTTATCCAGATGAAAATTCTTTACCTTTTCTACTGTCAATTGATGGCTTTTTCCAAGAGCAGATGAAGCCTTTGTGTGCAATTTGCTTATTGTCTTTTTATTTTTTTCATCTCTTTGCTGTTCTTGGGCTAAAGGCGAAACAGATATTTTAGGAAATTTATGGATTTTAATAGGACTAGATGTGTTTGACGGAGTTTTGTCAACTGCTGTCACGGGTGAATCTGAACGCTTCTGAAAGGAAGGTGGCAGTTGACAAATTGGGCTGTCCCACACACAGTATGTCTCCCTTTTAATAGCCCTGGGGCTTTTTTCTATGTTTCCTTTTTGAAAGATTTTTAGTTTGGACTTGGAGGCTTGCACAAATTTTTCTATAACCTTGGGTTTTGGCCCTTCTGATTGGGTGACTTTATTCTGTTCATTTTTGTTGCCACTTTCTAACTGTAGTGCTAACAAGTGTGCTTCTTTAAAAATTTCCACAAATTTCTCTCCAGTAAGAGGACTCCACATAAGCTTATCATCAGGGGTTTGAGAGATTTTTTCTTCAGCATCTTTAGTTGCTTCAATACTGACAGCAACACATTTTTCTTTGTGTCCAAAAGGTCCAACGAAAACTTCATCTTCATTACCACTGTAAAACAAACAAGACAATCAAAGTATTGTAAAATCCTTTGAACTTCAAATATGTACTTGCCCTTAAACACTTATCTTACCTTGCAGGAGACAGTGAAAGGTCAAAATCAAATTTTTCATCAGTTAGAAGGGGAAAGTCTGAAAGTACAATAATCTCATTAATTGTGACTATCGCTGAAGTAACAAGGATTTACACAATTTGCATTGCAGTATGTTTCTAACAACACTGCCAGTTGGCATTAGCCTTAACAAATTTAACCTTTAGAGTTATTTCTAATTTTCTAAGTAGTTACTTGATCTTCATTAAGTTCACACGCCATGTGTAGTCATTCCAAAGACATTGCCAAGATGTCTTTAAAATTAACTGTGACAATAGCTGAAGTTATTAGGTCAGATAATTAAAAATAACCACACACCTTTCTGAACATATTTAATTGTTTTAAGTAACATTTAACATTATTAAAACCAAAAGATTAGAAAAATATCTTAGTTTTAGTGTGCATTTGACAGCACTTTGTGCATAGCCAGTGCTCTTGTTTCAGGAGAAAGTTTCTGTTCATGGGACAGTCACACAGCAACGGGGGAGAGAAATATTTAAAATCAGGAAAAAGTTGTAAAAGCAAAAATGTTATTGAGAGCTCTTGGCGAAAGTGACCAAGACTACTTTTAATACCGAAATGGAACAGATGTGAATATTTTCTGACAGTCATCTTGACATTAAGGATGGCTTCTTTATCATCCTGTACTTTTGCATTGTACTCAACTGAAACAATTAAAATAAGCTACTAAATTTCACCCTAGAAGAAGTTTGCAGTTGAGGAGAGGATTTATTGGATTTAGAGGCAACAGAAAGATACAGGAAAATGAGATAGCTATTTTAATCGGAGCAGTTTTCATGAAGCGGGAAAGCACCAGACTGGAAAGGGTCAGAGCTGGGAGAGAAATAGAAGAGTGAAATGTAAACCAGTTGTCAAATGTTTAAAAGGCAAAGGAGATGAGGGGAAATGAGACACAGCAGTAACTCGAAAAGCTAGGCCAGACTTTCACCCTCCCAGCAAGAGAAATATAAGAGGAGTTGTTTGAATAAGGCACAGAACAAGTCAGAAGGCAGTAGAGTTAGGTGAAAATAAGGGAATGAGAAGGCCTGCCTGGAACTGAAAGGCAGCAGAAGGGAGATCTAACTGAGATACAGAAGAAAAGGAGGGGACAGAGTGGATCCCAGGCAAAGAGAAAGTTCCCAGTGGAGAGTGTCAGTTTTGTCTGTCAGCCAGATCTGAGATTAGGGATGCAAGGGGGAGAGGGTGTCAAACATTCAGAAGAGATGTCAAGAGTTGAGACACTTAGGCCTAGGCTACACTGGTGGGGAGTAGCGCGGAAAGGTGGAGTGGCGCGGAAGCGGGAGTTTCAAACCAAGATACACAACTTCAGCTACCCTATTCGTGTAGCTGAAGTTAAAGTATCTTAGTTCGACTTACCTGGTCGTCCTCATGGCGGCAAGTTGACAGCGGCAGCTCCGCCGTCGACTCCGCTTACTTCTCTTGTGGAGCTGGAGTTCCGGAGTCAACGGGGAGCATGTTCAGGGATCAATTTATTGTGTCTATATGAGACGTGATTAATCGATCCCCGATACATCGAACACTACCTGCCAATCCGGCAGGCAGTATAGACGTACCTTTAGAATATGGTGACACTTAGACAAAGTAATGCTGAGTGTCGCCACATTAACTTTTAAGCATCTAGAAAAATCACTGGGATTCACTAAGTCCAAGTTACATGCTCAGGCTTCCTACACAATGAATGGAGGGAGACGATTATTTCTTCAGAGGTGCTTCAACAGGAGAGACTGAGGGAGCTTCTCCACAGAATATTTTATAGCCTAGGATTAGGGCACTCACCTGAGAGGTGGAAAATCCCTGTTCAAATCCCCTCTCTCCCTCAGGTGGAGGGAATAACATGTACTGTGGGTCTCCCACCTCCTAACCACTGGGCTAAGAGTTACAAGGGAAGTCTTCCTCCACTCCATTTTGCATGAACTCATCCACGGGGACCTACTCTGGTAGGCAACCTCTGAGCCTGCTTAATGGATTCAGCCCTGCAGGTAAATTGGGCAAAAGAATGCCTATCTTCCTCCAGATTAGTGCATTGCATTGGGCTTAAGCATCTGGTTGCCTGGAGTGAGGTTGCAGTGCACTTGCTGAGAGGCAGAAAAACAGACTCTTAGGAAACTTTTACTGGGGAAAAAAAATGAACTCACTTGGCACTGACATGCACCTAAATGGATTGGTTGCAGCTGGGCAGGGGTTCTGTGAATCCTACTGGGGCCTGATTCTGGGATTTAGGCATCAAAAGTGGCAGTTAGGCAGCTAAGTGCTTCTGTGAATCTTGCATTTAGATGCTAAAGTGATAATTGCCGAAGATAGAGGCATGGGAATCTGAATAGGATAGTAGGTAGTAGCAACCTCTGGCCAAGGATGGTGTGTGGCAAGAGAGAATAAACACTGAATTGAGGGAGATAGCTAATTATTTATCCACAGCAGAGCAGCTAGAGCAGACTTCAGAGTAGAAATAAGGAGGAGATTAGAAAGGCCCATAAATGTCACCACCACTGCATGCTGCAGAAGCTGCCAGTGTTTTTGCAGAAGATCACTAAGCTCTAAGTAGTGGGAAACAACAGACCATCCATGAAAAGACTGCTTACAGAGCAGGTTATGGAACAGATGTGACAGAATCACTGATTTAAATAATCAGAACATATGGGGGTACATCTGCACTGCTGTTGGAAGTAGAATTTCTAACTCAGGTAGACATACATGCTCTATCTTTGATCAAGATAGCATGCTAAAAACATCAGTGCTGCCATAGCTACACAGCCCAAGCACAAGCCCATCCAAGACCCTAAGTATGTATTTGAGCACCTAGTCTTTGCTGATGCCTGCACTACTGTTACTATGCTGCTATTTTTAGCTTATTATCTCAGTCAAAGCCAGAGTGTGTATATCTACCTCAGCTAGAAATTGCACCCCCAGCTGCAGTGTAGCTGTATCTTAGAAAGTAGCTCTGGATTGTACATACCCTGCTAAAAGTTAAGATAATTAAACAATAGTTTTCTACCTACCACTGTTCTTGCAAATATCCAGTTTTTCTTCAGCCATATTACCTGACCAGCTGACTGCTGTTTCCTTTCCTTCCTCCATAGTGTCTGCAAAATAGGAGAGTTCAAAGAGATTCACAGTAATTTAATTTTGCAGGCATGTTTTGAAGTATGAGGATCAAGTTGTTGACAAGGTTTAGGGAATCACATGTAGAGCAGTTCAATTAAGTGCAAAGTGCAAACTCCAAAATCCATAACTTTAAAGAGCTGGATTAATTTCAGCAATAGCCCTGCAAATGATTGCAAGGTTCATAAATTCTACAAATCTCAAGTCTCTCTTCCTGTCAAAAGAGATGGTGCTGAAGAACTCACAAATATAGTGGTGGTGGCTCTGTAAAACAAAGCTCCAAGCCCAGCACACAGATGAGAGTTCATGGAGTTCTGCAATGTTACCCCTAAGTACTTTGATCTCCAGTACAGAAATGCAGGTTTAAACAGTTCTTGTAATCTAAGGTAGGGATGACCATAAGTCGCATTTTTACCAGGACAGTCCCTTTTTAAGACCACCTTGATAAGTTGGCAAGAGTAAACAGGACATGCAGGGGGACAAGCAGTTTGGACCAGCCCTGCGCTGCCCGGAGGCGGGGGGGTTTGAGCCAGTGGCTTGGGCCAGCCCCACACAGTGTCCCTTTTCCCTTTGGGAGCTATCTAGGTAGCTTTCGTGGGCTACCTAGGCAGATATTTGTTGCACTAAGTACCATGGTACCTTAACATTAAGTCTTTTTTCTAAACATCTCTCTCAGTGAAAACTAAACCAAGTGAGGCACCCCACAGTAAAGATCAAACGTGGCCCATTTTATAGAAGGGGGATGGGCAAACTACTGCCGCGGGCCCCCTAAGCTCCCGGCAGGGAGGCCACCGCCGCCGTCCCCTCCCCGCCTACCTCACTCCCCAGTCCGCCCAGGGCGTCCCCACTGCCCCCGACAGTCCGCACAGGCCACCTGGCCCCCCTCGCCCGTTCCACCGACGCTGCGCGGCACCAGGTCTGGCCCTCCGGCCGCACCGTGCACCCCTGGGCTGCTGGCGCCCCCTTCCCCCGCCCTTAAAAAGGAAGCTGCGCGCAGCAGCAGCACCACATTTGAATGACTCGCGGCCCGGGCGCGGTAGAGCTGTCACCGCTCGAGCTTCCTCATTGGTAGGTTTAAACGAGGATACAGCCTTGTGACCCAGGGCACACGGCGTTCGGGTGACGCGAGAGCCCAGTGCATGGTGGGACTTGTAGTTCAGGAGGGATGACTCCGCCGCGGCGCAACATCCGGCGCGGGCCTTGGTTTGGTTTGGTTTGGTTTAGGCTCCCCGACTCCCAGTCCCAGCCAGCACCAGAGTGAGGCTCTGGCCGCCGTTACCCTCCATTCATGGCCCGGGCCGGCCCAAAGTTGGCTTATGGCGCGCCTGTCTAGCAGGCCTGCGCCAAATCGAGGCTGTTCTCAGAGGCAGCCTCTGTCTCGTGCACGGCACCATCGTTTTTCCCTCCAGACCAGAGCGAGGCTCCTGCAGGTACACTTCATCCCAGTACCCTGAGGCCTTGCTGGCCCCGCCCCTCACCTCCTCCCAGTCAGCCTGTCCCGGCTGAGGGCGCCCCCACACTCTGTACTGATGTGGAAACATCCTTTGTCTGCAGGTCCCATGCAATGGGACATCATTGTGTTGCATGGTGGCCCATCCATGTCCTCCGTCCTGGAGCACTGGACTATGGCACTGTGAGCTGGTGAGAGGAAGGGTGGCCATAGGGTTACCACATTTGAAAATTCAGAAAAGAGGACACCCCCACGGGGGTAGCCCCACCCATAGCCACTCCCTCCTACTTCCCATCCCCTGACTGCTCCTCCACAGAACCTCCAACCCAACCCCCCCACTCCTTGTCCCCTGATCCCCCCCTACTGGGACCCCTGCCCCTAACTGTCCCCTAGAACCCCATCTCCTATCTAAGCCTCCCTTCTTGCCCTGACTCCCCACTCCTGAGACCCCCCCACCCTAACTGCTCCCCTAGAATCCCACCCTCTATCTGTCCCCTGACTGCCCCGACCCCTCTCCACACCCCTGATAGCCCCCGCCCCCCCGAACCCCTGACACATCCAACCCTCCTCCCCCCATTCCCCTAACTGCCCCCTGGGATCCTCTGCCCCTTCTCCAACCCCCCGGCCCCCTTACCATGCCAGTCAGAACAGCATGTCTGGCTCTACGTGGAGCCAGACACGCTGCTGTGCTCCCCTGTGGAGTGCATAGCCCCGCCCCTCACAAGAGCTACCGGCACAAGGGACTCTGGCTGCTGGAGGCCCCAGTGTGAGTGGCTCAATCCAGCCTAGCTGCCATGTTAGCTGCACCATGCTCTGCATTGGTAGGGAAATCCCAGACCTTTTAAGATTTTTACAATTCTTCTCGGACTCTATTTAAAACCCCAACAGCTGGCCATGTCCGGGATAATCTGGACCTCTGGTAACTCTAGTGGCCAGTAGTCAGGGTTCAGCCAGAGTGTGACTGGGGTCCTAGTGAGGAGTCAGCTATAGTCACACAATTAGGGTGAACTGCAAAGAATGGGGCAGACAATCCCCATAAAGCTGGGGGATATTCCAATACTTAGATTGACCTTGCCAGTGTGAAACAACTTTATTACCTTACCTTACCTTAAAGTGATCCAGCCTCCATCCAGGTACCCACATCAGATATGTTGAAAATTTCTGTACATTTTATTTCATCATATAAACGAAAAGGTTCTACCAACCCCAAAGGATCGGACACATTACCTCTCAGATTAATGAATGTTTTAGATCTTATCAAAATACATGCTACGGCTAATTCTTATTAACTAAACTAAAATTTATTAAAAAACAAAAGCTAGAGTATGGTTAAAAGATCAATATACATACAGACATAAATTCAATCCATTGAGGTGTAGATTGATAGCAGAGATGGCAATCTTTGTAGTTGCAGAGAGTTCTTTCAGAAATAGTTTATAGCTTATAGTCCAATGTCCAAATCTCATATTCAGGGCTTCCAGAAAAGCCGCTGCCCCACTGGGGAGATAGACCAAATCCTGGGGGTAGCAGTAGTCCCCTGTGTGTTAACTTAACGTAGCCATTAATGTTCTTCAGAGAGCACTTACTTTGGTATTCAGTCATGAAGGCTGTGAGGTGTTGTTCCTCAGTTTATTGTTGAGCACAGCAGTTCAAGCTTGTAGTGGTTTTTTTGCTGTGGAAAGTTTTAGAAATAGTCTATGCATTAGCTGTGAAGCCTCAATATTCTTAGGCTTTTTAACACAAATGTGTTCTTGTTGAACCAAACATCATAATCATAAATCCTCTGCTCTGGGGCACGCTTTCTGTGGGACTTGGGCAAGTCACTTAGTTTCTCTGGGTCAGTGTTCCTTGTTGGTGAATGAGGGTAACAGTAGTCCCCTATCTCCCCAGCGTGGTCTGCAAATAAGTATATTATAGATTATTAGATGCTCAACTACTGTGGTAATGGAGGCAACATAATGTCTATGAGAGCCTGAAGAGCATGGGGAGTGAAAAATTAATTAAATAGATCAGCATCTGTCAGAGGTACTGAATTTATTAAAATAAAACTCTAAATGGTGTCCACTGACCACACCTCTGTATTGGAGATAAGGCTACGCAGGGAGACCATATCTGGCCTGAATAAGCCTACATTAGTGATGTACAGCCAATATTTTATCAAACAGCTCCCACAAAAGTACTCTGTTACCCTTGCTGTGAATGGTGTAGAAAGGAGAGGTGGGTGATTAGGGAATATATGCACTGAGTTTTCACTTGGCACAGTAGAGTGGCAAGATGTAAGGGAGGATTATTGAGCTTCCCAATACTCTGGCTATAACTACACTACCATAGCCCTGGTGTATGCCAGTTAGCAATAGACCATAAATGGCAACTTTTGAAATCTGGTGCACTGCACATTCTGGATGTGCCTCTTCCCCACTTTGCCACTGAAACACTCCCCATGTCAGGGCTGGATGAACGAGATGGCACAAGCAATGAGTACGGTGCTTTTTTACAAGCTGAAAGTTTCCCCTGTGTCCGGCGTATTCGCAACTGGCCAAGTCTGGTTGATTTCTGCCCTAATTCGTGGGACTACAGAGTCATTCCCACTCTCCTCCGACCCAGTGATTTTTACGCTATAAATAAATTTTTGAAATAGTCATTAGGCCAGAGGGAAAAGGAATGGGGAATGATTATGTAGTCCAGGGATTAGGGCACCACCCACCTCAGAGGTGGGAGACCCTGAATCCTTGCACCTTGCATCTCATGGCATGGAAGTTCCATGGCTGAACCTGATGGAGCTCACTTGTTCAAATCCGGTCAAAGTATAACAGGTTTTAAAAGTGACCTTAAACTGATACCTAATATGGGAGTCCCCATCACCCAAATACTTGATTGTGAATTTTGGACAGGTGTGAATGATGATGACTTAATATTTATTCTCCAGTTCAATTCAGTCAAATGCCCACAATGCAGGAAGTAACCAAGTTGTATGTAAAAGACAGGCGGCACTGTATTAGAAATCTATCTAGGTTTTCACATGCTGCGTTTGGTTGGACTGAAACAGCAATGAGCTACATTTCATCCTTCTGTATTTTCCATTTCTAGCACCCTCCCCTACACATAACTCCACTGGGCGGGCTGCTTCTGCAAATTTGGCAACATCTTAGCTGCTTCTGTTTATAAGGAAAGATCCCAGCAGCTAAAAGGAGGAGAAACCACGACTGAGATTGCTTATTATATTCCTCTTGAGCAGCTCCAGAGCATTTGCTGGTTACTGATTGCCAGGCTGGCTTTTTGTGTGCCCAGTGCAGATCTTTCTCTCATGTGGGAGGGAGCAAAAGGATAGAAAGGACATCTTTGCCCACCTATACTACAAACACCTTCCCCCACCTCAGAGGGATTGGAAGCTTGTCTTTTTGAGAGCTCAATCACTGGGATATCATGAATGTTTCCAGAAGGTAAGTTACACATGTTCCGTTCTACCTGGCAGACAGGTAGCGGAAGGGGGACAAACTGCTTGATAAGAATAGCGCTTTTTTTATGGTCTTAAAAATGCTACTGGTAGATATTATTATTAATAATTGGCATTTGTTGCTGTACAAGATGGAAGACAGTGCATGCCTTAAAGAGCACACATTAAATAATTAATTTCAGGATAATATGATCATTTTTCATCTATGGGAAAAAATGTATGCAGAGCTCTTGCTTCAATGGTGAAATTCCATCAGCAGACATTTCCTATGCGCCTTCTGTCTTTATTCGTTAGCTGTAAAAGGTTTCTTTTCTGAGTGTATGACAGTCGTATATTTTGTGCTTAAGAGGTCATTACCTGAAGGTTGTGTCTGCATTGGCCTTTTCCTTAAATCCCCACTGTCATACTACTTCTGCTGCCAGTGCTTAATTTGTAATAAAAGAGGTGCTGGGGCTCAAACAATTTTTTTTACTTTCAAAACTAATCTGGCAAGCCCAGAGGTGCTGGGGCTATAAACTGCCAAGCATAGAGCCCTGGCAAACTGTGGCACAAATTAAGCACTGCCTGGTGCTCTCACAACAATGCTAGGAACACTAGTGTAGACTAGAGTTTTACCACCATTTCATCTAGTCCTTCTCAGAGCAGTTTTAGGCACGATGATGGTTAAAACACTGGTGGCTGGGCTACTCTGTCATTTCCATTGCATTGTATTCAGATGGAGTTGTGGATACTCAGCATTTTTCAAAATCAGGTCTATGGTGTCTGTAGTGGCCACCTAAAACTGAGGCATCAATAGTCTTAAGTCATCTATGAGAAATTTAGCCTTAATTTCCCTGTGCTTCAGGTACCTTCTCTATAAAACAGGGATAATAATACTTCACAAAGGTGTTGCAACATTTAATGTCTGCAAAGTGTGTTGAAGCCAGATGCAGAAGGGGCATAAAAGTGCCAAATATCATCATTCTCAGTATAGTTACCAGTGGATATGCTCACAACGCAGTTGCCACTGACTGGTATCTCTGGCCAAAGATTACATTGGCATGGATTTTGAAGTATTTTCTCAGGAGTGTCCCCTATACAGTAGAATAGAGTTGGAAATACATGGCCAGGGCAACATAGGAAAGCTAACATGGCAATGCTGTACCTGTTCCTGTGGATAAAAAAGGATTTCAGTTTCCAGAGCTGTGGATCTGATGAACGCTGGAAAACAAAAGAAAGAAAAATGTGTCACAAAGTTGATTTGTATCAACAAAGAAATGAATAATAATTTTTGCCAAGAGTACAGTATGTTGACTAACATTTACTTAGCCTCTTCTGCCTGTCAGTGTTACAGACATGACAAATGGCTGCCAAATGTTCTATATTTCCAATTATGGAGATTCGTTGTAATAACCTTGTGTAGTTTGAGGTGCTGTTTACCAACTCTGTTTAGTGGTTTAATTTGCCTCCTGGACTTCACTATCACACCATAGTCCTCTTAATAAAAAAGAGCTATTTTAATCCTAGTCTTTTTGTTTTGGCAGGATACATTCTCTTCGTGCTCACAGACAGAAAGCTCCAGCAAACACTGGGGGAAACTGGCAAAATTCCTGTGGCTCCAAACAGTGGTGTAGAGATGAACTAGCTACAGTCCATACGCTCTTCTACACAGTGATCATCATGGTTATCCTAATGGCAATTTGGGGAGCCTGGGCGAGGAAAGATGCTTATTCATAGCTACAAAATCCTGTCTCTGACAAAAGCTTAGAGACACTTATGAGAATTAAAAATACAAAGGAAGGGACAAAACCCATAGTCTATGCAAATTACAGCTCATCTTTAATTTAAGGCAGAACTGCTTCTGTCAGTGGATTTGAACCAGTGAACCCACTTTGTGGACAAAGTACAGAATACAACTTCAGTGAGAAAGTGGAATATTTGTAATGTAACACAGTTCAGTGTAACATGTAAATGAAACTATGTTAAATACAATCTGATATGGAGAGGGAATATGATTAATACGTTTGCTGGTCGAGATATTTTACATCTGTCCCACTTTCTGTTTTTGACTTGAGTTGGTCATTTGCTTGTTGTTTTATAGCAGGGAGTTGTGATAATGCTGGAGGGAGCCTATCTGATTGAGTAAGCAAAGACCTCTGATCTAGCTGAGTTCCTAACTCAGTTGCTAGAGAAAAGTGTTGTTGTTTGTTAGGCAGTTCTGTTTGATTTTATGTTTATGTAAACATCTATTTTTGTTAAAATCTGCACAAGCTCAGGAATAAACTGTGGGGAAAACTATATTTGTAAGTGTCTTTTGTTATTGGACCAACTAGCCCATTACCAGTTTATATCAATGTATATAATCTCATCCTTGTCCACTGCGTGCTCTATACCAATGTTTTATTTACCTCAGGTAATAGTGGCCCACGTACCAACAACATCTTAATACATTACATAACTGCAAGACATTTTGAATACTTCACACACTAAACTTCAGAGATATATGGTTATAGAAGTATTTTAGTAATTAATGGCTAGCTATTGACATTTTTCTTCAGAGTTTGGACACACAAATTTACCTATTTTAAAAGTATGACATTTTACATTCTGTTTCTTTACCTCTCACCTGTCCCTTTTTTTTAATAGGTATTAATTTGTTTGCACAATACCTGTGTATCAAACAGTATTAATGTAGGCCCATGAAATTCAATGGAACATGAGGTCTTATACATCCATCTATATGGTCATATGGCTGCTGCTTTACTGAATGCATACCATGTATCCATAATACACTGAAAAGGAATAGAAACAGGAAGCAGGCAAAACCTCTTCATGAAAGACAAATAGACATCAGGAAGAGTTTACTAAAACAGAGCAACTGAAGTAAAAAGAAATATCAAGTAATTTCTGAACAGGAATAGAAGATAAATAGCTATGAAGAACAAATACATTAAAGTGAAGAAAACTAGGAATGGATATAATTGACCAAAGAGCCTTCTCTTGTTTCAAAGATCTTTGCTATTACTGTAGGTATAAATAGGCACATGAAATTGTTCCACTTATAACTAGGCAAGAAGTTCAATCTTGCATTTAAATTATAACTGCAGGCAGGATTTCTGGGTTCAGTTGTCAATTTGTGGGTATAAATTGCCTCAGGGGTTCTGGAGAATGGTCCACAGGCCCAGAGAGTGCTGCAAAAGCTCCTGGTGCTTTAGAGAAAATTATTAGATTTCCATGACTGCCTCCCTACCTCTGATTGGTCTTTGGAAGGGGAAAAGTATAGAAGTTCAGAGGAGAGAGCAGAAGCCCAGCTAGGTGCAGCAAATAGTCTCCAGATCTATCTCATTGCAAGGATCTCATTGCTGGTGCTGAAAAACAGACAGGCCTCTATGGATACAGTATCACAAACAACTTGGTGTGGAGATAGGGTGACCAGATGTCCCAATTTTATAGGGACAGTCCTGATTTTGGGGTCTTTTTCTTGTATAGGCTCCTTATACAACTCCCCCCACCTCCACCCCAGCTCCTCCCATCCTGATTTTCACATTTGCTGTCTGGTCACCTTATGTGGAGAGGTGAGGAGAAAATCAGAATCAGCAGGGGCTGGTGGGGATGAGATTTTGGGTTGGTGGAAAAAGAAGCATGGTGTGGAAATAGGAGAATTTCAAAGTTATGCAGCAGAGGCCTGCAATACTCTGTGCTTTCTGGCCTATCCAAATACTGCTACATCCATGTGACATCTCTGCCGCTGACTCACTATATGGATCACGGGAAGTCACTTATCCTCTATGCTTCAGACTCCCCATCTAGAAAGAGGTATTATGTCTATATCATAAGACTGTTGTGAAGGTGAATTACTGAACAATGATAAATAACTGAATTTCTCTGAAAGATTCTAAGGTTTGTATTAATATTATGTCTTTCTAAAGAACATGCTCCTAATTTACTGTTTAGTTTTTGATCTCATCAGGGCAGACAATGCCCTTTATATTATGTAACTTCTTTAGAAATTCATAAACACTAGGAAAAGATTACTTAATATTAGTATGATGATGAAATCGTATTTGGCTGTAAAACAAATTATGGCAATGAAAATACAAATGACTCAAGACATATCCTATTAGTCTCAGTCTTTGTGATTTAAAAGAATACCCATAATGAAAGAATAATAGACAAGGTCAGTTTCGATTCACGGTTACACTGTTGCAATCCCATCAAAGCTCAGGGAGTTCCATCCATGGAAATGAGAGCAAAACTGGCCCACAATTTTCAGTGCTGGTACTACAGTCTCTAAATAAATAAATAAATACCAGTATTTTCAAGTGGCCTGATTTTGGGTGTTTCATTTTTCTGATTGCCCAATCTGAGACATTCAGAGCTTGATTTTCTGAAGTGATAAGGATCAGCAACTCCAACCGAAGTAAATGGGAGCTGCAGGTGTTCAGCTCAAGGTGACAGGTTGGATATCCAAAACATAGCACCAAAACAGTTTCCTATATAGTACCCTTCATATAATTTAAGGCCCCATACTATGCTTCTTATTTCTTCATTCCAGACAAAACTCAGTGAAAATAAATGGGTATTTAAGCCCTAAATCAGGAGGGTTGCCATCCTCTTTCATGTGATCTTATCGCTGAAATTCAACAATCCCATCACTGATTAGATTCAGAGCTTTTTTCCTGCCCTTGGGATGTGGGAGAGGGGAAAGATTTGTAGCTAAGAAGGTTCTTAGATTTTTAAGGCCAGAAGGGATCATTAGATCATCTAATCTGACCTCCAGTGTAACCCAAGTTACTCCTGTATTGAGCCCAATAACTTGTGTTTGACTAAAGCATATATTTCAGAAAGGCATCCAGTCTGGATCCCAGGCCCTCAAGAGTTGGAAAATCCACCTCTTCACTTTTTAGTTTGTTCCAATGTTTAATCACTCTCTTACTTGCATAAACTACATACTAAAGAGAGACTTTCACTCTTTTTTCATCCTAGAAAAGAGCAGTATAATTTTACAATTTTGTAGCTGCTGTTGCTGCTAACACTTAGGGTATGTCTACACTACAAACTTATGTCGATTTTGTTAAGGTCGATTTTGTAAAGCAGACTGTATAAAATCGATTTTGTGCGTCCACACTAAACACAGTAAGGCGGCATTGTTCATCCACACTACAGTGGTAAGCGTTGACATAGCGAGTGGTGCACTGTGGGTACCTATCCCACAGTTCCTGGAGTCCTAGCAGGCACCATTTCCAGTGGTGAACTGTGGGTAGCTATCCCACAGTTCCCAGAGTCCCAGCAGATGCCATTTTGAGCTTTCTCCGTTCCCAAACCCACCCACCCCACAGTGCCCCTCCCGCTGTGAAAGCAACTGCAAACAGTCATTTTGTGACTGCGAACAGTCACAGCCCCACTGTGAAAGCAACTGCAAACAGTCATTTCGCGCGCTTTTGCTGCCTGAGCTGACGCCATAGCAGTGCAAGCATGGAGCCTGCTCAGGTAACCGCTGCAGTAATGGCCAATGTGAATACCTCGCGCATTGTTGTGGACTTTATGCTGCATCGTATGCACAAGAATGCAATCAGGAGACGACTGCGCTATCCGGAGAGTGAAGACAGTGATGAGGACATCATGGACATGGACACTGACTTTTTTGAAAGTAAGGGGCCTGACAACCTGGCAATTTTGGTGGCAATGGGGCAGGCTCATGCTCCGGAACGCTGAATCTGGGCCAGGGAAACAAGCACTGACTGGTGGGATCGCATAGTGCTGCGGGTCTGGGATGACTCACAGTGGCTCAGAAACTTTCGCATGAGAAAGGATACGTTCATGGAACTTTGTGACTTGCTTTCCCCTGCCCTCCAGCGCGAGAATACCAAAATGAGAGCAGCCCTCACAGTTCAGAAGCGAGTGGCAATAGCCCTGTGGAAACTTGCAGTGCCAGACAGCTACTGGTCAGTCGTGAATCAATTTGGAGTGGGTAAATCTACAGTGGGGGCTGCTGTGATGCAAGTATCCAGGGCAATCATTGATCTACTGCTATCCAGGGTTGTGTGTCTGGGAAATGTGCAGGCTATAGTATATGGCTTTGCCGCACTGGGATTCCCTAACTGTGGGGGGGCTATAGATGGCACTCATATCCCTATCTTGGCACCAGACAACGAGGGCGCAGAGTACAGAAACCACAAGGGGTATTGTTCAATGGTCATGCAAGCACTGGTTGACCACAAGGGACGTATCACCGACATGTGCATGGGATGGCCGGGAAAGGTTCATGACGCTTGTGTGTTCAGGAACTCTAGGCTGTAGAGGCAGCTGACGCAAGGGACTTTCTTCCCAGACCAGAAAATTACTGTGGGGAGTGTTGAGATGCCGATCGTTATCCTTGGGGACCCAGCCTACCCCTTAATGCCCTGGCTTATGAAGCCATACACGGGATCCCTGGACAGGAGTCAGGGGCTGTTCAACTATAGGCTGAGCAAGTGCAGAATGATTGTGGAGTGCGCATTTGGCCATCTGAAGGCCAGGTGGAGAATCCTACTTACTCGCTCAGACCTCAGCGAAAGAAATGTGCCTATTGTTATTGCTGCTTGCTGTGTGCTCCACAATCTCTGTGAGAGCAAGGGGGAGACATTTATGGCGGGGTGGGAGGCAGAGGCAAATGTCCTGTCCGCTACTTACAAGCAGCCAGACGCCAGGGCAAGTACAAGAGTCCACCAGGAAGCGCTGCGCCTTAGAGAAGCCTTGAAAAACAGTTTTGTGGCTGGCCAAAATGCTGTTGAAAACCCGCTCCCTTGCTCTGCTCTGCAATAAGCTTCCCACCCTCCAGCCCTATAGAGCTGTTGAAAACCCGCTCCCTTGCTCTGCTCTGCGATAAGCCTCCCACCATCCTTATTCCCTTCCCCCCCGTTTCCGGAGTAAATAAAGTCTCTTTTTTAAAAAGCATGCATTTTTTAATGATTCTTCACAAACAATGGCAAGATAGCCCAGAAGGGGTGGGTGAGGAGGAAAACCAGTCAGTGTGATGGATGGGGGGGGTGGGGGGAACAAAGACACAGCACATTTTTAAAACTTTTCTTAGAAACTGAGCCGCATGCTGCTTGTGTTGTATTGTGGGGTAGAGTGGGTCGGTTCCCGGAGCCTTCCCCCCCCCCCCCCCGCGTTCTCACCCCACGTCTGGGTTGGGAGGCAATGGAACTTGGGGAGGAGGGGAGGTGGTTACACAGGGGCTGCAGAGGCGATCTTTGGTCCTGATGAAGCTCCACCAGACACCGGAGCATGTCACTCTGATCCTCCATTATCTGCAGCATTGCTTCCATCCTCCTTTCTTCCCGCTCCTGCCATCTCTCCTCCCGTGCTGCTACTGCTGCCCTGGATGTGCTCTGGGACTCTAAAATTTTTTCTCTCGATGCTTGGTTTCGAGCTGCCTCACTGTGAGAGAAATTCATGAGCTCACCAAACAAATCTTCTCTTGTGCGCTTCCTTCTCCTTCTCATCTGCGCTAGCCTCTGCGAAGGGGATGTTAGCAGTGGGGGGGGGGGGGGACCATGCTGGCTGTAGGAGGAAAGAAGGAAAAAGGTTATAAGATAGATACATTCTCCAGGGAAAAGGTTATAAGATACATAGACACATTCTCCAGAAGAATGGGAACAGTCTTTCACAATGAAACAAAATATTCACAGAGTGCATATGCTTTCTGTACAAGGTCGCATATTGCACCTTAAATTGACTGCCTGTAGCTTTGCTGTACAGATATCACATCAGACACCCTCTCCCAGGGCCAGGCAACAGAAACCACCATGCAGGCAGCCATGGTAAGCCACATTCTTTCGGTTTGATCCACATTCTTTACAATGCTCTTCTTTCCCACAGTAAACCGCCCCCCCACACCGCGTGGCTTCCTGCTGCTGCAACAGAAGCAGTTCAGCCCCACAAACACACACATGCCCCCCACCCAACACAAGCAGCCCACAGCGTTTTCTTTTCCTCCCAACCCCATCACCCTGCTGGTCTCATGGAGGTTCCCTGCTCCCGCACGCACCACAACCCACAGTAAACCGCCCCCCCGGCACCGCGTGGCTCCCTGATGCTGCAACAGAAGCAGCCCCCCCACCCAAGCTGAGGGACACTCACCAGAAGTACCTTCGCTGACTTCCCCATCTGGGCTACCGCCTTGGGAGGGTTCTGAGGGTATTGGCTCCAGGATGATAAACAGTTCCTGGCTGTCTGGGAACAGAGTCTCTCCGCTTGCCTGCTGCTGCATGATATCATCTTCCTGATCAGCTTCATTGTCAGCTGAATCGTCATTCCTCACTGTTACTGCATCAGAGGAGTCCACAAACACTGGTGCAATGGTGGTGGGGCCCCCCCCAAGTATTTGATTCAGTTCGTTGTAAAATTTGCATGTCCGCAGGGGTGCCCCAGAGTGTCCATTTGCCTCTTTTGCTTTCTGGAATGCTTGCCTCAGCTCCTTAATTTTCACACGGCACTGCTGTGCCTCCCTGCTGTGGCCCCTATCCAGCATGGCCTTGGAGACTCTGGCAAACGTGTTGGCATTCCGTTTGTTGTTACGGAGTTCTGCCATCATTGATTACTCTCCCCAAACAGCAATGAGATCCTGAACCTCCTTTGTGGACCATGCTGGAGCTCTTTTGCGCTGGTTGGTCTCCTGTGCTGATGAGCTCTGCATGGTGCATTGTGCTAAGGAGCTCTGCATGGTGAGTGTCCTGTGCAGGTGAGCTCACTACGCTGGCCAAACAGGAAATGAAATTCAAATGTTCCCGGGGCTTTTCCTGTCTACCTGGCCAGAGCAGCGAGTTGAGACTGCTGTCCAGAGCGGTCTCAGAGGAGCATTGTGACTGCGGTCCAGAGCGGTCACAATGGAGCACTGTGGGACAGCTCCCGGAGGCCAGTAAAGTCTGCATGCGTGCACACTAAGCCACAGTCGTCCCAGAGACGTCGATTTAAGCGTTACTCCCTTGGTTTTGGTGGAGTACAGAAATCGATTTTGAGAGCCCTTTAAATTGACTTAAATGGCTACTGTGTGTGGACGGGTGCAGAGTTATGTCGATTTAATGGCACTAAAGTCGACATTACCTCGTAGTGTAGACCAGGGCTTAAAGATGAAAGCTAAGATCCCCACTCCCTTTCATATGGATTTCTTGTTATTCACAGGGCAGTTGGCACAGGCCAGGAAAACAACTAACAGCTGCAATTAAAATTGACATTTTGAAAATGTTTGGTTCCCATTAGTAAAGGATATTTGGCAACTAATGAAATTGTCTGAAGCTTTTGTACAATTTTTTCCCTCCATGGTAATTAAGGGCCCCATAAGTATAGTAAACGAGAATTTTTAGAAACTTTCATGGAACCCAAATGCCCAGAGCCAGTTCACTAGCTCCATGTTCAACTTATTATGAAAAGATGTTGTAAGGGAAATGATATGCTATTGTTTGCACAAGTTCCTGAGAAATGCTGATGATTTTTGGCAGAAATGCACCACAAAGAAGTTCTGTGGAGACTTCTAAACCGAGTTGTCTTATTAAGTTAAAATGTATCTATTTGTTGATATGAAAGTTCACCACCCCTTGATAAAAGGATATGTTACACTTAGTCTTTCCACCATAATTCAGAGGAGATATGTATTCAGTAATGCGCTTCCTACTTTGCTCACCTGTAGCACCTTTCATTCAAGGACTCAAAGCATTTTACAAATGTTAATTAATTCTCAGTACTATTTCAGGTAACTGTTGTTATTTCCATTTTGGATGGAAGTTAAGAAATTTTGTGGCAGAAACAAGGACACAATCCAGAACTCCTAACCTATATCCTGAGATATGTCTAAAGGACCATGCCTCATCTCATACTTTTTCTAGCCTGTATATTTTCTGGAGCTCAGCTACACTTCACATAAATTGTACAGATATCAGATTAGATGAGGGAGTTACTATGAGCCCTGAATAAAGGGGCACCACATAGTTACACTGCCCCAAAAGCAGATCACAGACTGAATTGTGACTCAGAGTCATGGTTTAGTCCCTGGTTTCCTCCTTTGCCCAGGGAGGAAGTAAACTGTTTTCTTGGTGTAGCTTACTCCTCTGTGCCAGAACAACTGTACTGGTAAGTGTGTTAGGGGCTCAGGGGGTTGGAATCTGTGCTTACCCATCTGCATGGGATGAGAGGTAGTGTCCTTGGGGAAGCTGTTTTTCTCACTGTGTTGCAACTGTAAAATGACTAACCCCCATATGAGAATGAAGAGGCTCCGTATGCCCCTGCACAGGCACATAACAAGAGACAGGATTTGGTGACTATATTTATTCATTGAGTAAAAATAGTTGAATAACTTTTCAGTTTCACACTTTTTTGTGTGAGGAAAATACAAGACTGATGCAATATGTGGGATAGGTTAGGTGATGTGTTAGATGTTAATCTGATATATGAGCAACCTGATATATGAATAGATATATAACATTTAGCTAGATTTTCTATTGTGCTTATCCCACTAGTGCAAGATTATCTCCTTTAACAGTAGTATATTTAATAGGACTTTGCCATATCACAGGCTGTTTTAGATTTTTTGACGGGGGGAGGGTTAATGGAAAATGTATCAACAGATATATTTAAGTAGTCTTCTCTTATAGTAGATTTGACTGAATGACCTTATTAAAACCAATTATCTAGAAGAAACTGTGAAGGAGATAATGACCTAATTTTTATTTGTTCTTTGAGTTACTGAACATGCCCATTCCACCATTCCAGCTGTTTGTGCACTCCAGTGCACAGTTGTCGGAGAGTTTTTCCTTTAACTATACCCGTTGGGACAGCACAAGTGCTGTCTGTTCCGTTGCCCACCACACGCAGGTATAAAGGGCCAAGCCACCTAGGCCCCCTCCAGTTCCTTCCTACTGCCCATAGGTGCTGGAACCAGAGGTGCTGGGGATGCTGCCACAATCCCTGGCTTGAAGTGGTTTCCATCATATACAGGGTTTACAGTTTGGTTCAACGGCTCTCAGCACCCCCTCTATACAAATTGTTCCAGCACCCCTTCCGTCCATGGCAGTTGTTGGAGCTCTGTCTCCTTGCTTCTGCTAATCTTTAGTCAAGACCTCTAAATAGTACCCGTTGTATAGTTAGGGTCATTCAGTAGTTAATTTTTGTTTTGTTTTGTATGGTTCCTGCACCCAATCTGGGTACTAGACCCAGTACCGGAGATGTGCCTTGCTCTCTGGGTTTCAAGCCCTACCACTCTTGTGATAAGACAATGCCTAGTAGTGACCCACACTCCAGCTGTCTTAAATGCTTGGGGGACGCTCATATGAATGACAAATGTGGCATTTATAAGAGCTTTATGACCCATTCTAAAAAAGACATCCACCTGAATAACGTATTAACATAAAATATATCTCAGTTATGCCACATCCATATAATAAGAATATTTCCATAAAGAATATGGGGTGTAATGTCAGGTGTGGCTCGGCCCTTTATGCCTGAGCATGAGGCAGCTGAAGGTCTCATGCTGTCCTGACAGCTACTATTGAAAGAAAAACTCTGACAACTGTGCATTGGAGCACACAAACACCTACAGTGGAATGGGCATGTGCAACGCATCTAGAAGAACCTTACAGAAAGATTGGGAACCATTTTTTTTCTCGTTGAAAGAACTGGATTTCATGATCTTTTCCAACTTTACTTCATTCCTTCATTCCTCTTTGCCACAGAAACCATCCTTTAGTCTGCGGAATAACTGCTCCTGGCTGGAGGGGTTACTATTGAGTATCAGATACTCTTCTTAGGGAGATGAGAGCACTCCTTGATGAATATCTTCTCTGTTTTGTAAAGAAGGGTGTCTACATATCGATTAATAACTCCTGTTCTAGTTCTACTGCATTGTTCCCTGCTGGATGGGAGGCTGTGCAGTGGAATGGCCAGAAATGCGAATTCTCAAAAAAGCCTTAGAACTACAGGTTCTCATAGATGGTGGCCTTGCCATGCTTCTGCAGGCCCTGCAGCACAGCTGTCTGCTCTGGCTAGCAGGCACACACTTATATCCTCAACTGTTATGCTGTCCTGGAAAGGGAACACGTTGTGTTGAGCATCTGGTTCCTCACTTTTCTCCATACTGGCCAGACATGCCATCTAATATGCAGAGATGAATTGTGGCCACAGCAGTGATCAAGGTGGCTGTAATAGCTACCTATCCCATTCTCCTGACCTAACTCTCCTTTCACAATTTCTGTGGAGGGGAGCTTTAAGCTCTTTTTAGGAGCGTTCCAAACCTGATCCCAGACTGGGACTCAAATCCAAGTCACATGGTGTAAACCATCTGTTTGGATTTTTGCTTGAGGGAGTCAATAGGAGGCGTGTGAAAATCTGGGTTATATTTGACAGCTGAATTCTGGATTTGAGGCTATTCACGTCTAGTGTATTCAGCCACCCAAAGATAACTATGCTATGCGTGTTTCTTTTAAAGTTGATAAATAAATTAACTAAATAAATCTCATGCCCCACAGTGCAAAAATTTCCACTGGGCTTAGACATTTGATTCTATAAAAGATTTATTACTTTTTTTTGTTAAAAGGATAAAATACATCATTCAGCTCTCACAGCAAATCATAATACAGCACTTAAACCCAAGAGACACAACAGCAGCATAATTTACATATTAAAATGGTTCATAAAATGCACACATTCATAAGCTGTTTATACTTTTCACACCTATGGATATGGCTGACAAAAAAGAGAAAATGCAAACACAAGTTTGGAAAGTATGTGTCAGTTATTACGTAATGATCTTTTTATTAATTCATCTGTTTATGTTAAACAGGCTTGGACTGATTTTTTGCACATGTTCGAAAAAGGATGTAATTTAAACATACCTGTCTGCTGTTATTTTAAACTACCAAAAACAACGTCAGCCCTTCAGCCAACAAGCCTGGTGATATAGTCCATGTACCAGTTGCTTTGTCAGACAATGAAAACAAATCTTTAATTTTCCATTATAATAGTCCCAGGCTGCTCTTCTGCATGTTTTATTTCAGAAGCTTCAAACTCTTCCCTACGCCATCTTCAAATACCGTCTTACGTCTCCCTTTTAAAAAAAGACAGCATGTTCCAAAACATAATATTTAGCACAGAAATAGGTATGGTTCTTTTCTGTTTGGACTTTTTCTTTTGCCAAATCTTTGTTGTCATCTTTGTACTTGGGTCCTCATTTATAAATATTGTCTCTTAGGGCCCTCTGCATTTGTTTGTTTCCTGAGACCAAGATTTTCAGAAATAGGAGCTTATTTTTTTCTACTGAAGTGAACCGAAACCATGTCAGCAGTGGAAAATCACTAATTTAGATGCCTAAATAGGGATTTAGGAGCCTAACATTAGAGTCTTATTTTTGAAAAGCTTGGCTTTAGTTTGGACCTAGTATGAAATGAGTTTTAAACTTGTTAATCATCTAATTTCATGATACTTATTTTTCTCTGTGTAAACTGGCATGTCTTTCATGCACCGGAGATGTGATATAATTCAAATCAATGGCAAGTTCAACAAAAAGGGGAACGTTATATTCTGCTTAAATCAAAGGTGGGGGAGGAGGAAACCTTAACAGATATCAAATCACAAAAACAGGAGAGTTGTCAGAAATCTGGAAGGGAGAGAGTTCCATATTAAATATAGGGATAGAAGATGTACCCTAACCAGATCAGGACATCAGTTCATTACTTTCAGCAGCAGCCAGTGCTCAGATTGGACAAAGAAAAGTGAGAGTAGGCTTCATCACATTCCTACTTCCTTCTCCCTCAACACACCCCTTTTTTCAAGCATTAGCAGTTAAAAAGTTGAGGCATGACCCATTCATCTGCACCATCCTGGTAGGCTGTCAGCTTCTATTTCTGAGTGCTTCAGAGAATGGGGGGAAAATGGAAAAGAATGCAGACAATTGTGCAGTGCTATACATGACCTTTTCTGAGGAAAGAAATACAGCCTCATGATACTCAATGGTAAGGACTGCTGCCTAAACAGGGATCATGGAATATCAGAAGTGGAAAGGAACCTCAGGAGATCCTCTAGACCAACCCCCTCCTCAAAGCAGAGCCAATCCCCAATTAAATCATCCATCTGATTTTTGCCCCATCTCCCAAAATGGCCCTCTTAAGGGCTGAACTCACAATCCTGGGTTTAGTAGGCCAATGCTCAAACCACTGAGCTATCCCTCCTTTGTTTGAATCTACTCCTTCTTTTATCACAAGCTGAATGGAGAAACAAATCTTTATCCATATCTATCCTGACCACTATGAGTTCTCAGATTGTGAGCCACAATAGCCTTACAACTAGACTGCTGAGAAAACCTTCCACATAACAGGTTGTAGCAGCTCCTGACCTTTCATTGACATCATCCTCAATTATGTTTACATCTCCTCTTGCAAACATCTCTGTGGCTTCTTCCTTGTTAGCCCTTATGCTTGGAATGTCTTCCAAAAATTTGTTCAAGCCTCCACAATTACCTTTCATTCAAATTCTTCCTAAGGACTAACTTCTGCAATATCATCTATGAATCATAGAATACCAGGCTTGGAAGGGACCTCAGGAGATCATCTAGAACAACTCACTGCTCAAAGCAGGACCCATTCACAACTAACTCATGTGGAGGTCCTTGACAGATTTCTGCCCTAGATCCCTAAATGGCTCCCTCAAAGATTGAGCTCACAACCCTAGGTTTAGTAGGTCAATATTCAAACCCCTGAGCTATCCCTCTCCCATCAAATAAAGGAGTACATTTGCACTGAATAGTTTATGAACCTACTAAAAATGCATAACATACAGAATAGCACTGTAAACACATCTCCATGACCTGCTTCCTTCCTCACCTCTCGCCCTTCCATAGTATATGGGTTATCCTCATTTGTCAATCTCTCATTTGGATTGTAAGTGCCTTGGGGCAGGGATCCGTTTTCTATGTGTTTTTGACATACACTTGTGTGTGTTAGAAAATCACAAGAGGTAGTTTGTATATGCTCTCCTAGCACATGATGGTTAGACAAGTATGATACATATATAAACACTAAGCAGCTAAAAATGTCTCAATATTATCTTTTATTTTCCATATCCATGCAAACTAAGTCATTCCAGGCCTTGGAGATAATAAAAATGGTTTGCACTGTTAGTGGCATATCTGATTCTTTTAAAGCACTTTACAACAAAAGTAAGTAGTAATACATTTTGAAACCTTATGTTTATGACCAGTTAAAAGATATTGGGAAAAATATTTTAAAAATATTTGTAAATAAAACAATGAGTAGAATCAGTACAAGCTGTGAGAATTCAAACTCTGCTCAGTACTGCACTGTAACGCATTTCTGAAGTTGAATGAAGCTTAAGATAAAATATTGCTTCAGTGTTCCTTTTGTGGTTTATATCCTGTCAGTTTCTTTCAAAGAATGTTTTAGTGACTCTTCCCAGGAAAATAAAATAAAGGAATACAAAGTATTTTATTACTGAGACAGAATCCAAAACTAATAAGAATGGTTGCAATATTTGTTCCTGTAGCTTTAAAGTGGATTTTTTCTTTTATTTGAATGTTTTCATGCAATATCTTTTGTTGACATTCTGCAAATGATGCCATCCAGTAATGTGCCAATTTTTTCTTCCTGTGGCGTAAGTTTGTATATCTGTAGAAACAAAAACACGCCCAACATGTAGAGGTTACACAGCAAAGAAAAAAATTGGGCATGTACCCCTTTTCTTAACCCCAAAATAACAAAACACATTTATTTATAAAGAAGATATTTAAGTATTTTTGAAGTTTTTCCCTCTTTTTTTTACATTACAAATGTAGATCTTGTCTTTCAGACCAGATTTGATGGAAATTGAGGAACTAAACAAATTTTTACATCACAGAAGGCAAGAGAGTGAAAGGTAAGAAATTGAGGGAATGGGACTTTTAGCCCGCACTTAAGAGCTCCATTTTTTTTTGGCTTGCATCGATTTAACTTTATTAACATAATATGCATTTTGAAAACTGGGACTGAAATCTTCACCATAGCAAAACTCCTACTGTCTTAATGGGACCAGGATTCCGCACAGGATCTGTCTTAAATATTTAACACCCTTTCCCTTCATTTAGTGTGAGAGCTCCCAACACACATCTCAAAGATTTATGAAAGGTTCTCCAGCAAAAGCAAAGAATACTAGACTTGACATTCTTGATATTTCTAAAGGTAAAAAAAAGGTGGTTTGGGTTTTTTTTGTTTTTCTTTTAAAACTGCTCAACCCTTCTTTACATATTATAGAAAAGAAAAAAGGGGCACAAACACAGCTTTTAAAAAGTCCTTTGCTGGTCATGTTTAAATAGGAAAGTGGGTCTGCAACCATTACTTATTACATGATGAAGCATTTCAGGCACCAAACAGCTATTTTATTTTCTAGCGCAGCTAACCAGACTCTGTTTTGGTTTCCAGAAGTCTATATCACGTCAAAAAAAGCAGCAAGGACTTAAAATAAAGGCTATGACATTACTGCAAAAATCTTTTTATTTCTAAACCAACTGCCAGCAGTCTGTCAACTCAATATTACTATTTTAGGTAATTGTGTTATTCACATGCTTCAGGTTAAGGAACTGTGTAAATCTTTGCAGTATTTGGGCCTTATTTTTAATTCCATACATCTTCCTTAGAGAAAAACAGAAGGTGCAAACCTATAGTTGTGATAAACTTCAAAAGGACTCAACCTAGCATTACTTGTGTTTCCAAAACTCCCACTAAAGCCAGTGAGTTTTGGATGCTGCTGGATCAAAATCTATTGAAAAATGAAATTCCCTGAATAGAAAACAGAAGTAGCAAATGACTACTCTATTTCCACATAAAACAAACGTTTCCAATCACTTACACAAAAACCCCACAAGGTTATAGAAAATTAATGAGTTGTCACACTACAGATTTGGGAATCTTTAGAAGTCAGTTTGGATTTAATGAGCTAGTTAAGTAAAATATCCCATTCCCAGTCATATTTTCTATATTCCTAAAACAAGCTTTTACAAACCTTTTTAACTTTGGTTATGTCTGTTATTTTGTGAAGTTCTTCTAGAGAAACCTGTTGGCCTTCCACTTGAGATATTATGTCTTCCAGATTTACAGTTTTTTCTTTATCTTCAAACAGAACAATGAGCACTGCAAAATCGTTGTCTGAAATACCAAACTTTTTCAATGCATCTGAGATCTAAGATAAAATGAGAAATATTGAAATTGTATTGGTCATTTTCTTATTAAATGGAAGCACATGACCAGTATAGTCTTTTCAGTCATTTTGCTAATTTTTCCAATTGTGTAAACTGGAATAGTTCCAAATCTGTGTAGTGGCAATTTATAGCAGCAGAGAATATACACCCAATTTTTATTTTGCTAAGTCATATGGTTTTGTTGTCCCAAAAATCTTTGTGTCTAAAGTGTTTGTTAAGAAATTTTAGGGTTTTTTTTGTTTTGTTTTACTTTTCTTTGTCAACAGGAGAGTATATCCATAAATGATCAGAAAACTAAAGTAATTACCTTTGGCCACACACCAAAATTGCATAAATGGACAATGACCACTATTTTGAACAAATCAAGTCCTTTTCTTATCTGGGCTTTTTTTTTTTTTTTGTTTGTTTGGTTTTTTTTTAAACCATGCAGTGATGAATAGGATAAGGATATACAGACAGTTAAGGAGCATGCCTTAAAGTCTATAAAAGCAGTTCTTTATTTTTTTTTTTTCATATGTATGGAGGTAATTTAATTGCTTCAGTGCCCAGAGTGTTCAGGGCAAAGTTTGTGCTCAAATATTCAGTGGTACACAAATTTGGTACTGGAAAACTGTTCTTAGGTCATTAGAGATAGTACAAAATATATTTTTGAGGAAAATGTTTGGTCTTCCTAATTCTGTCCCAACTCTTACTTATGGCAGAGATGAGTGAATGCTCTACCTGAATCAAAAGCACAATGCCTCTATATTAATGACTGGTTATGCATTCAGAATGTGAATTTATATTTCTTTGCATTCCTGGGGTTTTCTGGAACTTAGGATATAATAGAGAAATACACCTCTGCCCTGATATAGTGCAAATTTGGATAGAATGTGGTAAAGGAGTGCTGTGGGGGGCATGGCTGTGCCAAAGCAAATTCAATATAACACGGTTTCAACTACACCACGGTACGATTTTTTGGCTCCCGAGGACCACGTTATATTCGGGTAGAAGTGTACATGGAAATCTTAATAATAAGCTAACACAATTAGAAACACAATTTTCAAACAAAGGGGGATTTCTTAAAAATGAAGTGAGTATGCACTGAGAGGCACAATTGTTTATGCACATGTAGGTTTAGCCATGTTGAAGATTTGCCACATTCCTTATTATTTTGTAGTGTGTATTGTCATCAGAGAAGTAAAAGCTTTTTTCCAATTTTGGCTCAGAAATCCTTTGTCTTATTGATTCAAAAATTAGAATATTTGTTAAGCAATTATAATATTTTGGTTATCTCAACAGTTGTCATATTTGCTTGGTTAGTGGCAAAAATAAAGAATTGTATGACATTAATTTTTGCTATGGACAAAATGGATCAATTGATTATTAATTTTACGCAATTTTATCTTTGCATATTGTTTAAACATGTAAATTGAATGAGAAAAGCCAAAATTGTATTTTCTTTTCTTTGTTCTGTGGTCATTTTTAATATCTGACCCTATTTGGTTGAGGGTTATAGCTAATTGCTAGGATGCTACATTAATAAAATATGCATTTACTTTGATAAATCAAACACCTAATACAAGATATTTTAATAATTTTTACATGAAAGTAAGTCTTGAAGACCTCACGTTGATTTCAAATTCTGACGGACATTGGACACCTTTGCCTTTTGCTGAAGACACTCCTCAGTAGTTTAATGCTCATTTGAGTTCTGTCAATAGATTTCTGACAGTTTGGGCCAGGCTTTGGTGGCAGTTATAGGTAGCCTAGTTTTTGGTATTAAAAAAAATTACCACAAGCTCAGGGCTGCCACCACCTGCAGGCCACAAAAGGAGAAAATAGGTCAATCAGGAGTATTCCTGGATTCTCAGGGATGAGCTAGAGGAGAGGTAATAGCACTGAGAACTGATAATTGTGCACTGAAATATGACCAGGAAAGTTTAACCATTGTCACTATCTAAGAGAGAAGCTCAGTACTTCACAAGAATTGGGCTCTTGAGACAAGTATAGTATTCAGTGAATGCTTATTTTCAGCTTGGCATTTGGAGTTTGGAAAGTTCATCTGGCAACAGAGACATTTGCTTAGCAAAGTAAATCTTACATTGTTGTTTGGGGAAAGGTTGAAAATAATTTCTGCATTAAGAGTTCTAGTCTTCATTTTACCAATCCTTTGTAGGTGGACTGCTTTATTTGTTGCCACAAGTATCTGAAATGGATCAACAATCTGCAGAACAGAATAGGAAAAGATTAAAATTATAAAGAATTAAGTTTTTTCCCTCCAGTCAAAATTATATAATCTGAATAATGTTAACTTTCTCTCTCAATTACTCCTGTTTTACTCCCCTAAAATCTGCCATCCTTACACTGAGCAATAGATTATTCTGTGAGTTGTCCCACTGATGTCAATGGGACTACTCACTGAGACAGGTAGTATTCAACCTGTTAGGATGACTGACTCTGTCCTTTAGTGATGGATGAATAATGTGATTGATTAAACTGTCTCAAATCAAAGAATTTAAAGGAATCAAATCCAGCAATCTAATGTGTCAGGGTGGTTTAATAAAGTTGCGTTGCTATTTCTAACAAAAGGTAATGGCAGGTTCTGAAAATAGTTATGGAGATAAAGAAGAAAAAAGGCTCCAGATGTTAGATATTAGGACATGAAGACTATTCAAACTATTTCTGGAACTAAATCTTTAAATGATTAGTATTTACTTTGACAGATGGAAGTAAATCATTCAAATAGCTACATCTTCCAGGAGGTGAAGTGAATCAAAGACAGAAGGCTGTAAACTCTTAAAGTCCAATCCTACAATCAGATCTGCATGGGTGGACCCTTTCACTTGCATGAAGCACAAGTCTATGGGGCTGTGGATAGGCACAGAAATCCAACCATGTGCAGAAGCTTGCAAGAATACAAACATATCCAGTTTTGTATACAGTTCTAACAGAGGAGGAATTATAGCTTACAAAACTGTAATACAATATAAACAGTACAATGTGTAATTATTTGATTTGCTTACCATTGCAGGATTTATTAATGCTCCATCAATAGATCCTTCCATTGCTTTTTTTCTTAGAGCAACAGCATTTTTGACATCATTAAACAAAACAAGAGTCACACTACAGTCAGGAAATAGTTCCAGTTGATATGTGAAATGCTGCATCTTGCAACAAAAGAGTGAGTTTGCCTTGAACCTGTATAAAATAGCCAAACTTAGAGTATTTATAAACATCACTGCACAGGATTTCATAATACTTAAGATAACTTTGTCTCTTTCAGAATAATGTGTCTTAATGAAGTTTACAAGGCAAATACCACAAAATATGGTGAGGAAGACTTGTAGCACCTTTGAGACTAACCAGTTTATTTCAGCTTAAACTTTTGGGGCTATAGCCCACTTCATCGGATGCAAGTGGTCTATAGCCAACGAAGGCTTATGTTGAAATAAACTGGTTAGTCTCAAAGGTGATACAAGTCTTCCTCATCTTATTTACGGATACAGACTAACACGGCTGCTAATCTTAAACCTGTCATAAAATATGGGTCACTTTACCTTGAATGGTTCTTTGAAATATGTGTTAACTACTTACGCTACACCGGTGGTTTTCAACCTTTTTTCATTTGTTGCCCCTAAAAATTTTTGAATGGAGGTGTGGACCCCTTTGGAAATCTTAGGCATAGTCTGCAGACTTGCATGGGTTCACAGACCACAGGCTGTAAACCACTGTTCAATGGACAACAACCTTTCACAGACCCCTTAGATAGCCTGTGGGGTCCCAGGGATCCATGGACCACAAGTTGAAAAACACTGTGCTAAACAATCTATTCCACCTTGTATTTAGCTGTGACACACTCTAATTAAGCTCCTCAGAGCTGAAGAAGAATTCTGTGTAAGCTAGAAAGCTTGTCTCACTCACCAATAAAATATATTACCTCACCCACCTGACCTCTCTATCATGCTGGGACTGACAAAGCTACAAAAAACACTGCATAAAATAACCACTCCTATGTGTTAAGACAGGAATTTGCAAATCTTTCCTTAGTATGGATCACATATTAATACAAAAAATGTCTCATGGACCACCACCTCTCCTACTCAGGATTGTGCAACTCACTTCCCCAATCACTTTCCCAATCATTCACAATCAGATGACATCTCAGTAGTTGATATGGAAAAAATATTAAGAAAGTATTGGCAGATGGAGACAAGAAGGAAGCCCAGGCAGCAGTACATGACCAGTCAGCTATCCACTGGAAGATCCCAGTCCTCTATGATCTTAACAAGGTGCTGCCCTGCCCTTCTCCTAAATGGGAATTGAAGGCACTCTGGGACCCTGTAAGCCAGGCCTTTGGTGACTATGGTCTGATTACGTTTTACGCATGCTTTCTCTCCTCCTTTTCTCTCTTCTTAAATAAGTAAACACGATGATGATGACGATTAGGCAAAAGTTAATACCTTGTACAAAAATCTGTAAAATGTTCCAGTTGTTATTTTTACTCTGACAAAAAAGTTACAAATTAACTTTAGAAATTGAATCCATTGTGTGTGATTAGTCTGAATATGCCCAAGAACAAACAAAAACAAACAATCATATCGTTACTAAGAATTTTTTCTTACCCAAAAAACAGAACAACGTTTCAACACTATTAGCTCCAACTATCATCAGCCCCCGGCGGCCGGCGGTTGAAGGTGTGTAGGAAGCGGGGGCTCTGCAGTGCTCTGGCAGGGACAAAGAGAAAAAAGCTTTATGTCATACACCTCCTGTCATCGTTCACCCCGAGCTCGGACTGCCTGGACCTGAGATGCCAGACGAAGGGCTGCCACACATAGAAAAGTGGCTCATGCCTCCTACCATGGGACACGGGAAAGGTCCCGGGGTGCGTGGGGGAGGACACGCTCGGTCCTGTACAGGACCCAGCCCTCTGCAGGCACCTGCCTGAGGCATCACGCACCTCGAGGCGCTCCCGCTGGGGCTGCTCACAGCAGGGGGAGTTTCAGCAGCCCGCCCGCGTGGGCACCTCTCCCCACCCCGGGCCGCTGCTCTCCGCGTCCGGCCCAGCAGCTCCCTCCCCGCGCGTCTGTCCGTCCGTCCGCTTCCTCCTCCGTGCGGTCCCGCGTCCTTCCCCAGAAACCCAGGCTCGCCCCCCGCGCCGAGCTCCGGCTGGCCAGGCTCCGTTCCGGCCGGCCCGCGCCATGGAGCGCTCCGAGGCCTACGGCTTCTCCGCCGCCATCAGCGGCACCTTCCTGCTCTCGTGCCTGCTCTTCTCGGCGCTGAACCGCGAGCAGCGCGCGCCCTACATGGACGAGGCCTTCCACGTCCCGCAGGCGCAGGCCTACTGCGAGGGCCTCTTCCGGCAGGTGCGTACCGGGCCCCACGGCGGTCCGGCCCCGCCCCGCGGTCGCGTCCAGGCGGGGAGACCGGACAGGCCCCCTTTCCCCAGCGCCCCTACGTCCACCGCCGCCGGGGCCGCTTCTGACCAGCCCGGCGTTGTGCCACCGCGTGTGCTCCGCTAAGCGGGCCCCAGCTCCCCACACAGCAGGGGCCCGTCGTGCCGCCTCCAAGCAGCCTGCGGCGAGCCCGCCGGTAAATGCCGCCCGAACCCGAATGTTTCCATTTCCACGACCGCCCGTGGAAACGCAGCCCCGCCCTGCCCCGGTGCCTGCTGTGGGGCTGGGAGCCCAGCAGCGCTCTCACAGCCCTGGGAGCTGGGGCTCTCACGACTACCAGGCTCCAAGCCCTGGAAGCCCAGCTCGAGACAGGGTCTGAAGGTGCCTTGTTCCTTAATATCTCCTCCCCCTCTCCAGTTTACACTCCAGGGAATGGCAGTACTCAGAGCACTAGCCTCTTGTATTTTCTCTGTTGCCATCTTGGCATGGTATAATACAATCAGTTATGGTACCTCCATAGGTGCTGCCTGGAACCAGGTGGGTTGGGGATGCTGTAGCACCTCCTGGTTTAAAGTAGTTTCCATCATATACAGCGTTTACAGTTTGGTGCAAGGGCTCTCAGCAGCCCGTCTATACCAGTTACTCCAGTACCCCTGGATACCTCTTTATTTTTTGGTAGCAATCACTGGTCTTTTTGGGTGGAGCTGTCTTTGGCTATGTCTACACACTGAGCACCACAGGTGAGGTGTGTAGGGTGTATTCAGCTACAGAGCACAGTGGAAAGCAGGTAGGGTGACCAGACAGCAAATGTGAAAAATCAGGCTTGGGGGGTGAGGGTAATAGGAGCCTTCATAAGAAAAAGACCCTAAAATCGGGACAACTGGTCACCCTAAAAGCAGGCTTCACCCACAGGATGGTGAATATAGCTATGCATGTCAATAAAAGGCTCTGGTGGCGTTGGCAGGAAAAGGCTTCAGCAGATCACCAGTGCTGCAGCAGTTCACTGTGGTGAAGAAAGACTGGGGGCGGAGGGGATGCAATGGGAAAAGTAGGTCTGCTGCCTCCTCCCTGCCAGAGTTCTTAGCTGCAGGGAAAGGTGCTAGCAATGGGGAGCCAGAGGAGTCTTTCTCTGCTGCTGAAATCTCTCCTTGTGGCAGGGAAAGACTCCAACAGCATGGAGCTGCTGGGTTGTTTCCTTGCTGTCTCTCCCCTCCCTCCCACAAATCTTTCCCTGTGGCTGGGAGAGCTCCAGGAGCAGTGATGCATGGCATGGGCAAGTAAACAGCCATGCAGGGTACGTACTCGGGTACATACTAACACCGTTCAGGTTAGGGTGACCAGATGTCCTGATTTTATAGGGGCAGTCCTGATTTTTGGGTCTTTTCTTTTTATATAGGTTCCTATTACCCTCCCACCCCCCGTCCCACTTTTTCACACTTGCTCTCTGGTCACCCTAGTTCAGGTGTGTCTTTACTTGCCTAAGTCATGTCTTACCATCTGTGCTGTTTAGGGTGACCAGATGTCCTGATTTTATAGGGACAGTCCTGATTTTGGGGTCTTTTTTTTTTTTAATATAGGCTCCTATTACCTCCCAATTTTTCACACTTGCTGTCTGGTCACCCTAGTGCTGCTATATATGTGTTTTAGGGGGGGACGACCTATGTATGTATTCTACATGCCACAGAAAGAAATGTGCAGTATAGACATAACCTTTTTTCTGGAATATATGCCTCCTATCTGCTGGAGCAGATTAAAATGCTTTGGCACTCAAATGATGTGATAAATGGAGATGAGCTTTTAACAATTCTTCCTGATTGGTGGACTGCGCAAGTTATTTCTGAGGGGGATCAATTGTTAGGCCTTATCTATCAATAGAAAAATGTGATATAATTACAGTAATAATTTCTCAGCTGATAAGTGCTTGTTAATAACAATAGTTTGAGGAATGAATGAACAGTACTTATGTTTCACTTAAGGGTGACCACAAAGAAGGAAAACATTGCTTGGGCCCTTTTTTGTTTATGATCTATAAAGAAGAATTATTTTTGAAGTAAGGATTTTTTCATGCTTGTTGTTTTTACTTAAGATATATCAGCAATGCCAAGAATGGTCTGCCCTGAGGTTGGGTAAGCTGGGGAAGTAGATGGGAATTGTTCTCAGAGGTTACAGAGGGGTAGAAAAAATGGAGGAAAAAATAAAAACTAAAGAGAATAAATCTACCCTAGACATCATTGACAAAGAGGAGTAAAGGACATAGGTGGAGGGAATGGGGGAAAAAAGAAAACAAAATCAAAACCATCTAGTCCACCTCCTCCCAGGATTGCAGGGTTATTCCATTTAGAAAATCTATCCACTCAATCTCCAAAGCAACTAGAAATCTACCACTTATCCACCTCTTTTCTTCTAGTTGTCTGTTCAGTATTAACAAAAATTAAGATTTTAAACAGTGTGAATAGATGTCTGGTTTCTATTTGTAGTCAAGTTTCACTTGCTTCATGTACTTGACGCCATAGTCCTCTGGTTTGTCAGTTGGTTGTCCATAAAGTTTTTAAGAAAAATAATAGGGTGGAGAAACCTAAATGTCTAGTCATTTAAAAAAACCGAAACCCAAGCTTGGGTGACCAGACAGGAAGTGTGAAAAATTGAGATGGGGGTGGGGTGTAATAGGTGCCTATATAAGACATAACCCCAAATATCAGGACTGTTCTCCATAAAATTGGGACATCTTTTTTTATGGATGGGTTAGTGGAGAGGGACACATTTGTATACATCATAAAGAAGCACAAAAAAAAGGGCACAGGTGCAATTTCTTTTCCTTTTCATGTTGTCTTTTGCTCTTCCAGACAAAAATGATTGATTGTTTTTTTATAAACTAAAATCCATAGAATCCTTAAAACCCCTAAAACTTTATTTTGTGATTGAAAGAATGGTGAGACTGTTTTTGTTTACTGATCTAATATTGACTATAAAGCTGACCAATAACTTAATGGAACTACTTGCATGTGAAACACATTAGTCATGTGCACAAGTGTTTTCAGGATTTATACTCACCTTTACAATATAACATATCTAAATGGAAAATTAATGAGTTGGAGTGTCAGATAGAACTACTTATCAACCTATTATTGTTTTTAATTGTTTCTGTGATTCATCTATGTGTTTTCCCAATCCTTTAATCCCCTGTTTTTGTTGTTTTTTTTCAAGTGGGACCCCATGATCACTACATTGCCTGGCTTATACTTGATGTCTGTTGGAATAGTGAAACCTGCAGTTTGGCTCTTTGGATGGTCTGGAAGCGTAGTGTGCTCTACAGGAATGCTCCGATTTATTAATCTCCTTTTCAGTGTTGGGAACTTCTATTTACTGTATTTGCTTTTGTGCAAGATACACCATAAAAACAAGGTACACTCCAAATCCATTAGAATTACATACAATAATACATACAAATTTTTAATGAGACTCTAAGCTATTTCCTTACTATATGAGGAGTTTCAGATCTCTTCAGTTTTATGCAACAAATATTTATATAACTTAGATTATTTTACTGGCTCTTTCCTTTTTCTTTAAAAACAGTTTTTTTCCTCTCCCTTAGGGCTTGATCCTATAAAGCAGTGGTCTTCAAACTGGGGTGCGTGCACCCCCAGGGGAGCACGAGCCCCTGGCGGCGCCGCCGAGCCCGCCCCGGAGACCACCGAACTCCCGGACAGGCTATTTTGGTCCCACTGAAATGCCGCTGCGGAAAGTGGAAGCTTCCACTTTCTGCAGTGGCATTTCGGCGGACATACCCCCCGGGGGCCACCAGACTTTTCCCTCCATGGAAAGGAGCCGCTGGGAGAAAAGTTTGAAGACCCCTGCTGTAAAGACTTGCACTTGTGTTCAACTTTACACATTTGAATAGTCTTATTCAAGTTAATGGGACTACTGTATTTATAAAATTAATATTAATAGATTTTTATAACCTGAAAAGGATTATTTTGATAATCTAGTCTGACCTGCATTACACAGGCCTTAGAACTTCACTCAGTAATTCCTTCATCAAGCCCATAATTTGGGGTTGAGCAAGAATAGTGATACTCAGATTGAGGTTTGTGAGTCAAAGTATCTTTTTAATGTGTCTTCTGTGACTCTTTGCAGTATATAATTTTAAAACACGGTGTGATTTAACTATTAACCAGTCTAAATTATTAACCAGTCAGGATGGTTTTACTATGTTAACCAATTGTAGCTGATAAAATAATAATACTTGGTCAGTCATTTTGCTGCAAGGATAATTTTATATATACATTTGGCCCTGGAATACTGCGCCCTGCGATAGCGTGAATCCATTTATAGCGCAGGGCGCGGCTGGCTCCCGATGTTGGGGGCGGGCACTGCCTTGATGCAGCGGAACCCTGCAATACCGCGACCCCGCAATTATCACGATCGATTTTTTTTGGATCCCGATCGTTGCGGTATTGCGGGGTTCAACTGTACATACATATACACATACAAAATATTTCCCGTCATACTGTTTAAATATGAATATATAATACTATAGCAAATGAAACAATGAATTCACACTACTATAGCTCTTTTGGGTAATGTTAATCACTAATTTGGCTCCTGGACCACTGAGGTCTGAGCATTACAGAGCTAGAACTTACTGTCTAGAAAAATATCCAATTTTGATTAAAGATTTCAAGTGACATCCCTTGGTAAATTGTTCCAGTTGTTAATTACCCTAATTAAAAACTTGCACCTTAGTTCTAGTCCGAATTTGCCTGGCTTCAGCTTCCAGCCTTGAAATCAGTTTATGCCTATGTCGGCTAGATTAAGGCTCCCTCTATCATCAGAAATCATCTCTCCATGTAGATATACTCAGTTCAGAATAAAGTAATCTCTTAAAAAACACATGCGTAAATCTTTACAAGGTCAGGGTCCAATTTAATAAACAATTCTTTTGGAATAGCTTTTATTTTATATTTGTAGATGGAAATATAAATGTAAAATAACTGATGTATAAGTGAAAGCATTAGCTTTAGTATTTTCAGCTGTAAGACTTTTTTCCCCCAAAGTTTCTTTACTACTTTATAAAATAATAATGAAAGGAACTGTAGAAAAAACACCCCAGATTAAACAGGTTTAAATGACGCTCTATGGCCAGTTTCAGCAGAAGTTGTGGTAACTGTGCTGTCAGAGAATAGTGCATTCTGGATGTCATAGGGAACTGGAGTGAGATAGTTGCAGGATAAGGGCCTTAGATATGCAGTGACAGACACTATATAAACACCTAAGATAGAATTGAAAATGTAATTTTCCTATTATCTTCACTGTTTACTTTTAAATCACCAGCAGTGCTCTAATATTCTACAGTCTCATATTTCTCTTACACTTTATTGTCTTATGTTCCATATTAATATAGTAGAAGGTTGACAATAAATTGAGTGCAGTGTGCATACTGATGTAATAAAAGCTGATTCAACTCAGAAGCGATGCTGTTTAATAGTACTGAAGATTCTAAAGAATGGTACCCTTTAAATAATTATGATTTTTGTTCTTTAATGGAAGTAATACTACTGATAGTTTTTTTTTTTCCCCCTCTCTCTCTAGACTGTGTCTGGTTTCCAGAGAATCTTATCTACGTTAACCCTTGCAATGTTTCCTACCCTCTATTTTTTTACATTCCTTTATTATACAGACACAGGATCAGTGTTTTTTACTCTGTTTTCATATTTAATGTGCCTTTATGGTAACCATAAAACTTCAGCCCTACTTGGGTTTTGTGGCTTTATGTTTCGTCAAACAAATATTATATGGACTATTTTCTGTGGGGGAAGTGTTGTTGCACAAAAGCTAAGTGAAGCCTGGAAGACAGAATTACAGAAGAAAAAAGAAGAAAGGATTTCAGCCATGAAGGGATCATTTTCAGAATTAATCGAAGTATTACAGTTTCTTACTGAGTACATCATGTCATTTAAAAACCTAGTAACTCTTATTGTTTTGATCTGGCCGTACATCCTCTTAGTAATTGTGTTCTTTGCTTTTGTGGTAATCAATGGTGGAATAGCTGTTGGTGACCGGAGTAGCCATGAAGCCTGTTTCCACATCCCTCAGCTGTTCTACTTTTTTTCCTTTACTCTCTTTTTTTCCTTTCCTCATCTACTGACACCTAATAAAATTGGAAATTTCCTTCGATCAGTATGGAAGCACTTGATTCAGTATAGCATACTTATTGCCATCTCTTTATTCCTGATTTGGAAATTTACATATGTTCATAAATACTTGATTGGAGATAACAGACATTACACATTTTATGTATGGAGAAAAGTTTTCCAAAGACATGACCTTGTGAAATACATATTTGTTCCACCCTATATATTTGCTGGCTGGAGTTTGGCTGACTCACTGAAATCAAAATCTATTTTCTGGAACTTAATATATTTTGTATGTGTGTTTGCTGTTACAGTTCCTCAAAAGCTACTGGAGTTTCGTTACTTCATTTTGCCATTTTTAATATATAGGCTCAATATTCCAGTTCCACCTCTTTCCAGGCTTTTTCTTGAGCTTAGTTTATATGTTGTTGTGAATGCAGTAACCTTTTATCTATTTCTGAACAAAACATTTCAGTGGCCAAATAGTGAGGAAATCCAGAGATTTATGTGGTGATTTTGTACTCTGAAGAAGACTCAATTCTGTGCCTTTTCTGCAATGAATAAGTGACTACATGCCCTAAAATTAAGTAGAGTGTATTGCTATGTGTAACTTTTCTGTGGACGGTGTAGGGACTGAAGTCAGTTGAATGTTTATATTCTTGGAAATGAATGTGAGATCTGATTTACTCTTTCTATTTGATAGGGTATTACACCAAATTTATCAGGCTTTAGGGTCCTGGATTTAATAAATATGGCATCAGGGAAAATTCAGCAGTGTTTCCAAACATTCTGCAATTAATGTGAAATGAGGGAGATGTTTACAGTCATATTTAATAATAATACTGTTGTTCTACAAACAGTTCGTAAAACTGTCTTTCCTCTACTGGGGGTTCTGAAGAAAGAGGTATCTACTATTGGACATCAAGGAAAAAAATAACAGTGATCCTTGGAAATGTTGGAGTAAACGTTAAATTCTTGGTCGGAGACCAGCACAAATAAAACTTAAAAAAAATTGCAAATTAATTGGTAAGCATTCTTATTTCAGATTGTAGGGTTTTTTCCAAATTATTTCTGCAGTTAAGTATTTATCTGACAGTTATGTCTGGGTTTCATAGACAGTAAAAATCACAGCAGAAGTCATTTCTGTCCGTATCTGTTAGAGATCAGGGGTTAAATCCAGTGGAGCCAGGATTTCACTCCAGAGGTAACATTTTCTAAAGTTCCTACTTCCTTATGTCTTTCAGTGAGATTTAGGCTAAGTGCCTAAGTGACTCTTGAAAATGTGGCCTAGGCTCCTAAGTCACTTAGGTGTTTTGAACATTTTACCCCAGATCAATATTTATAAACTCATAATGCAGACCTTATGCATAAACCTTTTTGAGAAATGAATGTAATTATACAACAAAAGAAAAATTGCATTTGATAACATGACATGTTAAAAAGGGAGCAGTTTCTAAAACACATTATTACATTGTGGAGCTTAGTATAATGAACACTCTTTAAAATAATAGGCTTTCTGTGTCCTGAGGTTATGTGGTTAACAAGTTTGCACTTAAATGGGATGTAAGTGTTCTCCCAAGTGGAACTGATTGATTCTAAGATCTGACATATAATCTTAAAAACGTACAATGGCATTATTAAATTGTGTTTTTAATATATATAGAACTAGTACTTTTTTCATACAAAGGTGTATTGTATATGGAAATTTTTGTTTTTTAAAAAAGCACCTTTGTGTATTTTCAGAATCAAAGAATGCTGTCTCTGTAAATTACTTTAATTAGACTTGCAAGTATTCTTTGGACATTCTTTGGACATGTCTAATAGCTTATAAAGCAGCTTTATAAATAAAATGCCCCAGAGTGAAGTGTCTCTAAGCTACTCCTTGTTCTGGGACTGAAATATTGCAGTCAGGTCTGTGTACTCACAGCAAATTCAGCCTATAAGACCACCATTCCATTTATTGTGAAATGGAATTGTGTCTCAGAAGCACAGAGCTGTGTGGTTACTGACCCACAGCTGTCATTTCTCAGCTATGCAGCATGCAAGACGTTGCACTCTGGCTCGGAATCCCATCCATACATTCACCCCATGCTCGCCCACCACTATCTTTGCAACCCCACTTCTCTTGAGAAAGGCTCAGAGCCGCCCTTCAGTGAGTAATTTCTTTGAGTATTGTATTTAAAGCACTCCCCTGCTTCCTGCTTTCTTTCTTGTCCTGCCTCCAATAACAGTAATTTATTGTTAATCTGTAGGTAGCATTTGAATAGGGAAGCCCACTCAGATACTGCCCCATGACAGAGCCAACTGGGAACGAGATAGCAGAAACATGAGCTGGGTTGCATTTCAAGCACCTCCACACGTCATTGCCTCCAAGCCCAGCCCACACGACTGGCTTTTATGATTTCAGTGGGACAATTTATGGGAGAGAATCCTTCATGGCTCCCATCATTCTGCTTGTTTAATTAAAACAGTAATTAATGTTATGTAAAAGGGGTGTGTGTGTGTGTAAGCTTTAAATGCAACTTTAAACACAAACACTGTAGTTTTTTTTTGCGGGGGAGGGGAAGGAAGGGAAGGGCAAAACAAGTGAGTTCAAGTAGTTTTTTGGCTAGAATTCTGACCTCTTCCTGACTGAGCTTTTGTGAACGTGTGGGTTATGGGAGAGCTGGCTTTTTCTTGATTAGATGAAGGTGAGTGGGTCTGGATGTAAACAGTCCATGTACACTTATTTTCTGCGTAGATCTCTCTTGATATTGTGGTATCTGAATGCCTTTCAGATGAACATAAGGATGGATAGCTTTTGTTCTCTCTTTCTCCTTATCCTTAATTGAGAGAGCTCAGTTGTGTTTCAGCTGAAAAGAAAAGAATGAATTTAAATATAGAAAAATTATGATGCAGTCATATTCTTCTGGCCCTGTAAAGAGAAGGGAACCCAGTGTAGAAGCCTCCTGAACTCAGTGCACCATCCATTTTCCGAAGAGCTTTTTGGTACAGGATACTAGTAATCAAGCAGTTCATGAATGACTTATACATAACTCTTAGGAACTATTTAAAATAAAAAGGATGATGTTTACAAACTGAAACAGCTCAACATTTTAACACCATGAATTTTCTTCCCCAGTGAAATGTGTTAATTGCATTTTGAATGAATACAATAGGGTGCTACTTCCTGTTCTTGATGCTCTGAAGTCTCCCCAGCTTTTGTTTGCTAGATGCTAGGAATGGGCAACAGGATGGATCACTTGATGATTACCTGTTCTGTTCATCCCTCTGAACCATCTGGCACTGACCACTGTCGGAAGATAGAATACTGGGCTAGATGGACCATTGGTCTGACCCAAAATGGTCCTACTTATGTATCTTGCTAATTTAAAAACAAGATTGAATTGAAATAATTTTTCATTTAAAAAAATAGCATTTGGCATTCTTAACAGTTCACTGTTCTTTCAAATAATGTTCCCAACCAGGGGAGTTTTAATATTCATGCATTAGTAAGTTACTAAAACACAGAAAATGAGAGAGAGAGATGTTAAGGCTTTCGAATATACATTCACTTTGTATACATATATATACATATACATCACTGGCTGATGAGCTAGAGGCTTTTTATTGGATTAATTCAATTTCTTCCTGAACAGTGAATCTAGAAAACAAATGCAATATTATTTTAGCAATACTGTATTTTTCAGAAATAGAGATGGTCGTAGTCACAATGCTATCAGTCATAAGGAAAGGTTTCAAGACTTACTGAAACCACATTTGAATTCTGCAACTACCATTAACAATGGCGTTGTTTTAATCTATTTTTAGTGGACCCATGGTTCTGTGATTTTAATAAACCTGGAAAAGAACAGTTTCTGTTTTGAAAAATTGTAATCTTTGTCTTTTGCCCCTAAAATATTTCAGTTTTTGAAATTTATTGTTGGAGATAGTGCCAGCCTGTCATTTTAAAAACAGAGGGGCACATCCTCAGCCCCAAGATATCTTGTGGGTGAAATGATTTACCGAAGCATTATAATAATGAATTACTGTAAATGTTTCTAACACGGCATCCATTTAAAAAATAATTTCATCATGCTAATTTGTTGAAGCAGGTGGTTTTGTCCTGGGTGGCAGCTAACGTGTTTTAACAGCACCCAAAAGCAGCAGCTCTAGATTGATTTATTTTTTTGTATTAACTAGGAAAGTGAAGGGTGATCTTCCACAGTCAATATTAGGAAAATCAAAATAACTTATATTTCAAACAACAGAGAAATATATAGAGAAAAGAACTGAGTTTTGAACCTTTGAGATTACTTCTGCTGAATTATATAGGAGGGGAAAAGCCATGTGGATCCTCTTAGCTCCACAATGTATGTAGTTTAAAATTAAGAGAAGAACAGGTACAATTCATTTAGCTACAATAATGTGTTTGATTTATTATAATGTGGTAAAATATAGCACATATTTAACAAAAAATAATTGTGGTGGTCAGCAAATAGAGGCTGAACTACAGGATGTCTTTGCATAATTAGAAAATGAGATTGTTGTTTTAGAAGATTTACAGGGGTCTTTTGGACAGCAGTGTGTGACTAGTCCTGTAGGAGTAATTCTGTTTTCTTTTGTTGAGAAGTATTACTCGACTTGCCTCATTCCTCTTTAATCCTTCAACAACCCATAATGTTGGTTAATTTTGGATGCAAAATCTGCTGTAGATAGATACTAATAACTTTTGATAGTAAATAGCTCATAGCATGTACATAATTTCTGCTCAGAACTAGTCTCTGAAAATGATGTCGCCCATTTCTGTACTCTTTGGGGAAGGATGGTTAATTTTGTCTTGTGATAGGCACTGTTAAAAATCCTCACAAGGTGGCAGTCCTGAACAATCTTTTTCAAATGACCAGATATTTATTTAATGATATTTTGAATTTTAGTGTCATGTTTCCTACCCTTAGTTCGTGTTCGAGAGTTAAAACCTTTAAAGTACTTTAGCACATATCCTTATGTAACTTACTCAATAACTTGTGTAGCTACCATGTTTGTGTTCTTAATTTGTTAACTTTTATGTTAGGATTTTAAAAGCCATGTATTTTTGCTTATTATTTTACAAATATTTGTTTTAATTCTAGCAAGATTTGATATTTTGTATCTGTGAAATCCTTGATTTCTTTTCATACTTGATATCAGAAAAAACAGAAAATTAAGCCTGAAAGCTCACTGTTGAAATGAGGTATTTTACATAGTATTTTATGGTGCGTAATGTCAGAAAAGCTTTTTAGTAGGAAACCTGTTTAATTTCCTAACTGATTTCTTGAATTAACTGTTTCACCCCAGTCATATTTTTTTAGACAGTGAGCCATTCTGCCATACCTGAGATACAAATACGGCAAAAAGACATATTGAGAAAAGAGCAAGTAATTGTGTTTGTGAGATTGGCACAGGTGGTGTCTTTCTAAAATATTCATGCTTTTTTGATTGGACTATCTGCTTTTGAAAAATGTATATTCAAAGGACTCTGAGCCATATGGTAGACTTATTATATGTTAAATGTCACTTAATTTTTGGTGTACTTGAAATATGTATATCCAGGGAATTCTCAAGGCTATTTGCCTGCATATCTCTAACTCTTGTGCTGTGTTAACAATCTTAATTTTTTAAAAAAGTTTTGGCTCATTAATATATATTTTTTTTACTTGTGTCTGCCCCTTATGTGCATTTCAGTGACTTGTACAATATTTGCTTACAAAATATCCTTAGTAAGAGTGGTTTAGAGCTAAGCCAGCATAACCAGACTGATTCTGCTCACCTTTTCTAGCAATAAAGTATTTGTTTATAAGGCATGAATGCTTGCCTAGCCCAGGCATATTGACATGTGAATCAGGATAAAATGCCTGTGGTGCTTCACTTTTCATCTCTAAGGACTTCGTTCTCAGTCCTGCAATGTGCTGAACTCTTTGAACTTCCTTTGTCTTCAGTGAGAGTTTGAGATGCTCCTTGCGGGAGCTAAAAGGAAAAAAAACAAGATTTTTCAGAAGGCAAACATTATTGTAATCTTTCTACAGATGGAATGAGAGTTGCTATTAGGAGCAGAAGTTACTGGAGGGAGGTGATTCATGCTGGAGAAGGTATCCAAAAACCCATTGGCGGTGCAGTGATTGGGCCACGTATATAGCCAGATGGGGGGAGTTGTCAATCTTCTTGTAGTTTGAGAGCATCTGGAACTTTCTCTTTTGCATGGGAAGTAATCCTGTAACAGGTCTGCTCACTTGTGTAATTGACGTCACTAAATGTCTGTTTTGTAATAGTTCATCAAATTATTTTTCTTGTATTTAACTGTAGTTGTTTTAATAATCTGCTCTTTGCTTTCAAGAAAAGTAGTATGCTAATTGGAGTTGTGACTACCATGTTTTTGTTGTTTTTTTTCATATTGTTCATCATCCAAAGACTAATGTAGGTGTTTTATAAAGTAATAAATAAATACAAATTCCAAGTCTATTTTTGTATGTATATGATGTGTATATATATGTATGCTTCCTTTCAAAGATGCCTAGCATTGAACGTATTGTTTTTCTGTGTTTTTAAATAAATAAATGGTTCTTTGTATATTTTACCAATTTTTGGTATTGTGTGCACTGTATGTTTCATTCCAATTACATTGAATTCATTAAAATATTGTTGTATATCTTTTCAGTGATGTAATCACTCTTCTGCTACCTTCATATTTGTTTTAATAAGATGTAAATTCCATTTGTTCCCATCAGGTCTCCAAAAGATATTGTTGTGATGGGATAGTCTGCTCCTTAAGGGCATTTCTGCTACCAGTCAGTCCTCCCTATTATATGCAGGGCCTTTAAGAGTTTGGGGGCAGTTTTACACATAAAGACTGAGGAGGTATGGACAGAGAGGAAAAGGGTCCTGGGGAAAAAATAGCAGTTAAAAGGTATCCCATTGGTGTATCTTTCAGGACCTGGAGCCTTGCAGAGAAGGTGAGGCAGGGATCCCCTCTCACCCAGGCAATAAGAAATGACTGGGGAGCAGGAGCCAGCATAATGCTGTCTCCTCCCACACAGCAGGGCAGGTGACTAGATACTGCAGGGAGCAAAAAGGCTTCTGCAAGGCCCCTGAATTAGCAGGGAGAAGATAGCAGCAGGGAAAGGTCTGCCTGTTGAGCCCTTCCAGTCTGAGGAGGAAGGACTGATTGGTAAGTGGGGCCAGATGGAAGAGGAGCTGGCTTAAGCCCTATGGCTGGCATGAACCATAGCACCAGCTTGTGGAAGAGAGCTGTGGGAAACTAAGCATAGTTTTGAAGACAGCCTAGTAGGTGCCAGAGAAACGGAGGGGGAGGTCCATTTTTGTGATGATCTACTTTTGGGGTTGAATAAACTAGACACTTGAAGGGTGCTGTTCAATGTACAAGCCTCATGGGACTAATTAAAAACACCTGGGAAACTGAGGTAGAGGTGCAATGGCAGCCCTGTACTGAGCTGCTGGGGGGGTGCTCTAGGGGTGTGGACTCCCCCACTACAATTGCTATAGAAAAGCTTGTCCTTTACCCAATGTAAATAGAATATTTCTGATGATTGCCAACCACAAAGGCTGTAATTTTAGAGTATTGCTTACAGCCCAGCTTGATTTAGAATACAGAAGTCATGTCAATTTTACTGGGATCTCTTCAGATATCTAAAACTTAGCAGTGGCTGGTGGAATTAATATTTAGATGAGGCTTCAAGAGAACACCAGTAAAGGATGTTATTGATTTCAGAGCTGGCACTCTGTTCTCTGAACTGAAGAAGTGTTATGACTTTGTGTTAGGGAGCATTCTTTTTGTAGGAGTAAGAACATTAACCCATGTCTTAAGCGAATTGCAACTTGGGTAGTTAGGCTTTTTAAATTACACTTGCAGTTTGTTGGCTCTTTTTCACTTCCTGCTGTAAGCAGTTATGTACAGTTAAATTGCTGACATATTTCACCCCAAAGGTTCTACATTTCAGTAACGTTTGTTATAACAGTGCCCGAAAGCACTGATCAGGATGTGGGCACATAGGTACTTACTAAAGTAACACAGAAGACGACGCAGTCCCTTCTTCAAAGAACTAAGGTCCAGATCCACCAAGGAGTTTAGGCACTTAAGTACCAGATTTAAGCACTATTGTAATCCACAAGCCCTCTGTTCAGCTGCTGCCTGACCCTGTAGGTGCCTAAAGTCACTAGGGACCTTAATTTTCTTAATAAAGTTCCTCAAATGTCTAAGCTGCTGCCTCTGGGCATGTGCACTGTTGCCTCATGCTAGGTGCCCAAATGCCTTTTCCTGCTTAAGTCCCAGTGCAGTCCACAAACAATGGAAAGATTAAATGTTCGTCTGCCTAACTCATGTATGATCTAATGGGCATGCCTTCCAGAGTGGGCCTCATTCAAAATCTGGCCAGAGGTGGAAGTGTCATGTAAAACTATGTCCCATATTCTTATTCTTATAAGATTATAGCAGGTGTCTTCAAACTTTTCCCCCTGCGGCCCCTTTCCGCGGAGGGAAAAGTCTGGCAGCCCTGGGGGGGTATGTCCTCCAAAATGCCGCAGCAGAAACCAGAAGCTTCCGCTTTGCGCAGCGGCATTTTGGTGGAACTAAAATAGCCCACCCGGGAGTTCGGCAGTCTCCCGGGTGGGCTCGGCGTCGGGATCTCACGAACTCCGGGGGGGGGAAGGGGGGCTCGGGCATCCCCGGGGGTGCGCGCACCCCAGTTTGAAGACCACTGGATTATAGCATATCTAAAATGTATTTTTTGCAAGATGGGTGATGTGAGAGATTATTGGAAAGGTTATGATTGATTATTATATTTGTATGCATGTATCATTTTTGTATCTGATGTTAGGAATATTGTCTATGCACCTATTACAAATTTGTTTACATGTGGAGAATATTCACTAGACAGAACGCAATCAGTCTAGATTGCTGGTTGGAAAGGGCCATTAGGAAAAACAATAGGTCTTTGAAAATGCCAATCTCCCACCTTCCTGGAAGCTGCCTTGTGGACACAGAAAAATTTGAGTTGTGGCTGCAGGATCATGTGATCACATCACCTGGTACTGGACTCCATGATAAAATTAGTACTTTTCCACTGACCTGGAATCACACTGGAAGACAAAGGATTCCCACCACATGTTAAACCTATTTAGGGCAGGGGAGTGCCATAATCCAAATTTGTTCTTCACTGAATCCCCACCAAGGATGACTGCTATTAACATATAGGAAACAAAGAAAGGGGCGGGCATGGAAAAAAGAACTGAGCTCATGCTGGAAGGATGTCTAGCCTTTGAATGAAATATTTGAAGTTTTAAGCTCCAGGTTGGTGCAGCTGGCCTTCAAGAATCTCTGCAATCTGCCTAAAAATATTTAGGGTGAGAACTTTCTATTTATACCAGTTTCTACAGTATCTTAAGTTCAGTTTGTGATTTTTGTTTATTCCCTAAGGTGATCCGCTTTGATCTATTTGCTAACCCTTATAATCACTTAAAATCTATTTTTTGCAGTTAATAAACTGGTTTTTGTTTGATCTAAAACCAGTTTGTGAAATTCATAACTGCGGAGGGGGGCCAAAAAGCTATGCATATCTTCCTCCACATGGAGGTAGGAGGTGAATTTCAATGAGTTTATGCTGTATAGTTCTCTGTGCAGCACAAGTTGACACAGTCTTGGGTTTACATTCTAGAGGGAGGGTGCACTTGAGTGCTGGCAATTCCTTAGCTGAGCTTTCCCATGCAGAGCTGATCTCAGCATCTGTGTGAAACTGCAGCTGGGCGTGTCCCTACCTGTATGTCTGCTGGTAAAGTGCAATCTGAAGCCTGAGGGGTCGGCTGGCTTGCCTCAGCAATATAGTGTGAAGGGGTCTAGGCTGGTGGGACAGGTGGGCCCAATGGTACCCCAGTTTCAAGTGACACCCTGGAGGAACTCATCACATGGCCTACCTTACAACTTTTTTCCTCAATGCTCTAAATCACTGGGAACCACAGGTTCAATTTCCTCCTCTGCTGAAGAAGGAAGAGAAGCTTTGAACAGGGGTTTCCTACCTTTTAGGAGAGTTCTCTAACCACTGAGCTATGGGATATTCTGATGTGGGAACTCCCCCCGGCCCTCCTGTTGAAACTGTTCCACTGTGTATGAATTAGTTACTGGGCCAGAGAGAGAGAGAATGACACTCTAGCCTGGTGGTTTGGCTGCCCATGTAGGAGATGGGATGCCAAGAGCCCAGATCTCCTGCCCCAAATACTTTTTTCATTATTTATCCACAGTGGAACAGCTTAATCAGGAGAGACTGAGGGAGTCCCACATCAGAATATCCCACAGTTCAGTGGTTAGAGCACTTATTTACAAGATGGGAAGCAGAGATCATAGAGTTGGAAGAGACCTCAGGAGGTCATCTAGTCCAACCTCCTGCTCAGAGCAGAACCAACCCCAACTAAATTATCTCAGCCAGGGCTTTGTCAAGCCAGGCCTTAAAAACCTCTAAGAATGGAGATTCCACCACTTTCCTAGGTAACCCATTCCAGTGCTTCACCACTCTTCTAGTGAAATAGTGTTTCCTAATAGCCAGCCTAGACCTCCTCCACTGCAACTTGAGACCATTGCTCCTTGTTCTGTCATCTGCCACCACTGAGAACAGCCTAGCTCCATCCTCTTTGGAACCTCCAGTTCAGGTAGTTGAAGGCTGATATCAAATCCCGCTTAGTTCCCTCAGCTTCTCATAAGTCATGTGCCCCAGCCCTCTAGTCATTTTCATTGCCCTCCTCTGGACTCTCCAATTTGTCCACATCCTTTCGGTAGTGAGGGGCCCAAAATTGAACACAATACTCTAGATATGGCCTCTCCAGTTTTGAATAGTTGGGAATAATCATTTCCCTCGATCTGCTGGCAATGCTTCTACTAATGCAGCCCAATATGCTATTAGCCGCATAGGGCAGACTGTTCTTGTTCACTGTAATCCCCAGGTCCAGCTTCTTGTCCACTGTAATCCCAAGGTCCTTTTCTGCAGAACTGCCCCCTAGCCAGTCAGTCCCCAGCCTGTACCAGTATATGGGACTCTTTTGTCCTAAGTGCAGGACTCTGCATTTATCCTTGTTAAACCTCATCAGATTTCTTTTAGCCCAATCCTCCAATTTGTCTTGGTCACTTTGGACCCTATCCCTGCCCTCCTGCATATCTACCTCTCCCCACAACTTAGTGTCATCCACAAACTTGCTGAGGGTGCAATCCATCCCATTATCCAGATCATTAATGAAGATGTTGAACAAACCCTTGGGGCACTCCGCTTGATACCGGCTGCCAGCTAGACATGGAGCCATTGATCACTACCCTTTGAGCCTGACGATGTAGCCAGTTTTCTATCCACCTTATAGTCCATTCATCCAATACATACTTTTTTAACTTGCTGGCAAGAATACTGTGGGAGTCTGTATCAAAAGCTTTGCTAAAGATGATGCATAACTGTTGATGCGGGGCGGGGGGGGGGACAATTTAAAGATTCTGGTAGTATGCAGCAGCGTTCAGAGCTGAGGATATAAATCCTGGCAGAAATCGGGGGGAGGGAAGGATGTAACCCCCCTGACCTCCACCGCCCCCACATCACTTCTGTTTGTGAGATCCCTGTTCAAATCCCTACTCAGGTAGTGGAGGAATTGGATCTGGGTCTTCTATATCATGGGCAAGTGCTTTAAGCAGTGGGATAAAAGTTATAAGGTTGGATGCAGCACCATCACTCCTCCGCTGGCTGTTTTGTGTGTAGTGAGACAGGCGCCTAACTCATTTTCTCAGTAAATGGCATAGGTACCTGAGCTCTCTGACCCCAGGAGAGGGTTCCTGGCTGTGGATTGTAAGCAGGGATAGGCACCTCCCTGCATCCTGGATTTAGGCACCTAACTCCATGAGAAGTGGGCCACATCCCTCCCCTTGACAACTCCCATTGACTATCTCAGGTGGCTTCTTACCTAGCATGCTGGCTTTTGTGAATGACATTCTTAACAGCCTGTCTCTCCATATCCATTGTATGGGGACTCTAGATACCAAACTTTGCAGATCCTATTGTTGCTCCAGTTAGGCACCATGACGCTCAGCACTGCAACACCGCAGTCCCTTTGTGGATCTGGGCCTTACAATGTAATTTCAGACAAGATGTACCAATTGTAAACATGGAGATGGGGAAGAAAGACGAGAGAAAAACTGATAAGTCATGCCGTCATTCCATAATTAAGGCTGCAACCAGACTTCTATTTTGGGAAATATTTTTCACACCCTTCTAACTTTTCACAGGAACAACATTTCCCTCTGAAATGTTTTATAATATGCAGGATATGAATTTTTTGCTATAAATTTCAAATGTGCAGGATACACTGTTCATATTTGTAAGAAGCTTTAATTTACCCATTAAAACTACCATGTTTCTCAAGAATTTTTCACTAACTCTGTCTAAGGGATGGAGCTGTTTTAAAACTTGAAAAATCAGATGCATACAGGTTTCTGATGGAGCCCAGAGAGGTGGCTGAGTGAGGAAACCCTAGAGTTCTAGAGGAGGTTTTATTAGAAAAGTAAATAGATAGAGCTTTGCAGCAGCTGGGAGACAGCCTGGAGCATATTAAAGGAAGAGGAAGTTCTGTGATTAGGAGTGATATACTTATGCTGAAAGAAGACAGTTGTAATCCTTCTTCAACAGTTGTGGGCTCTGTTTAGCTCTTGATGAAAAGGGAGTTTTTCTACTGTCCTTTCTGGGAGCCAGAAAGAGTGATAGGTTATTAGCTGTAAACATTTTTAGGAGTTATTATAAATGTTCAACTATGTCATTGTTTTGATTTCTTTGTAATTGATTCACATTTGTACTTTTGTTCTTTCCTGATGAATAGGAGAAACCAGAGACTTTGCTTGACTCTAAATAAAGGGTTTGGGGCATTATTTTAAAATTTGTCTTATGCTCAAGGGGCTTTGGGCTTCTGTTCAGGCTAAATACTACAATTTTTCTGTGTTGATTATAATTTTTTTTTTAATACTAGAAGGTAGTGCTAAAATTGAGTCTTACCTCTTGTATAACACTAGGCCATCTAGTCTTGAATTATTTCCACATTATGTAAGTGAGTATGTAACGCTGACAGACACTGGTCCTTCACAGGCAGGATCAAACCTGGGACCTCTGGAGTTAAAGGCATGAGCCAATAGCCACATGGCTCTTAGCCACAACTATAGGGGATTCTTTAATCTCTCACTGGGCTAGATGCCCATAGAGGGGTTCAGAGCACCACACCAAGCAGGCCTGGGTTACATGTACTGAGCTTTAATATCTTTTGGCTGAGCATATCTTCTAAATGAGCATGCACCCCGTTTGAAGACTCCAAGTAATGACGAATTCACTATATCACAAATTATAGATGCCAGTTGGTTTAATGTTCACTGGCTTGGCCTCTAAATGCTTCAGCACTTAAGTTTTATGTGCATTAACTTTTAAGTGCTTCTTTGGCTGACCGATCAGCCACTTTAACTTTATAAGCCTCAGAAGACCTGTGCAGGAGAGGAATCCTCCAATGTAACTCTGAACAATCTGCAAATCTACATGACTGAAATGCTTGTTTTTGTTAACCATCAAATGGTATGAATGTTCAGAGTTCCTTTGGTTTCTACAGAGACATCCAGTACCCGCAACTATAAAATTTAATTTTATGCATAAGGTTGCCTTGTGACCATAAGGATTATTTGATTAAATAATCTCATTAACATTTTTAAAGAAACCTAAGTATAGGAGTATTGAAATGACCAGTTAATGTAACTGGGATACTTTATCTTTTTATGGTTGATTAATTCAGTTCATGACTATATTGATATGGAACTTTACTGTATACATTCTAGTAACTATAATGCTGACCCACAGGGTCTGCTCCCGACTTGTCGTGTACATCCATAATAATATAATATGGTGCAAGATCTGAAATGTAAGTCCAAAACTCAGTTTTGCTTTTGATGAATTCTGTAAGTTATATTGGCTCCTGAGCTGTCAAAACATTTTTGGTAAATAATATAAAAGTTTGAGATGGATTTCTTTGCAGTTGATTCATGTTTTATCTTTACTCTTTACCATAAAGAGACTTGCAAAAAGCTGTTACTTATTATGGAAGTTGCATAGAGTTTACTGTATAAGTCATATGTTATAGCAAACTTATTTCATCTAAATTTTCTTGCCAAACTTTCGGCAGTAAACAAAACTTTAAAACCTGATGTATGAACTCTTGTAGTCTGTAGCTAACTCTGAAAACAGCATCTCAAAAGCAACTTCTTATAGTGAATGCTTTTCTTTCAGCAAATAGGTTTAAAAGATTTTTGACAGCTTTTGCTGTGATGGATTTCCAGTGGTGAATGCTCTTTGATAGTTGTTTTTTTAGCTCTGTTTCACAGAACACGACTTTCCTTACTGAAGTTATATATGGTGGCTCTCAGATAAAGAATTGCATATTTTTATTTTTTTAAAGTGAAAAACATTTCATTAAAATAATGATCCAACCTAAAATATCAAAGCATACAGATAAAGGTCCCTTCTCCAACCTTGCTTCACTCTATATGCACAGTAGGGGAAGATGAGGGCTGGGGAGGTTAAGGTACTCCTGCTGGAGTGTCCAGTCTTTAAATATTACAAAGTCGGCAGCCCTAGGAGTCTCAAGTAGACATACCTGTGTTAGCTTCAGTCAAGCTAACATTCTTAAAAATATCACTGTGGCTGCAGATATACCTGTAGTGGCATAGGTTAGCTGTCCAAATTCCTATCATGAAGGTCAGGTAGGATTGTATTCAGGTGACATACAGCTATGCTGCTATTTTTAAGTATGCTAGCTTGATCAAAAATACTATAGGTATATCTACAGGAGCTGTAAATTCTACCCCCACCTAAAGTGTAGGTGCACTCTTAGATGGTCTTGACCCAGGCCTGGCTTCCTCATCTGAATCAGGCACAACTTCTACAGCTGCTAACTCTATCCCATTGTTAGGTGCCAAGGAAATCCACAAAACTCCACTTGACTGTCACCTAACCCTAAACACCTGAACTCACTCACCACCTAAGTTTTGCAACAGATGTTCCCTCAATGCCTAAATTTCTGCCTCTGAGCGAGTGTGCTGCTCTTTCACTGTAGGCGTCCAAGTGCTTATCTCAGATCAAAGCCCCAGAGCGCTTCACAAACTGTGGGGGAAATAGAGGGAGGACTGTCTGTCTCCCCAGTGAGGTCTGGTAGATGTGTTCAGAGCTGCCTAGACCTATGCAAAACAGCTTGGGGGAAAGGGAGAAGAGAAGAGCGGGCCCTCTTACAATGTTTAGCTAAGTAGTTAAGTACTTAGCTGGGAGGTGGGCAGTCTGTGACAGATTTATGTTACCAGTCTGCCTTTGACCTCAGGTGATTAGGCTAAGGCCGCAGGATCTTTAGGGGTGGAGATGAAAGAGTACACCAAGTGACTAAGTTTTAAAGCTTTATTAACCAAACAACAGCAATGAGTGCCTGGATACGCTCCACATCACTCAGAGGAAGGAAGAAAGTGTTAGTGCCCGAGCCCTAACCTACTTTCATACTCTCACATGTACAACCCATGGCTGGCCAAGCCTGGGTGTAATGTAAGAAGAAGAGGGGGAAGGGTGGAGGGGAGTTCTGTCCTGTGCACAAGCTGTCCAGGGTCTGCTGTAGATCTCCAACTTGCTTCCGCTTTCGGGAGGGTTTTTAAGCCCTGGGTGTTCCTGGGAGTGTCTCAGCCACGGGAGCTCCCCTTATCCCCTCTCCTCTCTGCACCAGTCCGAACCGGCTTTCTGCAGCTTCCTCAACTTCCCCAAAACACTCCAGCTTCAGGGTTGCGAGAGAGACTGTTGATTTCCAATTTGCTGATCTTTGCAAGCTTGCTAGATTTGCAATACCTTTAGTTCTGTTTGGCTCAGTTCTTATTTCTCAAGGCCAGCTGGGGCTGAGAAGCAGTTTTTCCCTGATTGCGATGCAGAGAATGTGTCTGTTTAAGTCCTTAGGCTTCTTATTTGTGGTCCTGGCTGAATTTTCAAATTAACCCAATTCTTTCCCCCTCGGCCTTTTGTAACCTGCAAAGGAGCCTTCTATTCTACATTTACTCCTTTATCTCTTTCCCCACCGCCAATCCACTACATATAAAAGTGTTAGCAACATACATTGCTGGTATTTACCCAGCAGACACCAAGGTGGTGGTGGTGGGGATAATTTGTACTGTAACTACTTCAAGTCTCCCTTTTGCCTGATCAGAAGTGATTTGAACTCTCTTAGATGAGTGCATTGACCACTAGAGCAGGGGTTCCTGAACTATGGTATGCGTACCCTTGGGGATACATGAGACATCTCGGGGTGGGGGAGGGGTACATAGGAGAAATTGTGTAATGGTGCATTTTATCTATTAATTTTATTTATTGCATTTTCATAATAGGCTACTTAGAGCTTTAAAACTATGGGAATTTATTAAATAAAATACAGTAGTTAATTTACATCAAGATGTACCAGTGAGAACACAGATACACTGATGTACAGAGCCCTCATTTCCAGTCATCGTACAGCGCAGGTTCAGTTGCCCAGCAACTGTCCATTCTAACTGAGCTCAGAACTTAGAGTTTTTTCAGTTGCATATGTCGCACTAGAACTATGTCTGTTCGTAACAGTGAAATATGGACAGATGGCTAAAGACAGGTAGTGTTAAGAACATACAAAGTATCAGTGATGAGAAGGGATGAGGTATGTGGTCAGCTGGTAGGTCTGGAAGGGGGTATGCAATAAAAAAAACCTCTGCGCTAGACTATAGAGTGATTCTCACTCTTCTCTAGCCCAATTAATATTTTAATTATCTAATTAAAGTGGAACAGCTTCAATAGGAGAAATTGAGGAAACCCTACACCAAAATGACTATCGTGCAGGGATTAGGGTACTCATCTCAGATATAACGGATCCCTGTTCATATCACTTCTCCTTATAAGGCAGAAGGGTAATTGAATCTAGGTTTCCCACATCCCAGATGAGTGCTTTAACCACTGGACTAAAGGTTTTAAGCTAGGTTGGTCCCCTCCCTCTCCCCCCCGGCTGTTTTGTATAGGCCTAGACAGGCTCTGAACATGCCTAGTGGAACGGATGCCACACATGAGTTGGTAGTCAAACTCCTGTCTTCCCTGGGTTTGTGGATTGAAAACTGAGATAGGAGCCTCCTTCCCCCCTGGATTTAGGCATCTAGCTCTGTGAGAGGGGCAGAGTTTAGGGCACAAACGTTTTGTCAGCACAGGCCTTTCACTAGCTTAGGCAGCTCTCCACCTAGCGTGCTGACATGTGGATTGAGTTCCGAGGTACCTATCTCTCTCCATTCATCGAATAGGCATCCTAAGGGTACATCTACAGTACGAAATTATGTCAAATTTATAGAAGTCGATTTTTCAGATGAGATTTTATACAGTCAATTGTGTGTGTCCCCACTAAGCATGTTAAGTTGGTGGAGTTTGTCCACACTACTGAGGCTAGCATTGAGTCTCGGAGTGGTGCACTGTGGGTAGCTATCCCAGTTCCCACAACCTTCACTGCCCATAAGTTCCCAGTGCATGATGGGGCAAAAACATTCTCGTGGGTTTTCCTGGATGCATGTCGTCAGTTGCCACTCCCTCCGTGCAAGCTACATCAGACAATCATTTTGTTCCCTTTTTTCAGCAGCAGATGGTGCAGTAGGTCTGCAGAACTCAGCCCTAATCAGGGGGCGGGGCTAATCAGGAAGGCCAGGGCTATATATAGCAGTGAGCAAGCGACCAGGGAGCTTGGGAACAGGGGCTGCTAACAGGGAGTTTCGAGAGGGAGTTTAGAAGGGGAATGTGAAGGGGGTGAGGTCTAATTGTCGGTCTGTAAATCCTTTAACTTGAGCTATAATCCAAACTTCGTGATTTAAACTAAACCTTGTTGTTAGCCTAGGTAGCTGTAAAAGATAATGCAGGCAGAAGCCCAGCAGCAGAGTGGGGGCTACCCAGTTTATTGCACTCAATGTAGCATGTATGATTACAATGGTCTACAATTTTTTAGAAGTTGTCTGCTTCAGAGATAAAATGTGATATTTATTATGTATTTTGATGTGCTGAATTCAAATATGACAATTAAAATAACTGATTGGCTACTGTTTCTAGGATATTTAAGTTTTTACATTTTATGTCTATGTATATTGTGTAGATAGTAGAGTTTTAATCACAAATTGTAAACCTAGGTCTTTTCTTGTGTTTATGGTTGCTTTACATGATAATATTTCACCTGTCCTGTTTATGTAACACTTTAAAAATCAGCAAAAGGGTTATATCAATAAAATGTATTATGAAACAAAAGGCAAAAAACTATTATGTACATAGTTTAGTCCTATTCAGTGTCTACTCGGCGCTTCTTGGCTTGTCTCTTGTATTCATTAAATGGAGCATCTCTTGTCACTGTCCAGCAATAGTCTGCAAGCATTGATGGGCTCCATTTGCCCTGACAGCATTTCTCCATTGTTGCAATGTCCCGGTGAAATCGCTCGCCGTGCTCGTTGCTCACTGCTCCGCAGTTCGGTGGAAAAAAATCTAGATGAGAGTGCAAAAAATGCATCTTTAGTGACATGTTGCAACCAAGGCTTTTGTATGCCTTGAGGAGGTTTTCCACCAACAACCTGTAGTTGTCTCCTTTGTTGTTTCCGAGAAAATGTATTGCCACTGACTGGAAGGCTTTCCATGCCGTCTTTTCCTTGCCACGCAGTGCATGGTCAAATGCATCATCTCGAAGAAGTTCACGAATCTGAGGACCAACAAAGACACCTTCCTTTATCTTAGCTTCACTTAACCTTGGAAATTTTCCACGGAGGTACTTGAAAGCTGCTTGCGTTTTGTCAATGGCCTTGACAAAGTTCTTCATCAGACCCAGCTTGATGTGTAAGGGTGGTAACAAAATCTTCCTTGATTCAGCAAGTGGTGGATGCTGAACACTTTTCGTCCCAGGCTCCAATGACTGTAGGAGTGGCCAGTCTTTCTTGATGTAGTGGTAATCTCTTGCACGACTGTCAGGATTGCCTCCCCACTCTGAACTCTAGGGTACAGATGTGGGGACCCGCATGAAAAAAGAAATAACCCCCCCAAGCTTATTTTACCAGCTTGGGTTAAAATGTTTTTCCCCAGAACACAACTACTTCTGTGTCTGGAACTAACTGCTGCCACCACCAAACTCAATTTAGGGCAGTTTGGGACCCTTCTTTCCCTTTCCACTAACCCCCCAAACTTCTTCCTTCCCTGGGAAGCTTGAGAGAAAAAAATAAAACTCGCCTGCTCCTGCGAGACATGCCCGATCCAAAACCAGGATCTTACACAATGGAAAACAAGCAGTCAGAGTCTTAAAAGAAAGATTTTAATAAAAGAAAAGAAGAAAGGAATAAATCTCTTATAACCATCGATAGAACAGCATCTACCATAATCAACAAAAGGATTCAGAAACCAAACCTCTCCCCTGAGGCAACTTTCTCCCACTGTTGATATCTCTGCTGAAGCTTACAATATCAAGAAGCACCCAGCCAACCCTCACCACTGAGAACCCTCCAAGTGATAAAAAGAAGGTAAACTTACTGACTACAGTACTTGATAGAATCTATAGTTACAGTGAAAGACATAGCTGTGTTCATCCCATAGCCGAGGAGAACAGAGAGAGACCCAGAGAGAAACTGAAACTTAAAATCCTTTGTCTCCTGAGGAATTTCTCATTGGTCAGTTGTCCACCTCTCAGGTTACCTTTAGCTTAACCCCTTACAGGTAAACACTAATTCCAGGCTACTTCACACTTATGACAACGACTATCCCATTCGCAGAGAAAACAGCAGTACTTTGTGTATCCAGTCTGCAGACCAAGCAAGAGAGCAACAACCTTCAAATCGCCACAAAGCTGCCACTGATGTTGGTCATAGTTTATGCACCTCAAAAGTTGTTTCATGTTGTCATAGGTTTCCTTCATATGGACTGCATGACCAACTGGAACTGATGGCAAAACATTGCCATTATGCAGCAAAACAGCTTTAAGACTCGTCTTCAATGAATCAGTGAAGAGTCTCCACTCATCTGGATCATGAACGATGTTGAGGGCTGCCATCACACCATGGATGTTGTTGCAGGCTACAAGATCACCTTCCATGAAGAAGAATGGGACAAGATCCTTTTGACGATCACGGAACATGGAAACCCTAACATCACCTGCCAGGAGATTCCACTGCTGTAGTCTGGAGCCCAACAGGTCTGCCTTACTCTTGGGTAGTTCCAAATCCCTGACAAGGTCATTCAGTTCAGCTTGTGTTATGAGGTGTGGTTCAGAGGAGGAGGATGGGAGAAAATGTGGGTCCTGTAACATTGATGGTTCAGGACCAGAACTTTCATCCTCTGCCTCTTCCTCATCTGACTCAAGTGAGAATGATTCTGGTGCATCAGGAACCGGCAGTCCTTCTCCGTGGGGTATTGGGCGTATAGCTGATGGAATGTTTGGGTAATGCACAGTCCACTTTTTCTTCTTTGACACACCTTTCCCAACTGGAGGCACCATGCAGAAGTAACAATTGCTGGTATGATTTGTTGGCTCTCTCCAAATCATTGGCAGTGCAAAAGGCATAGATTTCCTTTTCCTGTTCAACCACTGGTGAAGATTTGTTGCATAAGTGTTGCAGCATATGTGTGGGGCCCTCCTCTTGTCCTGATCTCCAATTTTGCAGCCAAAATAAAGGTGATAGGCTTTCTTAACCATAGTGGTTATACTGCGCTTTTGTGATGCAAAAGTCACTTCACCACAAACATAGCAGGTTATCTGCACTGTTCACACAAGTACGAGGCATCTCTGCTCACTTTGGCTAAACAGAAATGTGTCTCTTTGCAAAATCAAACAGTGACAAATAAGAGAGCATGACACTGTATGATTTCTAGAGCTGATGTAGGGAATTTGTTCAGCAGAGTGATGTAAGCTTTGTTATGATTGCATCATCCATGACTTCTAGAAATAACATGATGCAATTCATATCATGTATGATGCCATACCAGCTTCAGATTGCATCATTCATTGTTTTGCCTAAAAAGCAAGTAGTGTCCAAACCCAGTCATAGATTTATTCATAGATCCAGTCAAAGATGTATTTTAGTCATTTCTGGTTTAAATTGAGATCCCTTCCCTTTATAACGCACTTATCCTCCACCATTCCCATGTCAAGGGTCGTATATACTGACCCAATAGCATATCTTGAAAACTAGAACCAATCATCAATTTTAAGCATCATGTTCGTTCTCAATGACCCAGAATTAGTAAAGTTTGACTACATTTATTTCAGAAGCATTTTGGCTGTAAAGCAGTGTTACCTGCCCTCTGGGCGGGTGGCGTATGTGTGTATTCGGTGCGAAGAGCTCCTGGCCCTCAGAGACCGTGTACAGGCTTTGAAGGCCAGGGTGGTGGAACTGGAGGAGCTAAGGGAGGTAGAAAAGTATATTGATGAGGCTTTCAGGGACACTGTAGACTTGTCCCACCTCCACTTAGACAGCACCTGTGCTATTGAGGAGGATGAAAGACTCAGGGAAGGAGAGCAGCCAATGGGAGCAGAGGAAAACCTTCCCATAGTTGGGACCCTCCTTCCAGGTGTTGTTGGGGTATCCTCTCACACTGAGGTAACCTCTCCGGGGAGTGAACTCGTCATTAGGAAAAGGCAGTTGTTAGTAATGGGAGATTTGATCATTAGGAACAGATAGCTGGATTTGTGATGACCGGGAGAACCGTATGCTGACTTGCCTACCTGGTGCAAAGGTTGCGGATATCTCGAGGCATCTAGATAGACTTATGAGTAGTGCTGGGGAGGAGCCAGTGGTTGTGGTACATGTAGGTACCAATGACATAGGGAAGGGCAGCAGAGATGTCCTGGAGGCCAAATTTAGGCTGCTAGGAAAGAGATTGAAATCCAGGACCTCTATGGTGGCATTCTCAGAAATGCTTCCAGTTTCATGTGCAGGGCCAGCTAGGCAGGCAGAGCTTCAGAGTCTCAATGCGTGGATGAGATGACGATGTAGAGAGGAGGGGTTTAGATTTATCAGGAACTGGGGAAACTTTTGGGATAGGGGGAGCCTATACAGGAAGGATGGGCTCCACCTAAACCAAAGTGGAACCAGACTGCTGGCACTTAACATTAAAAAGGTTGCAGAGCAGTTTTTAAACTAAGAGATGGGGGAAAGCCGATTGCTGCAGAGAAGGACATGGATCTGATAGAGACTTCTCTTACAGGAGGGTCTACTGAGAGATTCTCTAGGTTTTAGTTAGAAGGAGAGGATGGTAAAGAATAAAGGAGAGGTCAGATCAGATGACAAACTTTCACATAAAGAATGTGACACATCAGAAAAGGGCAGACAAATAAACAGTGACCAGTTTTTAAAGTGCTTGTACACTAATGCTAGAAGTCTAAATAATAAGATGGGTGAGCTAGAGTGCCTCGTGTTAAAGGAGAATATTGACATAATAGGCATCACAGAAACATGGTGGAGTGAGGACAATCAATGGAACGCAATCATTCAGGGGTATAAAATATATCGGAAGGACAGAACAGGTCATGGAGGTGGAGGAGTGGCCTATATGTGAAAGAAAATGTAGAATCAAATAAATTAAAAATCTTAAATGAATCCACATGCTCCATAGAATCTCTATGGATAGTAATTTCATGCTCTAATAAGAATATAACATTAGGGATCTATTATCGACCACCTGATCAGGACAGAGATAGTGACGATGAAATGCTAAGGGAGATTAGAGAGGCTGCCAAAATAAATAACTCAATAATAATGGGGGATTTCAATTATCCCCATATTGACTGGGTACATGTCACCTCAGGATGAAATGCAGAGACCAAATTCCTCGATACTTTAAATGACTGCTTCTTGGAACAGCTGGTACAGGAACCCACAAGGGGAGAGTCAACTCTTGATTTAGTCCTGATGGAGCGCAAGAGCTGATCCAAGAGGTAACTATAACAGGACCGCTTGGGAATAGTGATCATAATATAATAACATTTAACGTTCCTGTGCTGGGAACAAAACCTCAGCAGCCCAACACTGTGGCATTTAATTTCAGGAAGGGGAACTATGTAGAAATGAGGGGGTTAGTTAAACGGAAATTAATAGGTAAAGTGACTAAAGTGAAATCTCTGCAAGTTGCATGGACACTTTTCAAAGACACCATAATAGAGGCCCAACTTAAATGTATACCCCAAATTAAAAAATAAAGTCAAAGAACTAAAAAACAGCCACCATGGCTTAAAAACCATGTAGAAGAAGCAGTGAGGGATAAAAAGGCATCTTTTAAAAAGTGGAAGTCAAATCCTACTGAGGTAACTAGAGAGGAGCATAAACACTGCCAAATTAAGTGTAAATATGTAATAAGAAAAGCCAAAATGGAATATGAAGAACAGCTAACCAGAAACTCAAAAGGTAATAATAAAATGTTTTTTAAATACGTTAGAAGCAGGAAGCCTGCGAAACGAACAGTGGGGCCCCTGCATGATAGAGATACAAAAGGAGCACTTAAAGATGATAAAGTCATTGCAGAGAAACTAAATGAATTCTTTGCTTTGGTCTTCACAGCTGAGGACGTTAGCGAGATTCCCAAACCTGAGCCGTCTTTTGTAGGTGACAAATCTGAGGAATTGTCACAGATTGAAATGTCACTAGAGGAGGTTTTGGAACTAATTGATAAACTTAACTGTAACAAGTCACTGGGACCAGATGGCATTCACCCAAGAGTTCTGAAAGAACTCAAATGTGAAATTGCGGAACTATTAACTCAGGTTTGTAACCTGTCCTTTAAATCAGCTTCTGTACCCAATGACTGGAAGACAGCTTGTCAGGATTGCTTCCCCACTCTGAACTCTAGGGTACAGATGTGGGAACCCGCATGAAAAAATAAATAACCCCCCAAGCTTGTTTTACCAGCTTAAGTTAAAACTTTTCCCCCCAGACTTCTCCTGTGTCTGGACCTGGTATGCTGCCACCACCAAACTCAGTTATCCAAAAACTAGGACAAAGGGGAGTTTGGGACCCTTCTTTCCCTTTCTACTAAGCCCCCCAAACTTCTTGCTTCCCTGGGAAGCTTGAGAGGGAAAAAACCAAACCTCGCCTGATCCTGCGAGATGTGCCTGATCCAAAACCAGGATCTTACACAATGGAAAACAAGCAGTCAGATTCTTAAAAGAAAGATTTTAATTAAAGAAAAAGAAAGGAATAAATCCCTTATAGAAAATCAGTAGAACAGCACTACAATAATCAATAAAGAGTTAAAGACAACCCCCTTCCCGAATTTCTCCTCCTGCTGAAGCTTTACCATATTAGAGAAACACAGAGAGAAATTTCCACCCACTGGAGAGTTTTCAAAGTGATAAAAAGAAGGTAACTTACTGACTACCTTACTTGATAGAAAGCTCATAGTTACAGTGAAAGAAATAGGTGTGATTCATCCCATAGCCGAGCTGAAGAGAGAGAGACCCAGAGAGAAACTGAAACTCAAAATCCTTTGTCTCCTGATGAATTTCTCATTGGTCAGTTGTCCAACTCTCAGGCTACCTTTAGCTTAACCCCTTACAGGTAAACAGTAATTCTAGGCTACTTTACATTTATGACATAGCTAATGTAATGCCAATATTTAAAAAGGGCTCTAGAGGTGATCCCGGCAACTACAGACCAGTAAGTCTAACGTCTGTACCAGGCAAATTAGTTGAAACAATAGTTAAGAATAAAATTGTCAGGGACATAGAAGAACATAAATTGTTGGGCAAAAGTCAGCATGGATTTTGTAAAGGGAAATCATGTCTTACTAATCTATTAGAGTTCTTTGAAGGGGTCAACAAACATGTGGACAAGGAGGATCCAGTGGACACAGTGTACTTAGATTTCCAGAAAGATTTTGACAAGGTCCCTCACCAAAGGCTCTTACGTAAATTAAGTTGCCATGGGATAAGAGGGAAGATCCTTTCATGGATTGAGAACTGGTTAAAAGACAGGGAACAAAGGGTAGGAATAAATGGTAATTTTTCAGAATGGAGAGGGGTAACTAGTGGTGTTCCCCAAGGGTCAGTCCTAGGACCAATCCTATTCAACTTATTCATCAGTGATTTGGAGGAAGGGATAAACAGTGAGGTGGCAAAGTTTGCAGATGATATTAAACTGCTCAAAATAGTTAAGACCCAAGCAGACTGTGAAGAACTTCAGAAAGATCTCACAAAACTAAGTGATTGGGCAACACAATGGCAAATGAAATTTAATGTGGATAAATGTAAAGTAATGCACTTTGGAAAAAATAACCCCATCTATACGTACAATATGATGGGGGCTAATTTAGCTACAACTAATCAGGAAAAAGATCTTGGAGTCATCGTGGATAGTTCTCTGAAGATGTCCATGCAGTGTGCAGCGGCAGTCAAAAAAGCAAACAGGAAGTTAGGAATCATTAAGAAACGGATAGAAAATAAGACGGAGAATATCTTATTGCCCTTATACAAATCCATGGTGCGCCCACATCTTGAATACTGTGTACAAATGTGGTTTCTTCATCTCAAAAAGGATATAATGGCATGAGGAAAGGTTCAGAGAAGGGCAACTAAAATGATTAGGGGATAGGAATGGGTCCCATATGAGGAGAGATCAAAGAGGCTAGGACTTTTTAGCATGGAAAAGAGGAGACTAAGGGGGGATATGATAGAGGTATATAAAATTATGAGTGGCGTGGAGAAAGTGAATAAGGAAAAGTTATTTACTTGTTCCCATAATAGAAGAACTCAGGGCCACTCATTGAAATTAGTGGGCAGGAGATTTAAAACAAATAAAAGGAAGTTCTTCTTCACACAGTGCACAGTCAACCTGTGGAACTCCTTGCCTGAGGAGGCTGTGAAGGCCAGGACTATAACAGGGTTTAAAAGAGAACTGGATAAATTCATGGAGGTTAAGTCCATTAATGGCTATTAGCCAGGCTGGGTAAGGAATGGTGTCCCTAGCCTCTGTTTGTCAGAGGAGGGTGATGGATGGCAAGAGAGAGATCACTTGATCTTTACCTGTTAGGTTCACTCACTCCAGGGCACCTGGCATTGGCCACTGTCGGTAGACAGGATACTGGGCTAGATGGACCTTTGGTCTGACCCAGTATGGCCTTTCTTATGTTCTAACTCTGCTGTCCCAAGACTCGTACAATAGGCCTGAAAGCTGTCGTCACCCGTACACCACCGCTTCCGCTGCAGCTCTGCTCTCCCGCTCTGCTGCAGAAGACGGTGCAATAGGACTGCTAGCCGTCCTCGTAAATGGTCTACGGCTCCAACTCTTCCGCTTCCACTCTGCTCTCCTGCTTTCCTTCATTTTGTGTCTTTTTTCCTGGGTTACCCATGCAGGCACCATAGCCTGTTCAGCTCACTGCCGCAGTTGCATGTCTGGGTCCAGGCACCAGACAAGGAAGCATGTGCTTGGGATGGCACATTCTAGGGGGCAGCATTCTCGCCATTCTTTGGGCAGCACAATTTGGCCGCCTTTCTTTTTTTTTTTGCTTTGGCATCCAGACGCCCTTTTTTTTTTCCTTTGCTTGGGGCAGCAAAAAGCTAGAGCTGGCCCTGGCAGTTGTGACCATTGTAAACACCTTCTGCATTATCCAGCAGTATGTGCAGAACCTGCAAAGCTGGGTGAGGAAGCGATGACAGCACGATCGTGATAGTAATGAAGACATGGACACAGATATTCCTAGAAGCACAGCATGTGGCGATTGGGACATCATGGTGGAGTTGGGCCAAGTTTATACACTTGCTTTTAAACCCTGTATTGTACTTACAAAGTTACACTCCCCAGAAGTGCCTTCTCCGGCATCATGGTCCCTCAGCCCACCTTGGGAGGGGGTGGAGGGTGTTGACTCCAGGGTTATGAACAGTTCCTGGCTGCTGGGGATAATGGATTCACTACTTGCTGCCTGTGCACTGTCCTCCTCCTCCTTCTCCTCTTCGTCCTCCAAAAAATCCTCCTCCTCACTCCATGCGATTCCCACCTTGCAGGTATCCATGGACAGTGGTGGGGTAGTAGTGGCATCACACCCCATAACTGCATGCAGCTCATGGTAGAAACAGCGTATATGGGGCTGTGACCAGGAGTGCCCATTTGCCTCCTTAGTTTTTTGATAGGCTTGCCTGAGCTCCTTGATTTTCACACGGCACTCCTGTGTGTCCCTGGAGTAGCCTCTGTCTGTCATGCCCCTGGAGATTTTGGTATATATTTTTGCATTCCTTTTTTTTTAATGGAGTTCTGCCTGAACAGATTATTCTCCCCATACTCTGATGAGATCCAGTACCTCCCGTTCGGTCCATGCTGGAGCTCCTTTGTGAATCTGCATGGTCTCCTGTGCTGGTAGGCTCTGCACGGTCACCTGTGCTGATGAGTTTGCCACACTGGCCAAACAGGAAATGAAATTCAAAAGTTTCCCGGGGCTTTTCCTCCCTACCTGGCTAGTGCATCTGAGTTGAAAGTGTTGTCCAGAGTGGTCACAATGGAGCATCCTGGGATAGCTCCCAGAGGCCAATACTGTCAAATTGCATCCACAGTACCTCAAATTCAGAACAGCAATGTTGATTTTAGCACTGCTCCCCTTGCCAAGGTGGAGTACAGAAATCAGTTTTAAGACCCTTTTAAGTTGACAAAACCAGGTTGTTTGTTTGGACGGATTCAGTTTTAATTTGATATAATACAGCTAATTTTGATATAATCATGTACTGTAGACCAGCCCACAGTACCTAACTCTGATTTAGTGGATCACAGTGTTGTTCTTGTGACTTTTTTTCCCCAGGTGACTAAAAGCATCTCAACACTGAACTCCGATCTGTAACTTTGAGAAACACCCTTTTAGTCATCTCTGAAAACCTCAGCCTTATGGCCTGAGACAAGCAAAAAGCAACTTTTGTGGATCTTTTGAGACCAGGAACTCCATTGAAAACAATAGCAGTTCAGTAGCTAAATATCCTAGTCAAGTTTGAAAATCTCAAACTAAATTGGCTTAATCTGAAATATTGTCTTAAAGTCCTCTGTCAACATGATTCCTATTATAAGAATACCATACAATGAGCAACATTATAATATTTCATCTCAATAACTCCAGAAGTGGATAAATACAGAGAGACTATAGAGCAGAGTGAAAGGGGGAGCTTAAGGGCCGTGAGGGAAAAGAAAAGCTAATATAAATTCCAGTGACTCCAACTTGTTCAGAGCAAACAGACAATTAGACCCCAGTACTGTTACTGTGATTATGTTTTTGAGGCTCTGATGTTATGACAATGAAGTGTAGGGAAACCTACACTTCAACATTAGTTGGCCCTTTTCTTAATATCTCAGTCTAAAACACAATATGCTAAATGCAGCTCAAATAAGAGTGAAAATGGATATGGGAGGCAAACATATGTTAAGTAAGCACACAATGCTTTTGTTCTCTCTCCTTACTGTTATGAGGCAGAAAGGTAATTGAATCTAGGTTTGAGTCCTGCATTGTTTCCTACTCACCAGGTGATACTAGATGATATTTCTGCACACTAGGCTTTTCTCATTACAAATATTTAGTAGAAAATCAAAACTACTTTGCATTGCTGCATATAAATATGTCCTTATATGTGGAATAAAAGAAAATATACTGTTTCTCCTATCTTACGGTTCTCTGAAGTGTCTCACTATGAGTTGCTACCCTTTACAATACATGATTGCAGAGCAGGCTGACTTCAATAAACAATAGGGTTTTTGTCTTTTTGCCAGCTACTTTTTGCTTACACTCCATCCTAACTGCCTGCTTCTTTAATATGTTTTACTTTCACGATATGGCAAATTGCTCTCCCTGCATGTATCCTTTCTTGAATACCTATTCTTATGAAGGCTGACATTTAGCCAAAAAAACATTTGGGGAACTTTCTATTTCCTCCCCCCTCATTGATTACAGCAAAAACACATTCTAATACATGTCACTGGAAGATTGGGACTAACTATATAGAACTCTCCCTCCTGCTTTTCATCTTAACTCTTTGCTAAAGCACAGGCTGGAGTTCTGTCATCTAAGGCCTTTTCAGAGAGTATTAGAGTCCAGCCTAGTGCTATTGGATCTGATTTTTCAGAAGTGTTGAGCGCCTACAATTCTATTTAAAGTCAAAATTTGGCCCATTTTATTTAAACTCTGGTATTTTAGGTCTCATTAGAAGCTCTGTTAAAGAGAGAATATTGCACAATTGTTTAGTATACAAATATTCATATTATATACAGATAAAGAAAACATTATCTATAATACTCTTTAAACCAAAGCTAATGAATGGTAGACTCCTTATGCAGACTTGAAGAAAATATTGGCTGCTTCTTTGGGTGGTGTCCCTGTGGGTGCTCCACTCTAGGTGCCAATATGTCCCAGTGCCAGAGATTGGAGATTTCTTGCAGCAGCACTCGGTCAGGGGAAGAGCATGCATAGGAGTTGTCTCGTGCAGCCATTGGTATCTCCTGTAGCGCGTGCGCTCCCCTGACTGCCTGGCCTGCAGATGGAGCTTGGTGGCAGTGCTCTCTTTGATACTTTCTGGAAAAATCCCCCAAAGTTACAAGTTACATAGGAACTTCTTTTTAGTCTATACTTAGTTACAGTATTTAGTTAGTCTTAGTCTATACATTGTTACATAGTTTCTTTAGTTCTTCTTCCAGTGATTGCTCATGTGCATTCCAACCAGTGTGTGCGCACTGCGCATGCACGGTCCCGGAAGCTTTTCCCTAGCGGTATCCGTCGGGTCAGCAAGGGAGACCCCTAGATTGGCGCCGGTATGGCAGTGTATATATGACCCTGCCGACCCGACCCCCGCTCAGTTCCTTCTTGCCATTCGTGGCGGTCGCTGGAACAGTTTAGCGTCTTCTGCACTGTCCTTAGCAGTTCTTTGTATATAGTTCACACAGTTCTTATTAGTTAGTTTGAAAGTTGTAGATAGTTCTTAGGTTCTTTAGTTACTCTGGCACCGGGGCATGCCTCGGGCGCTGGGGTTCAAAAACTGTGAGAAGTGCGGGAAGCGTATGCCGAACAGCGACCCACACTCTCAGTGCCTCAAGTGTCTGGGTGAGGGCCACCAAACTGCACGGTGCCCTATTTGTAGTGCCTTTAAACCTCACACCAAGAAGGAGAGAGACTCCAGGCTAAAGCTCCTCCTTATGGAATCGGCGCTTCAGCCCCATGCGGACCCTCAGCCTACTGTGGTGCGTAGCGCGCCGGCTTCTATCCGCGATACTGCGGCGCCGAAGAGAGATGATAAATCTCGCCGGCACCGATCCCCGGCACGGGATCCAAGCACCTCTAGGAGACATAGATCTCAGTCTCCGGTACTGAGGAAGAAGACGAAACCAGACAGAAGTCGCTCCCCGGCCTGTAGAGCCCAGGGTGAGTCCTCCAGGGCACGTCAAATTTTGGGACACCAGCACCCAAGCCAGAGAGAGCCGGCGCCGTCCACCTCTACGTCAGCGCCCATGTCTGCCGCGTTGAGGGGTTCGAATTCTCCCCTTCATGGCGCCTTGGAGGACTTGGATATGCTGTCGACACCGGATTCTTTTGAGGCAGCTGGAGACCTCATTGCTATGACCCAGGAAAGTACCCCGGCACCGTTCGCGGCCCCGGCACCGGTCTCTCAACCCACGGCACCGATTATCCCACCCCTACAGGGATCAGCGGCGCCGGCCATGGCGGCGTCGACATCGGCATCGACGGTGCCGCAAGCGCCTGCTACATCTACGGCACCATCGGATCCGGTACAGGGGTTACCAGTACCCGTAGTACGGCACCCAGGAAAGCCTGCCATGTTCCAGCGGCACCAGTCCCCAGCACCGGAAGGCTCCACACCGCCCTGGTCGGCGTCGGAGTACTCATCCGAATCCGATGCGGGCTCATCTAGGTCGGGTCGCAGTCATCATATATCGAGGTCCCGCCACCACACCCGACGCTGACACTCCTCGCACCGTGACACAGCCGCCCCTTCATGGCCTCCCCAGTGGCAGGGTCCAGTTCAGTGGCCTTTTTGGATGCCCTGGGCTTATCACCAGACCCAGGGTGAGGGTCCAAGATCCTCCTCCACAACCTCGGTTCCACAGCTACCCCGATCAGCCACAGCTACGGCACCGGCTTCTGAGGCGGCACCGGATGAACCGGTACCGGGACCGTCAGGGGTCCAGGCCCTAGCCCCACGTCCGGAGCCCAACCTTGACCCTTCTGCTGATCAATTAGAGGGTCAGGAGGAGCCGTTCCTAGGTACCTCGTCTTCCTCCTCTCCGGATGAGGCAGTGGCAGGTACATCTCCAAGCCTACCTCCTACGGACATGAGAGGTCACCAGGACCTGCTGTGCAGGGTGGCGTAAAATCTTAATCTTCCGGCAGAGGAGGTCACAGAGGACATTGATCCCACAGTGGACATCCTTGCTCCGGGTGGACCATCTAGGGTAGCCCTGCCCTTTATTAAAATGATTCAGGCTAATATGGATGCTCTTTGGCAGACCCCGGCGTTGATCCCTCCAACGGCCAAGGGAGTGGAGAGATGGTATTTTGCCCCTCAGAAGGGGTACGAACATCTGTACACCCACCCCCAACCTGGAACCCTAGTAGTCGATGCAGCTAACCATTGTGAGCGTCAGGGGCAGCCGGGTTCTACACCCAAATCTAGGGATGTCAAAAAACTGGATTTGTTTGGGAGAAAGGTGTACTCCTCTGCGGGGCTGCAACTTAGAATCTCCAACCAGCAAGCGGCTTTAGGGAGATATGCGTTTAACTCGTGGTTGGCCTTGACTAAGTTCCAGGACGCTGTTCCTAAGGAATCGGCCACTGAATTTAGAGCCATTATGGACGAAGGGAGAGTAGTGTCCAGGGCGGCACTCCAGGCAGCTCTGGATTCTGCCGATTCTGCAGCTAGAACTATGGCAACTGCCATAACGATGCAGCGTAGTGCTTGGCTGCAGGTGTCAGGGATCCCACCCAAGGTCCAAAATATGATCCAGGACCTCCCATTTGATCGTCAGGGATTATTCGCCCAGGACACTGACAGGAGGCTCCATAGTCTCAAGGACTCTAGAACCACTCTCCGGTTTCTAGGCCTCCACACCCCTCAACCTCAGAGGAGACCTTTTAGGCCCCCTCCCCCTCCTCATTTCTATCCAGGGGCCCCTAGGCGTGATCATCCTAGATGGGGTGGGAGAGGAAACAATCGAACCTGGCCACGATCTTCCTCCCGGCAAGGTCAACCAAATTCGGGTTCCAAGCAACCACCAGGGTCTAGGCCTAACTTTTGAAGGCTCGGTCGAGGACAGTTCACCAGCCACCCCTCCATCGCTTCCCTTTGTGAAGCGTCTATCCCACTTCTACCGTGCATGGTCTCGGATCACCTCAGACAGGTGGGTCCTCAGTACGGTAGAGGTGGGATATTCTATCCAGTTTTCTACCCTCCCCCCTTCTCACCCCCCCTCCCCGTCCCTCTTCAGGGACCCTTCTCACGAGAAACTTCTGTTACAGGAGGTTCGCACACTTCTATCTTTGGGTGCGATAGAGGAGGTTCCTCAAGAATTCAGGGGCAAGGGGTACTACTCCCGCTATTTCCTTATTCCAAAGGCCAAGGGTGGTCTTTGTCCCATCCTGGACCTACGGGGCCTCAATTCCTACATAAAGAAGCTGAGGTTTTGTGTGCTCTCCCTCGCCACCATTATCCCTTCTATGGATCAAGGAGACTGGTTTGCTGCCCTCGACTTAAAAGACGAGTATTTCCATATTTCAATAATCCCAGCTCACAGGAGATTCCTGAGGTTTGTAGTGGGAGGTTGTCATTACCAGTTTACGGTACTACCCTTTGGCCTGTGTACTGCCCCAAGAGTATTCACCAAATGTATGGCGGTAGTGGCAGCATTCCTCAGAAGGCGCCACGTCCACGTTTACCCTTACCTGGATGACTGGCTTATCAAGGCAAATTCAAGGGATGTGGTAGCCCAGCACGTATCCCTCACCAGGGACACATTCGTGAGATTAGGTCTAATACTAAACGAACCCAAATTGATCCTCACACTTACTCAAAGGATCGAGTTTATCGGAGCAGTGTTAGACTCGGTGCAGGCAAGGACTTTCCTTCCTCCTCCCCGCTCCACAGCAATCACGGACATATTTCATTCCTTCCTTCAATTCCCGACCACTACAGCCAGAACTTGCATGGTTCTTCTAGGTCACATGGCAGCATGTACATACGTAGTACCGTATGCCAGGCTGCGGTTGCGACCTCTGCAAGCCTGGTTAAGGACCGTACACAGACAGGGCAGGGACCCTTTGGACATGTTGGTAACCCTGCCGAAACATATCCGGGACTCCCTTCGCTGGTGGCTTCATCCGCGCTCGCTTTGCGTGGGAGTTCCCTTCAGGAAACCACAGCCCTCGATGACTCTGGTAACAGATGCTTCTGCCCTGGGCTGGGGGGAGCGCATTTGAAGGACCTCAGGACTCAAGGCCTCTGGTCCCAGAGCGAGTTGGCCCTGCACATTAATGTCAGGGAACTGAGAGCAGTTCGTCTCGCTTGCCAGACGTTCCAGGATCACCTGCAAGGCAAGTGCATATCTGTTCTCACAGACAACACAGCTACGATGTTTTATATAAACAAACAGGGTGGTGCTTGCTCCTCTCCCCTTTGCAGGGAAGCCCTCTCCCTCTGGGATTTTTGCATCGACCACGCGATCCACCTTCAGGCAACGTACCTACCAGGTCCCCAGAACGAGCTGGCAGATAAGCTCAGCCGCTCCTTCCGGGGTCACGAGTGGTCGCTCAGACCAGACATTGCTCACTCTCTTTTCCTAGAGTGGGGATTTCCCCTGGTGGACCTGTTTGCCACGAGGTCCAACAGGAAGTGTCAGAGGTTCTGCTCTCTTCTCAACCTCAGCCCAGGGTCCGAGGCAGATGCCTTCCAGATCCCCTGGTCGGAAGGGCTATACTACGCGTTTCCCCCATTTCCCCTTATTCACAGAGTGTTACTCAAGGCCCGGCAAGACAAGGCAGCCCTCATCCTCATAGCCCCGGCTTGGGCCTGTCAACATTGGTTCACCACGCTGTTGGGCCTGTGCGCGACCAATCCCATAACACTTCCCCTGTCCCCGACACTGATTTCCCAGGACCACGGGCGCTTACTGCACCTGAACATTCAGTCTCTACACCTCACCGCATGGAATATCCATGGCTGAATCCCCTGGAGTTGCAGTGCTCTGGCCCAATTAGAGATGTTCTCTTGGGGAGTAGGAAACCCACAACACGGTCTACTTACATGTCAAAGTGGAAGCGTTTTTCCTTACGGGCTCAATCTAAGGGGAGGGACCCTAATTCAATTTCGATACCCTTTCTTCTCGATTACCTCCTCTCTCTTAAGCAACAAGGTCTGGCCACTTCGTCTGTAAAGGTGCACTTGGCTGTTGTCTCAGCCTTTCACCCGAGCATTGACGGAGCCTCCCTTTTTAGCCATCCACTTGTCGCAAGGTTCCTTAAAGGCCTGGATAGGTTGTACCCTCCTGTCCATCGCCCTATTCCCCCTTGGGACCTAAACCTCGTTCTTGTGGCCCTTATGAGACCCCCCTTTGAACCCATGGTGACCTGCCCGCTATCTTACCTTTCGTGGAAGACGGCCTTTCTCGTTGCCATTACGTTGGCTCGGAGGGTCTCTGAGCTCAGAGCTCTTACCTCCGAACCTCCTTATACTGTCTTCTATAAAGATAAGGTCCAGCTCCGCCCCCATCCAGCCTTGCTTCCTAAGGTAGTGTCACCTTTTCACCTGAACCAGGATTTGTTTCTCCCTGTGTTCTTTCCCAAACCTCATACTTCTAACAAGGAAAGAATGTTCCACACCCTAGATGTAAGGAGGGCACTGGCCTTTTATATACAACGCACAAAGCCTTTTCGTAAGTCCCCACAACTTTTTATTTCAATTGCAGAAAGGATGAAGGGCCTCCCGGTCTCGTCGCAACGGCTCTCATCATGGCTCACGTCATGTATTAAACTTTGTTACGATTTGTCAAAGGTTGTACCTCCTCCCTTGACAGCGCACTCGACCAGAGCACAGGCAACGTCCACGGCATTTCTGGCGCACATTCCTATCACCGATATCTGCAGAGCGGCGACCTGGTCGTCTGTCCATACCTTTGCCTCTCACTACGCTATTGTACAGCAGGCGGCAGATGATGCTTCCTTTGGACGTGCTGTCCTAGGAATAGGGATCAAAGACATTCCTTACCCACCTCCAAGATGATTGCTCGTAAGTCACTGGTTGGAATGCACATGAGCAATCACTCGAAGAAGAAAGAACGGTTACTCACCTCTCGTAACTGTTGTTCTTCGAGATGTGTTGCTCATGTCCATTCCAAATCCCTCCCGCCTCCCCACTGTCGGAATAATCGGCAAGAAGGAACTGGGCGGGAGTCGGGTCGGCAGGGTCATATATACACTGCCATACCGGTGCCACTCTAGGGGTCTCCCTTGCCGACCCAACAGATACCGCTAGAGAAAAGCTTCCGGGACCGTGCATGTGCGGTGCGCACACACTGGTTGGAATGGACATGAGCAACACATCTCGAAGAACAATAGTTATGAGAGGTGAGTAACCGTTCTTCCCTCTTGGAGGTTTTTCTTAAAAAAAAATGATTTTTTCTCTGCTTAACTCTCTGTTTGGGAACAGTTTCCCATTACAATTAACTCCCACCCTTATCTCTTGAGAGGGATGAGAGCTTAACTGCAGTCATGCCGGCTCAACAAGATTTAAAAAGTGTGACTCCTGCCCTGAACCAGTGCTAGTCTCTGGCGATCACACATCCTGCATTCGCTGTGTGGGAGAAACTCGTATCCCCCAGAAATACATACATTGCACCAACTTAACAACAAGGGCAAGACGTGACAGGGCTCTTTGCTTGAAAATGCTTCTGCTGGAGAAATCCCTCCAACCTCAGCAAGAGGCTTCAACTTTCAGAACTGTCGGGAAGTGAGTCTCAACCTCTCCAGGAAGGGTCTCTCAGAAAAAGAAAGCTTCCCCAGTGAGGTCTTTACCCTTAGTGCTCCACTCATCCAGAGTGAGCACTGGGCTCCTCCAGCACCGTCCCTCAGCGGACCCTTGTCGAGCCCCAGTGTGAGGCGCTGGAGTTGAGACATCAAGTCTCCACCACAGCACTGACTACCATGGTGCAGAGCATGGCACAGGCAGTGGCACTGTGATCAGTGCTGTTGTGACACCTCAATGGCCCCCTCCTGCAAGTCCCCTGGGGAAGCAGATTAGTACTGTATGTTGCTAATGCTGTTGCAGGCATTGCAAAGTGTTCTGGGAAGGGTTAAAGGTATGAGTGTGGAATGAAAGGTTCCTTTGCAGGTTTCAGGAGGCTGAGGGGGGAAAAGAATGGGTTAAGTGAATGCTTCTGCTAGCTCTGTCTGAAGATAAGACGGTGGCTCCAGCCCAAGGTCAATGCATGCAACAGATTCTCTGCTACCTGCCAAGAAAGACGGGGGCTGAGATTTCAACCCTCGTACACTGTATTTACCAAAGACAAAATCAACGTTGCACATGCTATATGTCAGAAGATCTGTAGCCTTCTACTTGGACAGAACTAAACCATTTCGCAAGTCAGCAAGACTATTTGTCTCTACAGCAGAGTGCTCCAAAGGTTCTACAATATTGACCAGAGACTCTTGAAATGGGTCTTTACTTGGATTCAAACTTGCTACCACCTGCATCACAAAGAACCCTCCATGGGCATCAGACCCCATTCAGTGCGAGTTATGGCAATGTTGATTGCATTCTTGAACAATGTCCCCTTAACAGATATTTGTAGAGCCGCAACCTGGACATTGGAGCACACTTTTGCAAAGCATTACGCTATCATCCAAGGCCTTGTCTCAGATTCTATTATTGGCCTCACAGTGCTTCACACACTTCTATATAACTCTGAACCCCTACCATCACTGGTGGGGTACTGCTCTACAAGCACCTAGAGTGGAGCACCCACAGGGACACCACTTGAAGAAGAAGTCACTCACCCTGTGTAGTAACAATGGTTCTTTGAGATGAGTGTCCCTGTGGGTGCTTCACTACCCACCCTCCTCCCCTCTATTTTGGAGTTCACACAGCCAAGCTCTGCAGTAGAGAAGGAACTGAGGGGATAGTCAGGGAAGCGTGCTCTACAGGAGCTTCACTGGCTGCACAAGACGACTCCTCTGCGTGCCCTTCCCCCAACCGAGTATGGCTGCGAGAAATCCCTGATCTCCAGCGCAGGGACACACCAATACTTAGAATGGAGCACCCTCAGGAACACACCTCTTGAAGAACCATCATTACTGCACAAGGTGAATAAGTTCTTCTTACCAGCAGTGGTGGTAAGACGCTGAGCTTTAGCTTCTGTCTCTTATTTCAAGACAAAAGTCAAAGTTGCCAAAATTATACCCCTCTCATGTGGCAGGGATCAATATCCCCTGACTCCTATGGCTTCTGTTGCACCTTCCCTTTTAAAATATATTTTAAACAAGAAATCCTATAAGAAAGCATATCAACCAGATGCAAAACATACATTTTTTTTAACAGTTGGGGCAATTAACTATTGGAACAATATTCCAAGGGTTGCAGTGAATGTACCATCACTGGCAATTTTAAATCAAAATTGGATGCTTTTCCTAATATACATGCTCTAGGAGTTATTTTAAAGTTCTGTGAGTTTATACAGGAGGTCAGTCTAGAAGATGACAATGGTCCCTTGTGGCCTTGGAGCCTAGGAACCAAAAATAACAGCCACAAATTGGTACAGCCAATTAATAAAACACACAAATAGAGATATCTAGGATAAAAGTCAGAATACTGGACATCTGTCAATAAGTATCTCTGAGAATATAGTCACTACTTGTTCTCAAAATAGTTCCTTCTGTGGTAGATTGTTCAGCTACTGAGGTGGCTGGGCCACCTGGAGCCTGTTTTTTGCTCCTGGTTATGGTGTATGACCTGAATGCAAACAGCTAGCTTTTAAGGTTGCCAGCCATTTTCTTGGTGAAATGTATCATTTTCTCATACCTGCAATGGGAGTTATTACCTGTTTGTCATTTTTGCTGTGGTATTTCTTCTGACCTGTCTTTCTGGCATATAGCTTTTCTACAGCTACTCCAGGATTAATTAGTTTGGTGCAAGAGGCTTGTTGGATGTTTACATTAAGGTTTTTGTCATTCTGCCCGTAACTACTGAGGAATAGCTCTGTAATGTGTTCATTTTGATTAGCCTCTTTTTTCAGAACACCACATCCACATATCTATAACAAGCATGGCTCTTCTACCTGCTCATCTCCCCACATCCTCACTCTGTCACCACATTTAATGCAAGATAAGAAGTAACATTCCTTTTAAAAATTGCTCTAATGATAGAAGGGCAGGGTCAGACCATGTCATCCCAAAGAGACATGTATATATATGGGGAAAAACTGAGGAGTTTGGGGTTTGATGCATGAGAAGCTGGGGAGGTGAATTGCATGTTAGTGTGTTCATGTTTGTTGTGGACTTGTGGACAGGGAGCAGAGAACAGTGGTCAGCGGAGTGCAGGAGTCAGAAGAGGGAGTGCATATTTTAGTGTAATAAAATAATGGGCTCCCTGGTAACATGGTGGTAAGTTTATCCTGGGCTAAGCAATTGATTGACCTTCAGGTGATAGAGTTTGTTTATCCCAGGACACTGTTATTAACCAATTATAAGTCACCTCCTCCAATTTACTTAAATATCTGTATGGTTATTATGCAAATCAGTCAGCTACAACCAATCTGAGTGCAGGAAACTTAAGGAACTGTTCAATTCATCAGCAACTGTGGAGCATCCCTCCACTCAGACTGGCAGAGATGATTTCACATCCATGTAATTTAAAATAACTGCTGACAGCTTAAATCTGTGTGAGGGTAGAAGACATATTGCTAAAGGCCACAGGCATGCCAGCCATTTATTTCAAAACTGACACTTCATTTCCTCTCCTCAGTGCTACTGTAATAATAAGGGATACACGGAGTCCTATACAACAAACCTGTCAGCCCAGTTGTTCAATACATTGTAAAACATACTATTTTTAAATGTACGAGCAGTTCTATAGCATGTCCATGCTACAAAATCTCTGATTTTTCTCAAACAAAAAGCAGTCCATGCCCAAAAATGTAATTTTTTTCTGTCCTAATGGTAATTAAGAGCCTGGTATCTACTAAATACATTGGAGCCCATCATTCACTAAATAGGACCCCATGAATGGAAATTCCTTAACAGAGCTGATGATTAGGGTTTTTTTTCTCTGTGGATAACAGTATAAGAATTTCATTCAACATGGCATGTGTTGTGATAAGTCCTATTTGTTCTGCAAATACCTTGTTACCCATAGGCAGGACCTAAGCCATGTTAGTTAGCCAGAAAGAGCTGGTCAGGCAGAGCTTGTCTGAGCAAGGACACTAAGCACACATTGGAATGTCACTGCTGCCACTAAACCTATTCTTCTTCAGCCTTATTAATGAAAAAAGGTCAAAGGAAGGTAGGTGTGTCATATCTCTGTGATCAGAAGTGATGTCTAGATCATTTCTGAGGATAAATGATTTGTAATAGATTTTTTTGGACATATATTTATTTTTAAAATTAATTTGTCTGCTGTACCTGCTGTTATGTGTTGAATTCCCCAGACAGCAAGGATAAGAGGGAGATCTAGCTTTTATGTTCTCCAAATTTACCTTTTTCCCTCTTTCCTTTTTAGCTCCTCCAGAGTCATAACAGGCTCCAGATATTCTCAGATCATCTTGAATGCATTGCTGTGACTAGGCAGGTTGGCAAGAAAGGATTCAGTTTGATTAAAATGTATTTTCAGCATGAAACACCAGAACAACTTTCTAACCCAATGAGATTTTAAACAAGATACTATACTCTCAAGATTGTAGTCTGATTCCCAAGGTCAACAGGTTTTAACTGGAATTGCTATAATAGTAATAATTAATAATAATACTCCTCTGCAAAGATGCACACAGAGTTGGACCAGCTTTTGACCTTCCTAACCACAGTATATATCCAAACTAATTTCATTGAATTTAATGAAGATACTCTGGGTGAAATCTTGGCTCCAGTGAAGTCAATAGGTGTTTTTCCATTGACCTTAATAGGACCAGGATTTCATTTTCCATATTTATTCCATTGTAAGTGGCATCAGAATCTTGTTGTTGGAGTCTAACTTACAATGGCTCACAGTATATGGTGATATCGAGCTCTATTCCATGTGTTCCACACAGCTTCCACACACACACTTTTTATTTCTCTTTGAAAATTTAAATTTATCTTGACTATAGTGCAAATTAAATCTTTGTTGTAGCATTGCTCAAATAAAATTTGTGTATGGGTATTTTCTATTAAGTACATTTTCCCAAAAGTAATTGTGAGGGAGGGAAAATAATGAAAGATTCACCTACTCTACTGTATCAGGATTAAAACTTAAGACTTAGTTGGATATTTATATATAAAAAAATTCTAATACTGAATCATTTTGATATAACTTTCAAAAGATGTGAATAGTATAGTGCCTCATCTAGTAACTGGAAGCCTGTATAGTTTATGTAAAGCCAAACTAACTGGAAGATAAAGTTGCCAATGATTCTAGTATTCATGCTTCAACAAATTGATTTACAATTGAAGTTGCAAGGCCTGTAATTTATACTGGGGAGAAAGAGAGACAAACAATCCTGTGTAGCAGGTTAAAATTATAGCCAGTAGCACTTTAGTCGTTCTATTTTTATCACCTACAAAATAGTGGAAAAAACCTTGTGTCATATCACCATCACAATTGCTAGAAGAAACAACCTTGGAGCTCTTTTTAAAGGCATATAGTGGAGGCGGGGAAATACTCTTTTGAGGAAGATGCACAGAAAAGGCAGGAAATAGTTTACAAGACTAGATTTTTTTTATTTTTTAAAATAAATTTCTTAATGTTCTGATTCTTTGAAGTTATCAAGTGTGGGTAGGTGATTTGTTTTCCATTTGATATTTATTTTTGTTACTTTTTATTTCACTCCTTACAAAACATGGTCCTCTAAGGATTTTAAAATAGAAATAGATAGACAATGCAAGATGCACTTGGACTTCCAGAAGATGATGCTAATATCCTGAGATTCAAACATGGTGGCAATTTTAGTATCCTTCTGTTTGTGTTCTTTCCTTTTGCTCCTCACAGAGGGCCAGGTGATAGGCCCTCTCTTCTGCCCTAGCCTGTTGCCATCCCAGGCACAGATCCCAACTCCATGGAAGGCTCTTTATTGAGTCTGAGATCCAGACACTGCAATGCAGGCTGAAAGCCACATTTCTTGCTTTTAGTTTGTTTCAGTGCAGCCAGTGGTTCCAAATTACTACTAAGTGCCTGAAACCAATGTTTTCTTCTTCTGCACTGGAGTGTATATGGCTTTGTGACTCCTAATATCTTACAAAGCATCAAAACATTTAGATATGGCATAAGGTTTCTACCTAACTTTGGGGAGGGGCAGGGGAGTGGAATACACTAATGGGAGGAAAAACAACTTTTGTCACTAGCTGTTTCTTCCTTGTAAAATTTCCTTCACTGAACAAAGCAAAATGTGTACTTCTCATTGGGAAGCTAGAAGTTATTACTGATGTTTGTATTCGCTGTTGTTCAGGCAGGTATGAAGTGTGTGTGTGTCTCTCTCTGTCAACATAAAATCACCCTTTTCTGAACATTCTTTTAAGTGTTTGTAACAATAGATTAAGATTACTATAACAGTGATCGGAACAAAGAATAGATCTTTGTATTTAACAGCATGGTGTGGACAGACATTTTCAACATTTTCCCTGCATAGTTTCCCCTGTTTTTTTCACAAAGGTAAAGATTGAGCAATAAGATATGATTTATAAAACCACAGATTTTGGCAGGAGGATTGTGAGACAGTACCTGATTTCAATATCATAGTCTGTTTAAAGAGACGCTGTCAAGAAGGCATTCACTCCTAGGCACACAATTTCTGAGAAAGGTGACTTTATTATTCAGTGGGAATCTATATTCACTAGGCTGTTTCAGAGCTTTAATAGTCATATGTGGCTGTTGGTTTTTTGCCCCATTATTTTGCTAGACTCTGTAGTTAAATGGGGACACAGAGAGATGGGCTTCCACATCTAAGATGGGGAAACTAACACAATCATAGCTGGTATATAATAATGTCCAACTGGGGCAATTTTACTGGGGAGACATTGTAGCCTTTCAGATGAAACAAGTAGATAGCAAGACTATGTGTTGAACCACTGTACCGCTAAATAAAATGCCTTTGGTTTCTCAATGTCATTTCATTTAAAATACCCTTGCAGAGCTGATAATTTTTAATAGGTTTGGAGAAAACATGGAAGTTAGTAGCTACTTTGGCTGCTCCTAACTGCCTGAGGAGCTTTTGATCCTTTCCGAACATGATGCAGCAACAGTGCCTGTCTGGGAGAAGAGGTATAACACAGGCCAGTCTTCTGTCTGTTCGTCCTCTTCTAAGGACATTCTGTACTCATGCTGGCTGGACTGCACTACCCAGGGTGGAGAAGGAAAAAGGGAGATCCTACCCTCTTGTCTGGGTGACATGCAGAAGCCTCACCAAATCCTATTAAAATGGCCCTATAAACTGCCCTTCTTTTCCTGATGTTGGTGGGGAAGGGAAACATGTGAGTGCTCATCAGGTGTCTGGATTTTGGTGACTTCAATGTATGGTGCCTGTTCTTTAGTGAAATGTAATTTGTCATTGATAGATTACTGCTAATACCCGGGAAACATAAGAACATTGGTCTAACCAGTATGGCCATTTCTATGTTCCATCTAGCTCAGTAACTTGTTGTGATTGGTCCTCCCCGGAATGTCACCTGGAACTGGGCCCTGCAAAGCATCAGCCTGAGCTCCCTTTACACTATATTGCTGTGCCAAGCCTTCCAAGCTCTCTCCCAGGCTCCAGCCTGCACTTTTATCAGCAGACATACAGGTAGAGACCATTTATTTCAAAGCTTGGTTCCCACACCAATCAGTGGAATAACAGTGGTGTCCCAAGATGGAGTCCAGCACCAGATGACCTGGTCACATGTCTCTGTAGTGTCACAGCGGCCATAACTCAGAGGTTGTTTGAGGCATCCTCAGGAAGGCATCCCTCACTCCTACCCCAGTGGGACATAAACTTCTTCTAAGCCTGTTGTTTTCTCTAATGGCTCATTAACCTGAATGGGCCCTTCCCAGCCAGCCATTTAGATTGAGAGCCTTTTGCTTAGTGGGCATTCCCCAGGTATAAACACATTTGTGACACACATACATAGTCAATATCCCTAACTCCAGATACAAAAATGAGACATACTGTAGTGGGGTGGCTGCCCCACTTCAGCACAAAGTGGGTTAAACAGCCCTGGGAAGGGCTGTGGCTGGGGGCAAGCAGCTCCCAGGCTGAGCAGGGAAAAGCTGGGCTGATTGGGAGGCAGGCTCAGCTGGGGGCCATGCCCCAAACAGACTAGCAGGCTCTTATAAAAAGGCTGAGAGGCAGGGGCCTGAGAGATAAGAGTCGTCTTCTCGAGCTGAGCTGCTAGACAGGCCTGGCTGCTGGGGAGGCTTGACAGGGTACCTAGAGTGGAGCAGGGCTGGGGGTAAAGGCCAGAGGAGCTGGGGAGCTCCAGGCTGGCAACTCCCCAGGCTGCAGGGCTTAGTCTGTGGCCAAAAAGGGGTACTGGAGTTGCAGGGGGCAAGCGGAGGCAGTAGGCTAAATCCTCCTTGCCTATGATGACTGGCTTATACAGACTGCAGTCAGCCCCAGTGAAAGGGGGTTTGATGGTGACTGGCAGTAGCCCATAGGTTGAGGCAAGGTGGAGGTAGTGGGTGAGGGTTCCCTGGGGAGGGGAGACCCAGAGCTAGACTGTGAGGGTACTGCCAGAGGGCAGCACTCCAGGCAAAGGGCACCAGGATCCGGGAGGGACACGGGGCCAATGGCAAGCGGGACATCGGCCTGTAGAGGGTGCTTCAGAGGCTGGAAGAGCTAATTCCTGGGATGACCAGCAGGAGGCGCCACAGGGGTGAGTTGCCGCTTTGTTACACATGCATACAAATAAGATAATCATATTCAGGAAATCATAACCTGTTCAATGATATCTCACATGATCTATCTCTCATATGTAATCTCCAAGGAGATTACTTAGATTCCTATGGCTCTGTCTGCTGGTATCTCAGGGAGAGGCACACTGTCCCTTGTAGGGAGGGGAAGACAACACAGGCTTCGACTCTGCCTGGCAACCAATAGGGAGTGAGATGCCCTTCCCAGGGAGCTCAGGAAAGGGGAGAAGCCATTGTTCAGTCAGTCTGGAGCCAGCTCTTTTAAGACTTCTGAAAGCATGCTCCACACCTCGTCCCTCTAAGATTTTGGAAGGAACTTCAGAATCTTAAACCTTGGGTTGAGTGCTCTAGCAATCTTTAGAAATCTCACCTTGGTAACCTCTCTGCATTTTGTGAAATCTACAGTGAAAGTGTTCTTTAAATGAACAACATGCTGGATCATCATCCAAGATTGCTATACCATGAAATATATGGCAGAATGCAGGTAAAACAGAGCAAGAGACATAAAATTCTACCCCCAAGGAGTTCAGTCTCACGTTTAATAAATGCATTATTTTTTTAATGAGCATCATCAGCATGGAAACGTCCTCTGGAATGGTGGTTGAAACATGAAGGTGCTTACGAGTGTTTAGTGTATCTGGCACATAAATACCTTGCAATGCTGACCACAAAAGTGCCATGCAAATGCCTGTTCTCAGTTTCTGGTAACATTGTAAACAAGAAGCAAACACCTTTATCTCCTGTAAATGTAAACAAACTTGTTTGTCTGAGCAGTTGGCTGAACAAGAAGTAGACTGAGTGGACTTGTAGGCTGTATGCTTTTACATTGTTTTACTTTTGAATGCAATTTTTTGTACATAATTCTACATTTGTAAGATCAACTTTCATAATAAAGTGATTGCACTACAGTACTTTTATTAGGTGAATTAGAAATACTATTTCTTATTTTTTTTACAGTGAAAATACTTGTAGTCAAAAATAAAGTGAGCATTCTGCACCTCTGTATTCTGTGTTGTAATTGAAATCAATGAATGAGAAAAATATTTCAATAAATGATATTCTATTGCTGTTTAACAGTGCAATTAATCATGATTCCTATTTTTAATCACATGATTAATTGTGATTAATTTTTTAAATTTCTGCATAGCCCTATTTTGTATATATAGCTGGGATTATATTTTCCAATGTGCATCACTTTGCACTTACCATTATTGAGTTTCATCTGCTATTTTATTCCCCAGTCACCTAGTTTTATGAGATCGGATAGTAATGTCTTTGTAGTTTGCGTTGGACTTACAAAATTACTCAAGAAAATTATCATCTGCAAATTTTGCCATCCTCACTTATAAATATATTGAACAATACTGGCCCCAGTACAGGTCCTGTGATACATCGCTGTTTTCTTATTGCCATTCTGAAAACTGGCCATTTATTCCTGCCCTTTGTTTCCTACATTTTAACCAGTTACCAATCCATGAGAAGACCTTCCCTCTTATCCCATGACTGCTTATTTTGCTTAAGAGCCTTAAGCGAGGGATCTGACAATCTAAGTACACTATATCCACTGGTTCACCTATGTCCAAATGTTTGTTGACACCCTCAAAAAATTCTAGTAGATTGGTGAGGCATGATTTTCCCCTACAAAAGCTGTGGAAGTCTTATCTAACAAATCATGTTCATCTATGTGTCTGCTAATTCTGTTCTTTACTATATTTTCAACCAGTTTGCCTGACAATGAAGTTAGGTTTACAGGCCTTTAACTGCCAAAATTGCCGCTGGAACCGTTTTTTAAAATTGGCATCCCACTAGCTATCCTCCAGTCATCTGGCACAGAAGCTGACTTAAGTGATAGGTTACATATCACCGTTAATAGTTCTGCAATTTCTTGTTTGTGTTCCTTCAGAACTGTTTGGCTGAATAGCACCCGGTCGTGGTGACTTACTCCTGTTTAATTAATCAGTTTGTTCTAAAACCCTCTCTATTGCCACCTCAATCTGGGACAGTTCCTCAGATGTACCACCTAAAAAGAATGACTAAGAGGGAATCTCCTTCAGATCCTTAGAAGTGAAGAACCTCTTCATTAGAGCCTCTGTTATGGTACTTTTAAAAATTGTCCATGAAGCTTGCAGGCATTTCAGTCTTGTGACTGTTCCTTTATAATAACAGTATTTCTATCTATAGCAATTCTATGATACTGTTTGATTCATTTTAAGATTTTTTTTATTAAATTGGACTCTATGCCTTTTTTTTCACATGTAGTGCCAGTTCCCCACTAGTACGACCGATTCTGTTGTTCCTATGTATTTTGTACCCTGACATTATAATGTCCTATTACACTGCTCTACAGCCAAAATGCTTCTGAAATAAATGTAGTCAAACTTTACTAATTCTGGGTCACTGAGAACGAAAATGATGCTTAAAATTGTTCATTGGCTCTAGTTTTCAAGATATGCTATTGGGTCAGTATATATGACCCTTGACATGGGAATGGCGAAGGATAAGTGAATTATAAAGGGAAGGGATCTCAATTTAAACCAGAAATGACTAAAATACATCTTTGACTGGATCTATGAATAAATCTATGACTGGGTTTGGATAGTACTTGCTTTTTAGGCAAAACAATGAATGATGCAATCTGAAGATGGTATGGCGTCATACATGATATGAATTGCATCATGTTATTCCTAGAAGTCATGGATGATGCAATCATAACGAAGCTTACATCACTCTGCTGAACAAATTGCCCTATATCAGCTCTAGAAATCAGACAGTGTCGTGCTCTCTTATTTGTCAGTGTTTGATTTTGCAAAGGGACACATTTCTGTTTAGCCAAAGTGAGCAGAGATGCCTCGTACTTGTGTGAACAGTGCAGATAACTTCTGCTATGTTTGTGGCGAAGTGACTTTTGCATCACAAAAGCACAGTATAACCACTATGGTTAAGAAAGCCTATCACCTTTATTTTGGCTGCAAAATTGGAGATCAGGACAAGAGGTGGGCCCCACACATATGCTGCAACACTTGTGCAACAAATCATCGCCAGTGGTTGAACAGGAAAGGGAAATCTATGCCTTTTGCAGTGCCAATGATTTGGAGAGAGCCAATAGATCATACCAGCAATTGTTACTTCTGCATGGTGCCTCCAGTTGGGAAAGGTGTGTCAAAGAAGAAAAAATGGACTGTGCATTATCCAAACATTCCATCAGCTATACACCCAATACCCCACGGAGAAGGACTGCCGGTTCCTGATGCACCAGAATCATTCCCACTTGAGTCAGATGAGGAAGAGGATGAAAGTTCTGGTCCTGAACCATCAGTGTCACAGGACCCACATCTTCTCCCATCCTCCTCCTCTGAACCACACCTCATAACGCAAGCTGAACTGAATGACCTTGTCAGGGATTTGGAACTACCCAAGAGTAAGGCAGAGCTGTTGGTCTCCAGACTACAGCAGTGGAATCTCCTGGCAGGTGATGTTAGGGTTTCCATGTTCCTCAAGGCATACAAAAGCCTTGGTTGCAACATTTCACTAAAGATACATTTTTTGCACTCTCATCTAGATTTTTTTCCACCAAACTGCGGAGCAGTGAGCGACGAGCACGGCGAGCGATTTCACCAGGACATTGCAACAATGGAGAAACGCTATCAGGGCAAATGGAGCCCATCAATGCTTGCAGACTAGTGCTGGACAGTGACAAGAGATGCTCCATTTAATGAATACAAGAGACAAGCCAAGAAGCACCAAGTAGACACTGAATAGGACTAAACTATGTACGTAATAGTTTTTTGCCTTTTGTTTCATAATACATTTTATTGATATAACCCTTTTGCTGATTTTTAAAGTGTTACATAAACAGGACAGGTGAAATATTATCATGTAAAGCAACCATAAACACATGAAAAGACCTAGGTTTACAATTTATGATTAAAACTCTACTATCTACACAATATACATAGATATAAAATGTAAAAACTTAAATATCTTAGAAACAGTAGCCAATCAGCTGTTTTAATTGTCAAATTTGAATTCTGCACATCAAAATACATAATAAATATCACATTTTATCTCTGAAGCAGACAACTTCTAAAAAATTGTAGACCAGTGTTATTGTCATTATTCCACTAAGTTTCTATGTTGCTTATTATATCAATATTCTCATTTAATATCAGGCACTCATGTTCGCTTGCCCTAGTATATAGACTTCTAGCATTTGTACATAAACACTTATAAAATTGGTCACTTTTTAGTTGTGTGCCTTCATGTGATGTAACTGAATCAGACTTTTTCATTTGACTCTTTCTCGTCAATTCCTACCCGTGCTTTATCAGCTTCTACCCTCTCCTTTTTATGAAGCTATAGAGAATCCCCATTAATAGATCCTTTCCTATAGAATGTCTCTGTCCAAACCATGTGCTTCTCTGCATCGGTTAGCTTTTCCCCAAGCTTCAGTTTAAAAACTCCTCTATGATCTTTTCAGTGTGACATGCCAGCAGTCTGGTTCCGTTTTGATTTAGATGGAACCCATCCTTCCTGTTTATGCTCCTCTTTTCCCAAAAGGTCCCCCAGTTCCTAATAAACATCAAACCCTTCTCTCTACATCACCGTTTCATCCATGTGTTGAGACCCTGCAGTTCTGCCTGTCTGTCTGATTCTGTGTGGAACTGGAGGCATTTGAAAGAATGCTGCCATGCAGGACCTTGACTTTAATCTCTTTCCAAGAAGCCTAAATTGGCCTCCAGGACCTCTCTCCTACTTTTTCTTATGTCATTGGTACCTACATGTTACAAGACCACCTGCTCCTCTCCAGCACTGCATGTAAGTCTGTTTAGATGTTTGTAGAGATCTACAATCTTCACATCCAGCAGGCAATTCATCATACAGTTCTCCCAGTCATCTCAAACCAACTATTTGTATATCTAACGATTAAATCCCTCATTATTATTACCTGTCTTTTCCTAATAACTGGGATTTCCTCCTCTGGAGCACTGTTCTCATGGAATCCTCTCGCACTGAGATCATCTGGAGGGAGGGTCCCAACTATGGGATCATTTCCCTCTACTTCAGTATTATGATCTCCTTTCCTGAGACTTTCTTGACAGTTATATATCAAATATTCTCCTATCTTCCCTTAAGTTTATTCATTTTTCTTTCTAAGATTCTGCCTTTATATGGACACAGATGATCAACTGCCAAACGTTGCCCCCCCATAAGCTATAAAATATATAACTATTTACAAAGGTAGGAATAAAGGTAGACTAGAAGATTCATCTGTTAGGAGACATATTTACAGTTCAAACAGTCTATTTTCATACACAGAGAATCCTCTAATCTGTGACTATCTGACAGGATGTAGTAGCTGGCACAACAGATGGAAACAAAGAAAGGTTAGGGAAGAACAGCACTTTTAATACCCATCAATCAACTTTAGCATTTGAAGAAGAAACCAAATCTACTCCACAGTAGCTGGTGAAGGAATGTAGAGCTTGCCACATGGCCATTCTGGAAAACTCCTCATATTATCTTGTTTCTTTCTCCCCAGGAGATGGAGACTGATATTGCTGAATGTGCTCTGTGATTGGAAGGAGACATGTTTCCCATCCTCGTTCAGGTCCTTAGATACCTATGATGCTGGAGCTTTCAGACCCTTGTTCTTTCCAGCATAGGAGACTTTGCTTTCTAATCCTAATTTGGTGGTTCTTCAGGAATCTAACTATAGCTTTGTGAACTCATGAGAATTAATACGTTTAGGAGATCTTATAAGAAGAGTTGTGGCCTCACAGAGTTGACAGAAACTTCTTCAGGCAGGAAACCTAGGGAGAAATCCTGATCCCACTGAAGTCAATTGCAAACCTCCCATTGACTTCAACAGGGCCAGAATTTTACTCCTGGAGCAGTTCTGAATATTCCATTATGGAGAGCCTAATATAGGATAAAATGAACCCCGTCCCCACCTTGCCCCTACTTATTTATGGACACCCATAATAGTCAAAGAAGGATCAAAGTCCATCCTGCCCAGATAGACATAGGCAGTGGTTCCTATGTCCAGGAGTCACTACATTGAGCGCCACAAGATTGACTTTTGCTGGACTCAAGGAGAATAGAGGGGGCTTGGGAAAAGAATCAAAGTTTCTCCTCCAGGCTAAATGGATCTACTTGTCTTATGGAAATAAAAACCTAGGAAGCTTCTCCCAGCTCTAAATTTCTTGGATTAGGCTAGCCAGGCTTCTGTGCTTACTGGTGTGCGGCTAAAAAAGTTGGGAGCACTTGTGAGAAGACTTAAAAGGAAATGGAAAGGTTATCTTGGGAGTCATTTCAGCTGTTGCAACAAGGGTACAAGTGTTTTGCCTTTCCCTGGGGTTAAAGGTCGCTTACTCAGCGCTGAGGTTCCAGTGGCTGCTGCTTCCAGGAACTTTCCAAAGGGACTCCAATGCTTGAATGTTGCCTCTAACAGGAATAGCATTAGAGATGGTGTCTATCCCAGGATCACAACCCAATATGTTTCCAACTACAGGTATGTTAGAGTGGTGTGTTGGGAGGAAAGGGGGAATGCACAAACTTCTGATTCTAACACAGGCTGTCTAATATAGAAAGGAAAAGTTTAGATGAAGTTTGTATGTGTATGAGCCCATCAGTTATCTGCATTTGCATTATTTTGATTTGGGCTTTAACTCTGGGGGAGTGTGGAATGGGGTGGAAGCTTGGAGGGGAACATGCAAAAATGCAACAGAGGTAGCATCATAAGTAAGGCTGCGAATTTGTCATGAAGGTCATGGAAGTCACAGATTCCATGAATTTCCGGGCCCTCCGTGAGTTCTGCAGCAATTGGTGCGGCTGGCCCGGGGGCTGCCTGAGCAGCTTGGGCAGCCTCTGGGCCAGTCACACCAATCGCTGCTGAGGCAGTCTTGGGACATTGTGCCTTCCTTCCCCAGCAGCAACAGAAGTTTGGATGGGGGTGGGGGGCTTAGGGCAGGAGGGTTGGGGCATGGGAAGGGTTCAGGGCTCTAAGTAGGGCTTAACTCAGGGGGCTCCCCAGAAGTGGCGACATCCCTCTCCCTCATCTCCTAGCAATTGGCTCTGTGCTGTCTCCACCCACAGGCACTGCTCCCAGGCTGTGGTTCCTGGCCAATGGGAGCTGCGGAGCTGGCACTCAGGGCAGAGGCAGCGTGTCGAGACAGGTGGGGAGCCTGCCAGCCCCGCCAACCTCCCCTTAACACCAGCGGGGGTCTCAGACTGCTTCCCCCATGAGCACCAATGGTGCCTCTCTACACTCCCCCCCAGCACCCACAGCAACCCCAGGGCATTCCCTCCCCTAAGATTTAGTCAGGGGTATATAGTACAAGTTATGGACAGATCACAGACTGGGAATTTTTGTTTACTGCCTGTGATCTGTCCATGACTTACTAAAAATACTCATGACTAAAACATAGCCTTAATCATAAGCTCTCAAACAGCCCATTTAATTAAGTCATGAGTTCATATTCATAATCCACATCAAACCTACTAGGCCTAGTGTCTGAACAAAGGACTTTTGAAACTAAACAAACTCTTAATTTTATAACAAGTATATTTTTTTGTTTATTTCCTTGCCTTTAACGCTGTTGTTTAAGCCTCAAAGGTAATCCAAAACATTAGTTGTTTTCATGTTATGACATATGACATAGGAGTTCTGTATCTGTTGCTATAATATACTCAAGAGGGGTATGTTTTCATTGCTGATTGAAATGCTTTCAGAATGCCAAAAAATGCACCTCATCAGCATTTCAAGTGATGTATTTATCTGAAGTAGTTTCCATCGGACAATTTTATTTGATGAATGGAAAACATAGTTTTAAGTTTCAAACTGGTGGAATCTGAGCCAAGAATTTATGGAGAATATTTATAAGAATGTGGGTGGGTCAGACTCTGAGTTTTGCTTGTTAGTGAATGTTTTTTCCACTGTCTTTATGTTGCCACCTTACAATGTCCATTCAATTACACTGTCAACTTATTTACAGTTCAGAACTTGGCAAAAGATATACCTGAGTGGTGAATACAGCTGTATAATTCAGCTGGCTTGAGTGCAAAGATTAAATGAAGACATAAAAATTTTTACCTCTAAATTGCCAGTAAGAGGGTTTGGTTTTGTATTTTTGTTGCTACTGGGAGCCAATTATTTGAGTGTTCCTCAGCCCATCTTTCTCTTCGTTCTCCCAGTGTTGTGCTTGGATGTTTTTTTCCTCCATTGATTCTGCACCACTACATCTCAGATAAGAGCTTCCAGCATTCCCCACAGATTTAATTATCTTAAGATGGGGGGAAAATAAACATTCTTCTCTTCTATATCTAACATGTGCAGAAAGATGTGTGGGCTGCATAGCATTTGAAGACAAAGAGAAAATACTTAGAAGGGGTAATTGAGCAGGTCAGAACACTGATGGTGCTTGAAGATATTAAGCTGGAAAGCTGAGGTTGCAGTATATGCCTTGCTAAACAAAATTAGTGAAACATTTAGGGTGGCTGACTTAATTGCCAAAACAACTCTATCATAAAATATTCTAGACATGTTCTCATTTAAAATGACATCCAAGAGGGACCAGCACCTGGCAATAAAATAAAATTGTACTAAGAGCAGCTAACAAAAATACTGGAGAGTATTCTTGTCAAAATCCTCTTTTATATTTCTGGGGAAAATAACCATTCAACTGGAAACTTAGCCTTCTTTAACCTCATGTTATGATGGACTCCAGAGAGGAGAGAATCAATAGTGTTTTTAAAAAAATGAGAGCTGCGATAATCTGCATTATGGAAGAATTCAGGAGTCTGAAGAGCCCATCTAATCTATTTTCCATAAACCCATGTTATTGGCATTAATTATATTTTCCCTCCATTAAGTCTTTATTAATCAAATCTCATGTCAGTTGTTCCATTATTTTGCCTGGGATCAAAGTCAGGCTGACAGACCCATAATTACTCAGGATGTCCTCTTTGCCCTTTTAAAATATTGGCACATTAGCTTTATAGTTACCCACCTTGAGTAAAGATTTTAACTTCTCTTATCCACTCAGTCTGATCAAAAGGCCACAACTTATTCTTCATATACACTCAAGAAATAACACTCTTCTGCAGCCATAATTCCACTCTGAGGCAGAACATCCAGTCTACTCTTTCATCTTCTTTTTGGACTATGAATTTACTATTTTTTATTATTTGTATTGCCATAGCACATAGGAGACCTAACTGTGGGCCAAGACTCCATTGTGCTAGGCACTGTACAAACACAGAACAAATGATAGTTTCTTCCCCCAACAAGCTCTTATAAACCTTCCCTAATTATCTTCCTGTTGTAAGTCAGAGAAGCCACCTTCTAGATACAAACCACAGATTCACCTTCACTGAATTTAGGGTTCGTCTACAGTATGAAATTATATTGCATTTATAGAAGTTGATTTTTTGGAAGAGATTTTATGCAGTCGATTGTGTGTGTCCCCACTAAGCATGTTAAGTTGGCGGAGTGTGTCCACAGTACCGAAGCTAGCATTGACTCTCAGAGCGGTGCACTGTAGGTAGTATGACAGTCAGTCCAGAAGGATATAAGAAAGTGCTGGAAGGCAGGTATATCAGCCTCAGGATGAGCAGGTCCCTGTTCCCTGGATAGCCAAACTAAGGCTACTCCAGGCTAATCAAGACACTGCCATGCTCTCTTCTGCAATGATTCAAGACTACTTGCTACTCGCCTGGAGAGGTAAAGTGTCCTACCATGGAGGACGGAATATGGCAACAATCCCCAGAAACCTACTGTAAAGGCTTTCAGAGTACCTCCAGGAGAGCTTCATCCCCAGACACATTAATAGACTTTTCCAGTAGCTGTATTGGCCACGAATGCATCCCAAATCTTCAGGGAAAAGGAATCATTAAATGCACTTTCTTTTAAACCCTGTATCATATTTACAAAGGTACACTCACCAGAAGTGCTTTCTCTGGCATCATGGTCCGGGAGCCTGCCTTGGGAGGGGATGGAGGGTATTAGCTCCAGGGTAATGAACAGTTCCTGGCTGCCAGGGAGAATGGATTCACTGTTTGCTGCCTGTGCACTGTCCTCCTCCTCCTTCCTTTCCTCCTCCAAAAAATCATCCTCCCCTCTCCGTGCAACTTCCCACCATGGACAGTGGTGGGGTAGTGGTGGCATCCCCGCCCCCCCAGAATTGCATGCAGCTCATCGTAGAAGCAGCATGTATGGGGCTGTGACCCAGAGCGACTGTTTACCTCTTTGGTCTTCTGGTAGGCTTGCCTGAGCTCCTTGATTTTCACATGGCACTTTGGTGTGTCCCTGGAGTAGTCTCTGTCTGTCATGGTCCATGCTGGAGCTCGTTTGCAAATCTGAAACTGAATGGTCTCCTGGGCTGGTGGACTCTGCATGGTCACCTATGCTGGTGCGCTCTGCATGGTCACCTGTGCTGATGAGCTTGCCACGCTGGCCAAACAGGAAATGAAATTCAAAAGTTCCCAGGGCTTTTCCTGATTACCTGGCTAGCACACCTGAGTTGAAATTGCTGTCCAGAGCAGTCACAATGGAGAATTCTGGGATAGCTCTGGAGGCCAATATCGTCGAATTGCATCCACGGTACCTCAAATTCCGAACAGCGATGTCGATTTTACTGCTACTCCCCTTGCCAAGGAGGAGTACAGAAACTGGTTTTAAGAGCCCCTTAGGTCGACAAAACTGGCTTGGTTGTGTGGACGGATTTAGTTTTAATTCGATATGATGTGGCTAATTCCGATATAATCGTGAATTGTAGACCAGGCCAAAGAGAGCTTGCAGGCTTCAGAATAAATTAAACTAGTACAATGCCTGTTGCCACAGAGAAGAAAAACGGAAGAGGCACATTTATGTACCATTTCTTAAATATATAAAGTTACTTGTAAAATCATAATGTTTCAGGGAAAAGCTGGTATAAGTTTTTACAGTATTTGAGATTTTGTGATTTAAAAAGATCAGAAAAAATCAACAAGACTCTTTTTTTAAACCTCTAGGATTAGTTGAAATCTTTGAAAATTCAGGATTTTATATTTCAAATGTAAAAGCTTTGAATCTTGGGGAAAAAAGCTGAGGATAAATGAGTTTTAAAAAAAATGGACAATTTTCTTTTTTTAAAAAATTCTCTGTTCCTTGGTATACACACATAGTAGCAACTTTGTCTTAAAATAGATCTATAATGCACTCAGACCATGTTTGTCATCTTGTGGTTAAGATACTGGAATGGGCCTCATGAGACTTTGGGCTCACTTTCTAGCTCTAGTACAGACTTCCTGTGTGGTCTTGAGAGAAATCACTTAATTTCTATGTCTCAGGGCTCGTCTTCACTGTCAGAGTAAGTCGACCTAAGTTACGCTATTCAAGCTACGTGAAAATCGCCAGCTATGTGTCTTCACTGCACTACGTCGATGGGAGACACTTTTCCATCGATTTAACTTAATCTTCTCAGGGCACTGGAGTACTGGGTCGACTGGAGAACGTTCTGCAGTCGATTTAGTGGGTCTTCACTAGACCCGCTACATTGACCCTGCTGCATCGATTGCAGCAACATCAGTCTCCCACATAGTGAAGACCAGCCCTCAGTTACCCGTCTGTAAAATAGGAGTAATAGGGGTATTTGAGGAAAAAGTCCAATGTCTGTGAGGCACTTCAGTACTCTTGGTGGGAAGTACCATGTGAAGTACACACACATGCACACAGTGTATATTTGGTATAGGTGGTTCTCGACACTGGAGGGCAATGCCTTACAGGGAGTTAAAGGCTGTCAGCTCTACAATAATCAGGAATCTGGCAAAAGCATATTTACATAAATCACAGCATGTGGCTGCTTTTAACTAGCGATGCTATCGAAATAGCTTTAAGAGGGAAGTGTCAGAATATATAGTAGAGATGAAATAGCATTGTTCACCATTCCTAAACTATCTGTAGATTTATACTGCATTTATGGTAGTCCACTGGCTGTTTCTTTGTGAGCTCCAAAGTAATGGGTGTTATAACTGATTTGTCAGTGTCCCATTGTGTTATCATGCTAAGAGTAAATGGAGAAACAGATGCAGCAATTAAAAATGAAAAAGTGACAGTTATTTTTGGCTCAGATAGTTACTATTAACTGACGTGGTACAGTTTTTCTTTAAGCCAAAAATATATGCTGTAGCAGAGCAACTATTATTTCCCTGCTGTTTATGAAAAGCTTATGCATCACTACCAAGAGCCAGCCACCTGCATACCTCTATTTCAAATGCTATTTAAAATATGCTAATATTAAAAACTTGAACATTTTCTTAGTTTATTTTCATTTCTTTAAGATTTGCCTTTGGGAGTCTTGTTTGGCATCTTTTATCAAGAGAAAAATAATTTTAAAATGTATCTTGACATCAAGAATAACTTTAAAAAAACCCACCTTGTTAAACCCTAGACTGGGAAATATTTGAAGATCCTGTACCTGAAAGGAACCTGAAATCCATACCAAATTGTTGGTTACATAATTTGTTTCTAAAATGATTACACGTTGTTTCTGAGATCTAGTTTTAATATTGTTAAAAAATATGTGTTTAGTAAATGGAAATCAAGGAAACTAAATTCGGTGAATGTGCTGCAGAGTAAGGCAAATAGTAAACAAGAAACAACAGCAAGAATACCTAGCACTTCTGCAAAATCTGCAAAGAGCTTCACACACACTAATAAAGGACTCAGCCCTGCAAACCCCCAGCCATTTGAACAGCCCCCCTTTCTCATGGCACCAGAGGGAACTGTTGGGCAGCTCTCAGCTCACCCCCTACTGCTTCTGTCTACAGGGAGGTTGATAGACTTTACACTCCCCTTCTCCTTCCCACCACTGCTTCTGGGGCAGTTGAGAAGCTCTCTGCCTCCATGCACCCTGTGTGGGCCAGTGGGAATGTCTTCCAGGTTTTTCCACCACTCTGGGGCTGTCCAGCCCCTCTCTTCAGTCTCATTTGCCCTCAGAGATTGACCCACCAATGGGGTTCTTTGTTCAACTTCCATGAGGAGAAAGAGGGAGACTTCATGAGGGAGAGGCTCATGAAGATGGGGAGCAGATCCTAGAAAGAGCACAGGTCTCAGTGTCTCACCTATGCTGCTGCACCTCCCACTGTCTACCACAGACCAGGTGTGGGAGGGACCCAGAGAAAAAGGGGCAAGAGCCTATGACTAAAGACTTGTCAGAATGAGAGGGTCTTCTCATGCCAGCACATCCCACTCTATTCTGTGAAGTTCTATTATAGTTCCAGCATGACTTCTTAACACTCTTCACACTCTTCCTTGTGCCTTCTGTCCTAGCCCTTGAAACTCTCTCCATCCTTCTCCTGATGCACAACCTTCCTATTCAAATCCCTGTGTGTGTGCGCTCACGTGCACACACACACACACACACAGCCTCTTTGCAAAGCCTATATAAAAAAGAACATGCTTTTTTTTTTTTGAATGAAAAAGGTAACAAATATCTGCACTGGCTCAAGTTTAGACTTTCTTCTGTAACCTGAAGTCTGTACCTCATAGTCTGACTAATTTAGAGTCCAGAGTTGGTTGAATACTGCAAAAACATTTAGCAAATTATTCTGTGCATAACAGCAATATTGGTCAAACTGAGCTTTATTCTAAAAAATCAGAGGGAATCAGTGCAGTTCTGCTAGATTTGCCTTGAAAATCATACCGTAGATTGGAATTTCTTTTTGGTAAAAATTTGAGAAGTGTATATGTAGACAAAGTACCTATGACAAGGGAGCAAATATTCAACACATTTTTTCATGACTAACTCAAGTGGCACAGTAAGAAGCTGACAGAGTTTGCATGCAAATTAATCACTTAGAATTCTATGTGAATGCTTACATGAATTCTGTGCTCTACCAAGTTGAGGGAGAGAGTGCATTTGTTACCATTAGTCACATGCATGGCTTTCTGGGATGTCTTCCTGCAAAGCTGGTATGATCCTTTGTGTCAGAGCAATAGCTGCCAGCTAAAAATGGAGATCACACAGTGAACATTTTATTTATTATCTTTCTCCCTAGCTTCTTGAAAACAGCAGGGCTAGACATGAAAATCTTTGAAAAGGAGATGTAGACATTTAAGGCAGGCTAGGTTAGCAACTGGTATCTGTTATCCTGGAAGTCGATATATATATATATATAAATTATTATTATTATTACATTGCTAAATGATAATTTTGTAAAAAAAAAAGTCTGAAGTTCCATTTAATAGGATTAGATAGTTTAACTAAATTGGTTTACAGATACAATTTACCATTACAGTAAGTAACTATTAAATAGAAAACAAGATTTAAGAAAAGAAGATAGAGAGGCACTTTGGGATCATAAGGAGATTAAATGTCTGGAAGCTGACACTTTTTGTCTTAATTAACCCTCTCAGTTCCCACTCCTCACCCCATCTTTCATCACATGCCTTTGAAAGAAGAAACCTGGTGTCCCCAATAATTTAAACAAAATATCTCTGACGGGTTGGATCACAGAAACTCCCTTAGGGCTGCCAACTGATGTGCCAAGACTACTTCTGCCCCTCCCTTTCCTGCCATCTTGGGACTCCAGAACCCTGCCTGGTTGTGCCAGACATGCTTGCCAGCTACAAACATAGACACAGATTTGAACCACATCCCACAAACTGCAAGCCTAACTGAAAGCAAGTTAAGTAGTATTCCTGTCCTTAACACTCAGATGTCCAACTCCCAATGGGGTCCAAACCCCTAATAAATCCGTTTTATTCATAAATTGTTCACCCTCTATAACACTGATATAACACAGAGATATGCACAGCTGTTTGCCTCTCCCCCCCGGTATTAATACATACTCTGGGTTAATTAATAAGTAAAAAGTGATTTTATTAAATACATAAAGTAGGATTTAAGTGGTTTCAAGTAGTAACAGACTTAACAAAGTGAATTACTAAGCAAAATAAAATAAAACACGCAAGTCAGTGCCTAATACAGTAAGAAAATTGAATACAGATAAAACCTCACCCTCAATGGTGTTCCAGGAGTTTCCTTTTACAGACTAGTCTCCTTTTAGTCTGGGTCAAGCAGTCACTCACACCGATTTGTGGTTACTGTCCTTTGTCCCAGTTTCTTTCAGGTATCCTTTGGGGATGGAGAGGCTATCTCTTGAGCCAGCTGAAGACAAAATGGAGGGGTTTCTCAGGGGTTGAAATAGACTTTCTCTTGTGGATGGACACCTCTTCCTCCCCCTGGAGAATCCCAGCTACAAGATGGAGTTTTGGAGTCACATGGGCAAGTCACATGTCCATGTGTAGTAAGATGAAGCCCTGAATCATGAACCCTGGTATTAGTAGCCCAGCGTAAGGCCTAAGCTAAAGTAATGGTTAGTAACTTTGCTAACATAAAGCAAAGTTAAGCTGTGAACTAGAGGCAGACTCTTTTCACAGAAGCTGACAAGGAAAGGACTGATGCTGCAAAAGTACACAAACCTATGAAGTACCAGAACACTTGTATAGTCCATACAGATAACAAGGAACAGGCAGACCCATCCTAAAGATGGGCAAAAGGGTAATACGATGGATAGAATAGTTTTGCTCGAAACAATATGCATAAGGTGAGAGGCAGCACCTTACTACGTAGTGGGGCTGTACTTGGCTACGCAGAGGGGATGGACCTTGCTACGTAGAAGGGATGCACTTTAATATGTCAGGAGTGATGTGTAACTTGTTTGTACCTGTGTATAAGAACACAGAACTGGGGTGGTGTCTTTGTCTGGCAGAGTGGGCAGTGGGAAGTCCCACCACTGACTGAGCTGGTCCATTGTTAGGGGGCACAAATTCGTAGTATGTCTTATAGAGTCTATGGGAAACTATCACTGTGCTTCGTTGGACAATAAACCTGGCCCGGGCGCCTTCGTATCTTACTAGAGTCTGTGGTCATTGGGGGTTCTCTCAGGGTCTGCTGTGCCAGCAATCTGCAGAGCCGGGGCAGCAAACAGAGAAAACACGCATGAGCCAACTCATATCATCATCAAACAAGACAGAGCACCACACTGGTAGCTACTGACAACACTATGCATGACTCGTTTTTTAGAGGCAGCAGCTATTGTTCACATGCTACCTTGAACGTCCTCTGGTAGACTTCTTATGTGCATTGGAGCCTTCCAAGATCCATTGTTTGTTAAGTGTTTCTTGACTGGGCACTTAACTTGCCTATTCTTCTCTAAAGAAGCTGACCATATGCCTTATTAAAACCTACTTAAAATCAAACAAGTATACAGCCAATATTCATAACTTCAAGTACCCTCACTACATTTCCATCAAGATGGCTGATAGAGCTCCTGGGTCAGGATCTATCCTCTAAAGTCAAAGGCCTGGAACCTTTGTCTTCTTAGGTGAATGATAGGCAATTTGGGATTCTGTACCCTACCTCTTTTATAGTCCATTGAATCTTTTACAATTGATTCTTCTGAAGGACAACTCCAGATAAAAGTCAATTTCCTGCTGTAAGGTAGGCAACACATAGTCCAGGGATTGGCAACCTTTGGCATACAGCTCATCAGAGAAATCCGCTGGTGTGCCAGGACAGTTTGTTTACCTGCAGCACCTGCAGGTTCGGCCCAATCGCAGCTCCCACTTGTGAGGAGAATGTCGTGACTCCTGGTTCAGGCCAGGCAAGGATCCGGAGGCCAGGAATTAGGTGTATAGGCTATGAAATGAAAAGCTTAATAACTTAGCAATATAGCAGTAGTAGCAATGGTGTAAGAATATGTAGCAATGGCGTAAGAATATGTGGCAATGGCATAGGAATGTGTACATAGGGAGGTCTGTGCGGTTGAGATGTACGCGTCATGCTGACAGCAGTCGGCCAGTTGCGGTCGCATTGTCACGGTAACCCGGAACTTCCAGAGCACCCGGCCAGTTGTGGTCGTGTTGTCATGGTAACCCGGAACCTCCAGAGAAAAGGGTCAATCAGAAAGGAGATACGAAAAGTGCAGGACAGCCCACCCAAAAAGGGACCACTCAGAGAGGCAGCCAAGAAGGGGAACCAAAAAGGGACCACTCAGAGAAAGGCCCAAAAAAGGGGAACCAAAAAGCGACCAATTAGAGGGAAGGCCAGAACAGGCAAAAGCCCGCAGGCACTTAGATAAATATAGCAGGGAATGGGCCAGCAAATTGCAGACTCGCCCCAGAGATCAGCCAGGAGAGCAGACTCAGGACCTGAACTCGGACTCGCGACCCGAAGGAAGGGAACCTCATCTCATCCATCAAATGCCAACAGGAGGGTGAGCATACAGGGCCGGTAGCCATGCTGGGAGGGACCCGGGTCAGTGGGAGTACGTGAGAACGGGATCGAAACCACCATCCGGTAGGACCACGGGGCTGATAGGGACGTCCATAAACTGATCAGACAGAGACCTGGTAGCCGGTAGAGTCAGGCCAGGTGGACCGAAGGCCTCACCAGGGCAGAAACTCTAGGGAGGCAGTACAGAATGAATGCAGAATCTTGAATGTGTAATTGTTGTCATTGTTGCATCGTGTCGTCCCTGATCATAGTCGTAAATGTTATTGTAACCTTGTGGTAGTTGAGTCTATTGTAGACCAGACTGATTGGCGGTCATAAGCAATAAACTAGTTCTCACCCTAAATCTCGGTCATCCGTTATATCTTTAGAGGTTTGGGTGCAGGACGGACATTGGCACTTCGTCCCTTGGGAGCTAACAACCTCGGGGAGACTACAACCCAACACCGCGGCCTACCTGTCCCCCAGGACTGGGTAAGGCGCCACCTCCCCGCACAACACCATCATAGTCTATACTTTATAATCAGCCACATCACAATCCAGCCTCACACCAGTAGCGGCAGTGCCCGAGCATAACGGTTTACCAGTCGCAGTCTGGAGGGCGTCGTCCGGTGCCAGGAGCAATAATCCTGTGCTGTTCCTGACACCACTGGCCACAGTTCGCTGTTCCAGGCTAATGGGGGCTACGGGAAGCGGTGGCAAGCACATCCCGCAGCCTGTGAACCATGGCCAGTGGGAGCTGCAATCAGCTGAATCTGTGGACACTGCAGGTAAACAAACCGTCCCGGCCTGCCAGGGGCTTTCCCTGACGAGCTGCATGCCGAAGGTTGCCAGTCCCTGATATAGTCTGTCTTGAAGGAAGAGTCCTGCAGCTTCTTCCCGCACTGGGATTGTCTGCTAAAATGCAAATTATTTAGTTCCTGCCCTCTCCAGTGCAGCGGAATGAACATTAGACGTGTGACCGTCAATCTCCTCCCCTTCCATGGTAGTGTGAGGTTTCCTCCAGCCCTTGTTAGTGTGGTGGTTCTGTTTATGTGATATGTAAATACATTCTTATTGTCTTTCAAAGTAGTTTGGAAGTAACTCGGGGGTGGGAGCACTGCATTCCTTTGTCTAAGGTGGTGTAACTCCTGCTTGGATTTCAAACACATTTTAAGAATTGTAATTTCAGCTTATGTTCTTAACTTTGCATCAGTTGCTTGCATCTGTATCAGAGGATGATACTAATAACCCCTGACTCATGAGCTTTTCATATGCATTTCATGACTTTAACTGGTTAAGTCAGCTGCCATTCATTACCAGATATCTAGGTGCCCGTTATCCTCTTTCCCTGAGCTGTTCTTCATGTCATAACTCCCCTATTACTAACTTTCTGCTTCTCCTTGAATGGCATGGTACCACAAACTTATGCTGATTTTAAATCATGACTATTGATCATTACAGCACCCAGCAGAGAGAAATTATGTTCTCCTATGTGCAGTCTATGCTGCAAACTGAGTGATTACCTGACTTGCCTCAATAACGAGACAAGGTAGGTAAGGTAATATCTTTTATTGGCCAACTTCTGTTGGTGAGAGAGACAAGCTTTGGAGCATACACAGCTAAATGCCACTGCTAAATACAAGGTGGAACAGATTGTTTAACATAAGTAGTTAACACATATTTTAAAGGATCATTTCAGGTGAAGTGGCTATTTAACTGGCCCAACTTGAATGGTCCCTTGAAATATGTGTTAAATTAAAAGATATTACCTCAGCCACCTTGTCTTTCTAATATGCTGGGTTCAACATGGCTACAGCAACACTTGCCTCAATTATGGCAGCGTACAATACACAAGTGCATTTAATTATGCCTGTGCTGTTCCTTCAGTTTCTTATTGTGACTACTTAAAATAACTTCTCACTCCCATGAATCTTTAGCTAAGAAATTATTCATGTTTCAAAACACAATGAATTTCCTTTTGTACAATGTTCTACTAAGTAATCAGATGGTAGAGGTGCTAAGTAGTGTTTCTGAGCAACCCAAGAATATTAAATTCAGCTGATAACTTATATCATCTTAAAATGCTACAGTTAGATTAAAACAACTGTAAAAAGATTTGTGGTTTGTCCAATGCAGTGGGATGCTTTTCATTAAATATTAAAGACAGCGCCTAGTGAAAGTGGCCAATTTTCTGAAATATATCAAAATTTTATAAAGGCACTAATTTCCTTACACACTGTGCATGATTTTTATTTTTACGTTGGGTTTTACACTGTTAGATAAACGTGGAGCGGAACTTCCAGTGAAAAGGACATTTGTATGTGTGAGGCACTTGCATGCAAAACCTTGGCTGACTTGCAGAGTTTTCAGAGAGCTCTTTCCTTCCAGTAGAGTACATTTGTGCCACCATTAACAATCTTTTTTTCTGCTCTTGCCCACTTCCCAGCCTAAACCAAACAAATGTCAGAGGCCTTGCCAGGAAGTAAAATAATCTTTGGTTATGCCTTATTCATCAGGTGATTCTACTATGTCTGTACTCATGCCCACTTCTCCTGAGCTGCTTGATTTAGAGCAATCAGCAAAGGGAGTAATTGCAGAATGTTGTTAGGAGTCCTTCAGGTCTCTAGTAAATCCAATAGATGCTCATTAGTAGCTACATATCAGTGCCCTTTTGCTATGTTGGTCCTAAGTGGCTATTGCTGTTGTGGGAAGTGTTGTCTGAGCAAAGACAGCCTGCTTTGGGGCTGTGTGGAGCAGTTATCCAGGAAGAGACATATTTTATGGCTCTGCAAGTGAAGCTGATGATCCCATTTTTTAGCCAGTTGATGAAAATCTCACCTGTGACCCAGGAATTTGCTGAACTGACATAATTGAGGGGAAGTTTCCTGAAATCCTTCAGAAAGCATCAGGATCATTTTGACTTCCCAGTCATGAGAGCAGGTGTTTGTCACTCCCATTCATGTTGGCACAGATGAGCACAGTCACTCTGTCCTTTGAAACTTTCCCTCCTTCTAGATTTTCATTTTTTTCTACATGCCCTCTGTCACAGAACCCTTTCAGATAAAGGCCTGTTTCATCAGCTTTGTAGATGTCCTCTTCTCCTTTAACCATATAAAGAAAGGCTGGTCGAAGCCAGGGCCTTTTTCTTCAAACACCTGCTCACAGCAGCTGTTCAACTGTTCATCTTTGTATTTAGCCAAAATTTTTCCATAATGTGAGGAAGCGTTTTGCACTGCCACTGCTCAGCAGCTGCTCTGTCCGCTGACTGTTTTTCACCATGTTCTTTTTTGAAAGTGACACCAAAACGTTTCTTCCATCTGGTGAACTAACCATTACTTGTCTGAAAATCGTTCAATTCAAATGAAGCAGCACACTGAAGGGCTTTTTCCTTCACTGTGGACCCAGCAAGCAATGCTCCTTGTGTCCTCTTCTCCTTTAACCATATAAAGAGAGGCTGGTCGACACCAGGGCCTTTTCCTTCAACCACCTGCACACAGCAGCTGTTCAACTGTTCATCTTTGTATTTAGCCAAAAGCTTATCCTTCTGCTTCCGCATTCTGCATACAACCAACCCGGGTAACTCCCACTTCACTGCAACCTGGTTTTGAGTAGCCCATGGAGTTTGACAGTTTTGAATAACCTACTTTTTCTTTAGTGAGAGACTTTTTGACCTTTTGTCTGTTTTTGACACCAAAAAATGATTTAAGTGGAGGATGTGACATCACAAATGCAGTGGCAATATTGCTGTTACTGAGTGGACCATTCATGGTAGGGAAAGTGTTCCCAAAGAAAATGTTGCTTGTAAACGGTGGTTGTTCTTATAAGGTGCTGCTGCAAACGTGTCTATTGTACTACTGAGGTGGAAAAAAGCAATCAAGGTGTTGATTTTGCAAGATACTGAGTGCCTCCTATGAGATGTTAACTCCCTTAATGTTCGTTGAGCACTCCCAACTCTCATTGATTTTGATGAAAATGGAGCTGCTTGGCATTTTGTAGAATTGGGGCCTAAGTGCAGAAACTCAGCACCATAATATAAATGCTCAAATGACTTTTTGGTGTTCTTCGGGCTCTTGAAAAGCAATCCAATTTGGTAGTAATTTTTCAAGTTCACTGGAATAAAAGTTGTCTTGTTAAAATATGTGCTAGAGGATTCTTGGTTGATGTGAACAATGAGCCATCTAAAATGCTGTATACAAGATCTAATTTCTTCTTCTGATATCATGAAGTTTACATACAAAAACCAACAATTAAATAACAGAAGGATGTAACACAAGCCAACAATTTGAAAAATACACTGTTCGATCAGACAGTGTATCACAGGGTGCGCTACACACCACTGAGCTAGTGCCTCCTTGTTGGGTGGTCACTCTGGGGATTAACATCCCTGTGTGACATTATCTGATTACAATATAACCACATAGATCATTGTTGCAATGACTGCTATATATTTTCAGGAAATCTTGTACAAAGGTTGTTGAGTGAGGTGTCTATGAAAAGGTTATAATTTCCTGGTTATGATTATGCTATTTGTATGCATGTATCATATTTGTATGTGAAGTTATAAGTATTGGCTCTATATTTGGATTTCAAATGTTTGCTCCTGGGGTAATACCCATGAAGTAGTTAGCCAGTACATTTTGTAGGGACTATTCAAATTGAGTGGCCCATCGAAAGAACATTTAACTGATAATGGAGCATGGGAGATGCCCAATTACAGTTATTGAAATTGCCTACTGTGACTAGCGAAACGCATAGACATGGGACTTGCCCATTTGACTCCAGATTCCATCTTGTTCTTGTAATTTTCCACAATTTTCCACCCCAAATCTGAGAAATGTTCTAGTTTAGCCAGTCAATCCAATTGCCCAGACCTCCTAAGCCAATACTTGCCTGCCACTCCTGTCAAAGCTATCTATTGCTGAATATCAGAGAACTACGATAGCTAGACATCACACTCAAGTTATGAATTCAAAGTGTGATTGTGATATTATCTGATTAAAATGTGACCATGTAAACCATTGTTGCTACCACTGTTATATAATTGCAGCGAATCTTATACAAAGAATGACACATGGCCAAAAAGGGCTAAACAGCTTGCAAGCTAAATAACCCAAAGTCAACCATTAGAGACATGTTAAAAGAGTATGTGAATGCTAATTAGGGCTATTCCATGGTAGATAGGCTATAACTTTGAAATGCAAATCTATATGGTTAGAAATTCAAGGTGATCACTAATTGTATGTATTTACTTATATCTTGTTTAATGATTAACCATGTAAACAGATGGTTCCTGTCTGTCACAATAGCTATTGATTCAGAGATCAAAAGGAAATATTTGACTGGATGAATCTTAGGTGTAATAATGCCATTGTCTATATGTCTCTTCAAGTTTGTGAGAGACTGCCTAATGGATACATTGCCCTATGTTAATTTGTGTAACTAATTACCAGTGGTTCTTAGGAAATAAGTCTCCATAATTGCCTATTGTTTGCTGAAGGACTCCAGCCTGTCAAAGAAGGCCTGAAACTGTATGAAAAGGGTTAGGGCCCCAATCCTTTTTATCTCACATCTGCTTAATGCTTCATGCAGCAGAAGCTTAAGTCATAGGGCTGAGATCCCAGTCCTAAACTGCAACTACAAAACTCCCCATTTCTGCTACGAATCTGAATCTCAAGAATTGTACTCATGTCTGTATGTATACTGACCTTTTAACCAATACTGTCTCTCTTTTCTTTTTTAATAATTATTAGTTTAATTAATAAGAGTTGGCTATAAGCGAGTATTTGGGTAAGATCTGGAATATTCATTAACCTAGGAGATAATGTGTCTGATCCTTTGAGATTGGTAGAACTCCCTTATATGGTGAAGAAGTTTTTCAGTAATCCCCATCATATTTGGCTTGGGTGTCTGAATGTAGGCCTAAGGCTGGGTTACTTCAAAGGAACTGTGTTGTTGATTTCTGGGTAACTAGTGAGGTATTATAGAAGCTGTTTTGAGCTGGTTTGGTAAATCTAAGTATTGGAATATTCACCAATTTGGGGGATTGTCTGCCTCATTCTTTGTAGTTCACCCTAATTGAGTGACCTCAGGTGGCTTCCCTGGGACTCTGATCACCATGACTGATCTAAGAAAGTGGTTTTCAACCTTTTTTCATTTGCAGAGCCCTAAAGTTTTTGAATGGAGGTGGAAATCTGAGGCAGAGTCTGTGGACCTCCAAGGGTCTGTGGACCACTGGTTGAAAACCACCATTCTATGACAACCTTTCACAGACTGCTGAGACATAGCCTGCGGACCCTCCGAGGTCCATGGTCCACAAGTTGAAAACCACTGATCTAGGAGACATGGTTAAAGTCCTAGGAAATTAATCTTCTCCTACAAAAGCGTCTGCTAGTCAAAAAATTAGTTCTGAGCTGTAAAAATAAGTTTTCACCACTGACAAATTTTTAACAGTATACAAAACAGAAATGGCAGGAAGTCAAATATACTCTGGTCACACTTTGGTGTGACACTACACTGAAAAGGATCACTCCAGAGCCTTGGTGTGTAACAGAACTTGGCGATACATCACACTGCAGTTTTGCAGGATAATTACTTGTCCAAGTATGTATGTGTTACTCTGATATATGGGCTCGTCCAACACAGTAGAATTGCAAAGGGTCAATTTCCAGCACACAGTATCTTCCATGTTAATCAGGCCAGGAAAACAGAAGCATTTTTTGATAATTATGTATTGATAAGGCTGTCCTCTGCTATTCCTCCAGGATGTTCACTTTGCTGGACTGATATTGCCACAGACAGTCTGGACAATTGGATGAACTGGAAGAACTAGCCATGCAGGCTGGATGCCTGCGTTACTTGGGAAGAACGGACAATGTCCCAAAACTGGCCATTCCTTTCAGGTAAATTGGTAGCCCCTGACACAGCCGGTCAGGGATAGTGATCTCACTAGCCCCATTGGACCACAGCAGGTTTGGGCAGGAGGAACTGTCTGTTTTGTGTTCTGTGCCCATGATACCAATTCTCCCATACAACTGCCCGCTGGCCCAGGGGTCACATCTTGGGGTACAGATGATGTGCACTGAGCACAGGTCAGTACATGTGGACAAAACACTCCTTTTGCACTCCCCTGACCTGCTGCAGCTCTGTGCTGGGTTGCTCCCCTTGTGCTGTGATAGCAGAGGTCTAGGGCTGGTTTAACTTACATCAGTACAGCAAAGGAGGAGCCTGAGGAGCCAGAACTGCAGATGGGAGGCCGGGTATCGGAGTGGCATCCCAGCCTTGATCCCTCCTCCCTCACTTTCTCTGGCCATGCTCCCGTTTCCCAGCTATACCAGCTGCCAAAATGGGGAGTGATGCCACCGGAGGATCATCTTTATACTGGACTAATCCTACTGTGGCTGGCTGTAGGGCCAGTTAATACTGGCAATGAGACACAACGCAGCTGCAGTGTTCCAGAGAAACTGGCCCTGTGCACTGGCACTAGGAGACAATAAATTGTGTCAAATATTGAGCCAGAATTTTACAGATCAAGTAAAAGTGTGGGCTGTTGCCTTTTCAGTCCAATACATTGTCATGGTCTCCTTTGTGGCAGTGCGAACATAAATATTTTTCCATTGCACAGATGCTGAGTTAGTTACAATACTTGGCTGCTCTTTGCCAACATTTTTAGACTGAAGAGATCCAACATGCTGACACTTTAAATTTACAGGAATGAATTCCTGTAATTAAATGCACATTTATATCCTGCAAAAAAAGCTATCACTCTGCTAAATTTGTTTAAACCTGTGTAGCATCTTATTATGAAAATATATACAACCCAAGCAAAGCCCTCTTCATTGAAGAACTGTTTAACAGAATGAAGCTAAAAAGACAGCAGGCTGACAATGACATATTACCTAGCTAGATGGCACAATATCTTAAGACAAGCTAACACATTTCTAAAAGAGCAACTTGAACCTCACACAGAAAGTATATTAATTGAACATGGAAATGAATTTGTATTAGAAGAGGCACCAAAGGTTTCATTCAGAAGCCCAGCATGACCCATTAACAGACTATCAACAACAGTACATTGCTTTGGCTTAAGGAAATGAAGAGTGGAAAGAAATGGGATGACTAAAATCATGAGTGTCACTGGAATTTCAGATGTAAACTTGCTGGAATGAGCAAAGAATCACGTCTTTGTGGGAGGCTTTCATCTGGGAGGAAATAGACAGGAGTTATTGGAATCAATTAATCATCTCCAAATGTGAGATGTCACTTTTCTCCGGGGGTTGTATATCAAATTTTAGGCTGGAATGAGACACATGGCTCATTTGAGTCTTATCCATTCTGTCTAAATTATAAGTTTCACTCCACCTTTTTCTCTCTGAATATTTTTCTCCTTTGCCTGGTAAATTAGAGTAGGTCTACATTGCAGCCATGGGGTATGATTGCAGCCCATGTAGACATACCCAAGCTAATTTCAGCTAGCTAGCTCAGGAACCAGTTGCAGTGAAGCCACAACAGCATAGGATTTAGTTTGTTGGGATGCCTTCAGGCTTCTAACCTTCTAGTGGCTAGCTGGCTGTGATAAATGAAGCGGCCGGTGGGGGTGGGGGGGTGGAGGCGGGGGTAGGATTAGCTCTCTTTTATGGACACCCAGACAGCCAGTAGTTATAAAATCCCTCTTAGTAGCTGTTCTCTAATTGCTCAACCTGTAAAAGGTTAAAAAGTCTCACTGCTATGCATAGGTAAAAGGAAGTGAGTGGGCGCCTGGCCAAAAGACATGATGGGAAGGCTAGAACTTTTTAAAATGGAAAAAGACTCCTCTTTTTTCTGCCTGTTGTTGGTCTCCTGAAGAGAGGGGACAGGGCAAAGCTATGCTTTAAGAAGCTTGGGCCAGGTATGAAAAACTCATCAGTATCATATCTAGAAACTACTCATTTAAATACCCCAGATATGTAAGGTAGATCAGGAAATGTCTAGGAAGACGTGATTAGGTTTATCCCTTTTATTTCTTTATGGCTTGTGGATTCATCTGTGCTAATCCCAAGTGCTTTTGTTTTGCATCTAGTCTTTAAACTGAACCTCAAGTAAGCTCTTCTTGGTGCTTAATCCTTGTAGTTGCTCTTTTAAAATCTAGCAATAGCCTGAGTTCCCAAATGTATTTTTCTTTCTTTTTTTTATTAATAAAATTCACCTTTTTTAAGAACAGAATTAGATTTATGTGTCTTAAGAGTTTGTGACATGTTGTTTAATTAGCTGGTGGCAACAGCTGATTCTCATTTCTTTCTTTTCTCAGCAATTCCCTGGACGGAAAGGGCTTGAGGATACTCTACAGGCAGGAATTCCCAAATGTGCCTTTCTGGGCTCTCAAAGGAGTTCTGCACTTGGGTGGTGGCAGCATCTACCAATCCACAGTCAAAGAAAAGCTGTAACCTTGGGAGTTTAATACAAGCCTGTAGTGGCCAGTATTAATTTTTAGACTCCTTGCAGGCCCCCACTTTCTGCATTTGAAGGGCCAGAGTGGGGAATTGTGTGTGTACCTTGACACCGGCACACACACATTTTCGCTCCAATTCATTAGTGGAATACCTAATTCTATGAACATGGTTCTATTCTTTTCAATTCTATTTGGGTTTTATACTATGCTTGTCTCTATTGTATCTGAGTATCTTCTGGTAGTGCATAAGCAATGTGACTACATGTTGATAGGACCTCAAACCTCCGGACCACATGGACCAAGTCTATTGTTTTCTCCTATAAGAAGTCCATCTCCTCTCTTTGTGTTGCTGTTATAGGTTCTTATTGTTGTCTCCCTTGTCCTGTATCCCCTGTTCCTCCTTCTGTTTGCTGTTTCAGCTGTTGTACCCTGTCTTAAATTGCATTGTGAGGTCTCCAAGGCAACAACTGTCTTGCCACTCTGAATTTGTACAGTGATTAATACAAAGGGGCTTTGATCCTGATGGGACCTTCTAGAGGCTAGTGTAATACAAAAAATAAATATTTCCTACCTGACACTTTAGAGACAGCAAACCACGTGAGTCAGTGTTGCAAGAGGACACTTTACTATCAGCATTTTTAAATACAGAGTCTCTTTTTGCTGCAATATGAATTTTCTTTCTCCACTTCTCCATTCTTATGTTCTCTGCAGAGCCTATATGTAACAGTTCGTTACATTCCTCTTCCCCATATACTTTGCCACTTTCATGCTCTTCCAGAATTGAGCGCTTGCTTAATGACTATGATACAGAGGGAATTCCGTGCAATGGAGCCAGCATGAATAAAGTATTAGCTCAAGAGTAAGAGCTAATCATCAAATTACCAAACTCCTCCTGTCTCTGCATTCACATCCACTGTTGAAAATCACTTCCTTCACAAGGCCAACAAATGCTAATCCTTGGCCCCAATCCTGCACAGAATTATGCATGTGCTTAACTCTATGTACCATGAGCTGTCCCATTGACTTCAATGGGGCTACTCTCAGATAAGCACTTAGCAAGATTGGGGCTCATTTCAGTAAAATGCTGTCTCCATGGCTTTGGGGATTTTAAATAAGGATACTCTAAAGCCACATTAACACTAAAAATTATGCTGACTCAAGTTACGTTGGCATACAGCTGCTACAGTTAGTACATTGCTGGTGAATGTACATACTTGGCTCCTTTTGTTGGCTGTGTGCATACTCACTAGGGCACTAAGAGTGCATATGTAGACTCAGAGTGTGGTGCACCATGGATAGGCATCCTATTGTGCAACTAGCCACCCTCCAGCATGACTTTTGGGAAATTTTGGCAACGCAGGATGGGGCCAAAACGAATTATGCAGGGGATATTGGAGTTGAGTTACGCAGGGGATATTGGAGTCAACTTCCCAGTTTGCTGCTGTCTCCAGACCATAATTTAATTAGTATCCCAACATTTTCATGCCCTTTTCCAAAATCCTACAATCCTATGAGGCTCTTCTCATTGTCTGCCATCTCTGACAGAAGAATGAAGCTTGCACAGCTCTCCGCTGTTGTCATGAGCATGACAAGCACAGGTGGCATGATCCTTCAGGATTTGCAGAGCTGCAAGAAGAACCGAATGAGTGGGGAATGTGATGGTTCCTGGGCGGACAGATTGCTGTGGGACATAGCAAGAGCAAATTCAAAGTTGTTGGCGGTGTTCATGGAGCAGCTGCAGGTGTTGGAGCACCGCTTCTGGGGCTGAGAAACAAGCACTTACTGGGTTCACATGGCAGTGCAGGTTTTGGATAATGAGCAGTGGCTGCAGAATTTTCAGATGCACAAGGCAACAATCCTGAATCGGTGGCCTGAGCTTGCCCCAGCCCTCGAATACAGGGACACCAAAATCAGAGTTGCGCTAGCAGTTGAGAAGTGAGTGGTGATTGCACTGTGGAAACTTGCAATGCTAGATCGTTATTGGTCAGCTGAGAACCAATTTGGAGTTTAGAAATCTACTGTGGGGCAATTGTCATGCAAGTGTGCAGGGTTGTTAATCGCCACCTGCTACTCAGTAGTGTGACTGTTAGTAATGTGCAGGACATAGTAAATGGCTTTGCAGCAATGGGGTTCCCAACTGCAGCGGAGCAATAGATGGCACACACATCCCCATTTGAGCACCAGACCACTTTGCCCTAGAGTACATCAACAGAAAGGGCTACTCTTCTATGGTAATGCAACTACTAGTGGATCACTGGGAACCCTTCACCAATATCAGCATGGGCTTGTAGTGGGGCGGCTGCCCCACTCCAGGAGAAGGGCTTAAAACAGCACTGCAAAGGGCTGTGGCTGGGAGCAAGCAAGCTCCCAGGCTGATTAAGCATAGCAGCCGCAGCTGTGGCTGGGTCAATCAGGGCCTAGCTGGCCCTGATATAAGGGCCCAGAGTTTGGTGGAACACAGTCTCCTCTGTCTATAGAGGCAGATGGGCCTGGCTTCTGGGAGCTTGAGCAGGGTACCTAGAGTGGTGCAGGGCTGGGGCAAGGCAAGAGGAGCTGGGGGAAGCTCTGGCCTGGAAACCCCAAGGATGCAGGGCCTAGGAGATGGCCCAACAAAGGGGTACTGGGGTTGCAGGGGGCAGCCCATAGCTCTAGAGACAGAGGCAGCAGGCCAAACCCTCCTTGCTGGTGATGAGTGGCAATGATACTGCAGTCTGCCCCAGTGAACAGGGGTAAGTGATGACTGGCAGTTGCCTAGACTGAGGCAAGGTGGAGATAGTGGGTGAGGATTCCCCAGGGAGCGGGGGACCCAGAGCTAGACTGTGGGGTTACTGCAGGGGTGCAGCACCCCAGGGAAGAGGGCACTGGGGTCCAGGGAGGGACACTGGGCCAGCAGCAAGTGGGACTATGGCCTGCAGAGGGTGCTCTGGATGCTGGAAGAGCTAATTCCTGGAGAGACCAGCAGGAGGTGCCGCAGGGTGAGTTGCTGCCCTGCTACAGGGCTGAACAGGGAAGGTGCGTGATGTGTGCATCTTTAAGAACACAAGACTGTTCAGAAAGCCACAAGCAGGGACTTTCTTTCTCAGCAAGCACATTACCATTGGGGATTTTGAAATGTCATTCGTAACCTAGGGGGACTCAGCCTACCCCTATGGTTCATGAACTTATGACAGCACCAATGAACTATTTAACTACTGGCTCAGCAGGTGCAGAATGATGGGTGAACGTGCCTTTGGACATTTGAAGGGTTGCTGGCATTGTCTGCTCACAAGATTGGACCTCAGTGAGAAAAATATCCCAGTGGTTATAGCTGCCTGCTGTGTCCTGCATGATATCTGTGAAGCAAAGCAGGAAATGTTTCTGCCAGGGTGGAAGGCAGAGGTGGAGCAGCTGTCTACTGAATTTGAATAGCCAGATACCAGGGCTATTAGAAGAGCTCATCATGGACCTATATGGCTCCGCTAGGCTTTGAAAGACCATTTTAACAGTGAGCCAGAGTAATGTATGTTGCTATAGAGGATGTCCTCGCTGCTGCTACTCCTCCTCCTCCTCTTCCTTCCTTGTCTACCACCTCCTTCCTGCCATTCACAGCAGGAATTAGTCACTCAGGCTTCTCAGAGGTATCCACAATGCTGGGAAGGGAGGGGGTTCCACTGAGCATGGCATGCAGCTCTTTGTACAGCAGCAAGTCTGCAGCTTGGCATTGGATCGCTTGTTGACCATCCTGGTTCCGGTATGCTTGCTGCAGCTCCTTGGCTTTCACATGGTGCTGCTGCTGGTCCCTGTCATAGCCCTTCTCTGGCATCCCCTGAGCAATCTGCTCATAGATGTCAGTGTTCCTATAACTGGTTCAGAGCTGTGCCTGTACAGTCTGTTCTCCCCACAGGCCCAGTCAGTCTCCTGTTTACTCCAGGCAGCAGCACATCTGGAGCATGTAGCCAGCATAGTGAGCTGACAGTTGCAGTCAACAATGGAGAACTGCTAAGTGTGCTCCTCAAGCTAGGCAATGAGGAAAAGGAATTTCAATAATTTGCAGGGCTTTAAAGGGGAGAGGAGGCTTCTGGCATCTGTGACACTGTGGGTAATGGAGTTCACAATGGTGACCAGAGTGGTCAGTATGGGACATTGTAGGACAGCTATTGGAGGACAGTTAGGATCTACACATGCACTGTGACCTACATACATTGACCGTGACTCTACGCCACACAGGGAGCTGGTGTTACTGTGTTGGCATAACGGGGTGCTTACATCTGTGGGAGACCAATTTAAGTGTAGACACTTGCACAACTAGGTTGACCTAAGCTGCCTTGTGTTAATTTAACTTTTTAGTGTAGATCAAGGCTAAGAAAGCACCACTGGCTGGGTGTCGGAGTGTGTTTTTGTTTACTAGTCTATCTATGTGGACTGTAAGTTCCTTGGGGCAGGGCCCATATTTCTCTGTATGCCTTGTCCATCCCCAAACCAAACATTGCCACTTATTAAATAATGTAATTATCATTTGTCTGACCTTTCTACTGTAGGTGACTTTACCTTTCTTTATCTGTTCTGCCCATAGAAACTCAGTTTCCATCTGCCATTCTGTGTTCTACAATGTAAACTCCTATCCTTTCTGCTGTGTTTTGAAAGTCTCTCTTTTATACAATATACACAAAAAAATTGATTTTTTTTTAAACATTTCATAGCATGGCAGCATTACTCTCAAAAAGATCAGCGTGCTCATATACTAGGTGAAGTTCCCTGAACATCGTTTCTTGATCTGCTCACAAAGGAGACCCCTTTCACCTCCATTTTAGATATAATTCTTCAGCTATTTAGGTCTCTAAAAATTAGACAGAGAGAAGGCTAGCCCAAAATAAAAATAAAATGCTTTGTGCAAAGACATCTAATCAGCCAGCATCCCTTGCCCTCCCACAGTTTCTACACATACGTAGTATCAGCTGTACCTGCTTAATCTCAATAAGTGGTAGGTGTTCACAGTCAAATGTACCTGCATAAATCACTTTCTCTAAAGCTTTTAGGAGTTTCACACAAAATTACATTTCCCTTAAATACTCTTTAAAATAAACTTGAGCTTTTAAAATATGCACATACACAAAAGCTGAAGGAAAGAATAGTTTAGAAATGTAACAAAATGTGAGGTCAAGCAATGAGTGGGCTCAAATTCTGTGGTTGTTCAGAAAGAATGGAAATTTCCACTGTGGGTCTAGAATGGCTAACATTGTTATGTGCAAGCCTCTATAGCAGGCCTGCACAACATGTGGCCCGGGGGCCACAAGCGGCCTGCACGGGCTCACTGTGCGGCCTGCAGGAGATGAGTAGGGGAGGGGCAAGCCAAGCAGTGGGGTGGGGGGAAGCGGATGGGGGTGGAGTGAGGGCGGGGCTTTTCGGCCCGCAGCTGGGTTTTTTGCAGTAATACGGCCCTCGCAGCTTTCCGAGTTTGTACTATAGAGCAGGCCTGCACGATTCATATCATAGCACTATCACAGGCAACTGGCTATAATCCTTGTAGCTAGATGTCAATAAGGAGTTCCTTAGTTTAGTTAGCTAAATGGAGTAAATATCAAATGTTTGTGAAGATGGAATATAGCATATAAATGCTAAATATTAATACTGTACCATTATATGTGAAAAATGGAAATGGTTAGGAAGATAAACAGTGAAGAGAGTGATGAAAAATAGAAATATTTACCCCAAAAAGGAAGTGATAATAGAAGAAAAGAGTAAACGAGTTGATCTCACTGAAGTCAAAAGCTGTCATCTAACCAATGGAATGCTCCATTAATCCTTGTTCAAAGAAGTCACATTTTGAATGGCATCCAGTTTTGAGTGATAGGAATTTAGTCAAGCTAAATAGGTCTTCAGTGACTGGCACAGATTAAATTAATTTGACTGACACAAATATAAATAAACTGTGCTCTAGATCACCAGCTCATACTAGAGAACAGGATGGCTGCCTCCTTATGCACCTATCTATAATGTGTAGGAAAAAAAAGCTGCATGGTTGGGGGGCTTCAGTTTGAATGACACATGTTGTACATCTCATGCTGCCAGCACTAAAACATCCTTGGAATGTCTAATTATTATAGATGACAATGTGGTAACTCAAAAAGTGTTGCAGCCAATGCGGGGGAATTCTGTACTAGACTGTTTCCAAACAGATAAAGAGAAACAAATCACAGAGCAAAACATTAATGGGAGTTTAAGAACAATATACGAGTGGAATTAAGTCCAGAACACTAATATATATACTTGGTGCTTTAACAGGGCCAATTTCACAAAGCCACAATCCCACAACTGAGAAAGAAGTCCATGCTGGTTAAAAATATGAACTAGTTTAGAGGGAAAGTGAAGGCAGATATTATATATTATTTATATTGTAACTATATTATAAAACAAATGGAAGAAAGAGGAAGTTAGAAATTGTAGAAAATAAAAAAGGAAAGCAAATGGACACAAGAGGGAATCTATGGCCAGCAAAGTTAAGGATAATACAGAGATTTTAAAATATATTAGGAACAAAAAATCCTGACTATGACATTGGTACATTATGAGTTGGAAATGGTAGAATTATCAATAATCAGAAAATGCAGAAGTGGTCAATAAATATTTCTGTTCTATGTTTGGGGAAAAAACAGATGATCTAGTCTCATCATATGGTGATAACACTTTCCATTCCACTTGTATCTCTGAAGGATGTTGAATACCAGCTACTAATGTGAGACATTTTAAAATCAGCAAGTCCAGATAATTTGCATGCAAGGGTTTTAAAAGAGCTGGCCAGGGAGTTCACTGGATCATTAATGTTGATTTTCAATAAGTCTTGGCACACTGAGAAAGTTCCAGAGGAACTGGAAGACAGATAATGTGCCAATATTTAAAAAGGGTGAACAGTATGACTTGGGTAATTATATGTCAGCCTGACACCAGTCCCTTGCAAGATAATGGAATGGCTGATAGGAGACTCAGTTAATAAAATATTAAAGAAGGGTAATGTATTAATGAAAATCATCATGGGTTTATTAAAAATAGAACTTGTCAAACTAACAATTTTTTGTGCAATTACTAATATGGTTGATAAAGGTAATAGTTCTAACAAATATATTTAGACTTCTGTAAGGTATGTGACTTGGTACCATGCAAAATTTTGATAAAAGAACTAGACCGATATAAAATTAACATGGCACACATTAAATGGATTTAAAACTGGCTAACTGATAGATCTCAAAATGTAATTGTAAACAAGAAATCTTTAGCAAACGGTTTTGTTTCCAGTGGGGTCCTGCAGGGGTTGGTTCTTGGCCCTGTGCTATTTAACATTTTTATCAATGACCTGGAAGAAAACAAAATCATCATTGAGAAAGTTTGCAGATTACATAAATTGGTGGAATGGTAAATAATGAAGAGGACAAGTCACTGATACAGAGCTAGCTGTCTTGTTTGGTAACTGGGCCCAAGCAAACAGTATGCATTTTATGTATGGCTAAATGCAAATGTATATATTTAGAAACGAAGAAAGTAGGCCACACTTACATGATGGGAGATGCTATCCTGGAAAGTAGTGATTCTGAAAAAGAATTTGGCATTGTAGTGGATAAACAGCTGACCATGAGCTTCCTATGTGACACTGTGGCTAAAAGAGCTAATGAGGTCCTGGAATGCTAAACAAGGGAATCCTGCACTGGAGCAGTGAGGTGCCCTGTAGCAGGGCAGAGGTAAACCCCCTCAGGTGCCCTGCCAAAATGCTGGCTGCACCCTGCTTCCTGACAGGGAGGCCAGGTGCAGGGGCCCAGGCACCCAGCAAGGGGCCCAGCTGCAGACTTTAAGAAGGGCTGGCTCAGAGTAATAAGCTGAGCCAAGTAGAGATAGCTGGGCTGAGGACTGAGAGGGCTATATAAGCCCTGGAAAAAGCTCAGTAAGGGAGCTGAAGTGGGAGGAGACAGGAGGGCCACATCTCTGTCTCCTGACCTACAGGAGGAAGCCTTAAGGGCCAGAGGACTCTGGGGAGGGTCTGTGGGGGAAATAGCTGTTGAGGGAATTGTGGGTTGCACAAGCACTGTAAATAAAGACACGTGGGTGAAGCAGCAGAAAAAGGCATTGGGACTCTTTATTTAACCAGCCTGGGTGCAGGGAGGAGAAGGGGAAAACCTGCACAGACCCTGTGACAATGCCCCAGTAGATACTATGGGTGAAACCAGACAATCAGTATGTTCTCGAATGAACTCGCACAGGAAAGTGATGAAAGACAATAACACCAGGTCACCTACGGGTGAACACTCTTCACAAAGCGATCACTCTATATCTGATTCCTCAGTGCTTGTCCTCAAAGGAACCCTTCACGACACTTTCCAAAGACAAGTCAGGAAGCTTAAACTCATAACTTTGCTAGACGTGAAAATTCCTGGTTTTATGTCTTATTACAATGATCTGTAATCCACTAACCCCATTTTTTGTTCTATGACCACAGGTCACTTCACATGGAATGGTCCCTTGAAATATGTGTTGACTACTTATGCTAAATAATCTATACCACCTTGTATTTAGCTGTGGCACTAAGAGTATATTTCTTAGACTTGAAGAAGAGATCTGTGAAGCTCGAAAGCTTGTCTCTTTCACCAGCAGAAACTGGTCCAATGAAAGCACTGGTCTACAATTTTTTAGAAGTCGTCTGCTTCAGAGATAAAATGTGATATTTATATGTATTTTGATGTGCTGAATACAAATATGACAACTAAAACAACTGATTGGCTACTGTTTCTAAGATATTTAAGTTTTTACA
>ML677341.1:22645463-22659506 GCA_007922305.1 Dermatemys mawii | reverse complement strand
CATCTTCAGATTGCATCATTCATTGTTTTGCCTAAAAAGCAAGTACTGTCCAAACCCAGTCATAGATTTATTCGTAGATCCGGTCAAAGATGTATTTTAGTCATTTCTGGTTTAAATTGAGATCCCTTCCCTTTATAACTCACTTATCCTCTGCCATTACCATGTCAAGGGTCGTATGCTATTGGGTCAGTATATATCTTGAAAACTAGAGCCAATCAACAATTTTAAGCATCATTTTCGTTCTCAGTGGCCCAGAATTAGTAAAGTTTGACTACGTTTATTTCAGAAGCATTTTGGCTGTAGAGCAGTGAAGACATTACTTCCCCAACCTTTTCTCTCTGCAGTGATAATAGAACATTCAGTCAACATGCTGCTTGACCATTGTGCTTAATTGCTAGCTTCTGGGATGCCATCCAAAACCAAGGCTGAAATCTCCAAATGCACTTCAGTTGGGGTTGCAAATTGAATGTAAACAAATTGAAAAATAACTGACTGGTACAGTTTGATGGATTCAGCAAAACAAATTCCCAGAATAACCATTTAAGTTCACTAAAGGTTTTATTACTGAACTTGCATCTAGAATTTCAATGGCAAATGGGACCACTTGTAAAGCACTACCCCATAGGCCCCACCATCCCCATATTAAATGGTACATACACAGACTTCAAAGTGATTTTGTCTAAATGATCAATGAAAGTGGAGTGCAGTCTCCCTACAAGCTACAGTTAGGAATGGCTGAGATTGCTGGTTCCCTGGCTCAATGGGAGGTTGTGTAACAGGCCCTGTACTCTGGAACTCACTTTCCCCCTTGCTATGATAGAGCCTGAGTGTCTTGACTTTCAAGGCCTTTTTGTTTCCCCATGTTTCTGAAGGTGAATAGCCTATGTAGGCTAAAAGGATTTTAGAGGGAGCAGATCTCATGAGCCCTAACAGGCAGGAGGGAGTGTTGTAATAATTTTGATGGAATAAATGGCCTCAAAAGTGTTAATGTGAACTCATCAAGCATCCAATATTAAATAAGGTTTAAATGAGGTTCAGAGTTTGATATACAGCAACCTCATCCTGCTTATTATCATGGAAAACACATCATTACACATCTTTTCAACATTTTATTAAAGATACAGGAAAGAAGAAAAGCCAGCTAAGGCATTTATAATGTAAAATATTATGGAAGTCTTTCATTTTAACAACATTCCTCGGTTCTTTTCCCTCTAACTGGAAGCGGCTTTTAAAAGACATCCCCCCCTGCAATTTGACTGTCTTTCAGATGTTATTAAAGACGGTAATAATTGTTCTTTTTGAAGAAAAAAGATGTTTACTGAAATGAGCTGGGGCTGCTGCTGCTGAATCTGATCCCACTTCCTAAAAGACAAGACAAACACACAAGAGTTGAGAAGAAAGAACAGCAAAGAGAGAAAATGCAGCTTCTGTTACTCTCATTTGCAACCTCATATCTGGAGAAACACCTGGGCCCCGGTCTTAGCCAGCTATCAGGAATGAGGTTCTCCTGCCCAGTTGTCAGGCATTCAATGAGGACAGCTGGGCCCTGCAGAATCACCTGATAGGCCAAGGCTGCCATGTGGCTTGCTCTTCAACCCAGCAGCTACAGAGGTTCAGCAGTTGCTTAGTGCACATGTTCATGGATTTTCTGTGTGCCTAGAGTCTACCCTGCACCCAGTCTTACTCCTGCCTTGGAACTAGCCTGCTCCAGCTTTTTCTGACTTCAGGTAATCTACTTCTGATCTCAGCCCTTGGTTCTGAGTATGCCTGGGCTCTGGCATTTGACTCCTACTTTGGTTCTGACCCCATGCTTTGACTTTTCTTGACCTTGGACTCTGGCATTCAGACTCTGAACACTAGGCCTGACTCCTGTTTTGACTGCTTATGACCTGGTCTCCCTGAAATCACCACTCTAAGACCTGGCAATTTGTACAAGCATTGGGCTGTTTAGGTCATTGCTTTTCACTGCCTTTCTAGGCACAGGCTTCAAGCAGTGTTGCAAAATACAGCCTTGGCTAGGTAAGGCAGATTGTTATTAAACAGAGGGAAAAAGGGTGAGGAAGGAAAAGGACACGTGGGATGTGGGGACAGAGACAAAGTCTCACATCCCATCTGGTGTTAGGGAGCTAGCCAGAGATAGTGGAGATGGTGAAGTCATCTGGTTCCTCTCTTTGGTCCAGAAGTCTCTGAGAATCAGAATGACAAATGCTCATGGTGTTATGGTGGATCCCAGGGACCCAGAAGACAGTGGGGGTGGCATCCATGATGGTAAATCTCACTGCAGCAATTGTTGGCAGCAATCATTTTCTTCTACTAGTTTTGCTCCAAAAATAATCTTTTTAAGAACCAGAAAAGGGGATAATAAGTGGAATAGACATCCCCTCATTACTTTGCTCACTCATTAGGTCTAATTTTCAACACACCAATTTTAATTGATTGATTTCTGGTCCCATGCTTTCTTGTTTAGTAAGCATTGTCTTAACATAGTCCTTGAAATGATATCAGTAGGCCTTTGATTTGGACTAATTCAGTCTCTCTCCCTTCTGTACCTTTTCCCATCAACATTTGTTGTTGTTATATATTTTTTGTGACATTTTTATAAACCTTCATTCACTTTTTACAGCTGAGCTCAATTAGGGTAAATTTGTAGGCCCAATTATCACAACAGGTGAGAAGACTTCATACCTAATTATTTTGAATGAATTGACCTGTTCTAGGGTAATTGAATAGCTACATTTTATGGAAATCCAAAAAGAGTGCATACAATTTATGTATGAGGTAAAGCTCTTGCAGTTTTTATATTGTTACCAGCAACTCTCAATAAAAATGAATCTAAATACACTTACATGTGTAATAAAAATGTTGAGAACCATACAACAATGAAACACAACTGAGTGTGCATAAAAGGCAATGTTCTGACAGACTCCTTTGTTCCTTGTATTTTTTTCTTCTCTTCCTTTCTGGTTTGTTCTTCCTCTCTTTTAGTCTCCCCAGTTACTGGTTGGTATGAGACTTTGGTGTTCAATTCAGACCAGTACAAGGCTGTGTTATTGCCTGCCCTGCAACTGTGTGCCTTAGGTCTGAAAAACAAGACCTTTTCATTGGCCTCTTCTGGTACTTGTATACTAGCTTCAGTAGTTCTCCATTTAATAGCCTGCTCTCTCATGGAGTGTGTACATTTGTGGGTATCTCTAAAACTAAAATTAGTCATTGAGGCTGAAAGCATATGGTTCTGTTTGGAGGGAAAAAAAGAGGGAGGGGGATCAAAAATGTGGTGAAGGTGTCATTGATGCATATATTCTAGTACTTTAGATAAGCTAGTTCAGCAATATGTATGGTTTATCTAATCTAAATATTAGGCTCAAATGGCTGTGAGTGAGATGGAAAAGAATTGTGGTCTTTGAGTGGTTAGAAAATGAACTTGTACTCCATGTAACAGCTGTGTCAAACGGATGTCAAGGTCGATAAAGCTGGCAGAAGAGGCAGAAGAAATTAAATTCAGTGATGTAGCAACAGCTATCTGATATGCTGCTAAGCTAGTGGAATCAAATGACCTGGAAAAAAGGACAGAAAGAGCACAGCACGTGTCTCCTCTAGAACATTCTGTATCATCTCTGCTCACAAAATGACAGACACAATATGGAGAAAATGTGATTGCAGTGGAATGTGTGGCATATGGAATTACATAACTAACAGTTTTAGAATTTACCTCTATTCTGTAGAGCACATCTCACATTACTGTCAAAATAATGTGGACACAAACTGGTATATTCTTTTGTGCTGTCTGAAAAAAGAAATCCTACTTTAAATCTTATTCTGAAGAGTTTGGATTAGGTTGGTCCCTCCCTGTGAGTGCATCTTTTGAGTGCTGTTCAAAACATATGATTGATCTTGTGCAACTATTTGAGCAAGAGCTGACATCTCAAAAATCAAAGCTTTTATTTCAGTGCTGTGTCAAAAGATCTTGATGTTTTAATAGCTCAACTGGACACTTACCAGCACTAAAATACTACCTCAGCTCATGAGGCTACTGAACGGAGCAAATAACTTTTTAAAAACAGGACTTGTCTTAAAATAACTTTAAATACATGTAACTCTTCCGCCAGGTGGATTTGGCTGCAACCAGGGCTGGGTTCAATATCTAGGGGCTCCTTTTCAACAATAAACTGATATAGAACTGACTCGAGCCCCCATCCAGTAACTTGGGAAAATTACACCCCACTCCTGGTGCCTCTGATAGGTAATACTTCCCCACTCATAAGAACAGAGTCTGAGTGTAGAAAAAAAGACTTTAATTTAAAGGTGGGAAGTCACCTGACATTAATTAGGGAAAATGCCACAAGCAGGATTCAAAATCCTAAAACTGTGAGCAGGACACCCACCCTAGAATGCAAGGGGCAGTGCCTTCTGCCTCATGTTCTACAACCAAGAATTCCTTTTCTGTGCCTCTCTCTGCTCCCTCACCATATCCCACTCACAGTAGCTGTCCTTAGTCAGTGAGGACCCAGGGTTCAGAGGTGCATCTGTGTGAGTTCACCTCCCACTGGGGGCAGGGGTACCTGGCTTGCTCTCACAGCTGATATCTACTTTATTCTGATGCTTTGAAAGTCCATCCTCATTCTACTTTGGGCCAGTCTTCAATTTCTGTCCCCTACACAATGACTCCCATTTCAGATATGGCCACAACCCTCAGTACTTTAAATTTATTTATGAAAGAAATAGCAGGAGAGGAACTAGTAAGATGTATGCTAACAATAAGCTTGACTCATGATATTTCATACTGGTAACCCTCATTTTTTTTCTGTCTCTCCTCCCTTTGTTTATCATTGTGTCTAACACTTATTACAGTAATACAGGTATTTGGATAAAAGGCCCTGCATCTATGAAGTGAAAGTTGTACTATAAAGATCCTGTGGGAATCATTGATATGAAACAAGCTCCCATATTAAGTTTTTCCCAGTGCAGACAAATGGGCCCTCTTGGTGTGACTAGGCAAAACTCCCATCAGATTATAAACTCTTTGGAGCAAGGACAGTTTTCCTGTTCTGTATGTGTTCAGCACCTGGTGTAATGAGGTCCGAGTCTAGGACTCAGGCTCCCGTGTGCTATGATAAATACAAACAATAACTCAGATCAATTAAGCTGCATCCATTTATATCAGCATAGAGCCTGGCTCAAGAGTACAGCCAGTAAGCCTAGGAGTGGATTGCATGACTGACTGAAGTAAGCTGTAATGGCAATTTTCTGGATCCCATGATGTGGAGGTCTTGAGGTAATATGATGATGTCTTCTCACTCCAGAGAAGGTGATCGACACATTTCACTATTGTATGTTTATCTGAAAATTTTCTTCAGAAAAAGGAAGAACCACAGAGAGGTATAGGTGGTTCTTGAACAAGAGTGTTTGAGTTTTATTCATCATGAATAAAAGTGCTCATTTTAGGAGATATTCTAGGTAGATACTAATGGTCTCTTAACAGTCCATGGACACTGTGCATACATACAGAAGGCAATTCAATTATTTCCGCCCCCCCATCTCTAAAGGTATATATGGAACCTTATTCCACATGAAGTTTAAAGCGGTGGGTGTGTGAATTAAAGTCCTTCTCAGTTCCATGTAGTCTACTAAGGTGTGTACCATAGTAGCCCTTCTTCATTCAGTGTGTAAAAGTGCACCTCTTCTGGCCTTCAAACAATCCCCCCAACCTTGTTAAGCTCCACAGACCACACAAACCAGCTCAAAGCAGCACCAGACCCTGCCAGAACAGATGCAAAACCTGTAGATGTATCTCCCCGGGTCCTATACATGCTTATCACAACATGTGGTGTACCTCATCCAGGGCACTGAATGCCCTAATAACTATGTGTGTGACACAAGACAATCTCTACACTCTCTAATGTACTCACACAGAAAAACAGTAAGACAAAACCAGCATATCACCTGTGGGCAAACACTTTTCACAAAATGACCACTCCGTATCTGACCTCTCAGTCCTCATCCTCAAAGGGAACCTGCAGAACACCTTCAAAAGACAAGCCTTGAAACTTAAAGTCATAACTTTGCTAAACACCCCAGATCCCGGTCTTAATAAAGACCCTGGATTTATGGCTGATTGCAACAGTCTGTAATCCGCTAACCCTCCTTTGTCTTATGACTGTAGAGGTGTTAGCTGCCCGCTTCATCTAAAATGAACTCTTGCAACATGTTTTAAATGCAGTGTGGAACACATGAGGCATTAGTAATGACACCTTTCCCAGACCTGAAGAAGAGCTCTGCCTAGCTCAAGCTTTTCTCTTTCAATAACAGTGGTTGGTCCAATAAAAGAGATTACCCCGCCACTCCCCTTGTTTCTTGGAAATTAAAAGGAACCATCACAGGGATAAAATGACTGCAAATTGCCTGGGGTTTATTTAAAAACACCAAAACAGAGGCTTATCTAAATCTATACCCCAAATAAAAAATAAAGAAAGCAACAAAAAAAGTAAAAACAAAACAAGATACAATGGCTAAACAGCAGAACAGAAGAGGCAGTTGGTGTGGGGAGAAGGGTCCTTTACATATTGGAAGTCAAATTCTAGTGAAAAAAATAAAAGGAAACATAAATTCTGTCAAGTGTAAAATTACAATAAAGCAGGCCAAGAATGTTCTTTTTTCTGCTTGATTTTTGTGTCCTTAGCTAGTTGTACTTCAAATTTGAAGAGCATCAGAAGCAGGACGCCTGCCCAATGTGGGAGGGGGACCGAAGAACACTCAAGGAAGACGAGGCCATTGCAGAGAGGTTAAATGAATTATATGCATAAGTCTTCACTTCAGAGGGTATGGGGGAGAGCCCCACACCCAAGCCATTTCTTTTATGTGATAAATCTGGGGAACTGTACCAAATTGAGGGGTCGGTAGAGGAGTTTTTGGAACAAATTGATAAATTAACCAGTAATAATACCACCTGGCCCTGGTGATTTGTGATAATATTCATCTAAAGAAACTCAGGTATGAAATTACAGAACTACTAACTATGGTGTGGAGAACCTATTACTTAAATCAGCCCCTTTGCCAGATGACTGGAGGATATCGAATGTAACAATGATTTTTACAAAAGGATCAGAGGGGCCATCCTGGCGATTACTGGCTGGTAAGCCTAATTTCAGTCCTAGGTAAATTGGTTTAAATTATAATAAAGACATAATTTGTGACAAAGCTCCAAGTCTGTACTTGTCGGTCCTGCGCTTCCTGGCAGATTTAGGGGCCTCAGAAACTCATCTAGGCCCCAGAGTGACCTCCCTTTCTCAGTATAATTGGCAAGAGTCACCGCCTAGTGAGTTACCTTCATCACAGGCCAGTATGGAAGATGGAAAAGGGGGGAGCCTGGGCCCGCCCTCTACTCCAGACTCCAGCCCAGGGACCCTAATAGTATCAGCTAAGATGGCTGACCTTTTAGGCACAAAACACAATACAATTCCCTGGGCTACTTCCCCACAGCAGTCTCCGCTTCTTCAAACTCCACTTCACCCTTACCTCAGGGCCTCCTTCCTTCAGTATGATATGTTGTCCACCACTCAGTCTAACCAACAGCACAACTTCCTCTCACAGCTCCTGACACCCACAGCCCACCTGACTAACTGGGAGGTTTTTTATCTGGTTTCAGCCAGTCCCTGATTGGCTTCAGGTGTCCCAATTAGGCTAGCTGTTTCTACTCCTTTCTAGAAGGTTCTTAATTGGCCCCAGGTGTCTTGACTGGCCTGGAGTAGCCTTTGTTTTGCTATCCAGGGAACAGGGACCTGCACATCCTCAGACTAATATACCTGCCTTCCAGCACTCTCCTATATCCTTCTGGTGTGACTCCGTCACAAATTATAAGACACAAAGAGAAGCACAGTATGTTGGGAAGAGTCAACACAGCTTTGTAAAGGGAAATCATGTTTCACCCGTCTATTAGGTTTCTTGGAGGGTGTTAGCAAACATGTGGACTAGGGTAATCCAGTTGATATAGTGTACTTGGACTTTCAGAAAGCCTTTGTCAAAGTCTTCACCAAAGGCTCTTAAGCAAACTAAGCAGTCATGGGATTAAAAAGGAGGGTCCTCTCATCGATCAATATCTGGCTAAAAGATAGTAAACAAAAGGTAGGAATAAATGGCCAGTTTTCACAGTGGAGAGTTAAATAGCAAGGTCCCCCAACAACGTATACTGAATACAGTGCTGTTCAATATAATCATAAATGATCTGGAAAAAGGGATGACCAGTGATTTGCAGAAGATACAAAATTTGCAGGCGCTACAATGTTACTCAAGATCGTTAAGTACAAAGCTGATTGGGAAGAGTTACAAAGGGATCTCCCTAAAGTGGGTGATAGGGCATCAAAATGGCAGATGAAATTCATTGTTAAGTGCAAAGTAATGAAGATCGGAAAATACTCCCAACTCTACATAAAAAATGATCAGGTATACAGTAGCTGTTACCAGATCTTGAAGTCATCCTAGATAGTTCTTTGAAAATATCAACTCAATGTGCAGTGACAAGCAAAAAAGGGAACAGAATGTTAGGAACTGTTAGAAAAGGATAGATAATAAAACAGACAATATCATCAAGCTGCTATGTAAATCCATGGTACACTGACGCTTTGTATACTGTGTGCAGTTCTGAATATCCCATATTAAAAAAAAAGATATATTGGAATTGGAGAAGGTACAGAGACAGGCAACAAAAATGATTAGGGGTATGCAACAGCTTCTATATGAGGAGAGATTAAAAAAACTGGGACTTTCCAGCTTAGAAGAGAGACAGCTAAGGGGGAATATGAGAGAGGTCTATAAAATCATGAATACTGTGGAGAAAAGAAATAGGGAGGTGCTATTTACCCCTTTAATTAACACAATAACTAAAGGTCACCTAATGAAATTAATAGATAACAGGTTCAAAATAAACAAAAGGAAGGTTCACACAATCCACGGCTAACATATGGAACTCATTGCCAGTGGATGCTGTGGAGGCCAAAAGCACAACTGGGTTAAAAAAAGAATTAGTTAAGTTCATGGAGGATATGTCCATCAATGGCTATTAATCAGGATAGTCAGGGATGCCATCCCATGCTCTGTGTGTCCCAAAACCTTCAAATGTCAGAGGCTGGGAGTAGAGCTTCTGACATTTGAAGGGTTACAGTTAGGGTACATCTATACTACCCGCCCGATCGACGGGCAGTGTTTGATGTATCAGGGATCGATTTATCGCATCTCGTCTAGACATGATAAATTTATCCCGAATGCGGTCCCTGCCAACTCCGAAACTCCAGCTCTGCAAGAGGAGTGAGAGGAGTTGATGGGGGAGCCACCGTGGTTGACTCGCTGCCTTGAGGACAGTCAGGTAAAATGAGCTAAGAGCCTTTGATTTCAGCTATGCAAATAGCATAGCTGAAGTTGCATATCTTAGTTCGAAACCCCTCCTCCCCCCAGTGCAGCCCAGGCCTCTGTTTCACTCAGTTGCCCTTCTTTGTTTATTCCCTGTGAAGCATTTGGCACTGGCCACTGTCACAAGACAGGATATTAAGCTAGATAAATCACTGGTGTTGTTACAAGCACTGGACTTGACATAACTGCAACCAATTTGTGTACTTACCCACCATAAACTGGAAGCAAATACGATGTAGTCAGGAATAATTTGGCCTTTGCTTAGGCAGACAAAACAGCTGCACAGCTTCAGTGGTGCTAACAAGGATAGATATAGTGACAGATTCATGAGAATGAAAAGGAGTGTGGATAAATGACCTTGTATCTGGGTGTCTGTAAATTTCTTGCAGGGAATTGCTTTGCTGATAAATAGAAACTAAGTTCTTTGCTGTTGCTAAGGAAATTGTTAGGCCGTTGGGGTAACTATGAGTGATGTGCTTTGTTTTGAGCAACCTATAACAGATTAGTTAAGAGTATGAAATTTGGAGAAGTTTCAGAGGGGTTTTCAATGAGCTAAGAGAGGGACTTCCAATTCCCTAATGGCTAGAAAGAAGGCTGGCTACCTTCCCAGGTGGGGAGGGATAGCTCTGTGGTTTGAGTATTGGCCTGCTAAACACAGGGATGTGAGTTCAGTCCTTGAGGGGGGCCATTTAGGGATCTGGGGCAAAAAAAAAAAAAACCTGTCAGGGGGTAGTACTTGGTCCTGCTAGTGTAGGCAGGGGACTAGACTCCATGACCTTTCAAAGTCTTTCCAGCTCTATCCTGACCAGTAGACATCCTCTCAGATTTTGAGTAACTGTACCTGGGATGCTCTACACTATTGCTATTTTAGATGTGTGCTTTGGACTCAATGAAAGCAGGGATTTTTGAGTGAAAGCACTCTTGTGTGTACCAATCATTTATCAGACGGAGGAACTGTGCCCCCATTATTTATGTCCTGACACTGTTAGCCTGGATTCCCTAGACTCAAAGCTCTTGGTAACTTTACTCTCTACAAGACGGGGTGTCAGGAAATAAATCAGTTGAGACACAACACATCCATCTGCTAGATGGTTGGCATAAATCACACAAAGTCAAGTGCTTTCACTTAAAGCTTTTACTTAGTCTTCAGCATTCTCACAAGAATGCCTTTACTCAAAGTCTGTGCTTTATTTAATCTTGAGCACATACAAACACAATGGGTTACAGAGCACCCCAAACAATAGTTACCTATGGTCTGGAGGGGTCTCGAATGGTCTAACAACAAGGTTCAACTAGTCAGATATCTGCCAATTGCTGGGGATTCCAAGAAATGTTCAGAAGCTCAAATCCAAATTCTCAGCTCTGTCTACCCCCCTTTTTTGTTAACTGCTACAATTACATCAACAACACGTCAATCAAAGAAAAACCATTAAGCAAGCACTTTTAAAGCTGTTAGTTGTACAGATGTGTTTTTTTGCAGTATAAAGTCTCAAAGGTACACCCAAACACACACTCATCAGAAGTCCTATGGAGATAGACTTCCTGTTTTTCACACACACTTACCCCAGCATAACAGGGAGGATGCAGAGTTAGGCTCACTCCTTGTGATCTCTGCCCCTTCCCTCCCATCTTTGCCTTAGTTATGCTAAGGCTGGTACAAAGCCTTACTAGCTTAGCTGCTTTTGGCAATAAGTATAATAATTGCTAGTCCAGTACTAGCAGTGGCTTAAGTGTTCTTCTGTGCTGCCAATGTCTCCTCTAACAACACTACCTGGAAAACAAAGACTAGTTACCCTGGGTTATTTGAACCCAAAACTATGGTAACAGTCTGATCCGGTATGGCCATTCTTGTTGTCTTGTCTTAACTTATCCATATTTCAGAGATCACATACTATGGGGTGATGAGTGCAGTATAAGAACATAAACAGCATAGGATGGAAGCAATTGAGGTCTGTGATGAGGGGTGTACACCCCACACTAGCCCTGATGATGTTAGAGGTCCTGAGAGGCCAATTAAATTACCTGGCGTCACCTGAGAGAGGGAGAGCCAGGGCTAACTGAGAGTGAAGCCCAGCTGGGAAAGGGCTGGGGCAGCACTATAAAGCCAAGAGGCTGAAAAGCAGAAGTGGGCTGTAGGGGAAGGACTTTAGTTGCTCCCCAACAGGAGATCATCAGGAGCAAGAAGGAAGCTCACAGATAGAGCACTGGGATCCTGCCTTGGAGTAAGGAGTCTTGACAGAGGCTAGGAGGAGAAGTAACCACGGAGAGGAGAGTAGGCTCCCTCAATAAATCTAGGAACAGGTTACATAAGATGCAGAAGATGGGCAGCAAGGAGCCCAGAGAAATAGTAACGGGGACAAAGACTGAGCAGACCTGGATTGCTGGTTGTAGGGCCCATGGACTGGAAACTGGGTAGTGGGCGAGCTCAGGTTCCCCTACCAGCCACTGGTATAATGGCACAGAGCCCCAAGCTGGGGTTGAACACTGTCTGGAGAAGCATTACGTCAGTGGACATGTTGTCGGAGCTTCTAACCATGGAAGGGGTAGACTAAATGGTACCTGGTTTGAGGATCAAGTTACCCGGACAAAGGCTGTTGCAGAGGAAGCAACAAGCGGGACCTGACAGCAAGAGATGCATTCTCTGACATAGAGACAAGGAGGTGCACTAGCAGTGAGTGGCAACCCATTACAGGGTCCTGGTCTGTCGTAGAGGTTCTCAAACTGCGGTCTGCAGACCACCAGTGGTCTGCAAGCTCCATTCCGGTAGTCCGCGGATAGCTTCCTCTAAGATGTGCACCTGGGCGGCCGCACAGGAGAGAACGAAGGGCCACCCCCCAATTAGGTGCCTGGATCCTGGAGATGATGCACATGTAAGATGAAGTGGTAGCCTTTGGGGGGAATAAGGAGTAGGTGGGAAGGGGGCAGTAGATGAGAAGAGGGAGTTGGGGCGGGGGCAGGAATTTGGGACGTGCAGAGCTGCGGCTGCCAGAGAAACAGGCAACTTTCCTCAGCTCCATGGTTGTGGCTGCTGGGGAGAGACCCCCCCCCTCCACCCTCCTTCCCAGCCTCAGCTCTGTGGCTGCTGTGGTGGGGGAGAGATGGTGAGATCACCCTCCTTCCCAGCTCCAGCTCAGGGGCTGCTGTGGCAGGGGAGAGGGCACATCCATCACATTAGAAAGGTAAGACTAGTGATATTAAAATATGAGTAGTGTGCTTTTATTTGTAGAACAAAAAATGTATTAAGGGGTTTTTTATATAGTGTTTTTATCTAAAGCGCTTTACAATAGTTAGCTAATGATACAAAAGATTATTAAGTGGTCCGCGGAGACCCACAGCAATTTTTAAGTGGTCCACCAAAAAAAAAAAAAGCATGAGAACCGCTGTTCTACAGAAGACACACAAAGCTTAGCAAAACACTCTACAAGGTTTTGTAGAATCACACACATGGTGCTTGGGGATTGACATTGATGACAAAAATTCCTGTTATACTTTCAGTGGGAAGCAGTATCAGACTCTAGATTGACAAGCAAGGCTTATGAATTTTAAAGATAAATATTCACTACTATAAATTGATCCCACTTAGCTCTCCCCTCCCCTCTAAAATATAAAAAATATTTTAATTATTTAGGTGACAAGCAATCAAATATCGTACATCAGACATATCTATTCCAGGAGATAATTAGAGGCATAGAGAGGAGAAAACAAGATGCCAGAGAAAAGACCATCACAACGTGACTCGAAAGATGACTTTAGTAATGAAAATATTTAATTAAATAGAAAGAAGCCAAGGCTGAAGTTGTGGGAAAGCAGACTGATCCATGGGAAAAAGAAATTAATCAAAATGAGGTTGAGGATCAACAGTCTATCACAGGCTTCTTGTTTGATATTAATAATGTAGAGGAAATGGATGAAAGGACAGCAAATGCCAGAACAATAATGAATCTGTAACTCTTCCTAGAAATGTATGAGAAAGTGATACTCATGATTATGTGCTGTACTTGAAAATGATGGGAATGTGAGATGAAAGATTTCAATTGTTCTTTTAATACTTTTATGTGAGTTGCATGATTCACTGGAGAAATAATAATTTATTTGTATGTAGTGCATTTCATTCTCTTAATGACTTAATGGCATAGTAATTTGTTAAAGTTATAAGCAGATACATTCTTAATAGTTTTTATGATAATTATATACTTTTAACATTTAAAAATAATAAAACATTGGAATAATATCAAACAGATAGGCTTATCTGTGAATGTTCTTCCCTGATCTTTAGCAATAATTTATTTCCACAGGTCTTCCTGCATTTACAAATTGCTTAATAGTTTTAGGTTTTTTATGTTAAGTTTGCAAATAACTGCACATGGAGTTTTGTGTCCTCAGTGAACTGTGGGGATAACTGGTAATACATCTCACTACATGATCTATAGATGCAATTACACTGCTCTACAGCCAAAATGCTTCTGAAATAAATGTAGTCAAACTTTACTAATTCTGGGTCACTGAGAACAAAACTCATGCTTAAAATTTATGATTGGCTCTAGTTTTCAAGATATGCTATTGGGTCAGTATATACGACCCTTGACATGGGAATGGTGGAGGATAAGTGAGTTATAAAGGGAAGGGATCTCAATTTAAACCAGA
>ML677341.1:22579278-22645063 GCA_007922305.1 Dermatemys mawii | reverse complement strand
TGTAAAAACTTAAATATCTTAGAAACAGTAGCCAATCAGTTGTTTTAATTGTCATATTTGTATTCAGCACATCAAAATACATAATAAATATCACATTTTATCTCTGAAGCAGACGACTTCTAAAAAATTGTAGACCAGCGTTATTTATTCCACAATAATCTGAGTGAAAGATGACTCCTTCAAAATCTGAGGCCAGACAAAAGCCTGGCTGAAAACCAGTCCCTAAAGGAAAAAAGGGATGTTATATATTGCTAACACTGAAATTTATCTTTTGTGTGGTATCACTTATTTTTACGTGTGCTTTGCAGTACATTTAATTTATGGGTCAAACCCTTCAGTCTCTTTTCAATACCTCTGTGAGGGAATGTGGTCCAAATTATACAAACTACTTGAATGGTCTACAGTAAGCTTTGTAATATACTGGTATTGTGTAGATGACAGCTGTGTTTTAGAAGTGGCAGCTAGGGGGTACAAAGGCATGCAATGGTTAAGTTTCCTGAATTTCAGAGCTTGTTGCATGTTCTCTGGAATGTGACATGGAAATTTTTCCCCTGTTCTATCGTTGGTCTGCTTTTAAAATGTGCTTCTCTGAGTTCACGTCTGCCCACAAAAAATCTGGATGGTACAATCCCTGTAAAACCCAGGAACTGGACCGGTAGATCTCCCAGTTTGAAATATTGAAGCTAGAATGCTGATTCCTAAGGCTTGTTTTAGGACTTTTAGGAAGGTCTGTGAGATCATTTTTGGGGGGCTGCTCCAAATATATCCCTTCATCCCAAAAAGGGTCATTATTAAAAAATGGAAAAAAATAAGGATGCCTAACAGCAGCTAAAAGGTGAACTCCTCTATGCTGACTGAACCAGACTGTCTGCAGAAGGGCAAGTATGTGTTTATAGGGAGGAGGATGTTCCAGTTGTTGAGGTGGCATGAATGGGAAGTTTGGCTGTGGGACTGGAAAGAAATGGACAGGTCTTGGAAATCTTAAGAAGACAGAAGCAGCAGGAAACTTGTGGTTGAACCTAGACTATAATTCTTAAACAGACTTCAAATTGTGATTGAAAGATTTCAAGTGATGAAGAATGCACTATATTCTTGGCATGGTGTATTAACAGCTAACATGGTGCTAGTGTAGATATAGCCTTAGATGATAATGATTATGCAGTGTAGTTGTAGCTGGGTTGGCACCAGGATTTTAGAGAGATAAGGTGGGTGAGGTAATATCTTTAATTGAACCACCTTCTGTTGGTGAAAGAGACAAGATTTTGAGTCACATACAGTTCTTCAGATGGGGGCGGGGAGGGAAAGTACTGCAAGTGTCACAGCTAAATGCAAGTTGGAACAGATTGTTTAGTGTAAGTAGGCACCATTCAAGATAGAATGGCCCATTAACACCTCTGCAGTCATGGGACAAAAAGGAGGAGTCATTGGGTTACCATAACTCCAGTGCCTCTGTTCAGTCCATGATTTTTAGTGTCTAGCAAAGTAATGAATTTAAGCTCCCCAGCTTGTCTTTTGAAAGTATTGTGTTTGAAAAGGTTTGGATAAATCAAGCTGAGAGGCCCTCATGATGAGGGCATCTTGACATTTCTGAACCACAATTAACGGCAGTCTTCCTGTTCACCATTTGCCATGAGTGTTCCACTCAGGGATGTTGTGCAAGCAAGTCTGATGGCACACACAATGGGGAAGCCAGGCTGACTCTGCCTGGGTGGACCAGGGGTCAGGAACGTGTCTGTACATGGACATGAGTGTTCGTGGTAAATATGAGGTCTGTGGTAATTTTTCAAGAAACATGGAATGACAGAATGGCATTAACACCCCTCCCCCCAATATCTATCACTAAGTATGGTAATTTTGTCAAGTGTTCGTTAAACAACATGGTGATGTTGACCCTGGATGTGGACACAAAGAACAGTCTATCCAGCCCAGCCCAAACCTATATGACTCTCTTGTACAGCACAAAATCTGGCTTCCACATCAGATTCTTCCCTTCCAGTTGCAGCAGGATGCCCTTCCCCTGGCCCCATCTTCAAGTCAAATAATATGAACAGCTCCTGCTTTCATTTCAAGCTACAGAGACCCATCAAGTAAACCTATAGGAAAATGGGAGTGAAGCCCAGCTGAGGACCCAGGTACCATTCTAATACAATGTTGTGCATTGCATCTGCAATTGCAAGCAGTGGATGAGCCTGCACTCATCAAGAGGAAAGAATTCTGAAACTAGGAAAGACAAAATGGGCATATTACTGTGGCGGTCAGAGGCCATATTCTGACACAAGCTGCATACCATCTTCCTATGAGGATGCTAATACTAGAGCTCAAATTTGGAATGAATGAGTGTCAAACTTCTCAGGGAGAAAGCCGGGGAGGTCAGGGGGCCACTTATGTGATTAACATGCAAGTGTTTGCAGAGTCAAGTCCTTAAATGGCACAAAAATCTAGTTTCACTGTAATAATACAGTCTGTAATATTAATTAATTTTAAAATGCTTTCTTGCAAACTGAGTTTTATAGTCAATTTTTAAAAAATGACTCTTTTCTGACCCCCAGAAACCAACCTTTCATCTGTTATTATAGATGACCTCTGTAACGCAACTCAGTTTTAATTAAAACAAAACACCCCAGCATAGAATTGTGTGATGCCCAGCAGCAATTGCAAATATGGTCTCAGGAATTGGTTTGCAGATTTTTTTTAAGGCTATATGTCTACATAAGCTACTTTGGGCCAAATTCTTTGGTGTAACGCGAATGAAGTAAATGGAGTTACACCAGCAGAGAATTTGGACTTCTGTGTGTGGCATGGAATACCTTAGTAGTTATTATTTTAAAGTTGTTTTAAATATAAGTTTTTGAAAGATCTTTTGAAATTAAAATGGAAAAGGAGTAGGCATTATTTCTTACTGTTTTCTGAACATATAAGAGCTAGTCTACACACAAACTTGCACTAATTAACTAAATCACTTTTCTAAAGCAGGTTTAATTACTTCCATGCAAATCAGTGCATGGACACTTATTTTGTAGGAAAAGCGGCTGAAGTTGTTTAGCTAACTGACTTCATCCATTTTTATTCTGAATTAAGAGTGTCCACATGCAGATTTCCACCAACAAACTGAAATTAGTTTTAATTCACTCCTTTTGGGTGGTTAGTTGCTGCAAGTTTGTGTGTGAACCAGTCTTAAGAGTTTGGATCTTTCCTTCATGCTCTAAATATACAAAATAATATTTTAATAATTTTAAAACATTTTCAAAGGACTTCTATCAGGTCAAAACATATTCACAGATTTTAAAAAATGTTAAAAAGCATTCAGTTTGAAAATGTATTTGATTGGAATCCAGCTAACTTCTCAAAAGCAATATTACTTTTCCTTACAAAAATTGGACCTCACGGAAAGACCGTAATATTCCAGTTCTGGCAATGTAGAAGTAAGAGATCCAACCTGTTTCTCATGCCATAGAATCCCTCGTCACTTAGTTTCAGCCCCTTTGACTTGCCCTGCACATCTAAACAATTTTGTCTCCTAAAATTTTCAAAAATATATACAAATGGAAAAATAACCCTTTCCATGTCTGAGAAGTGACTGGGGAAATCAGTGGGACTAGTTGCATCAGTATTCTGTGCAGGAGAGCTGCAGGACCAAGTCCTTAGTTTCCTAGGAGCAATTATTTTGTTCATCGTGTTTCTTAGTGAGACCCTGTTAGACCTATCTGTCTAAAAACACCTACTATATTAATGATGTGTTTGTGACTAGGAATATTGGCAACAAAAGGTTATAGATATTTTCTAGTGGATGTGAGAGACAATAAATTGTTCAAATGCCTACTAGTGGCACTTCTGCTTAGTGGGAAATATAGTAGAACAAACTCTGCTCCCCACTGCACTTAGGCAATCCTACTGATGTCATCAGGATTGCATGCCTAGAACTGAGTGAAGAATTTGGTCCTTTGTATTCTCTGCCTTGTGTTTGAAAAATGTGCACAGTACGATGCAATGATATATCTCCTCATAGCACAAAACGCTGTCCTGAGGCCACCCTAAACCTTCAGTGTTCTAAACTGTGTGTGTGTGTAAATTTCCTTGGCCTCTTATTCCCAAATCCAAGGTCAATGAAGCACTGGTGCCTATCTTTGAAGGAGTTTAAATGGTAGTTTCCAAAAATATATATGAGAGCTAAATTTATCCTCTAAACTGAAGGAAACTTGTCAAGATGCATTTATCACACATCCCTTGTATTGAACAACAAAGGGAAGCAGCCCCAAGTGTGTGACCTGTGACTGTGTATTCAATATTTAATCAAGATATGTTAAAATACGAATGCACAGCTTGCTGTTGGTTTCTAGTACGCCCGAGAGGATTTTGCTTTATGCTGTTTGGAACTTGTTCTTTCAGAAGCTTTTCTCCATTCTGTCGTGAGCGCAGAGTGGTTAAAAATGTTTTTTTTCTTTGTCATTTTAAAATGTTATTACAAAAATGAAAATACTAACAGATTTCGAGCTGTTTCAGGAGACTTTTGCCTACAAGGAACGTGTTGACTTTTTAAACAAATGGCTTCCTTCCAGTGTAATTAATTTTAAGAGGTTCATTTCTGTGCTGAGTGATTTAAAATAGCAACTATGTAGCAGTTCCAGGAATCCTGGCTTTGATATTAAGATAACTTTATATTAATTTGAAGAGTACAATATGCCTTTCATTTTCCATCCTAAAATGGAACCATTTGTTTCCCCATACACAAAATATGCCTCTATATAGGGCATGATTTTCTATACCTTGATGAGTAGGACATACTTTTAACAAGGTGACACTTACAGCTTTTGGAGTTTCTACAGGGTGATAACTGACCATTCACTCAACACATCAATCTCATTGAAAATCTAAGGCTATACTCTTCTCCCACTGCTACCTAGAAGTCAAGCGAAAAGGATATAAAGTATTCTCATTGACCACCATGCCATCTGTGCTGGTATTTGTTTGTCACACTCCTCACATCTTCTGTTTCAGTAGGCAGGTCACACTAACTTGGCAGAGTTGATGTATGATTTTGTAACGTATCACAAGGCAACTCAAAACGTACATACAGACCTGTCAATGGGATATTAAACCCTATGCATGGGAAGAGACTTTGTGAAATGATAAGAGCTGCCATTGGCATTTAGGGGATACTCAGTGAAATAAATATTCAGGACCCCTCCAAACCAAGCCAAACCTGTTCAGTCCAATCACAACAAAAATGCCCATGACCTGCCTTTGACTTTGGGATGGCTGGGGAGACATTTCTTGGGGAGATTCCCAAACATAACTAAATCATTTAATGTAAGTGTATGTGTCACTTGGTGCTGTGGTTGAGGAGGATGGAATTGAACTGCCAGCAGCTTCTTTGCTTGAGAAATTGGTCCCAGCCCTTGCACTGGGTCCATGCATATTTGTTAATATTTAAAACAAAATAATCATGGGATAAGTCTCTCGCTAAGCTAGGAGTTGGAATTGCTAGACCTCCATTGCCAAAGAGTTTAGTATGCTTTCCAGTGAAGTGCAGGTTGCTTTCTCAGCTCTTTTCACCAGGTATTGAACTCTAGAATCCAGAGTAACCAGTAGTATAGAAAATAGTCATCCTATCCTCTTCCCTGGAACTTACAGACATGCAAGACATCTGCTGAGGAAGCACAATCAAATAAAGTAGCATAAATGGATTGAACTGTACTTACAGTCTAATAAAGGCTATAAATCAAGGTTGGCTCCTTTGAGAGAAGGTGCTGGAAGCTCTCTCCATGCCAGAAGCCCAATACTTATGTCACGCAGTACAAGCACTTGGCTCATAGACATGACAAGGGGTAACAGTAGAATGCCTGAGTCTATGGCTAGTGACTGCAGCTAGTTCCAACATGAGTCTGCTCTAAACATCTCTCAAAGTGGTGAAGAGGCAAAAAGGAGAAGCAGAATGTGTGTGTCAAATTTCCCCTTCCTCTGGCACATTCTGCTCTCCTTGGCTGTCAAAGTGTCCAGCTACTGCTATGCGTGAATTGCCTCATCCCTCTCCCTCCCAATACCTGCTGAAGCAGTGGCTTTAAGAGCCTTTTCTTGTTTGTTTTTGTCTCCAATTTCTATAGCCTCTTTTTCTCTCCTTTCATGGCTGAAACACTATTTCACTAGGAGGGTGGTGAAGCACTGGAATGGGTTACCTAGGGAGGTGTGAAATCTCCTTCCTTAGAGGTTTTTAAGGCTCAGATGATTTAGCTGGGGTTGGACCTGCTTTGAGCAGGGGGCTGGACAAGATGACCTCCTGAGGTCTCTTCCAACCCTGATATTCTATGATCCATTCTATTCATCTCCATACCATCTTCTCTTGTTTCACTTTGTCTGTTTAACTCCTTCTGTGCCTCTCTTTGAAAAGCATTTTGGCTTGGATACAAAAAAGGAGTTAGGTGCCTAAGTTTCTGTTTTAAGCACCTAAGTCCCAGTTTTGGGACCACTGTGATTCACAGAACTCCCAATGAAACCCTGTAAGCTCCTAAACTCTCAGCACCTAAGGTTTTGCAGTGCAAGTTCCCTAGGCACCTATGTCTCTACATTGGGCATGTGCACTGCACTGTCCTGAGAATTAGGACACCCCCTTTTCATCAGCATCTCCTATTGGCTGGCTTAGGCAGCTCCCTGCCAAGCCTGCTGGCTTTTGTCAAATGTCTAAATCCATTTGAACATTCAGCCCTTTCCCTTTTCTGCTATTCTCGTTCCTATTCACCCCATCACACTCATTCTCTTAGACAGTCCAAGTGTGTTGTCTCCAGATGCTCTGGGGCCACAGCTGAGAAACCCAAAGGCTCCAAACAAAGCAAGTAGCACAGTAAGAAAAAACTTGATGCTAGTATTCTACTTTTTAATGATACTTGTCTTTGAAGCAAAATATACAAACAACTCCTTGTCACAGAGAGCTGTGTCCCAACCTTCTGCTTACTTTGTAGGGAAAAGGTTTTAGAACAAAAGCAAGGTCATTACTGGCTGTTTTTCACAAAATAGATTTACTTTCAGTTCTGGTTTATGGTCTTGTACAATGAGAACATTTGAATTTTAATGATGCATTAAGGCAGTGGCTGGGAATACAACCTGCCAAATGTGTCATTACTGTTACAATATCTGCTTTATTTACAGAAGGAGGATAATGGTATGTTCATTCATGTTGGTTTTTGTTTTGCTCTTTCATGCCAAGACTTAAATCCTACAGATCTTCAACTGCCATCGGTGGGAGTAAGAACTACAGGACGGGGCCCAGAACATTCAGTGAAAAATGTATTTTAACCAACGGAATGACAAATAATCCATACGGAGTGATTCATTATCTGAATGAAGCATTATGTGTATAGAACTTCATAGCAAGTAAAAATGCTGTAGGAGTAACACACTCCTCACAAAGAATGAGTAAAAAATGACCAGTGCTTTGATGTTTAACCCGTTAAGAAAGGGGCAATGATTTATTGTATCAAGAAACTATTTATATTCTTAGGGTAGGTCTACACTGCAATATGAGCCCAGGTTCATAGGATTCAAGTTAGCAGACACCAGCTTTAACATAAGGCTTGAGCATCTACACTCAGTTGTAACCCCAGTTAGGAATTGCTGAACCTAGGTTCCCAACCTGGGACTTCAATGTCTATACCCAGTCCACTCATCCATATCCCCGACTTCCTAGTGTCCTCCCAAAACGTGGCTGCTCTAGCCCTTTGTTTGTGGTGCAGTGTGGGAAAACTTGACTGTCCAGAGGATAAAGAAAGCTGGCCTGTGGGATTGTGGGATACTTTTGGCAGTCTCCCAGAGCATCATTTCAGAGAGTCCATGTTTGCATTGCAAAGCAATAGGGCTTGAACATTGGGTCTCATCTTGATTCAGGCTTGGATCCTCCACACCTGTGGAGTCTTGGGACCATGGGTCTGAGCCCTCGGTTAGTGTGATTTGTGTGTAGATATAAGAGGAGGGAGTGTTTAGGCTTGAGCCAGAGTGTGAACCCTGGGCTTTCATTATAGTGTAGACATACTCTTATACAACATGGTTTAAAAATGAATTCTTTTCCTAAAAGAATGACCATAGGTCTGTAAAAGGGGTTCAGGCATAACTCACCCAATAAGAACATTGCAGTCTAAGCTTCAATGAATGGGGAGAGAGAGGTGCCTTACCTGCAACTCACAAAAAGCCACTATGCAAGGTAGGGAGCTGCCTAGGCTAGCCAAAAGGCAGGTGCTACCCTCTCTCAGAGATGGGTGTCTCCCTGTTGCCTGGATGTAGGTGCTTATCTCTGCTAACAATTTTCAGTTGTGACCCTCCTTTGGTGTTAGGCACTGTTTAGCAAGGAGGAGGCCCTCCCTCACAGCTTTTAACCTAGTGGTTAGGGTACTCACCTGGCTGAGTGCCTGAGCTGGTAGGCACTCCCTGAGCATGCCTGCTGGATTGGGCCCTGCATGCAACTTAGGTGGGTGAACACCTGTCTTCCCCTGGTTTGTGGATCACTCTGGGACTTAGGTGTCTGGGCACCTAGAGGGAGGCAGCAGTACACATATTCAGAAGCAGAAACATAGGCACCTAGGGACCTTTGTCTACAAAAATGTAGTTGCTGAGTGGGTTTAGGTGCCAACGGGGTTCAATGGGATCTTGCAGATCAAAAGTCCCAAAACAGGGACTTGGGTACTGTCATGGAGTCACCGGGTGATGCTTTTGTACTGCTCCATACGAAGCCAGTCAGGACTCTGGGGAAGCCTCCCCTCCCTGAGACTACTGTCTGAGTCTGACCTCAGAGCATTCATCATCTCCTGCCCCCCGTGCACCTCCCACAGAAAGTCCACCTGTGGCAGACTCCTGGGGAAGCCAGAGAGTCCTGCACCCCAAGTACGCCGTCAGACGTGACTCTCAGCCCGGCCAGTAAAACAGAAGGTTTGTTAGATGACAGGAAAAAGTCTAAAACACAGCTCGTAGGTACAGAGACCAGGATCCCGCAATCAGGTTCATCTTGGGGGCACGGAGGCCAGACCCCAAGTCTGCGCCTCTGGCCATTTCCCCAGCCAGACCCAAACTGAAACTCTCCAGCCCCTCCTTTGCCTCTGTCTCTTTCCCAGGCCAGGAGATCACCTGAGCTTTGTTCTCCAACACCTTCAGTTGACACCTTGCAGGGGAGGAGGGGCCCAGGCCATCAGTTGCCAGGCGACAGGGTGTCGGCCATTTGCTCACACTGGCCCTCTGCTCTGCAACAATCACACACCCTTATGCTACCACATAGATATTTAAGAAATGCATAGGGGAAACTGAGGCACTAGCACAGTATTCAGAGAGAATGTTAAGAACATTCACACTTCATCACACACACTCCTTTTGTGTGTTCAGGCAGTAGAGCTTTCAGCAACTCTTGGGGATTGTAGCATTTAGCTTGATCAGGCTCTGAAAGGATTTTCATCCTGTTATAAAACAAATCTTTCTTTCTGATAGGATATATCTTTCAGAATGACTCCCCCACCTCACTGTTTCCTTTTGTGTGATCTTACAGTGAAGTCATAATCCTGTTTGTGACATTATAGACAATTGCCATGGGAGTGACTGAGATCTCATTATGGGTGAGCGGGAGGTATGTTCAAATGTAAAAGGGACAAGGACATTTTTGAAAACCACAAAATAGAAAAGTGAATCTATTTTATTGGTCTATTAAAGTGTTCCTCAATGAGAAATCCCTTCTTTATATTTCAGAGGCATTGAATGGCATAAATAACCCTTGATTGCATGAATAATGTAACAGTTCACAGTGAGCATGCGGCTAGCCTGCAGGCTTACATAAAAGGTAACACTGGGCTTCCAGCTAACTTAGTTTAAAAAGTCAGGCAAACCATCTTCACTTCTGTTGCTATAATGCATCACAGGGGCAGCCATAGACCAAATTGCACCCCAGGCCAGGAGTATCTTCAGTTCCCCCTTCCATTTGTTAAGACCTTGTTTTTTATTGCATTTGTGGCCCATTTCATGATTTTGATGCATAATTTTGCATGCATGATTCAGCTCTGTCATATAAGATAAATTTGCAGGATTTATAAATCTGTATGTATGCATATCATATATAAGCAAATAAAAAATATAATCATGTCCTCTAAGCTTATAGAAACTTTTTTTAAATGTTAAGAATAATTGAAATGTGATACTGTCAAGAACTTGAACTGTGCACCAACATTGGGTGGACCAGTATTCAACAGTGTTATAATAGGTGGTAGCCTTTGAATATTAACCCTACTCCTCTAGTTCCAAAGGCCATTTTTCTCACCTTTGCCCTTGCAAAGCACAGCGTCAGAGAGATTGAAAGACTGGCCAATGGCATTTTCAAGTGATAAAATAGCAAGTGATGCCAGTCGATCGAAGATGTGTTTTAATGAGCTTGAGCTTCGAAAAGCTGTACCGCTCACGACTGTGACCAGTAGTGTGAGCAGAATCCTCAAAGCTATCCAAACAGTAGGAAAAATGTCCTTCAGCTCTGCATCATGAATGAATTGGAGAACTTGGAGTGGAAAGTGCTTCCCATGTTGCAAAATGTGACAGATGTTGTCTAATATGACATAGAGGTCTTTATCATTGATATCCGAATGTTCCCCATGTGTCAGCGTCCAGTGAAGGTCTATACAATTGTTCAACAATGTTTTCCTCTTCATTGGCAGCTTGCGAAGGTCAAACAAACAAACAAAACTAGGTCTCTCCATGGTGCTTCATTTGTCCAAACCTTTCTTTTATGAACACTCCTGTCAACAAGCAAACAAAAAAACCTCCCTCTTGACTTTTTCTTCTGAGCTTCTTATCACTTCATCTCTGCACTTGTAAACAAACTGTTTCTTCTTCCAATTAATATAAGCTTCCTTGGAGATAGCTCAACTCCTAAGTTTTCTGCCATTTCTTTGGCAGCAATTATGGCATCTTCAAATTGGTTGTCTGTGTAGGCCACAACAAAATCAAGGCAGCTTCTCATCAAAGTAGTAGGGATTGCGAAGTCCATCGACAGAGTTTGTAATGCCTTGTTTACAATGTTTATTTCAAGCAGGATATTGTGTCAAACCACAACTGACACCAGAAATTTGAAGTCCATGATCTGGTCTGCCAAGCTTTGCACCTCATGTCGGATTCCAGCCACAGCTTCACTCAACACTGCCAGTTCTGTCATAGGATCTTAAACATCAGTCACTTGGTACTTCACTGGCCTTACACTATCAACGTGGCTCTCCGAGTGAGTGTCACTTAGCAGCTTCCCAGTCAGATTTATAACATTGTCCGAGAGGATCTTCCACTTGGTAGCTGATGCTGAAAAACAGGACATATATCTTTTGCAATACTCCAAAGAGATACTGAATCTAAAGAAGATGATGCTGCATCTGACACTGGTTGAGGGAATGGCAGCCACAAAGGCACAAAGAAAGCTCTTGGCTTCGGTGCAAGGATCCTAGCCTGGATACCACTGATTCTTCCCTTCATGTTCTCACAATTATCATAGGCTTGGCAGTCCTGAAGCTTTAAGAACATAAGAATGACCATACTGGGTCAGACCAAAGGCCCATGTAGCCCAGTATCCTGTCTACCAACAGTGGCCAATGCTAGGTGCTCCGGAGTGAATGAACCTAACAGGTAATGATGAAGTGATCTGTCTCCTGCCTGCCATCCATGATCACCCTCTGACAAACAGAGACTAGGGACACCATTCCTTACCCATCCTGGCTAATAGCCATTTATGGACTTAACATCCATGAATTTATCCAGTTCTCTTTTAAATCCTGTTATATTCCTAGCCTTCAAAACTTCATCAGGCAAGGAGTTCCACAGGTTGACTGTGTGCGGTGTGAAGAAGAACTTCCTTGTATTTGTGTTAAACCTGCTGTCCATTAATTTCATTTGGTGGCCCCTAGTTCTTATATTATGGGAAGAAGTAAATATCTTTTCCTTATTCACTTTCTCCACCACTCATAATTTTATATACTTCTATTATATCTCCTTTAGTCTCCTCTTTTCTAAGCTGAAAAATCCTAGTCTCTAATCTCTCCTTATATGAGACCTGTTCCACACCCCTCATCATTTTAGTTGCTCTTCTCTGAACCTTCTCTAATGCCAGTATATCCTTTTTGAGATGAGGAGACCACATCTGTACACAGTATTCAAGATGTGGGCACACCATGGATTTATATAAGGGCAATACAATATTCTCCGTCTTATTCTCTATCCCTTTTTTAATGATTTCTAACATCCTCTTTGCTTTTTTGACTGCCACTGCACACTGCGTGGACGTCTTCAGAGAACTATCCACGATGACTCTAAGATATTTTTCCTGATTAGCTGTAGCTAAATTAGCTCCCGTCATATTGTATGTATAGCTGGGGTTATTTTTTCCAATGTGCATTACTTTACGTTTATCCACATTAAATTTAATTTGCCATTTTGTTGCCCACTTAGTTTTGCGAGATCTTTTTGAAGTTCTTCACAGTCTGATTTGGTCTTAACTATCTTGAGCAGTTTAGTATCATCTGCAAACTTTGCCACCTCACTGTTTACCCCTTCCTCCAAATCATTTATGAATAAGTTGAATAGGATTGGTCCTAGGACTGACCCTAGGGGAACACCACTAGTTACCCTTCTCCATTCTGAAAATTTACCATTTATTCCTACCCTTTGTTCCTTGTCTTTTAACCAGTTCTTGGTCCATGAAAGGATCTTCCCTCTTATTCCATGACAACTTAACTTAACTTTTGCCTCAGAACTGTTTATGAATATTTTGGATGTTAGGCCTCTTCCAGTAGAGTTGTCCTCAGACCAGAAACGGATAGTGTTTTTTTACTTGGATACAGCTATCCGTGTCATCAACAAATCTTACTGTAAATGACATCTTTTCACTATAATTAATGTAGGAATTGCAGTCTATTACTACAGCGTAGTACTTAGCTTTGCTCAGTCATATCAATATGTTATCAAATACCTTCCTTGCCATAAGGTCAATCAATTAATTTTGAATTGTTTTGCTGAAGTAATGGTCTATAGCTTCTTTATGAACTACTTAATCCTGGCTTGGATGATGCAGTTGGGGTTGGTCCTGCTCTGAGCAGGGGGTTGGACTAGGTGAGATCTCTTCCAACCCTTATCTTCTAGGATTCTACTTGCTATAGGTGCTTATGCATGACATCATTGTAATTCCCAAGGAGTTCTACCAAACCAAGGAAATAATCATTATGTTCAGTGAACAACATATCCAATGAGCTCTGGAAAGCCAAATTATTTTTTGCAAGGAAGAGGATGATTCAGATCAGATGTCCAAACACGGTCCTCCAGTGTTGGGTTTCTACATGAATGTGCTGGTTTTCTGTGTCTATGCATTTATTCAGCTTGAGGCTGGACTCAATTACAGTAGGCTGTAAAATGGCTGGGTGACTTTTCATGTTGTTTCAGAGTATCAGCTAAGTTTTGTGCCAGTAATTGTACCCGGAAAGCACACACAACAATTTGGCATTCTTGTCAAATATTTTGAAACAAAACCAGAACACTTTATCAGTTGATTTTGAGTAAATTAACCAATGCCGATTCAGCTTCTCACCATAATAAACACTCTTTCACAGTATGACTTTGAGAAGTGTTGATTCTGCTCATTTACTGGAAATGTCATATCCTCAGTTTTGCCCAGCCTGTTCAAAATTGTACAATCAATATTGGCAGAGTTTAGGATCGCAAGAGGTGAAGCAGAGTCTGATGTATCATTGTGATGTACAGTTTTTCTCACTGCTGTTTCTGCCATCATGCAATGCTGATTGTTCTTCTTTTCTCTCCTTTTTGTGTAAACCAGGTTTTTCTTTGTCATTATTCTCCTTTTCATGTAAGCCACATTCTTCATCATCTATTTCCTTTACATCACTGGAAAAACTGGATGATTTTCCATCACTTTCCTCATATTTCCATTCCTTATCTTCAGGTAAATCTGCTAATTCCCTAGTAATAATACTTCCATAATTTATGCTTCCCTCCTAAGTAGTATCTTCTGCACTGGGACAATTGCTACTGCCTAAAGCCTAGTCTATGCTTCTGTTTCAGATATTTTTTTTCCCCATCAAATTTGCCCCCCGGCTACAAATTAGATTGCAATTGAGCTTTTTGCTTCCTATACTGAAGACTTCTTCATGTTTATTTCCTATGGGGAAAAACAGACAGTATTAGTGAGAGCAAAAAAATCTATGTTCCTCAGTCTTACAAAGTCAAACATTGTGTTAAGCATGGCAAAAGAAGTAACCATATAAAAGAAATACTGTTGCACAAATAGTGGTTTGATAGATATCATTGGTGTCTCATTAAATATATCCTTTAGCTGCTACTTTTCAAGTTTTAAAACACAAGTACACTTTTGCAATTACACAGTAAAACAAGGTTTAAAACGTTGCAGCTGGGCTTTCACTTTGTTCTTATATCTCACTGACTGGCGATGCCCCACCCCTTCATATACCTGTGAGGGCATGGCTAACAACATTCTAGGTGGTTAATGGAAAATGTAGTTCTCAAAGTCTGGAAGGTTCTAAAAGATTCTACAAAGGTCCAGAACATGCCTGGAGGTTAGTGAAAACTGAACCCACATATGGAATACCTGAAACATTTTTCTTCAGACGTTTTTCCCTTTTGTCGTGAACAACAAAAACAGCAACCTGAGCCTGGTGCTCCCCAAGTCCGGCACCCCAGGCAGTCCCCTGGGTTGCTTGCCCCTAAAACCAGCCCTGATGCATCCCATTCATGTTCCAGTTCCATGGGAGCCACAATGCCCAGCAGTGATCAAGGAAGGAACTGGGACCCAGAGCCAGGACAGTGTGTGGCATCATTTTTTGTGGTTACTTATGTTCTGTATAGAAGGAAAAAAGTGAATAGCATGATATTCCAAAGTTCTCAGCATTTGCCATCCCACTGAAAGAAATAGGAGCTGCAGGTGCTCTGTACTTTTGAAAATCAAGGTATAAAGCTTAAATGGGCCTGAAGTGACTCAAAACAGACAGTAAATAAAAATATCAAGGATGAGTCCATCCATGAGAACAGTCATCCATGTGTATTATTTGACTCCAGCACTGATTAGTGCTGCCTGCCTAAGCTCCAGAACTCTGTAATAAAACACAGAGTTTAGTTTTTAAGTTGGGCCTGGCAACTCTCAGAGCTCAGATCTTCTAGCTTTCCCACCAACTCCTGCCCCAAAAAATCTCAGCTGTCCACCACAGCAGCAAGTGATTGTGACAAGTGTCCTGACCACTCTGCTCTTCGTGTACATTCCTGCAAGTGCACTTTTACATTTGCTCGGTTAAACTATGTTGCCAATCAGCCAAAGTGTGGGGGAGTGCAGGGACAGCTGAAGTGGGAAGTGAGGGCTTGTCTTCACGGGAGAGATTGATCTTATGGCGATCGATTTATTGCATCTCGTCAAGACACGATAAATTGATCACCAGCGTTGCCCCCATCGACTCTGTAACTCCAGCTCGCCAAAAGGCGTAAGCTGGAGTCGATGGGGAAGCGCGCCGCTGACCGCTGCCGCTGTGAGGACGGCAGCTAAGTCGGCTGTAGATACGCCAATTTCAGCTGTGTTATTAACACAGCTGAAATTGCGTATCTACAGCCGATCCCCAGCCCTAGTGAAGACCAGCCCTGGGTGAAGTGAGGAAAGTTTTTGTGGGGAGAACTTGTGCTAGAATAAGAGGATTAACAACTAGTAAACAGCTGTGAACTGGTGTGATGTTCTGAGGGTGGCTCTTCATAGGAGAGTGACATTTTAAGAACGTGTTCTCTCTGTGCATGTTATATATGAAAAGGAGTCTGACCTATTCAGTGCAGTAATGGCAGAAAGGCAGATATCTAAATGTCACCAAACATAACTGCATTGTGTGGGTATTTTTCTCAGGCTAACACATATATTTGTATGGAGGAAGGATCCGCAAGCAGCACTTTGGATTAAATTTAAAGTGACAAGCTCTTTATGCAACAATGCTTTTTTCCAATATATACGTGTCACAATAAGTGTTAGAGCATTTCTTTGGCTGGGATACCCTGTACACAGAGAGCAAAAGTTGATTGCAGTTAACTGAAAAGGAACACAACAGTCTCAGTGGGAGCCAGGCCCCAGAACATCTACAACTTTCTAAATAATCTTTATTCTTCTAATTGAACCTGGAAACAGACAAGAAGCCAGGGCAAAGCAGAGGATTTATAGTCTAATTTCAGCCTCACTGCTTTAGCCAGGCAATCAAATTCTGCATTAACTGAAGCTTTTGACCGGGCTTCACAGATAGCACTAAACAGATTGCTTTGCAATCTGGAGGTGACAACTCAATCTATTCTTCTGCCTGTACCATCAGCATCATGGCTAAACTAATCTGGAGGTTCAGGGTAGCCGAGTGGATCCAGACAACTTCCATTCCATGAACAGAGCTAAGTAAAATACTCACTCTGAATAGTTTTCCATACACGCTGCAGGGAAGGTCTGTGGTGGTCAGTAATCGCTGAGAGACAAGGAGTCTGACAGAGGTCTGCTTCATTTAGTGTCTGAGTTCTATCTAATCAGCACTGTGTAAACAGGAGCCTCTGCATAATATAAGGGGCTCTTCCCGAAACCTTTGGAAAGTACCATTCCCCACAAGGCTGATCAGGGCTATGGCAGTTTCTCTGGCATTGAGGACCATTTTGGAATAGGAAGGGATAAAGGGTGTCCTCTCATCTCCACTTGGATTTCATTCAGTCTTATTCACGGATGCTCTGAATGTGTTAACTTTAGCAACCACCTGCAAAATTGACTTCTTCCCATTAGGGTTAGCAAGAGCCAGTGAAAAGAGCTTGTTTATTACTGATGGGGAGCTAGTCAGACTTTCTTCTGTGAGAGCACTTATGAAGGATTGTCTTCAAACTCTACACAGCAGCTGGGAGGATGCTTAGCAGTGTGAGAAGACAGACATGCTGGCTCTATGCCAGCACGCTAAATAGCAGTGTGGCCACTGAGGCACGGGGGAGGGAGGTAGCCCAGGCTAGCTGCTCAGGTACAATCCCACCCGGCCCCCTGGGTATGTACTCATGCAGCTCTCCTGAACTACCACATTCCTCAAGCTAGCACAGTTCTCTGTGATGAAGACAGAAGAATGCCCAACCTTTGTCTCACCTACTTACAATCTTGTAATCGTATTAAACCTTTATTGATCTTCAATGCCTGGTGACAATGGTGGCTTTAGCTGTATTTTATCAGTTTTGGCTAGAAAGTTATTTTTACTAAGGACTAGGCAATGGAAAAAGGACTGAAGGATTTGTGTAAACATTCTCTCCAGTGCAGCAGAACCCCCGAAGTCTTAACATTTTGAAGTTCAAACGATCTCCATCCTTTGTTTCCCAAGATAAAGGTAGCACAATACAACTGGGTTTTTCTTTTCTGAAATCCATTTTTGTCATTATGACAAGATGTAATTTCCTTCCCCACGCTGTAGGATAATGCATAACATACACGTCTTTCATGTCAAATAATGGCAAATCTCACCATTCAGTCCTATTTACAGGGATGAAAGTTCTTTTCATTCACTCTGCAGTACAATGGTCTCTTCATAGTGAAGAGTGGTCCCAGTTCCCTGGCTTTAGTATGCTGGTTTCTTTTTCCCAGTGACGAAAAGCCCCAGTGGTGCAGGCTGATACATGATGGTTTCTTATTCCTAACAAAGAACATTCCCACTCAGTGTCTAAACTCACTCACAATTGTGTCTCTTCCATGGTGAATTGTTGTTTGTGAGGCTGGCCCATTGGCAAGGGACAGTGGTGCAGGTTTTTTGAGCATCTTTCAGGCCATCTTTAAGCAGACAGGCATTGTGTGCCTTTCCAAACTGGTGTGTGAGCCTCTTTCTCTCGTCTTAGCTGGGATGCACTCCAGGGGAAGGGGAAAAATGATTATCTAGGGCAGTGGTGGACACCCTGCAGCCCGTGGGCTGCACGCGGTCCGTCAGGGTAATCCACTGGTGGCCTGTGAGACAGTGTTTACTTTGACTGCCCACAGGCACGGCCGCCTGCAGCCCCCAGTTGCCGCAGTTTGCCATTCCTGGCCAATGGGAGCTACGGGAAGCAGCAGCCAGCACATCTCTGTGGCCCGCGCCACTTCCCACAGCATGTAACACACAAACTCTGTCTCGTGGCCTGCCAGCGGATTACCCGGATGGGCCACAGGTCGCCCACCACTGATCTAGGGAGACATGTTGCAGATGCAGGTGGCGGAGTTCTTGGAAGGCTAGTTCCCCTGCCACCACCAGCTGCAGGATGTTTGCACCCATGAGGAGATGATGGTAGATGTATGGACTTGGCTTCTGTGGATATCCACCTCCAGAAGTCACTTTTGAAGGGTTTAATGACACTGGATCAAGGTAGGGCTTCTCCCCAGCTTGATAAGGATTCACTGCCATGCCCACAGTGTTTCATACAGCTTTACTATCATTACTATTGGATCAAATCAACAAAAGCAGTTTCTCAATTCACAGGGCTCTGACTCCTTCCTCGTCAGTTACCTTTTGCTTCCTCTCTCAGACACCTCTGGCAGTCCTCCTGCTTCTCTTGTCACTCCCTCCCCTCCCAGAAGACTTGGGCAGTCCTCTCTTTCTTTCTCCAGGGCTCTCTGTTCCCAGGGAGCAGAAAGTGAGAGCTCACCTGGGATCAACTAACCTGTCACAGGTGCACAGGCTCTGCTCCCTACTCAGGGGCCAGTGCCACCCGTGAACACCCCTTAGCCTTGGATGACATGCACCCCTTTTCCCACAGCAGCTAGTGCTGTATCTGGAAGAAAAGCTGAGGGAGAGGAGGGTGGTGATTGGCTGGAAGAGACAGCAAGGGAAGGAAATATCAGCTATCTGGACGCTAGAGATGCAGACGGACAAGGAAACAGGAGCCTCCACCCAAAAGTCTCTTAATATGCTGTACAACAGTGAGCAGGGCAGAGACATTGAGGTCAGGACAGCAGGACATCTCTATAAAAGGCACCATAGATCTTTAATACCTACACAGAACTTTGAAAGTTTAGGTTTTTGTGGGGGGAACTCTCAGCTTACCTGTCTTGGAAAGAGGAAAGGCTGAGATGATCCTTCTGGAATCCAAACTTCTTGTTACAGGAAGCCCAGGGATTTCATGCCTGATGTGTAGGCCACTAAACCATCCACTATTTCAATAAATGTTCCAAGTTTCCAAAGCTAGAGTACTCCCAGGAAAAAGTGGTAGTAGCTAGAAACAGCACTGAACCAGTGTCTCAGCTGGATGCAGCATCAGAACAAGTGATGGAGTATTTTAACGTATGGTATCGGGAAATAATTTCATAGAAGCTTTCCTTTGGCTCATGAGTCTGAGGAGTTTTTAAGAACTAAAGAGCCAACTTATCTTCAAAAGAGCTGGTTCCAAGAATTCTTGCAGTTCTGCCCTTTTAACCACATGTTCTTAAACAGAAGAAACAGGAGCCACCACAATAAATCAATCAATCTGATTTTCATCTACCAGCTGCCCAGGATTTCAATTGGACTGCTGGGCACTTCCGTCATCTATTTACCAAGGATCATAAAGAGATTTAGGAGCCTAACCTGAGACCCCAATTTTTGAAAATCTTGCCTCACTTCCTTGTATGAGCCTGAAGCCTTTCATAAGAGAAATCATTACTGGGAAAGGGAGAGTACAAATTTGCAAACACCGCTGGAAAGGAAGAAATATAAAACTTGCTTGGCATTGCGCTTTCCTTTCTTAAAGCTAATCTGTCTCTTCTTCTGCTTTGCAATATTTGTAGTAGTTTTATGTTGAACTAATTACTTCCAGCCCTTGGGGGCCATCATGCAAATGTAAGATGGCCTGATGGCTTAACTGTTTAATTAACATGATGGAAGAAGAGTTGAGGTGCAGAGTAAGGTGTCAGATAGCTGAGATAACTATGTATGAATAATGCCACGTTATGGCATAATGAGAATCAGAAGGCAATAAATTGCATTCTCAGAGGTTAAGGAGATGGGAGCTCATTTGTGCTTTGATCAAACCACCCAGATTGTTAGCAAAGAGCTACTCACTAAAGGTGCACCTGCTCATGGAGCTGGGGGTATGATTCTTAACTGCAAGGAGACATAGTTGCATGAGCTGTCATTGAGGGGTTTTGGAGGGTTCTGAATGGCAGGTATTCAGGGTTGCTAGCCCCTTCCACTGCTCACATTGCCACCAGTCCACTCTATTTTTAACATGCTAGCTTAATCAGCCACAGTGTATGTCTCCTCAAGCTGGGAATCAAACCCCGCAGCACAAAATATAGATATGCTGTAAAAGCCAGGTTGCTGCATTTAGCCACAGTGCTGAACTGGAGGCTGAACCAAGAAATTAGCAATTTTTCTGTATTTGATTCCTTTAGCCAATTGTAGCTCTCTCATTTCTTTCTTTCTTTTTTTAAATAAATAAACCTTTAGATTTTAGATACTAAACGATTGATAGCAGTGTTATTTTTTGTGGGAAAGATCTAAGTTTATATATTGACCTGGGTGTGTGGCTTGTTCTTTGGGATCAGAAACTGTTATTTGAAGAGATTGATTTTAAAGAACTACTCATCTCTAAATCCAATGTTTTTAGTGGTGATACAAGGACTGGAATGCCTAAGGAAACAGCTTTTATGACTTCTTGTTAACTAGTGAGGTGAAACAGAAGTTTACTTTTGTTGCTCGTTTGGTATATCTTATGATAGAGTAACTTCCAGTTTCAGGTTGTTTGCCCTATTTCTCAGCAGTTTTGTCCTAAATTTGGCATTCTCAGTCATGACCCACTGAGCCACGGTAATAGGAAATAATTTAATATGGCTATATCCCCTTTTAATATTTCAAGACAAAAGCATTACATTGGAGTTAAGGTTGAAAGTACACATCATTAATTTAGAGGAAAATACATTACAAAGATGTTGCAATTATCCCCATACCAAATCTTCTAAACCCAAGAAATTCAGAATGTGGATTAAATTTAAAATATGTTAAGTAAGGATGAAAATGCACAGTTATTTAGAGCATCCACACAACCTTAACTGTGTGGTAATTTTGGGGAGACTATACTGTATTCTTTATACATAGCAAAGTTGTTGAAACCCCATTTCAGGTGCAAAATTTAACTCACCCCAACTATAGATTCACTGACAAAAAACTTTGCAGTGTTAAGATTATTGAACTGGTGCTAACACCAGGCAGAGTTGACAGAACAACAAATTTTGCCTTAGCAAAGACAGAGTCAAAAATGCCTTCTGCTACAATTGTCATTACCCTGTTCCTTGAGTGATGTGTGTGATTTGGAAAGGCAGAGTGTATGTGTGCTATGGGTGTATTTGATCATCACTCAAAGAGGGCAGAGTTAAGGTTTATGTGTACTGTAACTCCATATTACCTGATTTTTTCCAGAGGTTTGAGTTTTGCTGAACATGACATTCTTGAAAGGAATGAGATGTCTCCAGGAAACAATAACTCCGTGTTAACAAGTTGTCTTTTGTTTTGGTTTAGTTTTTTGGTTGTGTGGTCGTGGGTTTTGTTTAAACAGAAAAATGTTTGTATAAGAGTTAGTGTTCTTAGTCAGTTGTAGTTATAGGTTTGCAGCTGAGGTTCTGCTACTGTGTTACAGATGAATGGTGATAATGGTCATTCTTTGAAATCGGTGGAGGGTGGAGTTGCTGACAGAGTGGGAAGAGAAATCAGACATGGTCTATGTCCCAAAAAATCTTGACAGTTTTTAATATCTTGATTACAGGAACATGGAAGAGAAGACTGTGTATCTCATCTCACTCCTCCATTCACCTGCCCCAGTTTCCTCCACAACATCAAACACTCACCTCCAACATTTCCCTTTCCCATCACATTAGCACTTCAGAAGCCATTAGCACTGAAGTTGCACCTTGCTGTCTGGACCCATCTGGGATTGCATGTACACTCATGCTTACTAGAGGATTACACGCTTCCTCGGTTATGTAGGTCCAACTATATGCTGAGCTGGGAACTCTGGCCCTTTTCCTTTTGGGGGAAAAATTCTAAGTACCCCCATGTATCACAGCCCTCCCCTGTCCTCCTTGGCAATGATTACCCTAGCCACAGAGCACATTGGCTGTATGTTAGTCCCTTTACTGCCTCTGCAATGTGTCCTCATCATCCTCTCTCTCTCTCTCACTCTGCCTGTCCAATGCAGCCTGATTATCCCTCTCCAACTGTCCTCCCCACTCCCCAGGGAGAGGCAGGCATCCTCCCTATCAGAGTCACTGGGAACATTGTTTTGAGGGCAGGGACAGATATAGGGGTTATCTGTCTACTTATCACCCTATCCTTCCTCAGGGTGGTAGAAATCCCATCAGGTTCCACTTGCTACCCTCCTGATCTGCCCATGTACTGACTATTTGGAACTCAGGGACATATGGAACAAATTCTTTATTAAAGATGTGAGGCTACGGGCACCAGATCTCTGCTTCAAGGGGAGTCACAGTGGTGCATCCTGACCTGCAGATAGCTCCAAAGAACTGGTGGTAACATACCGTAAGTGTGTGTGCGTGTGTGTGTGTATAATTAGCAATTGACCAATCAATATAGACCCACCTGAACTGTTGTTAGGTAACCAAAGTAACCAATCAGCATAGAATCTGAGCTGCTGTTAGGTAAACTAATCAACTAGTCAAGAGCTGTTAAAAGCACAGATTATTCTCACATGATTCAGAGACCTGGGTACTGTAGGCTCGAACTCCCTTCTGCCCTTGCACAGACTTATGGGGATCACACAGTGGACACCTAGATTAGGGTGACCAGATGTCCCAATTTTTATATGGACAGTCCTGATTTTGGGGTCTTTTTCTTATATAGGTTCCTATTGCCCCCCCGACCTCTTGTCCTTATTTTTTACACCTGCTGTTTGGTCACCCTAACCTAGATTGACCAGCTTAGGCTGCACTGACTCTGCTAGCTGTATCGTGGTAGCACAGCCTATGATAGGGGAACTAGGGAAAGAATGGTCTAGTAGTTAGACCCTGGGTTTTGGGAGCACTGCATTCAAATCCCTGCTCTGTGACAGACTTCCTACAAGAGCTGGGGCAAATCAGTTAGGCCTGGTTGACACACAACAGTTTGGTCAGCATAACTACATCACTCAGAAGTCTGAAAAATCTACACCCTCAGCAGCGGTGTTAAACTGACCGAAATCCCTGCATAGACAGTGCTAGGTTGACAGAAGGATTCTTCCCTTGACTTAGCTACCATCTCTCGGAAGTGGAATACCTACGGAGATTGGAGAACCCTCCCATTGGCAAAAGTGTCTATGCTGAAGCGCTATGGCAGCATAGCTTTAGTGTCTTAAGTGTAGACAAGTCCTTAGTCCCTCTGAGTCCATTCCCCATCTGTGAAAGGGGGATAATACTTCCTTGTCTAAGGGGTGTTGTGAGGATAAACAAATTAGAGAGCGGTATTCTGATACTAGAAGGATAGGGACCATTGAAGAACCTATAATTGATAGATGGATGTGAGGGAGGTGGTTGAGGAGACAGAACCGAAGCCCCTCTAACATCCATCACTGCACATAGAGTTGCTCCCTTTCTAATTGCTGATCACTAGATCCCAAGGCTCCACCCCCGCTCTACCTCTTCCTCCCAGGCTCTGCCCCCATCGCTTGCTCCTCTCCTCCGATCCCTCGGTGGAACGTCTTTAACTCCCTCCCGCACACAGCTGGGCTCCCTCTGCTCCAGGGCTGGGCTATTGGCTGCTGCAGCCTGATAAGGAGCCTGCCTGCAGGGAGGAGGTGGCCCTGGCTCAGTAGGGGCTGGGGTGGGTTAATGACTCAGCACCTTTCCCCACCCTGTGGTAACCAGACTTTTGGTGTCCAGTCTGTACATCGGACCAGATACTTCCAGGTCCCTTTTCTAACTTGGCACCTGGCAACCCTAAATAGCAGCCAGACCCAAAACCAAAAACCAGACTGTCCAGATAATACCCAGATGCATGGCAACCCTCAACAGCTGTGACACTCTGTTCCATCCTCTCTTCTGATTCCACATTTTCCTCACTGTGACGGCCACCATATTCCCCCGCTCCCCAACTGCTCAGATTTCCCTACGATCATGCTACTGCTCTGAACACCCACACGTCCTCCTACTGCCAGCCCCTTCACCCAAAACACGCCAGCTCCAGCCCCTCTTAGCCACTCCACACATCTGGTAAGCTTGAAGGGGTCATGAAGAGGCTAGGAGGAGTCTGTATCTGCTGGAGGCAGAAAGGGCCTGAGGATGGAGATGCAAAATCCCTTCCCCAGAGCTGGGCCTAGTATATGGGGAAGGGGCTCTACACATTCACCTGCAGGACTGGAGGCTCAGAGAGGTGTGAAGTGGCCCATTCATCTCAGTGAGACAGGCCAAGCTGAATGAGAACACCGCACAGAGATGAATACAGCTCTCAGCACACACAAGGGAAGAAGGAATGTAGGGCTGACGAGTGCCATCCACCTCTAATCCCATCCCCTGCCCCTGGCATCCACTCTCCTGTCTCTCTTCCCTTAGCATGCATTCCCATTGATCTCCCTTCCTGTAATGCCCCCTCCCTTAGTGCAGCCCCAGACCCATCTCCTCCTATTCCTCCCCGCTGCCCTTGCCTTCCCTGTATTCTCTCAATCCACCCATCTCCAGCACTGATCCAACACATGCCACATCCTCCCTCACTGCTCTGCCTCCTCTCTCCTCCCGACTTCCATTTTCTAGCTCAGCACCAGAAAAGTTATTAGAATCTGAAAATATAACAGGCTTCTTATGTCAAAGGGCTGTGTACCAGGAACACCTTGACCATAAACACACTCGGGTCCATTGTTCAGGAAACATGATTACATTATTCTAGCTTTCTTTCATCTTCCCTCTAGCTCAGGGGTAGGCAACCTATGGCATGCGTGCCGAAGGCGGCACAGGAACTGATTTTCAGTGGCACTCACACTGCCCGGGTCCTGGCCACCAGTCCGGGGAGATCTGCATTTTAATTTAATTTTAAATGAAGCTTCTTAAACATTTAAAAAACCTTATTTACTTTATATACAACAATAGTTTAATTATATATTATAGACTTACAGAAAGAGACCTTCTAAAAAACGTTAATATATTACCGGCACACAAAACCTTAAATTAGAGTGAATAAATGAAGACTCGGCACACCACTTCTGAAAGGTTGCCGACCCCTGCTCTCGCTAAAATCAATGCTGATGATCTGCTATAATAATCCTCCAGGTGAAAAGTAGCATCATGTCCAGCAATCATTCTCACATATTTACACAGAGCATGTGTAATTTATTACCTTTTGGAAAATTATTAAAGCCCCTTCTAAATCAGCTGCACACAATAGTAGGACACATTTACCAGAAGGATAAAGTCTTCTTAACAGATGGGAATACTAGCAAGATACCAACAGATCATTTTCAGATTTCTGCCAAGGATAGAGTTCAAGTTTACAGCAGTACCGATGCCACTCTTACCACTTTAATGCCTCCTAGTGGCCTATCTGGAGATTAGCACATGACATGGTTTGACTCTCCTTCCTGTGGTTGCTCAGCCCATTGCTCCATTTAGTGTTCTCGGAGCTACAGCACTTTCCTCTTCATGGCTTAGCTCTGTTGCCAAGTCACATGGGTGTTCCCCCTCTTCCAGGGTATTATCAAAGTCTCCTTCCAAACAGTCCCAAATAGGCTGCCCTAGCATACCACTTGCACAGTGGCTTGTGGAGGAACCCGGGCCTGCCCTCTATAGCAGCTTCCAGGCCAGAGACCCTCATTCCAGCAGCTCAGGTCTTTATTCTCCCAGCCCTTACTGCTCTGTACACTGCATGTTACTGGTTCCTATACTCTCTCCCCCGATATATCAGGGAGTAAGACTCAGGATTCCTCACTGAAACCCCCCCCCGTGACCTGCTCCCTGGCTTTATAGAAGCTCCATCTGTTTTTGCCCAGGTAAGTGTCATCTCCAATTAAGCCTCCTTGCATCCTAGCTGCCCTCAAGATGCAGCCCATGGCTAATTGGCCTCTTCTCCCCTTATTTTCCCCCAGGGCTAGTGTGAGGTGAATGAGAATATGATGGTGGTAAAGGCATAATTCAGGTTCATTCACCACAGTAAGTCCCCAGGAGCCACTAAATAACTTTGACAATAGGCTGCCTTGAAACCCTCTTATCTAATCCTGCTGCACATGCACATTTCATTGTTTTCAGTGCATGACTGTTTGGCACATATCATGCTAGAGAGCCAAATTCTTCTATGAATACCAATTTCAATGCTGTTTTCCCAAAGGGGCAGTGCATGCCATTTACTAGCTGAGATCAGTTGGGGAACAAATCAGAGCCATACGCTGAACCCCAGATGCATACAAAAAAATTGCTAAGAATCAACTGATTTTGTACAATGTTGATTCCCCCCGCACCGTTATATCTTGGGAATCCTTTGGTCAAATTACCCCAAATTTGGATCATCAATACAGCCCCCTGAGGCACAGATACTTTCAAGAGAATTTAAGCATGTACATTTAGAGCAATTAGACAAATCGGCCTTTATACAGAAAGATATTTCTCAACCTAAAATGCTAGCAAAGCCAGTGCTCTGCTATAACAACTATGGAAATGTGAATGGTTGCTTCCATAATTAAAAGAATTCTCTGGAGGTGATGATATCTACTTGTCTCTCTCAGGATTCTAAGAATGGGAAGGGATCAGATGCAGTGAATTTCTTAAAATGGAAAGTTTTGGCTAAGAAAACCTGAAAAAAACTGGAACTTATTTGCCATTTTCATTTTCCCCTTTCATAACAGTTATATTTCACAATTGTTTTGGAAACAAATGTTTTTGTTTCTAGCACTGCTGGTTGTCAGTGAGATACGCAGTCCCCAGTATCTGTTTGTAGCCATTCTATAATAATAATATAATAAAGGTAACAGCAGCTGTAAGTGCCTAACAATTTTGAGAACCGGGTAGCTTCATTCTACTTCCTAAACATGGATTTAGGGTGCCTGATTTTAGGCACCCAACTTTGAAAAATCTGGTCTAAATTTAAGTAGCAACTTTCAGCCCAGAGGACCTCAAAGGACACAAAAAAACTGTGGGATAGAGTGTGTGTGATCTTTGCCAGTTGTCTTCTAGACATGATGAGCAAAGCAGAGTAGTGTGGGCTAGGAGGAGCCAGGGACGTAGGACCTGCTATGCTCCACAATGTAGGAAGAAGCATGGGGAGCTGGAGAGCCTCTGAAGTTCCTAAATACACTGCCCCGTTCCCCACCCTTTTTTCTTTAAAAAAAATGGCCAAAAAAGTAAGTTAGTTTAGTTTAGTCAAAGGTTGCTATGATGTATTTATACCAACGAATGTTACAGCTGAAATAACAAAAACCTAAAACATTTAAAACTGTGACTATGATGAGTATTGGGACAGAAGTAATCAGAGTTTCACTGAAATTGAAAACTTCCATGGGGAAAAAAATCAACTTTGGTAGAATTTTCCATCAAGAAAATCAAAATGAAATGTTTCATTTTGGTTTGTTGACACGAAGTGGAAAGCCTTTTTCTTCCTTGGGCAGATACCTAAGCTGCTACTCATGTATTTCAGTGGATGAGGTCCAGGGAGAAATGGTGGTGAATCCTGACAGATGCAGTCCAGCTGGCCTATAGAAGTCCCTTGAACAGAGGTTTACTTAAAGAGAATTTGAAGATGTGGAGTTTTGCACTTTCTGTGTTGTTAGATATGACGTAGTCTTTGGCTTGCTTCCAAAATCACTTAAAGTCAAGACATGATCACTTCAACTGTTTGTATGGTGCACCAGTCACCTTTGAGGGCCCAGATTGACAAAGGGACTTAGGTATTGCAACACTGAGCATTGGAATACCTAACTTTTAGGTGCCTTGAAAATCACTGGGATCCACAAAGCTTTAGTTAGGTGCCTCGCTTCCCTATACAATGCACGGGGAGAGTGAGGTGCCTAAGAATGGGATCCACAAAAGCCAGCACACTAGGTAGGCAGCTTCATAAGCTAGCCAATGGGAGATGCCAACAATAGGGGTATGTCCTAAGCCCTGCCCCTCACAGGGAGTTTGACACCTAAGTTCAGGCTGTAGAGAGGCTCCTGTCTCTGCTTGTGATCCACAGCTGGGAACCCCTCTCCTGGAGCCAGGTGGCTTAGGCATCTGAGCTATTTCACACAAAAATACCTTAAGTACCTGCCTAACTCCACATAGAATGGCTGGAGAGTGGGGAAAGAGGAGGAAGCATCGCTTATTAGGGTGCGCTCCCAGAATATGGGAGATTTCTGATTCAATGGCTTCAACAAGAGAGACCAAGAGACTATTCCATAGTCCAGTGTTTAATTCAAAAATTTAGGCAGTGAGTGAATTTAATGCTAGGTGGCAGCTTGGTGGGGGTTTTGTAGATTGCGGTAAAGCCTAAAAATGGTCATAAGAGGCCAAAATCCCTTTGTGGATCTGGGCCTAGGCACCTACCTCTGATTGACTGGGCACCTGTCTCCTCTGGATTCTTACCTGTGAGCTCTCTCCTGGAAGTAGGTGCCTAAACCAGGTCACCCTTGCAAAAACCAAAGAGAGCAACTCCACTCCATCCTAGCCAACGGCATAGCTCTAATGGGTTAATGGCTGAATGCTGTATTCATGTCACACAAATGAGTCAGCCTTCTATGTCAGAGTGTTTCTTAATTTAGAGACATCATACTGCAGCTCCTTTCATCCAGTTTTCAGCTACTCTAAATATGCAACAGAAATACATTTGTTTTTTTGCTGGTTCCCTGATGTCCTCCTGTGAGTCAGTGAGAGTGACTGACAGCATTATTGGGATACCTGCAGGTAAGGAGGAACTGTATCATAAAAGGAAACATTTCCACAGCATGAGCAGACAAGTAATTGCCAGAAACATTATCATCAAGACTAGGTACCATAACCCAGGTCCACACATGATAGTTACCTCTCTGAAGTGTTGTCCCCTGATTGGTTGGCTGCTTAATTAATATGCTCTTCTTTAGGACCCAAACCTATTCTCATATTTTAACTAAATTATGTGTGGTTTATTAACATGTCTTAGTGTTGCAGGTCATCCTTACTAATCACTGTAGCATAATCTAATGACTTCCTTTTCAGATCCAAATCATTATAATTTAACACAAAGGATATAATGAGACTCATAAAAAAACACTTGATCACTGTTTGAAATGGAAACTTCAAAATGTTCAAATGTCTGCACAGTACAGCTTGTTCCGTGGGTAGTACTTGTATACTTGCTGCATTATCATAACCTACAAGAAAGGTTAATAGTGGAAATGACAGGCTCAGTAGAGCAAGCTGGAGAAGAAGCGTTGTTTGAAACTAAGAGCAAAAAGCAAAGAAGAAAAAATGTTATTGTCACAAAGGCAAACCTTCCTTTTTGCAACAGTGAAAACAAGAAAGCCAAAGATTATTATGTGCCATAAAAGCATCCATAAAGCAATAAACTGAGCAAGGAATATAGTAATGTTTCATGAAAATAATTTCATTTCATAAGCTGTCATATGAGGTCTCCTTTGTCACTGTGAAATTCTCTATCTCTTCCACTGTCCTCCCTATTTGGCACCAGTTTGTTATAAAAGTGATATTGTAAGGGTGGAATAATGAAACTTTGGGGAGGTCAGACAAATTTTACAGCATTGGGCAGCACACTCTAAGACCTATTACAGGAATGAAGAACTCTTCTATTGAATCACCTTGTGCACAAGTGCTAAATTCAGATTCAGGGTAATTACTGCCAATGTGCAGGTGAAGGTGGTGGTGGGGGGCAGCTAGTTCCAACTGGAATATAAAAGGGGTGAGAGTGTTTATTTGACCAGAGGGAATTAGGGAATTAAGAAGCCTTAGGACTGGCTGAGCCTGAGGACAATACTTATGCTGCGAGTCATGCTGTGTCAGGGTTTGTGACTTAATGATGAAGATGTGATTTCTGGATGCTGTGTGTGGCTCAGTGTATGGTACTGGGGATGAGGAAAAGACTCAGACTGTTCCCATTCTGGCTATGTAGGTAGACATTCTGAAGATGGAAACACCTGTTTGCCACTACAGACTGCACAGCTGAAAATGTCTTTTAGGATTCTAAACTCTCCTGAAAAACTGGATAAAAAACAGCAATTAGTAGAAACGGAGCCTGAAACAGAAGTCCTTGTAGCAGAGGCCTGGTGTGAGGCCTGAGGCCTGAACTAAAGTAGTCAAGCCCTGCTAATATAAAGCAAAGTTAGCAAGAGACAGGCTGTGAGCAGAAGTCCAGCTCTGCTTTCATGTAAGCTCATAGAACCTGGCAAGAGCAGGGCTGGTATAGCAAAAACACACATAGTCCTAAGAAGTGTTAGGCACAGGGCACTCATGCAAACACATTCCAAAAAGGTGGTAACAGAATACCCTGATACAAAGTATGGTACGAACACCCCACCCAAAGATAACAAGGACATGTTGACACCGTCCCCACCTTAAAAATAAGGTCAGGATAACAGTGTGATGGATAGAGATGTTTTGAGCAAACCAACATGTACAAGGTCGAGGGTGGTAGCTAACCACATCAGAAGGTGGTAACTGACCATGTCAGAGGAGCAATATGTAATTCGTTTGTACTGATGAATAAAGCAGAGTCTGCGAGGGAGTGTCTGGCCGGCCTGGAGGGGAATTGAAAGTCCTGCCATTCACTGAACTGCATCCATTGTCATGGGCTTACATTTTCTAGTGTAACTGCAGACATTGATCTGAGGAGCTAGGACCATGCTTCGTTGGCAATAAACCTGACCAGGTGCCTTCGCTTCTAAACCAAGGCTTGTGGTCTCTGTGGGCAGTTCAATTAGAGCCCACTGTATGGGCTATCTGGTCAGAGAGTGCAGAACACAGAGATCACACATGCAGCCAACATCTGACAACAAACTATATCCCAATACTGTCAATATTCTGCCCCCAAAACATCTACAAGGAAAGTGTTGCCCAAGATTTGCTTAAAATATATCGGAAAAATAACTTTCTTGTTTCTGGAACCTCCTATGTCAGAGTAGCAAAGAATATTTTATTAATACAACAAGGTCCACCGGTGGTGTAACCTTCTACTCTAAATCCTTTCAGCACTGATAAGCTTTACATCAGGGTGATTCATACTCTGACTGGCTAAAACACTCCACTAATGTTTCCTCTGGTACAGCAGTAGATGCAAGCTATGATAATGATCTGGTTTTTGGATCTGAAATTGCTCATTTCATTCCCCAGAATCTCTTTGGCCAGTAGGGAAAAGGCAGTAACGCAAATTTCAGTTTTGTGGCACAAAAGCAGAATGCTTCATTTACTGCTCTCCATGTATTGTTTAAACATTTATCATCTTGTTTTTCTTAGAACTAGTTCTCATCAATTTATGATGTGCTTTGTGTTTTGCTACTTTTGCTAAATCTTTTAAAGGTGACCTGTAAAGGTAAAGGACCAAACACAAGCAACTTTGCAAATCTGGGTTGACTAGCTGAATAAATTCCTCTAAGGGTCACAGTAAATGGGAGGCCTTGACAAGAAATGTTATTTCCAAAAGTTACTTTAATTCCTTCCTTTTGACTGTAGAATATCCATCTCCTGTCGGCTGCCTGACTCCCCCTCCATTACGATGCCTCAACATAGACCAAACGCTGGCATGGGAGCTGGCTGATTCAACAGGGATAAACCTAAGAGAATCAGAGGAGAAAAATAAAAATAGCTTTTAATATTCAGTTGTCTGTTTAGATTGTAAGTTCATACTCTGCGTGTGTGTTCAGTGCTTAGCACAATGGGGCCCCGAGCTCAGGTGGGCTTGCATCTGCAAAAGCCTAAATGAACCTTAGCTGTGGAAGTTCCCCTCACCTCCATGGCTGTGGAGTCTACTCCTTCCCCTGATGGTGGCTCCAGTCTGGGAAGGGTCATCCCTGCAGTTCCTGGTGCCCAGTGCTTCCCTCCATCCATGGCAGCGGGCACCCTGGGCACCAGTGGCCACTGCCCACTCAGGTGCCAGTGCCCTGTGTCTCATGCCACACTGGTGACTGGCACATGTGGATGTGTTTTCTGGGACCCACAGTGGCTGGAGGGTGGGGAGTGGAGAGCACTGCCTACCTGCTCCCTGTCAGCTGACCCGACGTCTTGCACCATGGTGGTCTCTCCAGCTCCTCCCCTGGGTTCTGCTCTCCCCTCTGCTCCCCTGCACATGTGTGTGAGGGTGAAAACAGCTGAGTCCTGCTTTCACCTCTGTGAGAGAGTGTGGGAGAGGAAAACAGTGGGAAGAGCAGAAACATACATTATCCCCCTCCCCAATACTTCCATTGGCAAGAGCACTAGCCTTCCTGGCTCCCTAACTCTGCTGCCCTCTTCTGCTGCTCAAAATGCCCTCTTTGAAGACCTGAGGGCAGGTTGTTTGATAACACCCAGCATGGAACTGTTCAGTTCTTTGTAGCATATGATTCATTCATAAAATGGCACTAACATTTACAATAAGAATAATTCGGATTCTGAGTTATTGCTGCTTATTATCTCAAAATTACTGCTGGTCTCTGGGATTTGTGAGGAAGCCCAGGGTGCAGAAAGTATAATAAAAACATTCCTCTTCTTGCCTAGAAACACGCAACACTGTCTAGTCCCTTTGGGGTGCTACATAGTAACGATGAAATGTCACTTATTCCACAGAACAAGCCAAGCTTCTAGCTTTAAGAAAACAAGCAGACCCCTAATGTTAAAACACTGTTCATTATTCTTCTAGCTCAACTACACATAGTTCAGAACAGCTTCATTTTTATAATTAATGTAAAGTGGCTTATGTAAACATACTGCTGAAGAACAGATTTTGTGGCCTTTACTTGTGTTGAGTAGCACTTACACACTCAGGCTGAAACGCTCTCTGCTCACAGAGGATGTGCTGATGCAGGCTCACTGTAGGTGAGGGATGTGGGGAATGAAATTGTCCCCATCTCCCTAACCAAGACGAGGATGCAGGGCTGGAGTATCCGTCACAGCCCCTCTGGTGAGTTGCATGGGATATAGCGGCTGTATAAATGAAGATCTGTAGCCCCTCCCACGGCTTACTGCTGGACAACCCACTCCATCACATCTGTGATGTGCCCTTCCACACCAAGCATGCACAGACTGTGGGGCTGGTCTCCATGTGGTGTGAATGTGGACGTCCTTGGCACAGCCCATATGGGGCGCAGAGGGTCTGGGGCTGGCCCTGCATCTGGAGAGCAAGACAATTTGAGTTAAAGGAAAAAAATATTTTACATCTAACCCACACATCTCAAATGCAGTATTTTTAGTGCCTCATTTTCAAGTATTCTTCTTCTTCATTCAGATAAATCAGCAATGACTGGCATTTGTGCAGCGACTTTCAGACAAAAGAAGCACAGAACGCTTTTACAGCTCCAAAACGTCTATTTACATCATCTGCATTATTTAATCCTCCTTATACTTCAGTTAGGGAGAAACCTGTATCAATCAGTTCCTTCTGTACTTATGCTTTCATAAGCTGTGACTGACAACTTTAATCATCTTCTTCATACAGCATAGACAGCAGTTACAGCAGCACCTAAATGGTCCCCAAGAGCTGTAATTAAAATTAAGCCGCCCATGGGTTGCTTTTGATTACAACAGGGTAGGCCAGCTTAACCTTCAACTTATGCCAACTTGAAAGATGGCTCATACAGAGATCATATTTTTGAATTAATTGTGCTGATTCTCTGGTATTATTTAACCATCTGATTAGCTGTCCTTGGCATGATTTTTGGGTGCAAAGTCCAAATCCCAGTGAGAGCTCCTCCCCATTCAGAAACAAAGTTCCATATTTGCCCAGCAGGCTGTGGGAAGGAGTCACTGGAGCGCCATGATTTTGATATTGGTCTGCTAACTCAAGTTCCGCTAACCCTGGATTTACATTGCAGTCTAGACCTACCCTTTGATTATAGCAGCACACTGAGCAGAAATCTTCATTGAGTCATTCACAGTTATTCCCTGGCCCTTTTTCTTGGTAAGTTGATACTGTTGATGGATTGATATTGTTAATTTTGAACCCTGTGAGGTATACGAGCAGTTCAAATTTTCCCCTCCAATGTGCATTACTTTGCACTGATCAGCACTGAATCAACATTGCATTGCACTGATCAACATTGAATATCATCTGCCATTGGGCTAAACATCAAAGTAGGGAATTTTAAGGAGTGACTTGATTACAATCTGTAAGTACCTAGATGGGGAACAAATATTTAATAATGGGTTCTTCAATATAACAGAGAAGGATATCCCATAATGCAATGTCTGGAAGTTGAAGCTAGACAAACTCAGTACAGGCATACTGCATAAAATTGTAACAGTGAAAGTAATTAACCATTGGAGCAATTTAGCAATTGGTTGTGGTGGATTCTCCATTACTGACAACTTTTAAATCAAGATTGGATGTTTTTCTTAAAGATCTGCTCTAATAATTATTTTGAGGAAGTTCTCTGGCCTGTGTTATACAGGAGGTCAGACTAGATGGTCGCAGCTGGCATTGGAATCTGTGAATCTATGGAATCTATTAATGTTGTTAATAGGGCTGTTGGTTAATCTCAGTTAACTCATGCGATGAACTAAAAAAAAAATAATTGTGATAAAAAAATTAATTGCAATTAATCACAGCTTTAATTGCACTGTTAAACAATGGAATACCAATTGAAATGTATTAAATATTTTTGGAAGTTTTTCTACATTTTAAAATATATTAATTTCAGTTACAACACAGAATACAAAATGTACAATGATCACATTTTTAAAATTATTTTTATTACAAATATTTGCACTATAAAAATGATAAAAAGAAATAGTATTTTTCAATTCACCTCCTACAGTACCGTAATGCAATCTCTTTAGCATGAAAGTGCAATTTACAAAGATAGATTTTTTTTAATGTAACTGCTCTCAGAAACAAAGCAATATAAAACTTTAGAGCCTACCAGTCCATTCAGTCCTACTTCTTCTTCAGCCAATTACAAAGACATATTTTTTTTTTCATTTATGGGAGATAATGCTGTCGGCTTTTTATTGGCAATGTCACCTGAAAGTGAGAACAGGCATTCACATGGCACTTTTGTAACCAGCATTGTAAAGTATTCATGTGCCAGATATGCTAAACATTCATATGCCCCTTCATGCTTCAGCCACCATTCCAGAGGGAATGCTTCCATGCTGATGATGCTGGTTAAAAAAATAATTCAGTAATTAAGTTTGTGACAGAACTCCTTGGGGAAGAATAGTATGTCTCCTGCTCTGTTTTAGCCACATTCTGCCATGTATTTCAAGTTATAGCAGTGTCAGATGATGACCCAGCACATGTTGTTTGTTTTAAGAATACTTTCACTGCAGATTTGTCAAAACGCAAAGGAGGTACTAATGCGAGATTTCTGAAGATAGTTATAACACTCAACCCAAGGTTTAAGAATCTGAAGTGCCTTTCAAAATCTGAGAGGGATGAAGTGTCATGCATGCTTTCATAAATCTTAAAAGAGCAACACTATGACGTGGGAAGTACAGAACCTGAACCACTAAAAAAGAAAATCAACCTTCTGTTAATGGCATCTGCTTCAGATGATGAAAGTGAACATATGTCGCTCGGCACTGCTTTGGATCTTTATCGAGCAGAACCCTCATTAGCACGGACACATGTCTTTTGGAATGGTGGTTGAAGCATATGAACCTTAAACACATCTGGCACGTAAATATCTTGCAACGCTGACTTAAAAAAGTGCCAAGTGAACACCTGTTCTCACTTTCAGGTGATATTATAAACAAGAAGCAGCCAGCATTATTTCCCATAAATGTAAACAAACTTTTTGTCTCAGTGACTGACTGAACAAGAAATAGGACTGAGTGGACTTGTAGGCTCAAAAGTTTTACATTGTTTTATTTTTGAATGCAGGTTTTTTTGTATATAATTCTACATTTGTAAGTTCAACTTTCATGATAAAGAGATTGTATTACATTATTTGTACGAGGTGAATTGAAAAATACTATTTCTTGTGTTTTTAGAGCACAAATATTTGTAATAAAAATAAATATAAAGTGAGCACTGTACACTTTGAAATCTGTTTTGTAATTGAAATCAATATATTTGAAAATGTAGAAAACAACAAAAATATGTAAATAGTATTCCATTATTGTTTAACAGTGCTATTAATCATGCAATTAATCACAATTAATTTTTTAATCACTTGACAGTCCTAGTTGTTACTACTTAACATGGCATTAATGAGACTATTACATGAATACAGTGTTGCACACATTTTTAAAAAGTTGACAAATTGGAAAAGGTTCAGAAAAGAGCTACAAGAAGGATTCGAGGTCTAGAAAACATACTTTTAATAGCGTGAGATAGAAGTTCAATCTATTTAGCTTGCCAATGAGAAAGTTAGGAGGTGATTTGGTCACAATGTACAAGAACCTCTGTGGGGCGAATATTTCTGATAGGATGGGGCCCTTTAATTTTGCAAAGTTTAATAGGTTCCTGTGACTAGAAGCTGAAGCAAGACAAATTCATATTAGAAATAGTGCTCAGTGTTTTACAGTGAGGGCAATTTACTAATGGAACAGCTCACCTATTGATGTGGTAGGTTCTCCATCACTTGAAGTTTTCAAATCAAGACTGAATGACTTTTTAAAAGAAGTTCTTACTCAACCAAAAGCTATGGGAGTGATGAAGGAACAACTTGATGAAATTCAATGGCCTGTATTACACAGGATATCAGACTGGAAAAACATAATGGTTCCTTCTGACCTTAAAATCTCTGAATTCTTAAATTTCTTCAGAACTGATGACTTTTTATTTATCAGTTAGTTCCAGAAACGCTTCTTTTGACACATCAGTTTTGAATAATAGCTATTTCACATTATTAATAGCAAAGATTAGGTCTGGGGTCAGTGTCTTTCCAACATCTTCTGTGGGTAAGAGTGGTGCAAAGAAATCAATTCACTTCTCAGCATATCTTTTAGAAAGACATTAGTAGGCAATACAAACTCTTCTATTTAGCAAAACAGTATAACCTTTCTCCCATCTTGAAGATCGGTAACCTCTGAGAAGGACCCTCAGTCAAGGCATGCTGGGTCAAATTCATTCCTGGTGTAATGTAATTCCACTGATTTCATAAGTGTTACTTACAAAATCAGTGGAATTACATTACACCAGGGATGAATTTGGCCCACCATGTTTTTGAATGATGAACTTCACTAATGATTGATTATTAAAGCCATGCCATACCACTGTTGTTCTGTGCACCTCACTGCGCTAGATCATCAAGTCTATTTCTCTGTTCAAAAAAATGTCAGTAGAAGCTAAAGCTCCAGCTGTTACCATTAATTACCTGAAAATATCTATTGTGCAGGTAGGTTAAGCTTTAATTTACCTCCTACTATGTCACTAAAATGTCAAGAGGAGAATATGCATTGAGAGGCATCGCTCACTGTCTAGGAACAGCATAGGAGGTCAGTTAATAGTTCATATCATTTTGAAATTGTTTAGCTTTTCTTTTTGATACTTAAATTAACAATGTCATTTCCACAGCTGATTTTATCAGTTTGCTATTTCATTGTTTCCCTTTTAGATCTCTTCAACCATTGTTAGTTTGTGCCTACAAGATTAATATTAACTACTAGAAAAAAATCATATTGTTTTTAATCTGTTCCATCCTACTCCCAGCACATAATGCAAGGCTAGTTTTATGCGTTGGTATGAGAGGGCATTACCCACAATTCAGTTTTGGCCTATATTGCCTTACGTCTCTGAAATGTGTAGATGTCATCATACAAAGTTAGGACTCACGTATACCAGTGATTTAACCATTTGGGGGGCTCATTATATAGCTAAACAGTTTCCCAACTATTTTATTATGTGATTTCATTCTGCCTGTGTACAAAGAGCCAATAAATATTTGTAATAATCATCTTACCAAACTATGCTAGAGCTCTGCACACTACAGAGATAACATAGGCAAGAACAATTTATGTATCAAGCAACCCTCTATTCAATTCTGATTAGATTCTTATATCATGTCATTCAGTATAGCCTGGCCCCTAACCCACCCCTGGTTAGAATGACTGTTTAGTCCAGTGATACTCAGACCTCAGTGGATTCAGGAGCCAAATTAGCGATCAGTAATACCCAAAAGAGCCACAGTACTGTGAATTCATGGTTTCATTTCCTATAGTAGTATATATTCATATTTAAACAGTATGACAAGGAAAATATTTAGTGTGTGTATGTATATGTGTGTGTATGTATATGTGTGTGTATGTATATATATATAATTATCATAGCAAATAATTGACCAAGTATTATTATTTTACCAGCTATAATTGGTTAATAACATAGTAAAACATTCTGATTGGTTAATAGCTTAGAGTAGTTAATAATTAAATCATACAGAGTTTTAATATCAAGTGCTGCAAAGAGTCACAGGAGACACATGAAAGAGCCACTTGTGGCTCTTGTGCCTCAGTGTGAGTATCACTAGGCTGTGGGTAGGCTGAGGGCTACACTATAAGCAGAATCCCTCTAGTTAGAATCCTAGAGGACTACTAGGGATTCTGCATGGTTTAGAGCCCACAGAAACACAGTCTTCAGGACCTTCTCCACACAGCTCCCTTGCTCGCCCAATGAAAATGGGAGGGAATCGTTCTTGAGAGGATGGGACCCCAGCTCCAGCATCTCCCAGGCAATCCATGAGGCTTAAGATCTCTGGAAATCCATTTCCCCCCTGTGAGCTGCGTAAGAGGAAGTGTGAATTATTTTAATCTTTGTGGACACTGACAAGCTGAGGCTGTTTGTTATTAATGGATAAGGTTACTGATTTTTCTCCAAGTGTCACTATGAGATCAGAGCTAGCTTCAAATGTTTGGGTTTCATGAGAACGCTACCCTTTTCCTGAGTTGCCTGGCTTTATAACTTTTTCTTTATATAACCTTCTTCAAAGGTAGTATCTGCTCAACACGCGGATGTGTCTATAACCTTAATTTTGCTTTTTTATGTGGAAATTTTCTTTTCTCCTTTCCTTTCCTTTCCTTTCCTTTCTAGATTCTAAGATCCACTGGAGGGCAGCCCTGTTTCTGTAAATCCCAGGCAAACTAAACTTGCAAAATCTGAACAATTCAGGTAGAGCTAGATAATACTTAGGCAAAAGTTAGTGTATGTCATGTGAAAATTAATTCAGATCATTGTCAAAGAAATTTAATACAGTAAAGGAGAAGTAAAGAGTTTTATATAGACCCTTCTCTGTCTAGCAAGTCTTAAAACTTTGGTCCAGTCAATCTAACCTACATTAAATTGAAACTCAGCCAGCTGTAACCTTAATTGTGGAATGACTGCTTCTGCTACATAATCTTTTAAATAATCACGAGAGCACTCTGTGTTTTCTAAGCCCCATTATAAGCCTCTGAAACTGTTACAAATTAAACCAGCAAAAGCTGCACAGCTCAAGACAGCTCAGAATCAGAGTATGCAGTGTGAAAATTAATTCAGGATCACTGTCAAGGAGCTATAATACAATGAAGGAGATAGAAAGTGTTTTACGTAGACCCTTCTCTGTCTAACATGTCTTAAAACATTGTTCCTTTCTATCTCTCCAAGAGGAACATTTTAATGGGTTTCTGTAAGTGAAAAATGCATAGAAAGCAATTATTTCTGTAATTACCACTGTGACTCTGTTGACCTCAGAAAATTCCTGCACTCACACTGCTAGGAAATTATTCCTGTGATGGATGTTTGCATAAATGGGGTCAAATATGCAAGACATTTTAAGATGGTTTGTGGATTGCAAAAAAAAAAGTGTCCAGAAATATATGTATATATGTGTATTTCTGGACACTTGTGTTTTGTAGTCTACAAACCATCTTAAAATGTCTCTCATATATTTCATTTGTTTCTTTAGGAGACTTGCACAGAGGGCAAGAATGTAGAAGCATTTCTCATTCCTGCTGGTACAAGTGGTTCTGCACAATCAATATCTTTTTGGCACTGCACAAGCAATATTGATGTTATCTGAGTGCAGTAGCAATTCTAGTGGCTTCCAAACACTGCATTATTTACGACTGCAAATGAATGTATGCAAGAAATGGAGATTTACATCCCTAATTACATTAGTGCCTGGCACTAAGGCCTGGGAATTTACTGCAGCAGTAAATTAATGAGTCTGAGGATAAACACCATAGAAATCAATCTTGTAGAAAGCAACAGGTTTGCTGATATGAGACTACTGTGGGGAAAGATGCAGCTCACCTTTTAGATATGACTAATGTAATGGCTGTGATAACTGGCTCCTAAGTTAGTGAGATCAGTTCTTTAAAATGTCCTGTTTAACCAGGGCTGGAAAGGGTACCTAGGGCTGCATGGAGCACTTAGTTAGAAATTCTCCATTAAGTTGAAGGGAAGCTGGGATGGTCTGGGAAATGATTTCACCCCTCTTTGGATACTGCAGACATTTACACTTCTGAAGAACCTAATTATTTTTTGCCTTTGGGATACATCAAACTGCACAAACTACCCTATTTATTTATTTTAAATCCTGGGGGAGCATCTCCCCATTCAGCTCTTCCAATCCCCTAGTTTCAAGTGGCATAAGTTTCTGCTGCATTAGTTGCATACTGAAATGGTGTTGAACATGATTTGGTCCTGTCTGGATTTGCACTTAAACTGTTTTCAACATGGGTTTGGCTGCACCTACTGCTGACATCCTGTACCATGTTGACAAGTCTCCAGGGTGTTGAGAGATTCCTAACATGGTGCTTGAACCTGATTAGTCTGTGTGTGCATATGTTTATGGTTACCAGACAGGCTGTGTCCTAGGAATCCAGAAAAGGAAGAATCTGCAATACCTCTTTGTATTTGTCTATTTTGGAGTATTATCAAGGGACTTTTTGGTTGTCAGAAGGAGACTCTGCTAACTTTTTCTGAGTAGATTACCATGATCTCCCTTTATCTTTTCATTCATTTTCCTCCAGCTAATTCATTAGAAGTATCTAAATTGAATGTGATTCTGCAGCTGTGGAATTTTGCCCTGGGATCCACCCTTTGCCACAGAATTGTGCTCCAGAATCAAGGGGGAGATTTTAAAAGGCACCAAAGGGAGCAAGGCCCAAACTATGCTTCCAATCCTTATGGCTGAAAAGAAAACGCTGAACACATGAACCAATTTGAGCAAAGTATTGCCATCTTCCTGAATCTGCAGGCAAGAGAAGACAGTAGCTCTGAGATTTGAACAATTACATTCATCTCAATGGAGTGCTAAGTCTTCAACATTCAGATGACATGAATTGCTGAGCTGACTGATTCTGGGAGGGGGCTGGTATTTCTAAGAGATGCTTAGATCACTGAACCATCCCCTCCTTGTTTGGTGAGGCAAACAACAGAATAAGCTAAAACTACTTTACCTGAATCATGGGACAGATTTAGCTGTCTGCCACAGCGCATGCAAGTGCAGGACCCTGAGGTGGCATGGTAGTATGGTACGAACTTCAGCAACCATTTTGCCACCAGATCCCCTCACAGCTCCAAAAGTGGAGAGAGCTGGCTGGGATAGGGAATAGATCCACTGAACCTACTTCAGTATTCACTGTCAGCAAGATAGGCAAACATTATCTGGCAATATTGCAAGCTAGGGCCTGAGGAGAGAACATAGTATTATCCATTCCGTTGGTTGTTTCCCACTCAAAGTTTTCAGTCTGATGATTTTTGCAGGCATGTTAATAAATTAGTTCTACTAGCAAAAACTTTTCCAACTATTTTCTCTTGATTCATTATGGCTTTCTTTTGGGTAGGGGAGGGACATATTTATTGTCTTTGTATTAGAAACTGTAGCAAAATATTTCAGCCTACAGTATTTTTGCTTTATGCTGTGATGCTTTCCTGTGTGGGATTTTGTTGTATAGTAACACAGCCAACTCTATTGGAAATATGTCAAATTGCCTTACAGAGCTCTTGATTAGATTAGCATTTCCATAGCCCCTTTTCTCACAACTGTGCTGGAGTAGAACTACACAATCTGTTTAGTTGGTTCTGGGACAAGGGTTTGTATCATGACATCAGCTCTGTTTTCACATGAGCAGACCTGGAGATTAGAACTCTTTCTTGGGGGATTATAGAAGGGAACTGCTGAGTAACATTCCTTCGCACCAGCAAATTGAGTTCCTCAAAGCAAGTCGTTCACTATCAGAGGGGTAGCCGTGTTCGTCTGGATATGCAAAAGCAACAGAGTCTTGTAGCACCTTATAGACTAACAGATGTTTAGGAGCATAAGCTTTCATGGGCGAAGATCCACTTAGTCAAATCCACTGCAATCTACACACTGCACAGACCACAGTGAGAGATTATGCCATACACTATCAAAGAAACTGAGGAACCACCTGATCAGCATCCTGTACAGCAAACAGGAAAACATAAAAAAAGAGCTCTCCAATTTGGAGACTTACATAAAAAATCAACCTTCCACACAAACAGACTTTACTAAAATAAGACAGTACATTACACACTTCAGTTCTCTACAAAGGAAAAAGGACTGTATGAGGAAGTGGGTCTTTGCCCACAAAAGGTTATGCTCCTAAACATCTGTTAGTCTATAAGGTGCTGCAAGACTCTTTGTCGAAGCAAGTCCAGACTCCTGGGGATACTCCATCTAATATGGAAGAGAGAGCTACAAATACAGTATCTTCTAAAAGTACGTAGCCATCAAAAACTGATTATTATTATTATAGGCTAAAAACATTACACTAAGATACGTAAAATGGTAAATGAGTAAAATAATAGAGTCACTACAAGAGGCTAATAAGTAAAACAAGTCCATTAAAGACCACCAAATACACAAAAGGATAGGACATTTTTGGAAGCTCCAAGGTACAGGCACTAACTAAAGAAAGCAAATATACTGAAGGATTGCCCTAGTTTTCTGCCTCCTACATTAGGCAATTCCCTCCAATTAAAATCTTGTACGTGGAATATTCTCTTACTTAACTTTGTGATCTAACTCAGTTTTAGTCAGTTAAACAAACACAACAACAAAATCTATTTAGTTCAGCTTTAAGCATCACCTGCAAAGGAAAATAAAATGTTTCTACCTTAGTAAAAGAATAAAATATTCCCTCCTCTTTGTTTTTAACATCATATGTACAGGCTTGGCCATAAATTTTTATCGGTCAATGTTGATTTAATTGTACACTCACAAACTGTTTAAAAAGTATTTCCATCAATAATAATCCAGATTTACAGATATGCAAAGTACGAAAAAAGCTGCTTGAGATTTAAGGATATTTGCTCTGTATATTTTGACATATGAAGTAGACAATTTATGTTTTAACATTATATAAAGCTTTAGCTTTTTGAATCTTCATGTCTACTGTCATCAAATTATTGTATGGCCCCATCTTGTCTGATCCCCCTATTGTTTCCAACAAATATGAATATTTAAAATTGATACAAATAAAAAATGCTTTAAAATAATCACTGATATTATCCATCTAAATTATACAAAAGTAAAAAGTAAATTCTGCCAAATTTACACAGAAATGTAGGTGTATGGCTTTGTGCTGTATTTGTGATTTTGAGTTTTGCATTGTCCTTTAGCAACTTGAAGTGTTTTTGACAAGGAATTTTTTATGTATCTGTGTCCAGATGTGTGTAATATACAAGTCTCATCAGCCTTGTCAAGCTGTGTTTACTGGAAGATCGCATGGACAACTGGCGGACAAGTGGGATTATAACATCTCAAATGATTGACATTTGAACAGATGGGAGAGAGGAGATTTTATTTTTAATATCAAACTTCTCACACTCAGGAGAACAACTTCAAGACTGTGTCCCTATGGGTGCTCCACTACAGCACTACATGCCTGTGTGCTCTCAACTGCAGTGTCCGTAGGCCCACGCCTGTGCAGTGACGTGCCTCAGGTTCCCATATGAAGATGTATAGGGAGGCTGCTGCCACTCGGTTCCTTCTCAACCACCTGTGGCTCAAGATGGAGCATTTGTTCTCTGCTGCTTTGTAGCTTCCCACCTTTCTCATTTACCAGACTGTTTTATCTTTATTTTATTTTATTTCAGCACAGTTGTACTTTCAAAGGTGTCTGTCTCCTCTTTTTTTTTCAGGACTTTGGTTAGTGCTTCAGCACAGTGGGTCATGATGAAGACCCTGGGGTTTAAGCCCTGACAGACCTGCCACAAGTCTTTTCCCCACAATGACAGACACTTTAGCTGTCTTTGGTGTCTCCCATCAGAGTGCTCAGTCTTCTCAGGGTTTAAAGGCAGTTCTAGAAAGGACAGAGAGGCTAGACTGAAGCTCTTCTTAATGGAACGATTCCTAACTCCTGAGGAGTCCACTACCCCAACTGCTGAACATGGGCCTCAACATCTCAGGACATTTTGGTGAGTGCTGGAGCCTTGTAAGCAGCCCCAGAGACTAGGACTTCTAGAAAAAAGAAGCCTCTTCTCTCTTCCAGGGAAATAAAGAAGAGGGGTAGGTCATGTCATAAGTCTCACTCCTGGGAGATCTCGTGTCCCTTAAGGGGTATTGCTGAGACTCTGACCAAAACAGGCACTGAGGTATTAGTACCATATAAGAAGCCACCTATGGAGAAGTATTCTAAACTCATGGTAGCTTCTTGGTACCATCTGGCATCTCTTGGAGCCATAACGTAAATGGGGCTACTCAAAGGGCTGTGGTAATGTCACCTTACATTGCGAGGTCAGAGAAGCCCCTCTGTTGACCTCTCTGGCAGCACATTCACCTTGGCAATCCATATTCTCAGCTCTGGTACTGACTCAGGTTCGACGAAGCGGAGTCACCCCTGCTAATGAGGTCTAGATCACATCCTGACTCTCTCTAACTCTCGGTACCGGCAATGATGTTTGAGGCCCCCCTCTTAGCTCCAGGGAGGATAATTCTGATCCTGAGGTCTTGATTAATGGTTCTACGTCAGAACCGTACACCCCTGAATCTGTTTACTGAAGAATTTTTGGAGCTCACCAGGTAGCCTAGACCTTGGGAATATGAATATCTTCATGGAGCCTTCCTCTATTCCCTTCCTCAGTGGGCTTACTGGAACTCATGGGAGCACTTTGGTGAACAGCTTTTCAGGGTGCCAGCAGGAAAGAGACCCAGCTACTCACAGGTACTGCATCATGCACTGCCACCGACAGACTATCTCCCACTACCTTTTCCCCCTCAACCACCAGCACTGGAACCTGGGAGAGGGGTGGGGAGGAACTGGGGGCTATGGCCCCTCACTTTTTAACAAAAGAAACATAGGTATTCTCATCAGGATATTTAAGTACTAATTCCTCCACCATTTTGGCCTTGGCATCCCCAGTTCTACACAGGTTCCGGTGCCTGAAGGGCCATTGTTTGTCCCCCACTTTTAAAACGTTGATGGGTAGGGGAAGGAGCATGCTATGACCTGGCCAGGTTGGCCAGCACCTGGACTGAGCCACATGGTGGCATCTTGGTCCTCACGTTGGTCCACAAATTGCAGTGGAAGCTCCTCTTCGTGCTGGGGACTGACTGGGTCTGGGAAGCATGTCCAGGGCAGGATCAGGAACATAGTTATTCTGTGTGACCCTGGTCACTCACTTTCTCTGGAGGACTGAACCTTAGAGCCATCCCTTGTGTACAGCAAATCAGGGTGACTACTCCAGGCCCCGCACTTTGGGGGTCCCCATGGACAGGTGAAATTGGCCAGCGTCGTCAGTCCTGGAAGTGACTGGTTGGTCCCAGAAATGACAGGTCCGTCACTTCCACCTTGGGCCCCGCACCGCTCAAGTGATGGCCTTGCTGAGCCTAATGAATGCTCAGGCACGTCTAAATTATCTTTTATAAAATACGCATGTGATAGTCTCTGAACAGTCTAGCTGACAGTTTCCATTTTAGGTAGGTGACCAGACAGCAAATGTGAAAAATTGGGACAGAGGGTGGGGGGTAATAGGAGTCTATACAAGAAAAAGACCCAAAAATCAGGACTGTTCCTAAAAATCGGGACATCTGGTCACCCTAAAAGGGGACACTGACCCAATTTACCAATTTATGGAAATTCATCACTGTCCTCTTGTTCAGTTTCCTTATCAATTGACTTTAGAACCTGCACAGAAAGAGTTTTGTTTACATCTATGTCCTTAGTTATGGAACTTCTTCATGCAATTTTCTTATCTTCAAGCCACACTGCTTCCTAATAACTGTTTGAAAGGATGAGACTGTAAGTTCTAAAGGAACAAAATATATAGTATATGATCTAATAGCCTTCAGAAAACAACCTGTCTGTTATCACTATAAACCAGTGGCCTATGCTCAGTGAACTGTTACATTGTTTGAAGAAAACCATTAAGAGGTTTTTGATTAGAGAAGAGGGATTCAAAATAGATTCAATCAGTAATTTAGTGACAGTCTGTAGGCTTAAAGAAAAGCTATGTTGTCACTGGTCAAAGATGAACATAAGAATTGTTATGTTCACAGTTGACCAGTGACATAAAATAGAATTGGATTGCACTATCTAGTTCAGTACCTTGTGTCTGACTGTGATCAGTACCAGATACTTCAGAGTCAAGTGTAAGAAACCCCATAATGGACAATAATGGACTAACCTATTCATAGGGAAGTTCCTCCATCAATTACAGGATTGGTTTATGCACTGACATATGAAGGTTTATAGGCCTTTTTAAAAATCCTATCAAATATAACCATGGCGCTCTTGTTATCCATATAAATATCTGAATCCTACTAACTCTTGGTCTCAACAATACTTTGTTAATTTTTTCAGTGTCAATCTCATTAACAGAAATATCAAGTTACTGTGTTGTTGTGGGTGAAGTTCGGACTGTGGCTGGAGTCTGGGTGGGATAACAGCATGAAATCTTCCTCAAACCTGACCCCAACTTTACCAAATCTAAAAGAACTGCACAGGTACTCTGTTTCTTGTTTGCTTTGATTCAGTACTGCACCACTGAAGTCTGTCACTTTCACCATTAACTTCAGTTGTGTAGGATAGGTCAATGTATGTACATTAGTCCCCTGACAGTATAGCAACCCCAGGGAGCTCTCAAGAGCCAACATTTATCATGATAGGGTGTGTTAATCAGTTGGTAATATTGGAATTGTGTTAGGATCAGACACGCTTTTTTTTTTAAGACTTAATCTAAAATCCAAGGCCAAATTCTTTCTCTACTGTGTAATTACTCTGAAATTAATGGAGTTATGCCATCAGAAAATTGGAGCCTAGTTGTTTTGAATTTGATCTTTTCATTTGTATGGAATCATTTTCTGCACTAAAACAGGGGGCATATATGGTGTCAGGTATACTTTGGATTCTGTTTTAATTGTAACAAAAATATGTTAAATTAATATATCAGGGTACTCAGATGCTCTAAATATTCTGATTTCTTTGGCTATCCAGAACTATGGAGGTAACAAGCATAGAATACCTCAGGTCTAGCTGTAGCTGCATGTTTTGTCCATAAGGTTTCACTATTAATCCTGAACTGCTGTACTGGAACTAAAATGAATTATTTTTAAACTCTACAGCAGAGTTTAGTTATATTTTCCATTGAGTTTCCTGGCAGACTTTCAGTTGCATCATTGTTAGTGGGTGTTAATTTTATGTAAATCTTGAATACAAAACAATTAGCTAAGTAACAGTGCTGGAGTGGTGGCAAAGCTAATGGTTGCATCATTGGTTATTTGAAAAGTTATTTTTGAAAAACTGAGCCTGTTTAAAAGAAAATAAATTACTCTTTGTAGCAGTGACATTTTAAGTGTCCCTCGTGTGTGTGTTTAAATAAGTCACGTTATAGAAATGGCCTTTTGTTGTTTTGCCTTTGTGCTTCCTCTATGATTTCCATGTCAGGTTTACTCGGATTACTAGTCAAAATAAGTCTTTTCTTTCATTTACAGTGTAGATTTTCTGTTGCTGAAGAAAAGACGCATTCTTTTGTTGTAAATATCATAATAGACAATACACAGATAATAAAAACCAGATTCCATTTCCTTTGAAACACTAACTCAGGGACTGGCAACCTTTGGCATGTGGCCCGTTAGGGAAATCTGCTGGCGGGCCAGGCTGGTTTGTTTACCTGCAGTGTCCTCAGGTTCAGCTGATCACAGCTCCCTCTGGCCACGGTTTGATGTTCTAGGCCAATGGGGGCTGTGGAAAGTGGCAGCCAGCACATCCCTCGGCCCGCACCACTTCCTGCAGCCCACATTGGCTTGGAACAGTGAACCTGGGCCAGTGGGAGCTGCGATTGGCCAAACCTACAGACACTGCAGGTAAACCAACTGTCCCAGCCCTCCAGCGGATATCCCTGATGGACCACGTGCCAAAGGTTTCACTCCACTAGAGCTAGGAGAGCTCGTAGATCATCTAGAGAACCAAGAAATAGCACAGAAAAAAAGACAGATACTTTGCTCCTTCTTGCTGTTTTTATTTCTCACTATTTTGTTTTATTTTGGGTGGGGGATGACAGCTTGATCTTGGCTCTTTAGGCTATAAGAACCTATCCCAGCTCCCATCAAAAGTCTTAATTCCACTGAATAGTAATAAGCACGTGGAAAAATGTCTTTTCGCTATAGATATAGATATTGAAAGAATGTCTTCATCTGTCTGGCCTCCCAGTTCTTTACATCTGAACCATTAACAGAGTTTGTTTTAGTAATATCTCCTGCTGGACCTCAGTTCAGTCAGTGCATAGCTGAGCAGACAGGGAATCTTGGCTACTTAATCCCACTCCCAGCGAAATTAATATGAGGTTAGACGCTGACTGATGAGAACAGGGTCAGGCCCTTGCAGGTGGATATTACAAGACGTGGTATAAGCTTTCCTAGGCTTTAAGGCCAGAAGGGCCTGTTATGGTGAAGTCATCTGACCTTCTGCATTACACAGGTCATAGGATCCTGCCCAAGAATTGTTGCATCTAGCCCAGTAACTAGCAGTTGAGCTAGAGCGTCTCTTGCAGAAAGAGACATTCAATCTTAATTTTCAGCCTTTGAGTGATGGAGAATTTATCACAACCCTTGTCAAGCTGAAAGGAGAACTCTGGTTTGGTAAGACCATTTCACTCCCATTTCATATTTTGGGTTTTGCTTTGGAATCCTACTTTCCAAGGGGCTGATCCAACTCACATTAATCTCAGTGGTTTGAACATTAGTTATTGCGCCTCAGCATCCTTGACTCACATATATCGTCCTATTGACATCAATGAGACAGCTGGCATGTAAGTGTTTACCGGATGGGGCCCCTGAACTGCAGGATACTCCCTCTCTTTACGGTAATTGGGAGTGAGGAAGCTTGAATATAACTGATCACAGACAAGAGTAGCAGCACATGGCTGAAGAGAAGCTAGTTAGAAATCACATGGCCAGGCTGTGCTGATATTACTATAGAAGACTTGGGGACAGGGGAGGCATGGATGGGGAGAAGCCTATAGGAACTAGTTCTGTTTCCTCCCATAGATCTTTGCCTGCACAAGCAGTGGCTACTTCTGGAGTGGAGGGGCACCCAAGAACGATGGACTGGACATAATTGTCTGTGCCTTCCTCAGAGGATCTGACCCATGTCAGGGAAGTGATCCATGGCTGCTGTCTTCCATGAGGAGGTCATTGTTCTGAAATAAACACTTTCCTTCCTTCCTGCTCTGCTGTCCTGATTTATTACATACAAACACAGCAGCTATGTTCCAAGCTCAATAAAGGGGATGAAGGAATCTAATAGACTGCACAATTCTCTTTAAGGACAGTTACCTCGTACTTTAAATTCCTACATATTGTACAGCCCTCGTAGGCTTTCCATCATAATGGAGGAGCAGCCTGCATCTCCAGCCAACATACCATTGCAACTGAGCTCGGGTGTGTTGGCTGGACCCAAACCTCAGTGATTTATGGCCGAGCGCTGGTGGGCTGAATCCAGAGCCCTGTTAAGGGCACAGCTTGCGGCCTTTCTGTCCCTCTCCTGCACTTAGCTGAAATGCATTGTTTGCTAGTGTCTGGGGCTGACCAAACTACTGCCTCCCCTTCAGTATTATTTCTATCTAAACCCTCCCCATCTGACAACACGAGAATGAGAGATACAGCCCTGGAACAGTTTTCGTCTCTGTAAACTACAAGGGATGTTTTCCAACTTTGATCAGCAGGCAAGGAAGTGTGAGACAAGAGAAGACAGAGCTGAACAAACATCAAATAAGAGGTCACAGGAACACGAAGCAAAGGAGAGGGAAGGGAGAGGAACAGAAGTGGGGACGGAAAAGGAAACTAGTAGAAAGTTTTTCTCGTTGTCTCAATGATATTTATTACATTATTTAGAATGGAGGCCTGCATGACCTAGCCAGAGTTATTATTATCAGAAGCCTACTGGATTTATCCTGGTATATCCAATTTGCATTCCATGTGCTCTTTAACCGTATGAATAATAGTATTACTGAAGATGAACATTCATATTTCAGGGGTGGTCTTGCTTTTTCCAGTGCTAAGCTGAACAGGAAACTAAAATGAACTAAAACAAAACAGCTGAAGGAACAAACACAACAACTGACAGAGTAATGGGAATTGGAGTTATCGCTTAACAGGAAATGCTTGATTTAAATCTTAAATATAGGACACAGTTTCAAGCTCAGATGTAGCCACTGATGTTCATCAGACACTGAGTAAGAAATGAAGTAAACTAAAAGGAATGAAAAGATGCTGATCAAAATCAACATCAAGAGGAAACACAAACCAGTTCTACAGAGGACATTTGCTGTGAAAAGTAAAGTTTGCAACTAAGCTGTCATAGTTAATAGCTTAGCAGAAACACCTTAGAATAAATTAATCAATCATTTGTTCAGTTTTATATCTGCTTTTTGGTATGGGATCTCTTATTCTCTCTCAACTCAGTCATTAAAGGAATGAATAAAAATTATTCACAATAATTAAAAACAAAATGAACACTGCTTTCCCAGTGCTTTGAAATGTCATAAACTGTATTAAATTCAATTAATGAGTGAGAAGCCCTTTTCCGTATGATCACATAGCACTAGGAGGCTTATATTTGATTTCCCTCAGGGCAGGTGATTACGACTGCTTCTTTCTATAGATAATATCTTTTATTGGACAGACGACTGCTGGTGAGAGAGACAAGCTTTCCAGCTTCAGGACTACACCTGGTCAAAGAGGGACCTTCCCCAGCCAGTGAAAATGAGTGAGTGAGGGTTGGGGAGAGCAAGTGATGGAGGGATGGGGGATGGAGTGAGCAGGGTGGGGCGAGGGTGTTTGATTTTGTGTGACTGGAAAGTTGGCAACCCTAGGAAGAGCTTTGTGTAGCTTGTAAGCTTCTCTCTCTCACCAACAGAAGTTGGTCCAATAACAGATATTACCTCACCCACCTTGTCTTGCTAATATCGTGGGCTCAACACGGCTACACCAACGCTGCATACATCTTTCTGACAGGTAAATGTCCAAAGTGACAATTGAAGTCTGTGGCAGAGATAAGAATTTAAACCAGGATTTTGGAGTCCTACTCAAGTGGTTATATTACCAGAAGTTTCCTTTCTACTGACTAATGAGGGAAAACTGAGTCCTAATTTTGCATGATCCTATCCTGACGTCAGTATTGGAAGGTCTCCTGATAGCACAGGGGTCTCAAACACGTGGCCCACGGGGCTCTTGCGTGCGGCCCGCCGAGCTCTCTGTGCCCCCCGCCCTGCCCCTCTGCCTACCTCTCTGAAGCGGCTGGCAGCACGTCCCTTCAGGCTGGGAGGGAAGGGGGAGGAGGCAGAGGGCTCCTGCATTGCTTTTTTCCAGGCACCGTGCCCTGCAGCTCCTATTGGCCGGGAACAGGGAACTGCAGCCAATGGGAGCTTCATGGGAGGTACCTACAGGAGCGGCTAGAGCTGCACACGCAGGCACGGAACCCTGAGCCCCCACCAGGGGCTGCAGGGACTGGTTCCAGCTACTTCCTGGAGCAGAGCGGTGTGGGGCCCGGGCCAGGTCAGGCAGGGAGGCTGCCTTGACCCCCGTGAACACCCCAGAGCCGCTCTAGGTAAGTGGCGCCAGGCTGGAGCTCACATCCTGAACCCCCCCTGCACCTCTACTCCCTTCCCTGAACCCCCTGCCACATCACACACCCCAACTCTATGCCCTGAGCCCCCTGCCGCATCCCACACCCCAACTCCCTGCCCTTAGCCCCCTGCCATGCCCCGCACCCTTCCTGCACTCCCTGCCCTGAGCCCCCTGCCACACCCTGCACACCTCCTGCACCTCAACTCCCTGCCCTGACCCCCTGCTGCACCCTTTCTGCACCCCCTGGGGACAGGGAGGGGGTAGCATTGGGGATAGGGACTTCAGGAAAGGGTTGGAATGAGGCAAGGAAGGGGTCGGAAGAGGTGGACGTCACAGAAGGGGTGGAGTGGGGGCGGGGCGAGGGGGGGGTCAGTGATGCGGCCCCCTCGGGTCAGTGCATTAGTCCTCATGTGGCCCTTGTGGTCATTTGCGTTTGAGACCTCTGTGACAGCACCAGTGCAACAATTCACCACTTGAGCTTCTGCGAAGGGGAGAACAAGAGACAAAAGCAGAGAGGGGATAGAATTTGTATAGAGACTAGAAAATAAAACAATATCAGCAACAGAACAAAACCTTAATGCTGTATTCAATTCTAGTTAACACTGCTGAGGAAATGGAAATGTCTTGTTCTGTCAATTGATTAATAGTACAGAGATCGCTGGTTCTTAAACTCTATCGATTCTCTCCGCATCCTGTTATATTAGAATTCTCACAGTGCCCATTTCAAAGGCAGACCCTATCAAGAAACAAATTAGCAGCTGATGATGGTCCTTTCTAAATGAAATCAGAATGAGCTTATTCTCCCACCTGAATTCTTTGGGATATTTCAAAACTAGTCAATCAGATTACTTTGAATAATTGTTCTTCCAACTGGACGGTGTGATGAATTTTCTAAGCTCTTACCTGATCAAGTATAGGATCTGGGGTCCTTTTCATTGTGAGAATCTCAGGTTCTCAGCAGACTTCCTTCTTTTGGCTGGTTCTGAAATAGATTATGATGTGAATAGCTGTGATTTGTGGAGTCCCTTCCTCTGTGTAGGATTCAGTTTTTGACCAGTCACTACTATTGTCTTCACCACCTACCCTTGGACATACAGAGGTCTGCACTACCCATTCAGTAAGTCAGAAGGTAAAACTTAAGTGCTCATGTTGTATCAAACTTTCCCATTTTGGGGAAAGTAATTGAGCTTCCGGTGTATCACTACTCAACTGGCATTATTGATTGGATCTGGTTTGATTCAGGCTTATGTTATATGCTCAAACCAAACTGGTTTGAACCATTGACATGTTGGTCATGCTAGACCTCTCAGAGGATTTGCTATGATTGCCCAAGGCTTATATAAGCACTCTGAGCTCTACTGATGAAACATGTTATGTAAGAGCTAGGTTTATAATATAATTAATTATAATTAATAAAATCAATTAATATATACTGCAGGGTGGAGGAGTATGTCTGGCACGACTTCAATACCTCAATGACAAAAGTAATATCAGTGGTAGCATGGAATTATTTAATTGTCAAAGGGTTCTAATAGTACCATCCCTCAAGGGTCCCCATGTTGCTAACTATGTGTATAAGGTCTTAAGCAAAATAATTTCTAATAATTAGAGAATCATTAGGAGCGCTGTGCTCTTATGACATTGCCAACTCCATGTGTTCAAACATTATTGGTGCCAGGCTTCCTCACCCCTCCCAAAAATCACATAACTGATTTAAAATAATGAGTGTTTAAATAAATAATAAACATGGGGTTCTTTTTCTTTGCTTTCTGGTTTCTGAGCCTTTAGGTTACATGAAAGTCGCATTTTCAAGATTTCGCTAAGCAACCATGAGGGCTACAAACTTACTTTATTTTAATTCAAGTTGACAGTCCCAACTAATCACTTGACTCCAGGTGCTGGCACTTTAATTAAAAAAATTAATAACATCAGAGGGTGCTGTGATAAAGGTGGATGCAGGCTGTTTGACCTTTGAAGCAGTCCACAAGGAACCCCCAAACATCATTCCTTAAAACATCCCACCCAAAGAAATATTGCACCTGACTACTGATATCCGCAAGATCCCTTAGCTTTGCATCTTCATCTCCGAATCCACTTTTAAAAATAGAGGATATCTGCCTGCCCTGCTTCTACAAACAAAATGGTGCCTGAGCCTGATGGAACGCAGCTGCTGGCTGTACTACAACAGCTGGCCACAGATACTGTTGAAATTAAATCTACAGCATCTGTGCACGCTGGTACTGCACTCTGATTCGCTGATATCTAATACCATCTGCTTTTGACTCCAGTGTTTCTCTCTTGCTAGTGGACGTGTATAAAAAAACCAAACAAAATAGAATATGTAGAGGGTCATATGCTGCAACTGTTCCTCCCATTAGGAGTGTTAGATCCATAGAACTCAGTGGACCTCTTACTTTAATTTTCTTTTCACAGTTTCCAGTGGCACTGATGTTTTTTGGTGGGGAGCGGAATTGGAGTTGTATTAGATTTCTTTCACTCTCAGTAGGAAAAAAATTGACTCTCTTTTCTCTGTAGGCTCATTTTCCCTGGAGGTTTATCTTCCTTCCACTATCCACTATATCTGTTCCCAAATTTAGTAGATCAGTCAGTTGGGAAATTTAATAGTGGTGTCTTCTCATCTGAATTCAGCCTAAAGTAAGTTCTGACACAATCTCTTTGGACTATCTATGCCTCCAGGAAATTATGCTGTTAGTCTTGTCTTTAGCTGTAAAATAAGAACACATTTAATCCAGTAAGCTAGTTATTCATGTTTAGCTTTGGATATTAAATTGCTAAAACAAGGATTGTTGAAGCTCATTCAGGAATAGTCTTTGAGCCCCTGGAGGAATAACATGTATTACTGCAAAGAAGATGAATTCCAGACTGATGGTAACAGATGTCGGCTCATCCCTACCTCTCCTCCCTCTTAATGTCTCATCGATATTCATCAACATTTTAGGAAAAAATGACAACCTAGAAAAACTTGCACTCAGCTATGCATGCCAGAAGATGCGGTGACAGTGTGATATAAAGCAGGGGTTGTTGCTGAGCTCGCATGAAAGGATCCTGCAAACATGGCTGATGAGAGAACCTACTTATCACTGGCTATGGATGCAACTCTAAAAAGAGTAGCAGCAAAAAGCAATTAAGAAGCTTGTCAGTAAGCACTGACAGCAGGACTTAAAATACTGCTGCTTCATGTCCCTTTTTACTATGAAAGGGCCAACATTCATTGTAGTAATCCTAAAACAAACAGCTGCTCTGGGACTCCCATATACAGGGAGCACATGCATACCTGCTCCCTGTCGTCCCCTTCTGGACTTTCTCTTTTGCTCTGAGAAAGCTAATATAGAATAAACGTGAGTGTACATGACTTGAAGGAACCCTTCTGGGTATTACTGTCCTCTGTGCGGATGATGATGTGCACAGATGGGCATTTTTGGTCTCTCTCCTGCCTTCCTGGTCTGTTGCTACTATAGGTGATCTAACATGACCACTCTTATGTTCATGGCATGCATACTCAGAGGTTAGATGACAAACATAAACGGCTATTTCTGGAAGTTTTCAATTTAACATTAGTTTAATTTTAATTTTTCTTAGAATCCAGAACTCTAACACACAAGAACCAAAGCCACAGAGAGACAAGGCAGGCTGCTTCCTAAGCAGAAAGGCTCAACTCATCCCACCTTATTCTGGGCTGGCCCTTTGCAGACTCACAGCTGAAGAGCCAGGTTGCACATTTTTTTACAGAGCCCTCTAGCCTGCAAGCAGGACTAGGACAACCCTTGTAACTCAAAGTGATAGATTGTAATTGTAGCACAGTTTTCAAAACACCACAACCAGAATGGCAACGAAGAGCAACATATACCAATATCAATTGCAGGGGTGGTGGCTTCTGTAGAGATATCTAGGCTGTCAATGTCAGCTAACTATCACAATTGTTACATTGAATGCATGTGCTTCAACCTCCACCTTTTCCCCCCCACAGTCTGCAAGAGCCATTTTCTCCCCAATGGATGACCTTGAACCATACTTTGTACGTCTCATTCAATCAGAGTTTTTACCCCACGCATGTAGCATTAAGAGTATTAGACTCTGCCAGTGTTCTTCGCTGGGGAGGTTTGGGCAAGGGGGAATGGCCTCCATTCAGATTTCCAACCTTGCCTATGGTTCTCCATGGTAAGTGATTTGGTATTACTTGTGCTGTCCTGGTTCCTGCCAACTGCATTCAGTACACTGTTCAGAAAGGATGAACCACCCTCAGACATGTTATCCAGTGCCACCACTCGCGAGCTGTGCAGGGATGAATTTTCTCCCATATGGGTTGATGTGAAATGGACAGCTGACTCCGGCTGGGCTTGTGGGATGCGATGCTCACCGTGCAGATGCACAGCATTCAGTTTCTGATGGCTTTGCCCTTGCTGGTTCTGTGGATCCACAGGCAGCTGAGCGAACTCAGAGCCACACGCTGAACACACTCATAAGCCTGGTTCACCTACCCCACCCCTACTCACCAGTTCAGACCAACCGGCTGGATCTGTTTCCTGGTACATGTGCGGCTTTCTCAGTTCAGGCAATTGTGCAACTCGGGCCCCACTCATGACTGTGTCTGTGATCAGCAGGGCTACTCCATGAGGTCTTTTAATTGCTTCTGGCTCCTCCCCATAACCTGTAAGTGGAGGCTCCTCTGCTGTGCTGCATCTCCTATTTGCTTATTGCACATGCTCCCTATTCTACTAATGCTAATTCCATACTATAAAGCACCCCTGTGCCTATATGGACCCTATATGGCATCTTTCCTATGTGTGCATTGCAAGGGCATGCGGGAAGATGAGGCCAGGCTAGCTAGTTTCATTTACATCCTCTCTTCTGACCCATTTGCGATGGGTTATGCCCTTTGTTCACAGGTTTGCACTGCTGAGCACAACCTAAGTGCACGAGTTACGTTCAGGGATGGTGATGGGCAGGAACTGCTAGGTATTCCCTTTACCCATTTTTTCTGTCCCATCACTACTGACCTGATGTAGCGGACTTCACTTGGGACCAGCTGGCCTAGTGGGCAGGCCGTGGCACAGCTGTCTCTAAGTGTCTTGGAATAGCCTTGTCAGGCAGTCTGAAGGCCTAGCAGCTGATTTACACTCCACTATTCCCTGATGCTCCAAAGGTTCCCCCCGCATGCGGAAGGAGTGGGGAGAAAGGTAGGAGGACAAGGCTCTCCCTCTTCTCTATGTCCTGGCCCAGGGCTCAAGGAGGAAACGGTGAGGAGAGGCTCAGTCTCCTCAAGCTGGTACATGCTTGTCTCCAGACCCCTTCCTGCCCCAAACTGAAGAGAGGACAGGGGGAAGTAGGGTCATGGTGCTTGGCTTCCTTCTCAGCAGAGGAGTGCGCTCCCGTCTCAATAGTTCAAACAGTCCCTTGGGTCTCCCCAGGTCACTTTCCAGTGTCCACGTGCTCCCCCTTGTCAGGGAGAAGCGGTGGTGGGATGGGAGAAGAGGGGAAAAGGGGTTAGAGACTTGGCTTCCTGCTTGGATCTTATTCACAGTCCAGACTCTTCCCCTCTTGAGCCCTCTGTCCCTGCCTGCAGCCATTCTCTCCTTCGCTCTCCCCCTGTTCACCTTTCAAGCAGGGCCTCTGTTTGGAGTATGCTGTGCAGATGCTGAGGCATGGGGCCTGCTTGGCCCAGTACTACACATTGCTCCATTAGTTTTAGTGAGGGGTCTGTAACCTCCATCACAGCTGACCTCAGAGAGGTTGCTGTGCAGATGTGCACTTAGGGTACTTCATGACATGCAGCCACAATGATTATTGCTGCACTGAGGTTCACCAGTTCAGATTTTGGGAAGAGTTCATTTGAGACTAGGGCACCTTCCTTAGCACTACCTTGAGTTTGCATTGATCCTCTCCCACTAATGCTAAAGTATTTTCTGCTCTCGTAGTGCTCGCTCCTAATCTGACTATAACAACAGAAATCCTCCAGAACCAGAAATGGATTTTCTTGCATCCAGTGTCAATGCAAAACTTAAAGGAGAGAATAGAGTTTCATCAGCTGCCAGGAGCAGCAAAGCTCAAGATATTACAGCATGAAATGTGAAGTGCTTCCTTTATAATTAATGTGGATCTCCAGGCACTTTCTGGGAAGGATTCTTGCAGCAATGCCAGTCCTTGGAGGGCAGTGGTAGCATCTACAATTTCTTCTAAAGCTTATTTTTCAGCCTCTAGTACTAGTAGGACCTAGAAATGCTACTTCCAAAATTCCCTTTGAGCTCATACCCTATAGTACATATGCTTTGAGATTCTGCCACTAGGCATATACTTCATTCAACCTTTTCTTCCCTTATTTCATTCCAAGCCTCCAGAGCTTGTTGGCATCATCATTCATCCTTGAAAAGGTCTTGCAGAAAGCAGTGAATTATTTCATCAAAAGCCCTTTGGTTACCCATCCTTGTATTGCAAGTGCAAATTGCAGAGGACAGATCTTGGCTCTGCATGGAGTTCTTTGGAATCACCATAAAGGTTCTTCTTATTTTGCATCCTGTGGTTCAGAGCATATTGTTAAGAGTTACATTCCAATACTTTGCATTAAATCGAGATCCATCATCTATCCGTAAGAAAAAAAGTTTGCTTGTTCTGTAGCATAATATTGCAGCAGTTAAGTCAAAGTTACAAAGGGAAAATAAAAATGGGTACACCAGATTTTTCTGTAGCATCTGTATGATGCCCTTTATTGTTCCTCACTCTTGTTATATGATTAGTTTAGTGAATACAGGATAGTAATGATATTCCATATTTCTCTAAAGCAAAGCTTTTTATAGTAAGAAGGGATATTACTTGTTCTTAGTGTGAACAGAGCAACCAATTCACTTGCTTAATGCCTCTGCAATAAACACTGCATTTTTGTATCTGTGCACTCAGGAGATTAAACAAGCTAATATTTTCTTTTGGGTTGAACTGAACATTCTTAACTCCATGGCAGTTCAGTCTTTGCAGCCCAGCACTTACTCAGTAAATCATTCTCAATAGCTGTGGAATTCAAACCTTCAGATAAATAAGCAGATATCATCTTAAATCTGCCAATAAGCAGATCAAGAGTGGGATAAGCAGTGCAAGAGTAGGATTCATAATGATGTGTTAGCTACTATATCATTCTGTTTTAGAGCCTGTTCAGGAATTCATTGAAATCACATATATGCCCAGCTGTTGCTGGTTTAAGTCTCTACCCCAGCCGGCTCCATGGAGTTTTTCTCTCCCCTACATATATAAGTAAAGATCCTCTGTGGTTCACCTGTAAAGTTAGAGGAGCTGATGAGCATTCGAGCAGCTCAGGCAGTTACAAGGAAAGTGCTTGTGTTGCCAGTGGAGTGAAACTTCTCTGTCTGTGCCTGCCCAGCACGACAGGGAATAGAGGCAGGAAAATCAGCATCACGAGTGAGAGCGAGGATCAGAAAAAGCTAGAACTGCACAGGTGGCAAATGACTGAGAAAGAAAGTGAACATAAAAGACTGATGCAATTAAAACAATTAGATGATGGGTACTGACCTGCTGCTGCTGCCAGAATCCCCCCACTCTCATCCCAGCTGACCCCTCTGTGGTCAGAGAATAACAACGGAGCACTTCTCATCCCAGGTCCTCAAAATGCTTTACAGATATTTGTTAGGCCTCTCTCACACATACGCCATCCCGTGAAGGAGCCAAGGAATGTACAGTACAGGGAGCACTTCACCCATCCCTGACATTCAGGCACCGCAGAGCAAAATAAGGAGGCAAGTAATGCACAGAGAATTAGGTAATGTCCTGGGCCTAGCTAGTGTGTTTGGGTACCACTGCCCTCTACTGTTAATGGGCCTGAAGAAGAGCTCCATGTAGCTTGAAAGCTTCTCTGTCTCACCAGTAGAAGTTGGCCTAATAAAAGATGTTACCTCACCTACCTTGTCCCCACTAAAGAAGTCATCTGCCCCTGGAATCTCACAAGTGAAGCTTTGTGCCCACCCCTTTTTCTTAAAATCTTCCCACTGTCAGCTCATGCTGAATGTTCAGACCTGTCAGTTTTGGTCCGTTTCCATCCAATTTGTGGATGATCATGTCTAAGACAAAGGCAAAGCGATTCTTCAGCTGCCAGCCACCAGAGCCCTGCCACTCTGTGTATCTCGTAGTTAGCCGTGTCTCAGGGCGTGTCCAATTGCTGTGCCATTTTATTTTCCATTATGCTGACATTATGGTGCCCATAATAAATAAACACAGAAAGTTGATGCCTGGCAGTGGTTGGATGAGCCCAAGGACTTCTCACTTCTTGGCCTTTTCTTTGCCGAATAGCAGAAGAGGTGCCAACCCATATCACCGTGGCTATATGGTTAGAGGTACTTTGCCACTGGAACCAGAGTTTGGAATAGCCAGTGATGGAGCCGCTCCCATAGTCAGAATAAATCTCTTCCATTTAGAGGCCGAATTTTCCCTTTGCATAGAGCTGGAAGTGATGGACTATCTACCTGCGGTATAATGCCATTCATCTCGAACACAGCATCACTATTTGCCATGATCTTTTGTAAATCAGCAATAGTTGTGAAGAGCACTAAAAAGGAAAAATGGGAATTAGAGGGGGTTTTGATTAAAAGCAAATTTCTTTAACATTGCAGAAGCTTTTTGTACCCTAACATGGCAATAACTTTTAAAGTCTCAGTTATGTGATAAATTAAAAATTGGTGTGCTTAGAAAAGAATAATGGTACAGTATTAGCATTTTAAAGGTGATTTGTGTTAAAATCAGAATATTATAATTTGTACATTTTTAGGGCAATAAATGCAAATAGCTATTATTTTAAGTAATTTCGCAGCATACATTTTCATCTGGCCAGCTTTACTTTGGAGAGATTTCCACATTGACTAATATTATTTAATGGTTGTGGCCCGTTGTGATAGACACATACAAATCTATATGTGCCTAGCAGAAGACACAATCCTTGCCTTGATGTTCTTAAAATCTGTTGATTCCACTTTCAGTGATTCCTTAGACCTCTCCAAGGAATGCCAGGTGGAAATAATAATTATGATGCCTTTTTTGTTATCAGAGTTCAAATGTCATGGAAACAAGCCAGCAAGCACAAGACATCAGTGATACTGATGTTTCTGTTACTATTAAAGAAGTGCTGAACTGCCTGCCTTTGCCTGAGTTGGCAAACAGGGATACAATCTGCCTTGAGAAAAGTCTGTTCGCTCTGAAGGAAAGTCAATCTGTTGCTGTAAATGTTTGATGGGGTACAACAGCAGCATTGGCACTAAGTATATCTGGAGTTTGTCAATCACAGAAAAAAAAAGAATTTTTCTCCTATTAAACAAACAATTGGAACCCCTGTACATTTCAGGTCATATTAGCCAGGGAGAATCACCCCAGTAGTTATACTTGATTAGGAATGAAGGAAGCACCACAAGGCATAGTTAGTGTGAGACAGGCCATTACTGCAGAATTCCAGACTAGCCGGAAGCAGGAGTGTCATGCTGGAAATCTCACAAGAAAGGCTCTTCTCGAGTCACTTTCTAGTCTAGTTCGGCACTGCTAAGAAACTCAGAGAGTTTGACTAAACTTCCAGGCCCTGATCCTCTGCTCTGCCAAGAATCACATGGCACAGTCAGGAACCCTGGGCGACTTGGGCACTGGGATGGTCCCAGCTGTGCAAGATACAAAGAAAGACATGATCCCAGCCACCAGGACTCAACAGTCCTGCTCATGAAACTGGCTCAGACTGGGCATACTCCTGTGCCTGCATGGAACCCAGAGACTCCATTGGGTGCAAGGGTCCATAGGAGCAGAGTCAGTTTCAAGATCGGAGCTTTTGAGTTCAGTGTTGCTCCCATTAAGTGAATGGGAGTTTTGCCATTGACTGTAATGGAAGAATAAGGCCTTAAATAAGGAGGATTGCAGAAAAGATGTGATTATGTTCCTGGCTGACAACTACTTGATAGATGTTTTTGCTGCATAAAAATGTTACGTCAAATGCTTCTCCCTGTTACACTGGTGTAAATTCATGGCCCCTTCAGTGAGGCCAATACAGTTACTCCCCATTTGCCGCAATGTAACCGAGAGCAGGATTTCATGAGTGAACTATGAAATCCTCCAATATTAGGGGAAGAAGTTGTCCGTATTTTTAGGGTTTCATCATTCCTTTGGATACTTCACATTGATGGACACTAAATTGCTCTCATAAAACTTGCTAAGCAGATGCCAGCCAGAACGGACAGATGAGTTTTTTCTGCAGAACGCTGATAGAGTTTCCATTATTTGTTCTCCTTGATTCCTGAATTTCTCTTCACATGTTTAAAAAAACCTTATCGATTGATCAGCAGCTGCACAATTCAGTAAGAACAGGCCCATTTACACAGCAATGCAAGTGTTTCTAACGTGTTCAGGTGACTGGGTTCTTGCTGGCAAACATTCTCATGCATGAACAGTTCTTTTGCCTGCCTGCAGGAAAAAATCCAGCAGTTTAAAGGGACACCATCAATACTGCTTGGCCAAAATGTTATGCGTTGCAAGAGTTTGTTCCCAATGCCTTGCTGATAACGTGAAGGGTTTTAAATATGGAGATTGTCCATTTATTAACATGCCAGGAAGTGGCGGAAGTTTCAGATGGGAGAAAACAGGTTAGTATAGCACAGAGCTAAGCACCTGTACTATTTACAGCTTGTCTATAGAATAAATTAAGATATTCAGGGACCACAAGTCAAGTGAATTGTTTCAGCAGTTATTGAAATGCTAAGCATTAAAACAAAGAAAAAGAACCAGCAGGGTTCTGTAAGTACATGAGCCACATTACTGACCACATAGATACTCTACAGGGGAAGGAGTATTAACGGGAACATTGGCACTGCTGCTCTGAACCCTCTCTCCAAGTCTAGCTTCATATTTAAGGGGGAAGTTTTAAGTCTGATGTTCTGTGGTCTGTTCAGATTCATAACAGAGCAGCTCTGTTCACAATCGTGAATACTTCCAAAGGGGCTGGTACAAAGGGCAGCCTCTTCTGTAACTCTGCCTAGCTCCTTTTCTACTAGCATTGACAGTAATTCAATGCTTTCCTTTCACTCAGCTTTTAGTCAGCATGATGGAGCATTGTAAATCATCGATTGCGGCTGACCTCAGGCCTGGCGCTGCACGAGGGTCCGTAAACAACCTGCAGATTCTTTTGTCCCTTTGCTTGAATCATTAATCAAATAAATCTTGAAGCCTCCTGCTCCATTCAGCACAGGAGCGATAGTCATAGTCATAGTTCTGCAGCACAGGTTGACAAGGCAGTAAGTGGGACAGGTCTCCACAGAAAAAGTTGCATCTGCTCCCCTGCATGATACAAACAAAAGCCCCCACTTTGCTACCCTTGACTGCTTCAGGTAAAGACCTTTACACTCTAAGCAGCTACAATTTAAAGTCCACTCACCCCAATAAAGTATTTTAGTATTTAAAGTATTTGGAAATCACTTTTTGTCTGAGCCAGACACTACCTGCAGAATTACAGAGACTGGGCCTTGCTGTAAGGAAGTCATGCAGCCTGTGCAGGGCTTATCATTAGAATAGCTTACATTGGTCACTGCCCACCAGAGACTGTCCAGGCTGGCTATATAAGAACTCAGCAAGTGCCAGGCATTGTCTGCTCAGTGCAACAGCTATCTGGGTCCTTACGTGCTAGGTGCTGTGTTGTTTTCTTGGAATAAAACCTGGTGCTGCTTCAGCTGCACCTGAGTCTGTTGTGAGTGTTATCTTGGGCCATGCAACTTGCAAAGTTAGCTGCACAATGAACCTTCCACAAGCTACCCTGTCACTGACAATGAACTGCTGAGTCTATCTGGCCTACACTGGAGGTCTTTACTTTTCTCCACACACTTACTCTCACCTGAATTTTGTTCTCCCATGATGACCAAATAGATCTCTTCCGTATCTAACATCTGTGAGATCTAATCACACCAGATAATCAAATTAGATGAAACCTACTGGCCTGTTTTTGTAGCGTAAGTGAAGCATATGCCTGTTACCTCTAGCATAGGTAAAGTGGCCCAATGGTCACCCTGGATTTTGGGGAACTGGGAATAGCTTGCTTAAGAGAATAGCTGGCATAGAATTAGACTAATTCAACATAGGAATACTGAACTGATACCAAGCTCAGCTATTTTAGGATAGGATCGCTGGCAGATGTCTACCCACACAAACTTGCTTTAGCAGTAGTTGACGTGTACGGTAATGAGCTAAAAGGCATTAATATGCTAGCCTATTGGCTAAAGGCACTCCAATATTACGAGGATGAGGAAGTTGAATAGGGACAGGGCAGGCTGGGTATCTGAATGAATATTCATGGTAGTACCTAGGTCCTATATAAGCAAGAACCCGCACAAAGGAGTTAGTGCTCCACCCTTCAGCGCTTTAGTGCTATTATCTATCATTTATCTTCAAGCACTGGGGATCTAGACCATCTGACCCATTTGGCATGCCATGGACAGAGCTAGGGCTTTTGTTTCTTGGTCTCTTACCATCAGAGCTTCAAGAAAGGGGAGTGAGTATATGTCTATGGGCTATGCAAGGGCTATGACATTTAATATGTCCCTAATACTGTATTATTGCTATTTACTTGTGTGGTTTGGAGCTTCTTTGTCTCTGTTAATTGTATAATAAAAGTGGCTCAGGTTGTGCTTTCCTCTCTGTGTGAGCACCGTTGCCATACCCCACTGAGGGGTTCCCTACCAGATATTGAATAAGAGTACGCTCCTCTAGCTTGGTGAGTACCAAATGGCAACTGATATAGGAACAGGCTGCGACTTAGAGACTGCGGTAGGTTCATTAGAACCTGGAAACTGCAAGTGAAACTCAGGAGTGGGGTATGGCAACGGATAAAACATGGAAGGAAATGTTTCCACAGGTTTCCTGTGTATATAGCAAACCCACTGCGTTTTGCACAGCCCCTAGTCCTGTCACACAGAGTCAAAGGAGGTGCTTGGGGGCAGTTAATCAAGGGTGTGTTGGAAAGGTGGATGTGGAAGTGGTGAGTCTGTAGCCCACAAAGCTCCAGGTCCAGGGAAAAGAGTGTTATTTTAACCAGTATTTAATTTAGGGTGGCCATCCCCTCTAACACTTGTCCTGGAAAACTAACTAGCCGTCTAGATTTCTGGTGCTGTCGATTAGCTCCAACAAGGAATGGATGTATCACAGTCAAATATCTACCTGAAGTGAACTCTATTTCTTTAGGGTGAGGTCTTTTCAGAGGGAAATATGGGAGTTAGGTGCCCATCTCCAATTGATTCTCTTCCATGCTGGTGAAAATCCCCCCTTAGCTTTTAATGGTGGACAGAGAAAAACTGTGCTCAAAGCCCGCTCTAGAAATGAAAGTCCTAAAATGCAGCTTGTCACAGTGAAGAGCAATTCCTCAACTCCTCTCTGAAGACAGGGTACTTGAGGAATTTGAGGGATCTTTTATGTGGTTCCTGTTACTAAGGAAACCACTTAATTGGTAGCCAACTGTTTAGCTAGTCACTGGTTTATGTCTGAGGTTCAATGTGAGGAGAAAATCGGATCTAACGTTATTTCAAAATCACTTGAGACTTTTTTGTTCAACCCAGACATCTGCACCTTTTGAAATGTGCCTGCTACTTCTTGGCATGTCTACGTCCCCTCCTCCCACATCCCAACTCCCTCCCCTCACCTATTTCCTAGACTGCACAGCCCTCACCCCCTCCCGCACCCAAACTCCCTC
>ML677341.1:22563788-22574278 GCA_007922305.1 Dermatemys mawii | reverse complement strand
CCCCCCACATCTCAACTCCTTCCCAAAGCCCACACCCATCACCCCCTCCCACCCCCAAACACCCTCCCAGAGCCTGCAGCCTGCACCCCACCCACCTGCCCCAGCCTGGTGAAAGGGAATAAGGGTGGGGGAGACTGAGCGCGGGGGCGGGGGAAATGAAGTGATCAGGGGGTGGAGTCTCAAAGAAGGGGCAGGACAAGGGCACGGTCTCAGGGGTCAGGTAGGGGGCGGGGCAATGGTCTTTGGATTTCTGCGATTAGACATTTGGCAACCCTGCCGGGTGGGCTTGTGGCAACCCTGACTATGCCAGCAGCTTGCTGGGCACCAGTAATGCATCTGGCAGCTCGCTGGGCACCAGCCAGCATAGGCGCAGCACTGCCCAAATATCAGGTGCAGCTTGGGCGTGTGTGTGAGCCCACTGATTGGTTCCCTGGGGCCCGGAATCGCTGTCGGCAGGCCTGGGAGACTTCCATTACATGTCTTTCAGGTTCCACTGCCCTCCCTGGTCCACATTACTCTGAGCAGCACAGGCCCCCAGAACGCCACATGAAGTCTCAACTCCCTGGAGACAACTTTGGCAGAGTCAGGAAGAGAACTCAGTTCTCCTACCTCCCAGTCCTGTGTTCTGAACCCTAAATCCAAAAACAAATAACTAACATTCTGAACCTCAAAAAATAAACTTATTTCTGGTTGTTTGATGTGAATTGATTAGTTTGGTCCTAGGTATATCAACGTGAAAGCAGGAATCTTTCATCCCAAGAGGTGGATCTGCCATGGAATCAGAATCAATGGCTTCCCAGTGCTACTTTGGTTTAGAAATCCACAGCAGTCAATGGCCAAATTGAGCCCTAAAAAATATTATTCTTGGTAACTAAATGCTTTGCAGCATGCAGACTTTCAGGAGTAAATGGTTAGCTTTCTCCCTCTCTTCATTTAGACGCTACAAATCTTGTTCTATTGCGAGGAAATGCAATAAATATTCCTATCTTTTTTTTTGTTAAATTCCTGCTGCCAAGACTTCTAGGGCTGCCATCTGTCCACACTCTAATCAGCATCTCAGTCTTTTACAGTATCCTCCATTAATATCTGTGAGAACAATGTGTTATATCACAAGAGCAAGAAATGCAGCCATCTCTTGCTGACTGTGTTCTTCGAAGAGTGACTCTGCTAACAGGCTCACCCAGCAGGATAGTTTTCTACACAGGCCTTCCCTTTATGCCAGGTGGAAATAACAGCAGAAACAAATGACTTACCAAAAATATGCTTTCCATCATGGCCCTGAACAGCAGCATCACTTATTTTCCTGCTGAGTCTGACTTTAAGTAACGTTGACTGCTCTGGGAAAGGATAGTTACTACTTTGCCCCAGAACAGATTGTCCATAGAATGAACGGACTTTTTACATAACATTACAATCTCAGTGCAAAATGAAAAAGAGAGAGAGCAGATGAACTGTACAGCCTGAAAGGGGAATGTTATGTCTGGAATTTCCAGCTGGCTCATCCCCTACACACAGTGCGGGGACTCCTGGAAGAGAAATGACTGACATGTCACAGAAAGTGCAGGTTTCAGAGCAGCGGGGGGGGGGGGGGTGCGCTAGTCTTAGGGTGCAAGGGAAAGAATGTCATTGTCATGACGACGGGACACGCAGGGGTGCTGGTAAAAGACTGATCTGGATTTTCTGGCCTCAGTCACATGACATGGCTGAAGATTTCAAAGGTTAAAGCACCTGCTGAATGACACATGCTAACAACCACGGAGTCCAGTGGCTCCTTGTAAGATGTTCCCTTAAAAAGAAATCAAATGCACATAAAACAAATCAACCAAAATCAACTGACTAATGCGGCTAGTTAATAAAATAGCAAGTAGAGACATCTCGGAAGGTGGTCAGGCTGAACTACATGCGTCCCAGACAAATGAAAGAATTACTCTGCATCTTACTGGACCTCTTCAAATAGGTACCGTCATCTCTGTGAACTTCCGTGGCTTTCCAATTACATGGCCACTTCTTGCTCTCAGAACGGTTCCTGCTGGTGGGGTGTGCTTGGCCATATTAGTAATACAGCCCCTGAGATATACTGAGATATTTGTATGACTTTGTCTAGCACTAGGACAGGTTCGTTAATGGCTATTAGCAGGGACAGGCAGGGATGGTGTCCCTAGTCTTTGTTTGCCAGAAGCTGGGAATGGACGACGTGATCGATCATTTGATGATTATCTGCTCTGTTCATTCCTTCTGAGATGTCACTGTTGAAAGACAAGATACTGGGCTAGATGGACCATTGGTCTGGCCCACTATGGCCATTCTTACGTTCCGACTTTGCAGTCTCCTCTGGGAATGTACTGTACCTTGCCAGTGCCTCTTGGCCTGACCCATAGCGCAGTGTGAACAACTTCACATGCTGCACTTTCACCCAGGAACTTCCTGTAGAGCTGCAACTGTAGTTCTGTGCCAGGTTCCCCTGTAGCCTGAGGTAGTCAGCTGTAGTCTGACAGGTAGTGAGCCCAGCATCTTTACTTCTTACACCCATTCAGATGACTTTCTTAGTTTGATGTGAGGAACGGGGGCACTGAGAAATGGGGAAGCCTAGGAAGAGGGGATGTAGGGTGAGACAGGAGGGAAGAGTAAAGGGGAAGGAGGAGGAAGAGAAAACAGGAGAGGAGAAGCAAGGAAAAGGTGACCGAATGAGGGCAGGGGGATGTTCCCAAGTGGGATTGACAGAGGGGAGAGAAACAGAGAGAAACAAAGAGAGGGGGAAAGGGAGAGAGATGGTGAAAGGGGAATTAAGGAAGATATATGGCAAGGGTATCCTAGAGGGGACCAGAACTCTATTTATTTCCACGGAGGGCTTAAGGTTTGAAATTAAATATGAGCATGGGGCAATGGGAAAAATATGCTGGATCATCTTCCCCTCAGATTCACCCTCCCCTCCACAAACCCCACATGACAAAAGGCTGGGTATGTACAGTAAGGAAGGATCAGTTATTATGCAATGATCATGCTTTGTTATGGACATTCTTGCCCCGTCTATGCAACAGGCAATAGGATCCTTGCACTGTTGACAGTTTGATCTCCAGCAAGAACCAGGACCTTTTATTTACTGTTCTGGAAGAGGCATCAGGCCTCCTCACCTACCCTTTTCAACCACATAGTATCTTCCCATTTTGTATCTTTGCAAGGGGAGACCCCACCGTCCATTCTCCACATCCCAGGGTATAGTGAGAGCTGCATATTAGGATGAAAAGCCTTGGAATTCCTAGTCTGTCCCTGGAGATGGAGTAGCTGCTACTGGCCTAGCAAATGGCCTAGCAATCTATGAATCTGTATTAAAGAACCTGCTGACACAGGAGGCTGTGAGGAAAGAGAAACAGCATGGAAAAGAGAGCTGGTGCTTGCTATGGGCGGGGGGGGGGGGGGCGCGGGACAGAGTGAGTCCCATAAAGCTTTAAATTAAACAGAGTGAGTCCCATCAAGCTAGGACAAAGGGATTGCTAAGTCTCCAGCCCTTAGTGAAGCAAAGCCCGCATTGTTCGCACAGCTCTGCTTACAACACTATGTATGGGCTGTGTTCAGTGCTGGCTAAGAGGCACACCGGTCCCAAGGGAGTTGGACAATCGCATTTCATGCAGCACCCTCATTCAACCTCTCTGCTGTTTATCATTTATGGCAGATCAGGAGGGACTGCAGGATATGGCCAGAACGTAAGTGATGAAGAAGAAGTGGAGGAAGCGCACATCAATCAGGTCTTGTGCGCATAATGAAATTGACTCTATTATTAGAGTGGGCTTAATGTGACTACAGTTGCTAGTGTTTTCCTCCACCCACTGCTGCGTCATTTCCAATGGAAGTGGCTAATGAGATGCCTGGAGGATACAATCATTTAGTTTGCTTTATAATAATTTATGCTTCCCACAAAAGGTAATGCAGCAGACTGGGGAATAGCAACTGGAGTCCTTGTAAATGCGTCATAACTGATGAGCCAGCCGTACAAAGGCCAAGCCTCACCCAGGCTTAGCCAATGAACTATTTGTAATGTGAAGGACATAACGCTATATGGCTATGATCTCAAGCAAGAACTACCCCGTGCCATGTCTACCGTGACATATACTGGGCTGAGAATGACAACTCTGCACCAAATACCCATGGTCCTACTTGCGTATAGAAACTCAACATCGGCTCCTTTGCCGTGTATAATACTGGCCCCTCAGGGCCTAGAGGAACAACTTGAGACATCTTCATGTGCTCTGATTACCAAAGGGGCGGGGGGCGCTCAGGTTCAGCACTTTCTGAAAATCAGGCTCGTTTAAAGTGTTGCAAGTTGGGAACTCAAAATCACAAGCTGCTGTTGAAAATCTTGACCTGTGCGCAACACTACTGTATCAAATCTCTGTTCTGACTGCACTAAAGCCCAGAGAAGGGTATCTACTTGCATATTTTACATGTGTGCTTAACTGCAAGTATTCCTTAAAGACATAAATAACATGATGGCTGCTGGGTACTAATTTAGCTGTTTTGTAAATAGGTCTAGTTGGCAAATGTGGATAGAGGCTGCTTTTTATTTATGCTGTAATTTTGCAATATTTTAAATAGTTTAAGTCTGGGAAGATTTGGATCCTTAGTTACTTTGGCTTGGAAAAGAAATTACTCCCAAAGTGCCCTTTGCTGAGCAAAAGAGAGGGCCAGGGATGACACCTCTAGCATTAGCATTCAACTCCAGTCTAGATTAGATCATCTGTTTTGCTAGCAAGGGCCAAGGAAGTCATGCCTCTTTGCCTTTTCCCTTTGTATCTATAAATCAAAAGAATATGACAAGCACCAAGGAATGATGAAAAGAAAGAAAAAAACCAACCCCTTGCTGAGCTGCTATATGCTATATGCTGAACAACTTTCTAGATATTTTAAAACTAGGAGCAAAAACAAAACAAAAAACCAGAGAGAATCATGTCATGTAGTGGGAGAAGCCAAAGGACACTGTGACAGGGCGGAGTAGCCCCGCACTGGCACTGCGGGGGTTACCCCCCCCTCTGGGCTGAGGAAGCCACACCCCGGAAGCCCTGCTGCACATGCTCCAACTGGAGGAGCAGTATAAAAACCTGCAGAGCTGGTCAGTCGGGGCTGACCACTGGAGGGGAAGGACGCGTACTGCCAGCTCCTGCGGAGGTGCAGCCAGGATCCCAGGGCCCAGAGGCCAACCCAGCAGAGGCGCAGCAGAAAGCCCAGCCGGACGTCGGCCCAGAAGGGGAACGTGGCAAGAGACCCCTGGATGCCGAGAGCCCCAGCAGCAAAGGGTAGGAAGTGACCCAGGGAACTTTTAAAGAGACTCGTGCGCTCGGCGTGTTGTGGGTGGATCCCGGCCGAGCTGGGGGCAGGGAAGCCCCCCCCCCCCACAACTAGGTGAGCCCTGGGTCGAGACCCGGTGGAGTGGGCGGGCCTGGGTCCCCCTACCCCTGCCGCCCATTGGGCCGTGCTACCCCCAGAGAGGGGGAACCTCAGTGACTCTGGCCATTGGGCCGTGCTACCCCAGAGAGGGGGAACCTCTGTGACGTTGGCCATTGGGCCACGCGGCCCCGTAATAGGGGGTTATAGAGTGGCGGAGGTCCACCGCCACAACCCGCCCCGGCCTCAGAGGGGCGCTGTTGGGCCGGACTCGCCACAACTGGCGCAGTTGACAGGATCTGGACTGGTCCTGAAGGGAGGACCTAAAGGCCTAAGATGGAGTTTGAGAAGCTCCTGAAATGGTTGCTGGACAACTAGCAACAACAGCAGCAGCAACAAAGGCAGTTGCTCCAAGAGTTAGCAGCCCAGCAGCAACAGCAAGTGACACAGCAGCAGGAGCAACAGCAGCAGCTGATAAGGGCCCTGACTGCACAGCAACAAGCTATCCAAGAACGGCTTTTCCAACAGATGACCACGCTCATGGGACGCTCACCAAGCCCACCTCTGGGGGCGGTTGGGGGCAGAACCGACGATGGCCTCGGGGGACTGCCAGTGCGACTAAGCAAGATGGTGCTGGGGGATGACCCCGAGGCCTTCCTCATAACATTCGAACGGGATGCGACGGCCGCCTGGTGGCCCAGTGCTCACTGGGCCACTACCTCGCCCCCTACCTGACTGGCCCCGCCCAAACCGCCTACAGAAATCTGGATCCCCAGGACACCCTGGAGTACCCCAAGGTCAAGGCAGCCATCCTGGACCAAACCGGCGTCAGCCCTGAGGCGTACCGCCAGCAACTCCGCCGGGAGCGATATGCGCCAGGGGCCAGACCCCGGGCCGTGGCGCAGCGGATCCACGATCTGTGTTGGCGGTGGCTGGAACCTGAACGCCGGACCAGTGGCCAGGTGGCTGAAGTAGTGGCCTTGGAGCAGTTCCTCCAGGTCCTACCTGTCAGGGGGAGGGAGTGGGTGCAGCGACATCGGCTGAAGTCCCTCACGGAGGCCACCTCCCTCATGGAGGATTACCTGGCCGCGGAAGGGGAACAGAAGGTTGGGCCCCAGACGAAGCAGGGGGGCGAGCGGAACTTGGCCCCGACACCAAGGACACACAGGTTGGAGGGCCGGAACCCCCGGTTGCTGATGTCATGACCAGGGATACCCCCGACTCCAAGTGTAAGGAGCCCCCAGGCGACGAACCGCCCACGGAGCCCAGCCGACTCACCACCGAGGCAAGACACTCCCCGAAACACCCCACCCGAGGAAGGAAGGCGGGAACAGTGTTATGAGTGTGGATAGATAGGGCACTTCAGGAGGGAGTGCCCATACATGGACTGTAACTATGGACAAGTTTGGGCAGCCGGCCAACATGCCCGGAAGTGGGAGCCAGGTAAGATCATCGTACCCGTGAAGGTGGAGGGGGTGCCTACCCTGGCCCTGGTTGACTCCGGGTGCAGCCAGACAGTCATATGGGCAGGGCTGGTCAGGACCGCTGGCCCCGTGGGGGCCCCCATACGCCTCCAATGTATACACGGGGATGTGAAGCCCTATCCTACCATCTGGGTACAACTTGAGGCAGCCTAGCAGGTGGAGTGGTGCCTAGTCGGGGTGGCCCCAAGGTTAGCATACCCAGTGATTCTGGGGCGGGACTGGCCCGGCTTTGCGGGACTCTTGCAGGAGGAGAGTACCCAGCCGATGAGGAAGAAGGGGGCCCGGGCGAAAAGGCCTGGCCTCCTAGGACTAGATGCACCAGGCGACCCCCTGGAGGGGACCTCAGAGGAGCCTGGCACAGGGGGAGGCCAGCGAGCCCCCCCGGGAGCCCCCGCCAGTGAAGACCAAGGGTGGCTGGACATCAACACAGATTTCTTAGAGGAGCAAAGAGGGGACGCCACCCTCAGCAGGGCCTGGGAGCAAGCGACAAGCGCCCCTGAACTGGGAGAGGGGCCACCCGGGCGCCGACCACAAGGACCCCGCTTTGAGGTACAGAACGACCTACTCTACTGACGGGTGGTAGAGCCGCAGACCAAAGAAGAACTGCGCCAGCTGTTGGTCCCGCGGTGGTTTCGGCGGCACTTACTCCACCTAGCACATTCAGTGCCATGGGCTGGGCACCTGGGGAGGGAGAAGACTCTGCAACGGGTAGCCCAGAGGTTCTTTTGGCCAGGCATCCACCAGGAGGTACGGGACTATTGCTCCTCCTGCCCCGAGTGCCAAAAGGCGGGACCAAAGGGAGTACTGAAAGCCCCCCTCGTGCCTATGCCCATGATCAGAATGCCGTTTGAGCGGATCGGCCTGGACTTGGTGGGGCCCTTGGAAAAGAGCAGTGCGGGCCACCAGTATATCCTAGTGGTGGTTGACTACGCAACCCGCTACCTGGAAGCGGTGCCCCTACGGACCGCTACAGCCCAGGCTATCGCCAATGAGCTCTTGCAGATATTTGCCCGGGTGGGTCTGCCTCGGGAGATATTAACAGACCAAGGAACCAACGTGACGTCGCGGTTAATGGCGGAGCTGTGCCGCCTAGTGAACATTCACGCCCTGAAGACCACCGTATACCACCCCTGGACGGATGGGTCGGTGGAAAGATTTAATGGGACGCTAAAACGCATGTTGAGGAAGTTCATGGAGGATGATCCCCGGCACTGGGATAAGTTACTCCTGGCTCTCCTCTTTGCCGTGCGAGAGGTGCCACAAGCATCTACAGGGTTCTCTCCCTTCGAACTCCTGTATGGGCGACAACCCCGAGGGATCTTAGACCTCCTGAAGGAGACATGGGAGGAACAGGAGTCCCGGGCTAGGGGATCCGTCCAGTACATACTGCACTTGCGGGAACGGCTCCGAGAACGGGGGGCCTTGGCGCGGGAGAACCTAGAGAAAGCCCAGCAGAGGCAAGAGGCTCAATACAACAAGGGGGCGAAACTGAGGACTTTCGAGCCGGGGGACCGCGCCCTCTTGTGGTTACCTTCCTCCGAGTCCAAGCTGCTGGCGAAGTGGCAGGGCCCCTTTGAGGTGACTAGACGGGTGGGGCCAGTTGACTACGAAATCCAGATGTCGGGGCGGAGGAAAGACACCCAGATCTATCATGTGAACCTCCTCAAGGCCTGGAAGGACTGGGAAGGCTTGATGATCGCCCCATGCCCGCCGGAGCCCAAACTGGGGCCGGGGGAGGACGGACCGGAGGAAACAGGAACTACCACTGTAAGCCAGGAGCTTGACCCACGACAGCGGGAGCAGCTGCAACAGTTGATATCTGCCTTCCCCACAGTCTTATCAGCCCAACCGGGGCGGACCCCACTGACCAGTCACCACATCGCCACCATACCAGGACACAAGGTGAGGGAGAATCACCGACCGCTTCCCAGGAAGATGTGGGAGACTGTGCAGAGGGAACTCGAGACCATGCTGGCCCTGGGAGTGGTAGAAGAATCCAAAAGTGAATGGCGAAGCCCAATAGTGCTCATTCATAAGCCAGACGGAGAGGTGAGGTTTTGTATTGATTTCCGTAAGGTAAATGAAATCTCCCGTTTCGACGCCTCCCCCATGCTGCGGGTGGACGAATTGCTGGAATGATTGGGTAAGGCGGAGTTCATCTCCACGCTAGACCTGACCAAGGGATATTGGCAGATCCCCCTGACACCCACATCCAAAGAGAAGACAGCGTTCCCTACGCCCTTTGGGCTCTATCAGTTCACCATGATGCCTTTTGGGCTACATGGGGCCGTACCCACTTTTCAGCGACTCATGAACCGGGTATTAAGCCTGCATAGCGCATACGCTGCGGCCTACATCGACAACATCGTCATCTACAGCAACTGCTGGGAGGACCATCTCCAACACCTAGCTAAGATGCTACAAGCCCTAGGCGAGGCCGGCCTCACAGCAAATCCGGCCAAGTGCCACCTAGGCCAGCGAGAGGTGACCTACCTAGGCTACACCGTGGGTCGGGGCAGACTCTGCCCTTTAATAGACAAAGTGGAGGCACTGAAGAACTACCCTACCCCAACGACAAAGAGGCAGGTACAGCAGTTCTTGAGGCTGGCGGGATACTACCGGCGGTTCGTGCCCAACTTCGCCACTCTGGCCGCCTCCCTCACTGACTTGACAAGAGGGTCGCAGCCAAAGAAGGTCCGATGGTTGGAGGACTGCGAGACGGCCTTCAACTCCTTGAGGGAACAGCTAACCCGGGAACCAATACTGATACAGCCGGACTTCTCCAAACCCTTCATCCTACAAACCGACGCCTCGGAGGTGGGGCTAGGAGCTGTGCTGTCCCAAGAGGAGGGAGGAGAGGAGCACCCCATCTTATACCTGAGCCGTAAGTTGTTCCCCCGAGAGACGCGGTACTCCACCATAGAGTGGGAGGCCCTGGCGGTCAAGTAGGCAGTGGATGCCCTGAGGTATTACTTGTTAGGGAACCCCTTCTCCTTGGTGATGGATCACGCCTCCCTTAGATGGATTAATACCATGAAAGACACGAACCCACGAATCATGCGGTGGTATCTCTTTCTCCAACCCTATTCCTTCCAAGTGTCTCACCGTCCAGGGAAAGCCCATGGGAATGCAGACTTCTTTTCTCAGATCGGGGGAGGAGATGGGGAGGAGCAGCCCCAGGGACAGCCGGCGGCGGCCGCTGTCTTAAGGGGGAGGGTGTGTGACGGGGCGGAGTGGCCCCACACTGGCACTGCGGGGGTTAACCTCTCCCTCTGGGCTGAGGAAGCCACGCCCCATAAGCCCTGCTGCGCATGCTGCAACTGGAGAAGCAGTATAAAAACCTGCAGAGCTGGTCAGTTGGGGCTGACTGCTGGAGGGGAAGGACGTGTACTGCCAGCTCCTGCGGAGGTGCAGCCAGGATCCCAGGGCCCAGAGGCCAACCCAGCAGAGGCGCAGCCGGACGCCCAGCCGGACGTCGGCCCAGAAGGGGAACACGGCAAGAGACCCCTGGATGCCGAGAGCCCCAGCAGCAAAGGGTAGGAAGTGACCCAGGGAACTTTTAAAGAGACACGTGTGCTTGGCGTGTTGTGGGTGGATCCCCGCCGAGCTGGGGGCAGGGAAGCCCCCCCC